>OZ035880.1:38313262-39562130 GCA_964034835.1 Muscina levida | reverse complement strand
CCTAACTCAACTGCTGGGGAATGCTCCAACCCCTGACAATATAACCTCGCAGTGGCAAAATATAGCCGACTCCTTAGAACGGGCTGCGAGAAGCGTACTTGGGTACTCAAAGCCGTCTCAAGAAGATGCCTGGTACGATGATGAATGTCGCAATGCCACGAGAGAGACGGTTGCTGCATACAGGGCGAAACTGCAGCCAATGGCAACGCGAGCTGTTCGTGAACGGCACAGGGAGAAGAGACGACAGGCAACGCGTATTTTTAGAAGAAAAAAGAAGGAGCTGAAGAAGAGGCAGGACGAGTGCACTGAGTTGCTCCGAAGTAGAGGGGAAGCCCGAAAATTCTACAAGAGAGTGAAAGCGAGAATGCGTGGAACAGGGTTGCCCTCCTGCAAGGACAGCGATGGTCAGCTAGTGACGGACCCGGATAACGTTCTGAAGATATGGAGAAATCACTTTAGAAATTTACTGGATACTGACACCACTCCAGAAGACCCCGCTCCAATCCATGACGATGGTATTAACTGTCCACCTCCGAGCCAGAGCGAGATACGTATGGCCATCTCCCGCCTTAAAAACAACAAAGCTGCTGGAGCCGATGGTCTCCCTGCTGAATTGTTTAAGGCTGGCGGGGAGGAGCTGATTAGGAGCATGCATCAGCTCATGGAGAACATCTGGCAAGAGGAGAGCATGCCCGGGGATTGGAGTCTCAGTCTGTTATGTCCCATATACAAGAAAGGAGATCGTAGTGAATGTAAGAACTACCGTGGAATAAGATTATTACCAATTGCGTACAAGGTCCTTTCAAGCATATTGTGTGAACGTCTAAAGCCAATTGTAGAAAAACTAATTGGACCATATCAGTGCGGCTTTAGACCTGGCAAATCTACGACGGATCAAATATTCACCTTACGACAAATCCTGGAAAAAACCCATGAAAAGCAGATCGACACCTACCACCTCTTTGTCGACTACAAAGCTGCCTTCGACTCTCCGATAAGGAATAGGCTTTATGAGGCCATGTCTGAGTTTGGTATTCCTGCAAAGCTGATTCGACTTTGCAAATGTACCTTAGACAACACCAAATCCTCGGTTAAGATTGGTAAGGATCAGTCTGAACCATTCAATACGGAAAGAGGTCTCAGGCAGGGCGATAGCCTGTCCTGTACACTATTTAACATAGTTATGGAGAAGGTGATGAGAAAGGCTGGTATCAACATGTCTGGTACCATATTCCACAAAAGCCACATGCCACTAGCCTACGCCGATGATATAGATATCATTGGCCGAAATCTGCGGGATGTTACTGCAGTTTTCTCATCGCTAGAAAAGGAGTCAGCAAAAATGGGTTTAGCGGTCAACGAGGACAAAACAAAAATAATGATTTCGACGAACAAAGAGTCCTCTCGATGGGGACGCACCGTGAACGTTGACAATTATTGTTTTGAGGTAGTCGACGAATTTACCTACCTCGGATCTTCCGTCAACAAGATGAATAATGTCAGCCAAGAAATTAAACGGAGAATAGTGCTAGCCAACAGATGTTTCTACGGACTTCGGCTGCACTTTAGTAACACCACCTTATCTCGGAATACTAAGAAACAGCTATACCAGGTGCTTATCTTACCTGTTCTGTTGTATGGTGCCGAATCATGGGTGCTTACTACAACGGACATACAAAACCTGGGAGTATTCGAGAGAAAAGTACTCCGAAAAATATATGGACCTATCTGTGTCGAAGGCCAGTTTCGCCATCGGATGAACCATGAGCTGTATGAGCTTTACCACGACATCGACGTAGCTAAAAGAAGAGTCAGAATCCAACGACTTCGATGGCTGGGACATGTTGCCAGGATGGATGTAAATGCTCCAGCGAGAAAGGTGTTTGAAGGCGAACCTGAAGGACGGCGCAGAGCAGGGAGACCCAAACTCCGTTGGAAGGACTAAGTGGTAGGCGATGTGCCATCATCTGGTAGGACTAACTGGAGAACACACGCAGAAGACCGAAGCGTGTGGAATTCTTTATTACTTCAGGACTCAAATTTATGAACTACGTTTCGTAAATTGTAATTGGCCACTTAAGTAAGTAAGTAAGTAAATGGATAGAGACGAAGCCCGAAAGTTCTACCAAAAGGTAAAAGCCATGGTTTTGAAAGAGGGAACACCACCTGTAAGGACAGTGGAAAAAACATTGTTGTACTCTTCTCGTTATAGAAGGCAGTGCGATGACAAAATCGGGGCAATCATCGAAAACGGAAAATGCTAAAAACCGAATCAAAACCAGATCAGCACGGTAATTGGACGGCTTTATAAAGCTGCAGATGCTGGCAGAGCTTCTTAAGGCCGGCAGAAATAAGCTGGAAACGTGTATGCACCAGCTCATAAACACGTTTAGGACTAAAGGGATGCATGCCCAACGATTGGAATCTGAGTGTTTCATGCCCTATGCTTAGACCTGATAAATCCACAATCAACCAGGACAAATTCCGGAGAAGACTTAAGACATGCAGATTAACTACAGTCCGATATGGCAGAAACTGTTAGATGTCGAGGCTTACTTTGGTATCCCTGCGAAGCTAAAACGACTTTGCGGGATGATTTTGACCGAAACGAAGTATTCAGTGAAGATAGGCAAAAATCTGACAGAGCTTTTAGCTACCAACCGATGCTTTAGACAGGGTATTAGTCTGTCATGCGATCTTTTTAACATTCTAACGCAGATGACCATGCAGAAAGCTACAATAACTACGACTGGCACCATCTTTAACAAAAGTAACATGCTGCTCGCGTACGTCATTGATAAAGATATAATTGGCCGAGATTTACAATATGTTAATGCAGTCTTTTCAAACATTCAGAAGCAGATGTCAATGTGTTTTACATCTAGTATCGTCTTGTCGACCTGAATAGATGGTGGGGAGAATCGACTACAATGCCGCCGTTAAAGCCGGCCAGTTATGCAATGAAATATTCAAATTGTACATATCTCTTTTACAGGGGAACCATATGGACTGAGAAGAACAAACCAATCTCTTTATATGAAATTGCAACGCCACATCAACCAAAAATGAAACATTTGTGCACAATGAGAAATGCGAGACTCGTATTGAGTCAATTGACTCCTTAATCATTCTACCAGGAAGAATAGGTAGGACAATACCCTGGTTGCTCTGGCCGCCCGTAGCACCATCTTTAGACTTATTGGTCGGAGGTCGCAAAGGAATACACACTTGCTACCGCTTTTTACTGTTGCAGAGTCAGAAAGTGGCCAATCGGAGCTTCCCTTGGGAACGCACGGCCGAATAATATGTATAACTGAAAACCAAATCGACAATTTTTGTATAAACAAGAAGTGAAGAAAAAGCCTTCTAGATTTCCGGACTTTTCGGAGCGCAGATGCTGCGACCGACCATTTCCTGGTAATTGTGAGAATCCGCATAAGAGTTATGGTGAAGCATCACTAGTTCTCATCGAACAGTGATGAACAGCGAGAGAGAAATAGAGATATGCGAGAGAGATATGCAAGAATCAACTTGATTCGGCATTTAGAGCTCTCTGCAAAGCTGTCAAACATTCTTACCGAACAGACGAACGGAATTTGTTCTAATCTTTCTTAAACCAAGCATAAGACGTTGGTAAGAATAACAACCTCAGTTATCTCTACACCATCACTTCCAAACTTGCGGGCAAGAACATAAATCGTACTCGTCCAATACTGGAGACAGTGGGACATCTTTTTACATCTGAAAATGACCAAGTCAACAGGTGGCATAAACACTTTTCGTAGATATTTAATTGCTCCACAGGCTCAAAAACCCGAAACAATAAATCCGACGACTGTATTTTTAGCAGATGCAGTTATTAAATCATCATTCCCAGCACTGATAAGATCACTCGTTGAACAATTAAAGCGGGGCATAGACCCGGGATCTGATTCGAGAGTAACGGAGCTATACCTTCACTGCGTTTTTAAAGCTCTCTAGAAGGAAGAAACAATCCCTAAAGACTGGCTGGTTGGAATCCTGATCAAAGTACCTACAAAGAGTGACCTATCTCTTTTTAATAACTACAAGGGCATTACGCTACTAAGCTCTCCTTCTAATATTTTAGCAAAACTGATATTCAATAGAAAACAGTACAAGTTAGAATCAACTCTCAGCAGACAGCAACCGCTCCAGCACGGATCACATCGTCTCACTCCATGTAATCCTCGAGCAAGTCAAAGAATGACCATGCAATCTTGATGTGCGTTTCGAGGACTTTAGCACAGCCTCTGGCAGTATATGCAGAGTGACCATATGAAGATCCCTACAGACTAGAAACGTAACAGAAAAATTGTTAAATATAATAAAGGCGCACTACGACGGATTCAAAATCAGGGTTATCCACAACAACAATCTCTTCCCACCAATTTCAACAAATTCAGATAGTTGGGACACATACCCAACGGAAAGACGACGAAGAAATCTGTCGCCGAGTACTATGGTGCACCCACCAGGGTACAAGAAGTCAATGCTGACCAATATTATCTTGACAACGCACGATAGATACCGTCCTAGACTCTGCCAATGTGAGAATTGTGGCCAATTACAATTCTGTTGTTTCGCCCCTACGCTTCAATCGGAAAAAACTTATGTACGTATATGGTCAAAGTGTAGCGCATTCCACTGTCGACTATTGCCGGTCGTATTTTATTGGTGTTAGCGGAGGATGTTCAATATTTTCAATGGAAACAAATGAATCAGCACAAAATTTCAAGGTAACTCAAGAACACAAAAAGCAAACGGAGTTAAAAATTTGGGAATTAGAGTAAACCGGGCAACAACGAACATGATGGGGAACAGATGACACGGGAGATGGTAAGCTGCACTCACTCACTCACTCACTGTATGTTGCGAGGCTGGGTCGTCATGACATGGCAAAAGGATTTTCAGCTTGTCTCTGGGTGTGTGTGTGTGCGTGTGTGCGACTCTTGACTCATTTGTATATGAAATCACAGACAAACATTCACTCACTGATTCGGATATCTTTAGAATTCCTACATCTTGAGAATGTATTTTGGTGTGATTTACTTGAGGTTTTTGTTTTATTGTTCTTTGTTGTTGTTGTTGTTGTTTTAAATATCTCAGTTGCCATTCATGGTGCGACGGACGGAGGAAGATTTGGTGATGATGAAGCTGAAATTTTATGAATTATTTCGAATATAAAGAAAAGATTCTTATGAATGTAAACGTAGGAACGTATGACAAACTTTAGCTCTAGCAGCAGCAGCAACAACAACGACAACGACAAAAAAACAACGACCAAAAACCGATTATTTAAGAACAAAAACCCATTATTTTAAACAACAACCACAACAGCACCAGCAGCAACAATCATTTCGAAAGTCTGGAGACATATGTGTGTAACAGCAACAACAGCCGTGCACCAGCAGCATCATCATTCTACAAAATCTAAAGTGTTTGTATTTATCCATGAAGAGACTTTTAAGGAGGCATCATCACTGGCACCGGCACCGGCAAAGGCTCTGGCAGCATCACACCACAACACCGCAAAAAAAAACTTAAATTTAGTCCAAGGTAAGCAACTTTTTTGTTGTCTTGGTACTTGTATTATATGGTCCACATTAGAGAAGCTGACTGTTTTTTATTCATCATTTGCCCAGATTGCATTAAACATCGCAAAAAATTCTCCCCGAAAACCATAAAATAAAAAACGTAGATTCCACTACAATGGTTTCACATAAAGGCCTAAAAGTTTGTTCTCTTTCAATCGTTCGTTGTTATTGTTGTGGAGCATCATGAAAAACAAATATTTGAATTGTTACGCATAATGGCTTGAATTGCAAAGGTATTCATTTGCGCTGAGATTTTGAGTGAAATGCTGAAGTATAAAGAAATTATTTATATTTAAGGGGACGACATCGAGTCGTTTGAGCTGGAAAGAATCAAACTGTGAAACGTGTAACAATAAATTGAAAGACTAAGGGGTATGACAATCCGTCACCTTTAATGTCAGCATGATAACGATCTTTAATTTTAATTCTGCTGGCACTTCGTTGCAATATTATACTTACTTACTTAGCTGGTACTTCTATGCAATCCCAGTGGATTATATACCGCACGTAGAAAAATATTATAAGCGCCTCGATCTTCTGCGCTTCTTCTCCAGTTAGTCACACCGAGTTCTGTAAGGTTCTCAGTAACCTGGCCTTTCCAACGGAGTTTTGGTCGCCCTCTTCTGCGCCGTCCATCGAGTTCATTGTCGAAGACTTTTGGAGCTGGAGCATTTTCGTCCATGCGTACAACATGACCTAGCCAACGCAACCGTTGCACCTTAATGCGTCTGACCACGTCAATGTCAGTGTACAGCTCGTACAGCTCATGATTCATACGACGCCGATACTTTCCGTTAACGATGATGGGCCCATATATTTTACGGAGTATTTTTCTCTCGAATACCGCCAGAACAGATTTATCCGCTTGTTTCATAACCCAGGATTCTGAGCCACACATTAAGACAGGTAGAACCAGTATCTGGTATAGCTGGAGTTTTGTTCGTCGAGAGAGGGCTCTGTCATTGAATCGCTTGCTCAGTCCGTAGTAGCATTTATTTGCAAGCAGGATTCTTCTTCGGATTTCTAGGCTGACATTATTTGCTTTGTTGATGGCGGAGCCTAGGTAGACAAAATTATCTACCACCTCGAAATTATAGTTGTCAACGTTCACGCAGTTTCCCAAACGAGTAGATTCTTTGTTCGTTGAAACTCATAACTTCGTTTTGTCCTCGTTCACCGTTAGACCCATTTTCGCTGATTCCTTCTGTAACCTGAGAAGGCTGCAGTCACATCCCACAGTTTTCAACCGATAATGTCTACGTCATCAGCGTACGCGAGTAGCATGTGGCTTTTGTTGAATATAGTGCCACTCGTGTTTACTGCAGCTTTTCTCATTATCATCTCCATCACAATGTTGAAGAGATCGCACGATAGGACGTCGCCTTGTTTTAGGCCTCGTCTGGTACAGAATGGCTCCGTAAGGTCCTTGCCAATCTTCACTGAAGACTTCGTGTCAGTCAGTGTCATTCCGCAAAGACGTATCAGCTTCGCTGGAATACCAAACTCAGCCATGGCTTCGAGTAATTTCTGCCGTATCGGGCTTTTGAAGGCAGCTTTATAGTCGACAAAAAGAAGGTACGTTTCGATCTGTTTCTCTTGGGTCTTTTCCAGGATTTGCCGAAGTGTGAATATCTGGTCAGTTGTTAATTTACCTGATCTAAAGCCACACTGATAAGGCCCGATCAGATTGGAAAACACTGGCAGAAGTCTTCCACAAAAAGCACACTGGACAGAACCTTATAAAGAATAGAACGAATGTTCACCCCACCCGCCTTGGAAGACTTTTACCTGCCTATTTGTTACCATTTTGGCTAAGTGGAAGATTGGATGTGGACAGCCAGCAGATGTTGAATCTCCAGAATCGACTGTATAACTGCTAGATCGCTTTAGCCCGAATACAGCAAATCCCGATCGCCGTACATGGTTGGCATGAGCAGAAGTGACCTGTGACTGGCCTGTAGAATTCTTACTGGTCATTGCAATATCAGGCACCTGAAAGGCAAATGTGATAGATCCATACCAGACATAAGCCGTTTGTGTGAAAGGACGATGAGGAGTCCGAGATGATGGAACATCTTATTTAAAACTACCCTGCTGTAGCCCGTACTTAGGGAATGATGATGATTGGGTATTCCCACGATTATCCATTTTTTCTCTATCCCTCCCCTCTCTGCTTCTTTCTATCCCCTTCCAGCAGCTCTCGACGTATAGTGTGATCTGGTTGTTACCAGATTACACGTGTCCACAATCTAAACCTTAACCTATGCATAATCGATAGGTAAAAGGTTAATCCCGCAGTATTTGGAGCACACACTTGGATCACCATTTTTCGGCACAGGACATAACACAATCTTTCGGCATGCATTCGTTAAGCCAAATCGTGCGTAGGAGTTGATACATGCTCGTTATCAGCACATCACCGCCGGACTTGAGGAGTCCGCCGGAAGTCAATCGGCACAGGATGCTTTATTATATTTCAGCCGCAATATCGCTCTTCTTACCTCGGCTTGTCTTTGTGGCGGACATTCTAAGCCGTTTATCTTTTGGTATAAATTTCCGGCTTCACCTCTATCCCCGTATATTTATATATGCTCGTTCTTCCGTTTCTGCATATGACGTTTTTTCGTTGAAATACCTGCCTCACCTGTTTTACTGTCTCCTTGTACCGTTCCCTATCATCCCAGGTTACAATTGGCTGTAGCATTGCCCTATACCAGAATGCTCAATATGCTGCCACTGTGTATCGGCGGCGCAGAAGTAGAGGCGGAGATCTGGTTGGAGTAGGCAGTGGCTATCTCTGGGGTTTGCAGCTTCTCGATGTCCCGCATTGTTTGCGTTTGGCTACGTTCGTTTTTCGCTCTGCTCAATCTTGTGCGCACCTTGACTGCAACCGGACCGGGTAATGATCCGAGTCAATATTAGCGCCATGGATATCGCGCACCTCAATGACACTAGCTGCATGCTTTCCATCGATTATCACATTATCAATTTGATTTTTTGTGTGTTTGATTGGAGGATAACCAAGTTGTATTGTGGATATCTTAACGCTGAAATCTGAATCCACTAACTTCCATGTTCTTTCCAGCTGTGAAGGTAATCAGCCTAAACCCGTTGGACCAAGAACATATTCCCTTCCTATATTTGCATCAAAATCTCCCAGGACAATTTTAATGTCGTATCCAGGGCAGCGGTTGTATGGTTCCTCTAGGAGCTTGTAGAATACATCTTTAATTTCATCGCTTTAACCCTATGCATGTGCATAAATCAGCGTGATGTAGAAAGGGTTTTCCAATGAGAGGTGTTATTGTGAATGGCCCGCTATTTCGGTAGCTGTCACTTTTGAAGCTTTTATTCTTTGACATTTGACAAGCAGAATCTAAAAAAAACTTAATTTCCCTTTACACCCCATGAATGAGGTATGGGATAGCTTCTCGCGTTGTTGTGAATTAACACGCTTTATATTTTTAGATTCACAACTAACGGCACCTACTTGTTTATCGACGATTGCGAAGAAGATCTTACTAGACATGCCGATGGACTCGACGCTAATACTGCCAAGTTGCTGTCGACAACATTCCAGAGGAGCCGACAATGAAACACAATTTTGGTTTTTTTTAAGATGACTGGAGCTATACACGATACACGATACACGCTTCAACAACGCGTTGAAACTATTAAAATTCACTACAATGATGGTATACAAAAATGGTGAAAATCTTGCAGTCAAAGTTCGCAAAACTAAAGCATTTTTTGGTCGTCGTGAAGCACCTTGTCGGACCGCAGAAATTGGTGGAAAAATTCGAGCTGTTGGGACAAGTTAGTGATGTGAAGAATAAAACCTGTGCACGTCGCTTAAGAACAACTGAGAATATTGCTGCTGCAGCCCAAAGTGTTGAAGAAAACCCAGGTTTGTCCATCCCTCGTCGTTCTCAAGGCTTAAGGCATTTCAAAATTTCAGTTAACACAAGAACTCAAGCCGGCCGATCATCAACAACGTCGTGTCTTTGCTGATTGGGTCCTTGAAATGCATGAAAATGATCCGGAATTCCATCAAAAAATCATCGTGACTGATGAGGCCCATTTCCACTTTGGTGGCTACGTCAACAAGCTAAATTGTCGCTTCTGGGGCTCGGAAAACCCAAGAGATATTGTTGAGTAGCCTTCCTCAACGTGTGACTGTTTGGTGCGGTTCATGGTCCGGTGGGGTCATTGGACCTTACTTTTTCGAAAATGAGGTTGGACCAACAGTTTCAGTGAATGGATTGCGTTATCGAGAGATGATTAATGATTTTTTTATGGTCGGAGTTGGATGGTATTGATCTGGACAACGTTTACTTTCAACAAGACGGCGCTACGTGCCACACAAGCAACGAAACCATTGATCTTTTACGGGAAAAGTTTCCGGACCTTGTTATCCCTCGAAGAGATGATCACAATCTTGTGATTTAACACCTTGCGACTTCTTTTTTTGTGGCCAAGTGAAAGATAAGGTCTACACCAACAGCCCTGCGTCGATTCAAGACCTCAAAGATACAATTCGTAAGGCTAACGAGGACATAGACCAGCCACTTTGCGATTTGGTTATGAGGAAATTTCATGAAAAGGATATTGTCCTGTAAGCATGCTTGTGGTGGCCATTTCGCTGATGTTGCTTTCCATTATTAACGGCATAACTTCCACTTTCTTATGAAATAAACATCCGATCATTTATTTGAAAAAATTAAAATTTTTGTTTTAATACCTTTATTTCGCATTGATGCGGATTGTGGCTATAAGTTCACTAACACGATTGAACCGCGAGACAAGTTGTCTGAGTTTCTGGCCAATTACAAATCTTCATCCAAAATTGTGCTTTCCCGCAAGGCAGCGGCAACTGATGTCACAATTTTTACGTCGCGAACATCAATGTCCTGTTTATCTTATCTTCGGGATGACGGTGATGTAAGCCTTTTATTTATGGGAACATCCACCAGTCGGTCAGTGGCAGCATCACTATAAAGAGTCGGGACGCATTCAGATGCGTATCCTTAAATCATGATCCTTATTACGTTTTAGGGGGTTGTCAATATTTGGGGGGTTCCGTTTGTTATTTTGTTTAAGTGTTTTCATAGCCAGTATAGGATTTGAAGGCGGGGGGCTAGCCCAACTATCTATTGCTATTAAAGATAAAAAAAATATCACATTACAACGTTGCCCAGGTTCCACCACGTGGAGGTTGTAAGTCGGCTTGAGATGCAAGCTTCACTTTACATCTCCAACGGCACCCCAGACAGAACCTCAATGCCAAAAACAACTGATAGAACGGAATTGCGGGAGAGGAGCAGGCTCTGAAATCTTTTCGAGTAAGTTAAAGATACAATTGTCAATTAGGCTATCACAATCCCTACAACGATTTTTGAAGAAGCAGCAACGATTAAGAAGAATAACAAATGACCGAGTATCTTCTATGCCACAGTCCTGCTTTTAGTAACCAAAGTTTGGTCACAGGACTATTATCGCTAATACCTGTCAAGCATTAGACGATTTGCGTAACATCCATGCCTTTTTAAAACAACAAAATAGCTTTAGTGCGACGTTGAGCAAGTGGAGTAAGAACCAGTACAGAAATTTCAGTAAGATAAACTGACTGATAAATACCATCACCCACTATAAGATATTGTTTATGTCTTGAGTTATTGAAATTAACCGATTCGTAATTTAAACCAGTTAGAAAGTTTCAGTCGGGCAACCCGACTTACATATACCCTTACCCTCAGTAAAACAAATAATTTTCTATTATATTGATATTATTACTCGATTTCTAAAGTGGGCAGAGTGGTACGTTTGTATGGGAGGTACGAGAAGGGGTGTCTCTAGGCTTCTAGATTTATTCTCCATAACTTTATCCTGTTATAGCTTTACTAAATACAGAATTGTGGCACGATTGCGTTGGGTGTATTGATATTATTACTACATCCCTAAAGTGGGCAGAATGGTACATAAGGGGCGTGTCTAAACTTCCAAATTTTTCTCCAACACTTTGTCCTGTTATAACATAACAAAATACAGAATTTGGGCACGATCGGTTCGAGTTTGTTGATATTATTACCCTATTTCTAAAGTGGGCGGAGTGGTACATTTGTATGGGAGGTACCAAAAGGGGCATGTCTAGACCTCCAGATGTTTTCTCCAAAACTTTATCCCGCTTGAACTTCACCAAATACAGAATTTGGGCACGATCGCGTTAGGTCTTTTAGTAATATTAATCGATTTCTAAAGTGGGCGGTACCAGATGTGTATGGTATGTACCAGATGGGGCGTGGATAGACTTAACATTTTTTTCTTCGAAACTTTATCCTGTTATAGCTTTACTAAAAATAGAATTTGGGTACGATCATGTTTGAATTATTGATATATTCCTCCATCTCTATAGTGGGCGAAAGGTAGATTTGTATGGGAGGTACCAGAAGGGGCGTTTTTAGGCTTTCAAATTTGTTTCCAAAACTTTATCCTTTACCAAATACAGAATTTGGGTACGATCCCGTTGAGTGTATTGATATTATTACTCGATTTCTAAAGTGGGCGGAATGATGTATTTGTATGGGAGGTTCCAGAAGGTGCGGGGCCATGTAGCCCATTTGCAATACGGTAAGTAATTTTGGGGAAATAATAACTGGTGCAAAATTTCAAAACATTTGGTTACGTCTTTCGAAAGTTATCGTGCGAACCAACCGGACAGACAGACGGACATGGCTCAAACGACTTAAAAAGTCACGAATCGAATTTGGTTCAAAGAAACCTAGGGTCTAAAGTGACTCCTTCTATGTATTACACTTTTGGGTCGTATCAAATGGTATATACCCTCATCCTTAAGGGTGATGGTATAAAAATTGAAGCGGAGATTAAAACGGAATCTATATATGGACCCTACAGAGGTAAGCTTATTAACCTCACATGCAGTTATATGTTAAAAACAAGAGTATATATAAAATAACTACTAGGATTTACGTTACAAAACTTACCTACAACAAATTTTTGGTGTTTTATTATTACTCACTCACCTCTATAAACAATGTCACATATCCACTTTAATGCAATATCCGCATTAAAAATTTTGTGTGTAGTTAAACCAATCTAAAGGCAGCCATAATATTAAGAACATATGAACACTAAGTAACACTGCACAACATTTATTTCTTAAACACAATATTTTTTAACACTGAGAATAAGTCCCATAACAATTTCATGTACAACAAATTTTAATTAATTAATATAATTCTGTATAGAAATTTACTTCACTTCTTTTTGTTACACAAAATTTTAACAAATAAATTCACATAAATTTTTCGTTATTTGCCAATTTAAAACTATGGCTGCGATAAATACAATTACACCTCATTTGTGTTCACTCGACGACGCTGTTTAACATCAAACACTTGAGTAAGGACACACAAACAGCCGGTACGAATGCAAGCAAGCAGGCATACAAGCATACGAGCGATGCGAACGTTTTAAACCCGCATAAATCTATCACAGATATCAACTCATACAAATTTGAACAACACGATTAACGGCCCCATATTAGTTCCTTATTGCGGCGTAAAGTGATATTTTTTTATGATTACATTGGCCAGAGGCCAAAAATCCAAGCAAAACGAAGCGGCAACAAATCATAATATTATGTATTTGCATTTATTACCAGAGCTATTGCACACGTACGTACAAGTATTTGATGATGATGAAATGTTGTTGAGGCGGTGTGTACAACAATCTAATTCTACGTCTAATATCCGGCAAAGACTTGTACCGATGATGTTACAACTACAAGTGTGAGCAGAACTCAAAGTTAACCAGAAAGAATAATGAGGTGTGAGTGCAATTTCTCATCTCAATGTAGTAAAAGCAAAAAACGAAATACACAACAACACCAAAAAAACATGTGCAAAATGCAACAGCAGCAGACAACAACACAGCAAAGCAAAACTTAGTTTGGTTTAGTTGCAACAATATGTATAATTGCAACAACAAACAACGACGCCCTCCCTTAGTAAAGGAACCGGCGGTGTGCACTGCACAAGTGTTTGAGTGCATTGTTTCAAAAGGTAACACCCTAAACTCTGGTTTCAAAATGTTGTTCAGGTATAAAATAAATAAAAAAAATCGCAGACTTTTTTGTGTGTTGCCCTTTTCTACAGCTCAGTGTATTTTGTGGGTTAATGTGCTAAAAGTAACTTGTTGTAAATGTTATTGTTGTTGCTGTTGTTGTACCTTTGTTTTATGGCAACCGTAGTTGGTTGTTGCCAGTTGCCGGTGTTGTTTTGTGCGAATGACTGTGGCACTGTTGTCATGTTTGTCGGCGTTAGTTATAATTGTGTTGTTGCCTACAATGTAATTGTATGGCACTTTTGTACTTTGCGGGTTTTGTTCCTGTTTTGCAGTTTGCAACTGTCAGTCAGTCAGTCCTTCGCTACTGTCTGTTGACTCAGAAATGCAGTCAGCGTTTAAGGACATAATCAGTGGCGGAACGAATGGGTTGGAGGGCCCGTCCTCAAGACTTTTTATGCTCCTGACACACAGTAACAGCATAGAGCACATTCTATGACAGCTGCCGCAACGATCGTACTGGGGAATGAAAAACTATGCTAAGCCTAATAAAGAAAGTCGCATAGGTATATGGGCATTAGAGTGGGTCAATTTGTATGGAGTAAAAGAAATACACTAAGGGCTGATATGATATATAAGATGAAGATAAAAGACTGGGCGCTGGTCACACTATTGAACCCTCTAGGGGCGATTCCGGGGCAGTTGCGGAAGATATGTCTCATATGTCGCATACATTGACTCAGATCACCACCTAGTTGCAGTCAAGGTACGAATGCGATTAAGTAGTGCTGAAAATGTTCGTAACCAAAACGCAAAGGAAGCTAGACATCACAAAGCTGCATACCACCTGCATGCCTACTTCAACCAACTCTCTCAACTGCTTCAAATAAACCACCCTAATTCTGATGTTCCCGACAACTTAAAACTTAATTTCCCTTTGCACCCCATGAATGAGGTATGGGATAGCTTCTCGCGTTGTTGTGAATTAACACGCTTTCTATTTTTAGATTCACAACTAACGGCACCCACTTATTTATCGACGAATGCGTACGTCACTGTTCTGAGAAGCTCTTACTAGACACGACGATTGAATCGACGCTTAATACTGCGAAGTTGCTGTCAAACAACATTCGAGGGGAGCCGACAATGAAAGCAAATTTTATTTATTTTTTTCTTTTTTAAGATGACTGGAGCCAGGTTTGAACCTGCGATCTCCCGCATGGTAGTCGCGTGTTCTAACCACTATGCCACGGCCGGTCCCCGGACAACTATTGACAGCATATTGCGAGTTCTACGACCACTGCCGCAACGACCGTACTTGGTTATAATTAGTAAGAAAGTTTCAGTTGGCAGAACCCGACTTACATATACCCTCAACCTCAGTAAAACATAAAATAGTTTAGTATATTGATTTTTAAAGTATATGGGAGGTACCAGAAGGGTCGTGGCTAGACTTCCAATTTTTTTCTAAAACTTTATCCTGCTTCAGTTTTACTAAATACAGAATTTAGGTACGATTCCGTTGTGTGTATTGATATTATTACTCGATTTCTAATGTGGGCGGAATGGGGCATTTATTTGGGAGGTACCAGAAGAGGCGGAGCAATGTGGCCCATTTGTAATACCGTAGGTAGTTTTGGGGAAATATTAACTCGTGAGAAATTTCAGAACATTTGGTTTCGTCTTTCGAAAGTTATCGTGCGCACCAGCCGGACAGACAGACGGACATGACTCAAACGACTCAAAAAGTCATGAATCGAATTTGGTTCAAAGATACCTAGGGTCTAAAGTGACTCCTTCTATGTGTTACACTTTTGGGTCGTATCAAATGATATATACCCTCATCCCTTAGGGTGATGGTATAAAAAAATATAATTGTGTTAGAGTCTTTGAGCTTTACCTATCAATTCGGGTAGTAACCATTCATTTTATGTTTGTGTGATGTCCAAAGCGTGATAACCTTTGGTTACCACGGTACCCGGATGGGGTACCAATGTTACCAAGCAGAAGGTCGTTTGTTGCGGTCAGCCGGATGGTGAGCTTTGCTCCTAGCACAAGGTGACGATGAGTTGATCGACAGAATATGGGAATACGGGGAAATGGTTACCAATGGACCAATAATAGGAACGACCAAGTAACAAAAACGGAGTGCAAGCCTGGAGCTTGTACTTGTCAGTAATTGTGGTATCCCCACACAAGAGTAATGCACAATTTGAATATTTCGTGGCGTATTGTAGAATTAGATCCGGGCCTCAACAGCAGCAAAGTAGTATGTTCCTTTAGGGTTGAGCCCACTATCTGGTCAGGTCTGCACTCCGATACTAGATGTTGAACACAAACGACTCATATACTAGAAACTCCTTGAAGGGGGTGCTTTTCAAAGGACCTTTGGGGAATATCGCCCCTCGTACCCCAGAGAACCACTTTTTGACTCCGAAACGGTAAATAGAGATAGTAAAACTATAAGAGGCCTTAACGAGCTCCGATTGAAGAGTCTGTAGACGGTACTACTGGCGGCCAGTGTGCCCAGTGTAGTTTCCTACATAAACTTCCCGGTCGAATGGGTAAGGACGCGCTTCGAACGTTTAATGCTCGAGAAAAGTTGAGCTGGGGGCATCTTGACACCATACCAGACTCGCATGTCTCATTTTGCATCAAAGTATCTTTTGCTTGAAAGTGGCGCTGCATATTCAACGCTTAATATGATGGGTAGCACCGCACCTAAACAAGGGTGTAACAGCGGTTGCAGGAAATACCATGATTGTACATACCCCTTTAAAGCTCTTCCTATCAAGTCGGGCAGTAATTCATTCGAGTTTATGTTGGTGTTATTGTCCCCAAGTAAAACCGAATGGTTAGTTTGATAATGCTAGCCGTATGAGATGCTAAGGCACCTAGCAGAACAGGGCGAATGAGGTCAAGTGAATGAGGAACTTTGGTCTTAGCAGAAGGTGGTAAAGGAAGTTATTGTTGCGGCTGTATACTGCGGTATACTGAAAATGGATGAGTGATCGTACCGATTAGGAACTTCGGTAATACCAGGATGGAGGGAGGGGGGTGTGGGGTGTTAAATAGGAAAGAGTAAAGTCCTCGAGCTTGTACTTGTCAGTTAATATGGTACTCCACAATTTGAACATATCATTGAACTCTTCATTGCATAATTGAATTCCGTCACGGCATATGTTCCATTGGTGTTAAGTCCACCATCTAATCAGGCCGAGCCTTCCGGTTTAAATGTGGAGTTGCTTTGCAACCGGATGCTACAGACCCATAGAGTAGCGGAAGTAGTAAGATAGGTCTCACCTTGTCCAAGTAAATGTATGTTCCATACTTACGTACTTAATTTCCCTTTGCACCCCATGAATGAGGTATGGGATAGCTTCTCGCGTTGTTGTGAATTAACACGCTTTCTATTTTTAGATTCACAACTAACGGCACCTACTGTTTATCGACGAATGCAAACGTCACTGTTTGAGAAGCTCTTACTAGACACGCCGATGTGACTCGACACTTAATACTGCGAAGTTGCTGTCACCAACATTCGAGGGGAGCCGACAATGAAAGAATTTTTTTTTTTAAGATGACTGGAGCCAGGTTTGAACCTGCGATCTCCCTCATGGTAGTCGCGTGTTCTAACCACTATGCCACGGCCGGTTCCATACTATCATACCCAGTTTGTTTACTTCTGGCCGGAAGAAATTGCTGTAGCTTGCTGCCAAAAATTATCGACTAGATTGTTCAAGATTGTGTGGGCTATCCCAGGAAGGCCAGGGAGGCCACGCATTGCAATATGACCTGTGTGTTTAGAACACCATGGCGTGACTCATGTAAAAACCGTGTGGGCTGGGTACTGGATCTACCTGCCTACGGCGCAGATTCCGGTTAATGGAACAAGCGGTTGGATTTGACGAGGGTTTTCGAGAAAAAAATTACTAAAAAAATAATTTCCTGTAACTTTAGTGAGGTATGTCCTAGCTTCTCGCGTTATTGAAAATTAACAAGCTTCTATTTTTTGATACACAAGTGAGACATACGTTCTATAGATAGAATCAGAACGGCATGTGTTTGAGAAGTTTTTACTAGACTTTTACTGCAAAGTTGCTGTAGACAACATCGAGGTGGCCGACGATGAAAGTAATGTAGATGACTGAGACAGGAATCAAACCCTGGATCTCTCGCATGATAGTCGCGTGTTCTAATCATCATATCACGGCCGGCCCAACATGTACGTCTGATCATTATACCACCTGAAGAAAACTTTATGTAAGACCTCCTAAGAGAAGGCATTACGAAATGATTTTGAATGCCTTACATAGCAAAGGCCCCACATAACTGCCGCTGGGAAAGGATATGCTTACATAGATATGTACATGTTGCACACATAAATACATTTGAAAAGGTATAATTAGAGCAGTCACAGTTCATATTTGTACACCAATGCATTTTCGAGGCCAAAGTGATAATTCTGCAGTATAGTAAATCACTCTAAGATTCTTTTGAATGTATTCAACTCTTGTTTGATACGGTGAAATTAACTGTTAACGTTTGGCAACGCAGCATGAGGATTAAGTCTTTCATTAAATTCTAAAAATGAGCCACCTAAATCTTTTAAAATTTAACCAGCTTAGTAGAATATGATCTGTGTTACTTCCTCTAACTATTTTCAATTGCCACAAATACCTATGCCTTATAATTATTTCAGTGACCCTCGTATACCACACACTAACTACCTTGAATGAAAGCGTTGATAATTGTATATGCACCAAGTAATCAGTAGTTCGTATTAAATGTTGCAGCACGACATAAAGAATTGTCATCCATGAACTGAAACTGCCGCAACATCGCCCCGAAATATATATACGATTGTAAATGTCTGCATGCGTAGTGTACCTTGGACTCTGGGTGGTAATTTCAATTGTGTCTCATAGTGATGATATTTCGCACATTTTGGTTCTCGTCGCTGTTGTTGGTGGTGTTGTTGTACACATTTGGCATCTAGAAGATGTTGCAATACACTTAATTCGTACAAAGTTGCTTCCATTCTCCATATTACAATCAAGCAAAGAGTTATAATCACAAGAAACAAGGACGAAAGGACATAATTATTTTGGTTGCAAGTCACACACGCTAACATACATATGCATGTATGTAGGTGAAATAGTAGACTTCATGTGATACCACTGACCCCCTAGCAGAATTGTAAAATCCTACAATTACAATGTAAAATACACGTAGAGTGATATGTAGACACTGGTGTAGTTGACAATTAACCGGGAATTTTATGTGTATGGATATATGTATGGGTAAGGATAAGGTAGGCAGGCTAAAGAGTTTAAGGCAATGCAAATAAAAAAATAAATTGATGTCCAGGCCGTAATGTCATAAATTGATATGTCAAATTTACTTAATTTTACAGGAAGCCGATGTAACGAGACAAATTCTATAAATAGAATTTACTCATACGCTAACTCATACATAAACAAAGCTCATATGCAACTGTCGTTACTCGTGGTATAAGCACTCAGTGTGAGCAATTCGTAGTACGCCCATTGGAATTCTCATTCACTTTGTACATTGTATAAGTATACAGGTTTGACTAGCAGTAGTCGTCAATCGCTAGCCGATCTTCGACCAGTGCAGACAATAAGCCATAAGTTCTTTTCAGAACTTGTGACTACCTTTTTTTTTGAAATATCGCCTGATCCTTCTGATCGGGTGTTAATACATACTCACAGCGACTTCGGTTGTCTGTTCCGCCACCGCGGATTCAGCTGTTTGTTCCCCCACAGCGACTTTGGTTGTCTGTTCCCCACAGTGGCATTGGCTGTCTGTTCGTAAGGTAGTTCATAAGTATATTATAAGAACAAATATATGTATATAACTGGTAAACCGAAGCCGAGCCGCTAGTCGTAGCCGAGTATAGTCCACGATCCCGAACCTGCTATACGAATCTAGCACCCGAGTTGGTCCTACGAATTTGGCATCCGAACCTGAAATCCGAAACCCGAAACCGAACCAGGTAATCGGAACTTATGTCAGAATTCCATTAACCGTACCAGTACTGGGTTATTTAACTAGTTCTCGATTATCTACAAATCGTCGTTAGCGACTCGCAAGTGTATCCAGCGCAGATATTTGGATTCAGCCCGAAAAGCAGTTGTTTGTTGCCGTAAATCTATAAGTTATCTGTTGTATTTCTGACACAAGTGTATAAGAAGAAAATCAAACCATAATAAACACCATTTTCTAGCCCTAGTCAGGGAAATCACTTGTGTTCTTATTTCGTAAGGTTGGTGGGTCCTTATGCAGACCCCGGTTACTCCGTTTACTCTGGAACATCATGATGAATACATGCTGCAGCTGGAGATGCTTACAGCTCAACCAACTGTGATCAGTCTGGCTAAGCTGCAAGATTCTATCCAGGAACAGCATGATGAACTCTTGGTGCAGCTTGCCCCAAGGAACTCGGGAGAAGTTAAAAATTATGATGCACAAAATTAAAAAATGTCCTGTCCTCGGAAGTTTGGAAACCAGCACAGTTTCTTCTCTATCAAAAGAGGACATGGATGATACCATCATCGAGTGGTTCCATATTGGACACCGCCGAAGTTCTAAGGGAGTCTGAACCAGATATTATATTGTGATATTAAAACTGACACTAATATAACCGCCAAAATTCCACTATGTCACCGTCAACCTGCAAGGATCTGGTCTTAACCAATCAGGAAAACCTGAGAGGTTGGGTCGTAATCTATATGGGAAAAGTAGGTGATAAGAGAAGAGCATAATTCAGAAACACAAGGAACACGTCTTGCAGTTTAAAAAAAAATATATTCTGATTCCGAGTGCCTTATTGAGTCTAGTAAGGAGCTAGTTATGGCCTTAGCTGTGTGGCTTTAGACCAGGTAAATCAACAACAGACCAGATATTCACACTTCTGAAAATCCTGAAAAAGACCAAAGAGAAGCAGATAGACATATAGTACCATCCTTTCGTCGACTATAAAGCTGCTTCCGACAGCCCGATATGGCAGAAATTACTCGAAGTCATGGCTGAGTTTGGTATTCCAGCGAAGCCCATACACCTTTGCGAAATGACGCTGACTGTCACGAAGTCTTCAGTGAAAATTGACAATGGCCTTACTGAACCATTCTATACCAAACGAGGCCTAAAACAAGGCGACGGCCTATGGTGTGACCTCTTCAATATAGTGATGGGGATGATAATGAGGAAAGCTGGAGTAAACACAAGTGACACGATATTCAAAAAAGTCACATGCTACTCGCGTATGCTGATGACGTAGATATCATCTATCGAAAGCTACGGAATGTGACTGCAGCCTTCTCATGTATACAGAAGGAATAAGTGAAAATGGATCTAATTGTATCTACCCAGGCTCCGCCATCAACAAAACAAATAATGTCAGCCTCGAAATCCGGAGATGATTCGTGCTTGCTAATAAATGGTACTACGGACTAAGCAAGCGGTTTAATGACAAAGCCCTCTCTCGACGAACTAAAATCCAGCTATACCAGATACTGTTTGTACCTGTTTTAATGTATGGTTCAGAATCCTGGGTTATGACACAAGTGGATGAATCGGTTCTGGCAGTATTCGAGAGAAATATATTCCGTAAAATGTATAGGCCCGTAATCCTTAACGGTGAGTATCTAAGTCGTATGAATTATGAACTGTACTGACATTGACGTGGTCAGACACATTAAGGTGCAGCGGTTTGGTTGGCTAGGTTATGATGTACGCATGGACGAATACGCACCAGCTCGAAAAGTTTTCGACAATGAACTCGATGGACGGGCAGAAGAGAGCGACCAAAAATCCGTTGGAAAGACCACGTTACTAAGAACCTGGCAGAACTTGGTGTGACTAACTAAAGAAGCACAGAAGACCGAAGCGCTTATAATATTTTTCTACGTGCCCATAGGAATGCAAAGGAGTACCAGCTAAGCAGCTGTAAAACAGTGCATCAAAATAGAGGTGATGGGATAGCTGTGGGCGGTAGTTCACGGTTTCTCAATCATCGACTGCTGGTATAGACGTGAAACTATCAACTTCAGAGGCGGTGAAGGGTATGAAGCCTAACGATTCCCTTAGCTTGTCAGCTATTGACAAGAAGCTTAAAAGGGCTTGATATGGGGACGTACCAATAAAAGGCGCGAAGCGGCCAAGAAAACAAACAAGCCCTTCAAGTAGCTGTGGTAGACAGTGCTGATCCCGACAGTAAAATCAGCGCAGTAAACTAGGCAACACTTGAGGAGAAGTTGACTCTGAATATGGACGATCCCAGCATATCAGGTAATGTGTACTGGTCAAAAGGAAGATGAGAAGACAGTAAATTTTCACAAAAGCATGGTCAATAATTTTGGTGACCTCTGGCGTGGCGCCAGACTGGAAGTCGTTCCTAGATCTGTGCTTCCACTTCGGCAGTGTGAATTCCACCACATATTAAGATAACATAGATTGAAGACCGGCCGTGGCATAGTAGTTAGAACACGCGAATACCATGCGGGAGACCCGTGGTTCGATTCGCGGCTCCAGTCATCTACATTACTTTTATTGCCGGCCCCATCGATGTTGTTGTCGTCACAAACAGTGACGTTCACATTCGTCGATAAACGAGTAGGTGCAATTTGTTGTGAATTTAAAATAGAAAGCGTGTTAATTCTCAACTACGCGAGAAGCATTCCATATCTCATTCAAGGGAAATAAAGTAGATTCAAGATTGACCTGCCGGCGAGACAGAGCCCCTCCTTCAAAACCGGTACCTAGGAGGAAATCTCCACGGTGCCATGTTTTGAGAATGGACGAATGGATTTCCGGCTGTCAATCGATGCGGACACTTTGTCGCTACAAGTAGCTCAAGAGAGTAGGAGGAAATTTAAGGTTCCACCATCCCTTCATCACCAGTAGGAAGGGGTAGCTAGTGGAACATATTTATTTGCATCACTGTATTGCTGCTGCATCAAACCTCCTTACTATCATCAAGAACCAAAGTGTAGATGTCGCTCTATTCACCCTGGATTGTTGAGAATAGTATCAGGGGTTTGGGGGTTTGGAAGAGACAGCTATAGCCTTTTAGTGACGAACATGCCTGAAAGGATATAAACCTGTATTGTAGCTAGGAAGCGACTTAATATAATTCTTTCTTCAGATTACAGTACCGGCGATATGACGCCGACGTGTGTGAAGTTCAAACACGGTATAAAACTGATGTTGTCCTCTGTCAATATGCCGTACGAAGAGCTGATTCTGACAGCTGGGGCCTTACACCATCTCTCAAAAGGTACGCGGCGTCTAAAAGGTGTCATCTGGTCCTTGAATGTGATGCCAATGCTCACCAAGTGCAGTGCGGCAGCAAGGATAAAAACACGTGAGGTAAGTCAGTCTTGGATTTTATTAATTTGTGTAGGCTTTAGATTTGTAATTTAAGGAATACCCCGACCTGTAGAAATAAAAACAGGGATGCTGTTATTGACATAAACCAGACTAATTGGGACACACCATTTGTTAGGGATTCAAGGGCGATATGACGCCGCTGTGTGTGAATATGCCGTACGAAGAGATGAACCTGTCAGCAGGGGCTTTACTCCATCTCGTAATGTACGCGGCGTTTTAAAGGAATCATGTGTTCCTTGTTTGTGATGCCAATTCTCACGATGTGCAGTGGGGCAGCAAGGTCAAAACACGGGAGGTAAGTCAGTCTTGGATTATTAGTGTGGGCTTAAGATTTGTAATGTGGGGAGTACCCCGACCTTTAGAAATAGAAACAGGGAAACCTAATGTTCTAACACTATCATTGACATAAACCTGACAAATAGGACACTTCCTTTGTTAACGATTGAGGGTTCTCTGGGGAATGTGGCAGGGGAATGTCAAAATCAATTTATTCTATGCTGAGTACTGCTCTCTATCCCGGCAATAGATCGTAACCAGGAGGCTGGAGTAAGTAGTTGGAAACACTACGCAAATCTACCAGAAGACTTTTCAACATAGCTAAAATAACGAATTTTGAGGAGGACTGGAACTCTTATAGAACCTGTACAATAATGAAAAAGTGGAAGAGCTACGTGGATTAAATACTGCGAGTCCTTACTCGGTGGCAATGATAATGCCCGATTCAGAAGGGTTCTGTCTGAGGATTTATTTTATATCAGTGCACAGCAGCCAGATACAACCACAATATGAGTTTGTGTTGGTGAGTTGCTCTCTTCCCTCTCTCACTGTAGTGAAGCAAATTGTTATATAGTTTTTTCATAACTATAAACACAATTATTTTATAAAAATCCATGAAATAATTCGTCGCTGCGCGTACGTAAACATATTCGAATTCAATGTATGGGCGTACGCGCGTTTCGCTGGCGCTCATGGGCTACATTTCACCGTTGACTGTTTTAGATTGAGAGAACTATGACTGAACGATAGCTATGTTAAACTATGACGGGGAATTTTGTCATATGTATAGGAGGAACCAGAAGGGGCAAAGCTTTCTAGTTTCTGAGGAATTGTCTACAATTACAAAAGAATTAAACTGACCAGTTTCAAATAGCATCAAATTGTCTGTTTGAAAGTTATGGCAGAAATACTAATTTTCCAAAATTGGTAATTTTGTATTGGTGGTACCAGTAGAAGTCCATATTCATTTTAGAGTCAAATTTTTAAAATAAGACTGATTTAGTGACCCTGCTGAAAATATGTGTATGTACAACTATTTGGGTGAAAGCGATAATTTGTATGGGAGGTACCAGAAGAGGTTAAGTGAAGGTTTCGGATTTCTGAGGATTTGTCGAGATTATAAAACTGACGAAATTGAAATGTCCTCTAGCTGTACGTTTTAGATATTTATTGGAGAAATATTATTTTTCCAAAGATAGGTAAATTTGCCCTCTAGTCAGCTAGCCAGACAGATGGCACAATCGTCTTAAAAAGTCCTAAAACGAAATTTGTCGTACGATGTTTGGAGACTAACACGTCTCCTTTAATGCGTTGCACTTTTTTCCTGATTGTGCCTAGTGAACGCCATCTTCTTGATCCGATATTGCACCACTTTTTCGAGCATACCCAGACTAGTTTCAAGTTTTCAACTACCATGGCTTCTGATGTACTCACTGCACAGGTTCGATTTGGACGAATTTTATCCAAAAGAGTTAAAGTGGTCATGAATTGATCCATAGTATTGCGTATGAAAGATTATGCGCACCGTAATCTGGACGACGTCTAAAAAACACACATTTCTTTCTTTGAAAAAAACGTTGGTGAGGCTATCACCATCAATGGCGAGCGCTAAGTAACGACAATATGGTGACGGGCGACTAATGGTTCCGGTTCGACGGGAGTTACGAAGAATATTCTGGATAAACTAATGAATTGTATGGTTATATCTCGCAGGAGTAACGTGTATTGGCCAGTAAAAAGTAGTGTTTTTTTTACTAAAATCGCAGATCTAATTCAAAAAACCGCAAGTTGTAAAAAATTTGACCATTCGAATTCGTGCCACCTCGAGTAGTCGCGGCATACATTTGAACAATGTTATACTCCACACGAAATGGCATGCATGAGCCTTTCAATAGAATTTGGTTAATATCTAACATACAGCTTGTTTTATACCATTGCAATATCGACCCGCTGTTAGTGAAACTAGACCAGGGGTAGGCATAACCGAACAAGTCGCACAAGAAGCGTCCGCGCTGTCGAAGTGCACACGATTTTTGTGTTGAATGTGAAACAAGCGTATGTTGGTGTTGCTTTTATAGCACGAAGAGACTGAATGTTTTGAATCAAACAAAACATTCAAGTATATGTGAATTGCCCAAGGTGTCTGTGTGAAATTAACGATTATTGCCGCTGTTAATTATATTAATGAATTGAAATAATTGAATTGAATTTTATAGTAATGAATTGTATTGTAAATGTAATAACTGTGTTACCGGGATTGTAATTAAGATTGAATTTAATGTAATTGTAATTTAAATTGAACATAATGAATTGTATTGTAAAGGTTCCTTTGTAATTTGTTGCTGTAAAGCCCCTATTCTAAAAAGTTGATTGTAATTTGACAATGTAAAAGCCCCATTGGAAAGGACTTGTAAATGTAAATGTCAAGAATAGTGCCCAGGTGGCAACTCTGTAGGGTAAAAAAGGTGTAGTGGACGGCTTAGGGATGGGCTTCCGGCCTTCTCGATCCAACCGCCGCATGGAATACACCTCTTCAAATTCTCATCTATAATCCCAAATAAAAGCAATGTCTTTCTTCCCTTTGTTTCCTCCTTTATAAGTGAGTATCCCCACGTGGTGGAAATCCAGATCCCCTGGTTTTCCTTGACAGGAACCTAAATTCTTAAGGAAAAGCCAAACTGAAATATTCAGCCGCCCTCGCTAGGCTATGGGTTGCTTAGCACTGAACTAAACTCACTTAAAGTAACAGTGTCCTTGATTATGTCTCAATATAAATTCTTTTCCAATTCTTGTTTTTAAGTTAGACAAAAGGCCCTTAGTATTCACTTGGCATTGTCAAGAAACTATCAAATACAAAAAAATTCATTCACATTGTCATCATCAATATCCACTGCTCTACTACAAACCTTTTCTAACGTCCCACTTCAATGGTTAAATTGCAGTGAAAGGAAGACACGCAAAAAAAACAACACAGAGACAATTTATAGCCATTTGTGATATTGCAGGTAAATTAAGAGTAAAATGACTGACTTTCTTAATGGTCGTACGTATTGTGGGCTACAACACAAATGTCGCATTGCACAATGTTCCAAACGATGACGGACGAAAGACGAGCGAATCAAAGCCAAATGAATGTCTTTTACACATATTGTACTCTACGACAGCAAATATGCCAAACTCTACTACTAGAGTGCAACTAGTTTACAACGGAATAATCGATGTGTGTGTAATAGGACAAACCCATAAATGCAATGGACGGTTGTCAGGATCTGCACATATGTATGTATGTAGTTTTAAACATGTGTGCGTATGCTTTTTACTCTTGCCAACACTCGCACGTATTGTCCTCATGTGCACACCACTGGTTGGTCATAACTTTGATGTATACATGCATACATGAGTTGGTTTGTGTTTTGTGTGTGTGTGTTTGTAGGTTCGACTACGGATACGGAAATCCTGCAAAGTCATTGCAGTCAATTGTAAATAAATATAAATTTACATATACAGAACATATAAAGAAGCAGCAGCAGCATTTGAACAAAAATCACAACAGCAGCAATAACAATAACAACAACAACAACAAATTGCGACAAAAATCTAAATACTAACAAATGAAAACGAAAAGCTAACAAAATATACATAACAACATCAACACTTTAAGCAAGAATAAAATGTAAACATCATGACCTCGAATTTTTTACATTTTTTGGAGCTCAACAATCAGAGATAACATGTGTGTGTGTGTGTGTGTGGGGGTGTTTTCTCTTCTTTTTTTTGCTATAGTTAAAGTGTAGTTTTCATTTTTGTAAATATTTACAACATATTCTTCTGTTATCCTCATTGTGTGTACAACAATGAAATAGAACAAGAATGAAAGCAGCCTCTGAGAGAGAGAGATCCTTTAGCCGATTTCGTATAAAAACTAACAAAACGCCCACATTCAAGATGAGTTGTAAATGAAATTAAAATAATTTGCATAAACGCAACGAAGAGAATGAAGGTAACCTACAATGAAAATGTTGATTGCATAAAATATCAAGATAAGAATTTGCAAGTTTTCTTAATGAAATTCAAGGACATGTAAGGCAAATTTCTCAAAATTTCTGTATTATTATTTAAATATTGAATTTATGAAACACCATGATATTCAGATGATATAATATTTGTATTCTAAAATTGAATTTTACATAATCACTAAGTTATAGTAACTTTTATTAGGTAATAGATAATTGAAGAGATACTTTCTGAGATAGCTCTTGAATCTTAAATGTTATATTTTAAGTATTGATTCGCAAAGATATACTAACGACATTTCTGGAAATCTATCTATTATCGCATTTTTCATTACACAGTACAACATTTTTCAGCTCATAGATTTGGGACTCAATTCTGAGAACTGCACGCGAAAGTAGCCCCAAATAGAAAAAGTTCTGCATCACTCGTTTTGTCAAGCTACATGCTATAATAACCCTGTCGGAATTTTGTGAGCTGACTCAAAATCAAGTTGACTTTTGGTTCATTCATTTACAACGCACTTTTAAGGTAACTCAAAACTGATGCAGATATAGTCATTTGTTTTATTTATTCCATCTGACTTCTTCTCGATAAGTTTTGAACTAACTTTTTGATCACTCAAAACTGATGCAGAAAAGGTGCTGGACATTTTCGGCTGACATCTACTTCGCATGCACATGTTTCACATAATTGTAGATATATATACAGCTGATGATGTACCATTGGAGTTCGTCATGGAGTTCGAAACGTGTCATCCTAGTGCGTGACACACTGAATTTGACCAAAAATATCAAACAATAAAAAACACTTTTCTGATCGTAAGCCGAATTTGATGTATCATTTGATACACTTAACGTAAATTTAATAAATAAAACACGATCGACTGAAACTAACAAACAAACAGTTTAAAATTAAATAAATATATATTTTATGAAAATAGCACAAGAAAAAGGCGTTATTATTACATTTTTGTTGTTGAAGTTTTATAGCTAACCATAAGCTGACTCGTTATAACCAATCATGAGTTAGTAATTTTAAAACTAGTTAAAAGTCAACTTTTTCTTAATGAGCTACAAACTAACTTATAACGAGCTAACTTGTGGTTAGCTGAAACTTATGCAGAGTGAGTGAGTACTGACTCACTGCAATGCCATCATGTGGAAAAACTGAATAGGATTAACAATGAAAATGAGTTACCTTTTGAGTCACTTGTGACTCATCTTTGACTAACCATTGGTTAGCTTGAAGTTAACTCAATTTCCGACAGGGAATTTAATATCGATTTGAAGTTAGTAAGTATTGAATATGGGAATTTATCACGTCCCTGTCGGAAATTGAGTTAACTTCAAGCTAACCAATGGTTAGTCAAAGATGAGTCACAAGTGACTCAAAAGGTAACTCATTTTCATTGTTAATCCTATTCAGTTTTTCCACATGATGGCATTGCAGTGAGTCAGTACTCACTCACTCTGCATAAGTTTCAGCTAACCACAAGTTAGCTCGTTATAAGTTAGTTTGTAGCTCATTAAGAAAAAGTTGACTTTTAACTAGTTTTAAAATTACTAACTCATGATTGGTTATAACGAGTCAGCTTATGGTTAGCTATAAAACTTCAACAACAAAAATGTAATAATAACGCCTTTTTCTTGTGCTATTTTCATAAAATATATATTTATTTAATTTTAAACTGTTTGTTTGTTAGTTTCAGTCGATCGTGTTATATTTATTAAATTTACGTTAAGTGTATCAAATGATACATCAAATTCGGCTTACGATCAGAAAAGTGTTTTTTATTGTTTGATATTTTTGGTCAAATTCAGTGTGTCACGCACTAGGATGACACGTTTCGAACTCCATGACGAACTCCAATGGTACATCATCAGCTGTATATATATCTACAATTATGTGAAACATGTGCATGCGAAGTAGATGTCAGCCGAAAATGTCCAGCACCTTTTCTGCATCAGTTTTGAGTGATCAAAAAGTTAGTTCAAAACTTATCGAGAAGAAGTCAGATGGAATAAATAAAACAAATGACTATATCTGCATCAGTTTTGAGTTACCTTAAAAGTGCGTTGTAAATGAATGAACCAAAAGTCAACTTGATTTTGAGTCAGCTCACAAAATTCCGACAGGGGTTTTATGATCTTTTGTTAGTGTTAATGACTTAAGGTCGAGTTTTTGGAACGATGGTGATTTGGAACGTGACAAAAGTAATTTTCGGTAAAAAAAAATACTATCTGGGACAACAAAATATCTTTCTGGTGTTTTGGTACAATGAAAGTACGGTTTGGTACACGAAGAGTATTTTCTGAAACAACGATGAACGATGGTTTTTAATCTAAACGAAGTAAGCTTCGCAAAAAACTTTACTTTGGCAAACATATCGAGGAGACTGCAAGAAAATGCTCTAGAACATTGAAATCTATATGGCCAATAATAAACTTAAGAAACAAAAATCTTAAATTCAAAGCGGTGATACGTCCAACATTTGCTTGCCCTATTCGGTATAAAGCGGGAAAAACATATATCCAAAAGTTACAAATCATACAGAATAAATGTCTTAAAATAATTTATTATAAGCGCTAGAGATATGCGACAAACCTTCTACATAGTATTAGGTATGAGAAAATTTATGAATAAATCAATAGACAACCATAGTTATTAATAAAACCAGTGGACCCGGCAATGCTTCGCTATTGCTTAATTGTCGAATACCTATTATATGTTTGGCATGCCTATTTAAAGGGCTGAGCTTAAGCGTCGTTCTTGTATGCTCTGTAAACTATTCGTTATCCCAAGTTACTCCTTAACCTGATCAAACTAACAACGTCCCCCTAACCGATATTAAAACATACGTCAGCAAATTCATATCTATAGCACTAATTACTATCTGTATACAAATATTACCTTATATAGCCCTAAAAACATGTATATATTCATGACTCATTTATAGTGCTGACATCATTGTCAGTATTTCCCTTTAAATTTTTTCGACAAACTTTTTCTGACGACTTATTGCCAAAATTTTTTACAAAATAAATTGACGCAGTGTAAATAATCCATAAAATTGACTGACACAATTCTTCAATTCTTGCTCTTTGCTTCAATAACAGTACTTTTTGACAGAAATAAAAGTACTTTTTGATACAGTAAACATCACTTTTGACATAATTAAAAAACTTTTTGGTGCAATAATAGTAATTACACAGTGCAACAGTGAAAAAAATACAAAAACGGGATAGTATAGGTTCGATTCTACTATCGAAGGGTAATAAAACCCTATACTCAGTTTGGCGAGATTGGTGACCAATTTTTTTTAATGGGCCCCTAAAGATTCTCAAAATCAGTGAGCCCCATGAAAAAAGGTGTGATCAGTTTTTGTCCAACAGCTAACTCACACTTCATGATAGCGCTAAACTGTATTCGGCAATAATGTAGCTGGGAGTTTTGCGCACTAACTTTATTGACAAATTATGTCAAAAAGGTTGGTTATTCCTGCCCTTTTTCAAAAAAAATTGAAGAAGAATTTATTATTTTTTCACTTTTTTGAGCATTACTTTGCGGGAGTCCAAATTTTTCTCTAACACTGTTCGCCAAAATTGTAGCCCTGGTAAAGATAAACAACTTTTGTGAACATATCAATCCAATCTGAACGTGTCTAGGCAACCTAAATAGCTCATAAAGTCCACGTTAATACCGGTTTTTCGAACCTTTACGCACTTATAAGCCAGTAACGTGGTTGAATATCAACCGATTTTAAATTTCTCAGAGGATTTAGAAAGAAGAGACTGCGGCCTTTCCAACCATATATATAGTTATATTGGTAACTTGTCATATCGGTTTGTTTTTTGCCTCGAAATTTCAAACTTTTGTAATTTTTTCACAATTTTTAAGTTTGATGAAGTTTGTAGCCCCTATTTTATAAGGACACCCTAAAGTTTACTACTTTATTCAGAAAGTGCACGCTTTCACGAGTTAAACGCACATGTGTTTGTAAAAATCGGTTAACAGCTAGTTAAGTTATTCATGTTTTCCGAGGGACGCAACTTTCATATCGTACGATCAGCATAGGATATTAAAGTTGCGTCCCTCGGAAAACATGAATAACTTAACTATCTGTTAACCGATTTTTACAAACACATGTGCGTTTAACTCGTGAAAGCGTGCACTTTCTGAATAAAGTAGTAAACTTTAGGGTGTCCTTATAAAATAGGGGCTACAAACTTCATCAAACTTAAAAATTGTGAAAAAATTACAAAAGTTTGAAATTTCGAGGCAAAAAACAAACCGATATGACAAGTTACCAATATAACTATATATATGGTTGGAAAGGCCGCAGTCTCTTCTTTCTAAATCCTCTGAGAAATTTAAAATCGGTTGATATTCAACCACGTTACTGGCTTATAAGTGCGTAAAGGTTCGAAAAACCGGTATTAACGTGGACTTTATGAGCTATTTAGGTTGCCTAGACACGTTCAGATTGGATTGATATGTTCACAAAAGTTGTTTATCTTTACCAGGGCTACAATTTTGGCGAACAGTGTTAGAGAAAAATTTGGACTCCCGCAAAGTAATGCTCAAAAAATTGAAAAAATAATAAATTCTTCTTCAATTTTTTTTGAAAAAGGGCAGGAATAACCAACCTTTTTGACATAATTTGTTAATAAAGTTAGTGCGCAAAACTCCCAGCTACATTATTGCCGAATACAGTTTAGCGCTATCACGAAGTGTGAGTTAGCTGTTGGACAAAAACTGATCACACCTTTTTTCATGGGGCTCACTGATTTTGAGAATCTTTAGGGGCCCATAAAAAAAAATTGGTCACCAATCTCGCCAAACTGAGTATAGGGTTTTATTACCCTTCGATAGTAGAATCGAACCTATACTATCCCGTTTTTGTATTTTTCAAAAAGTCGCCATTTGTTGCATAGTGTTATTAGTAAATTTAAAGTATTTTTTTGTACAATTAAGGTACTCTGTGATACAATTAATTGTTCTTTTTGTGCACAATAAAAGTATCTTGCAATACAATAAAATCTACTTTTTGGTACCAATAAAGTACTCTTTGATACCTTAAATGTTTTTTTAACAATAATTGTACTTTTTGGTACAATAAATGTACTTTTAGTACACTAAATAAATTTTTATTATCTGTATATCCAATATTATCGCTCTAGGGCTAAAACAGTTTCTTCACGCTCCCTCCGCCCACTGGTCCATAATGCTATCTACATATTCATATTCGTGTTGTCGTGTACTATCTAGGTGTCTCTAGGGATAAAATACAGTTTTCCACGCCCCCTTCCAACAATAATGGGAAATTAAAATATCGTCTACATATTCATATTCGTGTTGTAGTGTACTATTCGGGTGCTAAATTTTCTCTCTCTAGGGCTTAAATACAGTTTTGCCACGTCCACTCCTCCTACTGACCCAAAATTCATAATATGTTTGCATATTTATATTCGTGTTGTCGAATGCTATCTGTGTATTAAATTTTATCTCTCAAGGATTAAAATACTGTTGCCACGCCCCCTTCGCCCACTCGCTCACTGATCGAATATTTAAATTCCGTCTGTATATTCATATTCGTATTGTCAAGTACTATTTGTATACCGAATTTTATTTCTGTGGGGCTAAAATACCGTTTGGTCACGCCTTCTCCGCCAACTGGTACAAAATTTAAATTTCGTCAGCATATTCATATTCGTGTAGCCGAGTACTATCTATGTACCAAATTTGATTTCTTTAGGGCTAAAATACAGTTTTTCCACACCCCCTCCGCCTATTAACCCAAAATTAAAATTCTGTCTGGATATTCATATTCATGTTGCCGAGCACTATCTGTGTATCATATTTTATCTCTCTAGCTCTAAAAATATGTTTTGTCACGCCCACTATGCCCATCGGATCCAAAAATAAAATTTCGTCGGAATCTTCATATTCGCGTTGTTAAATACTATCTGGGTATCAAATTTTATATATATTTAGCTCTAAAAAAAAATTTGCCACGCCCACTCCGTCCATTTGCCCAAAATTTACATTTAGTCAGCAAATTCAAATTCGTGTTGTCGAGCACTATCAGGGTATCAGATTGTATCTACCTAGCTCTAGAAAAAGTTTTGCCACGCCCACTCCGCCAACTGGTCCAAAATAACAATTTCGTTAGCATATTCATATTCGTATTGTCGAGTACTATCTGAATATCAAATTTTATATCTCTAGCTCTAAAAAAAAATTTTGCCACGCCCACTCCGCCCATTGGGTTCAAAATTTAAATTTCGTCTCCATATTCATATTCGTGTTGTCGAGTACTATCTGCGTATCAAGTTTTTTCTCTCAAGCTCTAAAAAATTAAAAAATATATAGCCTATAGTAATTTCCATATTTTACACTAACTGTCTTCCAAATTTCATTGAAATCGGTTAAGCCGTTTAGGCGTGATTGAGCAACAAACATACAAACAAACAAACAATCGACATTCACATTTATAATATTAATAGGATATACACAATTAAATTACCAAATTAAAAACTTTTGAATAAATTGCTTACTTTTAACGTTACCATTTTATGTTCTGCTGTTAATCTTTAACACCGTGCAACAGTGGTTTTCACACTTGATAAAGACCATATATACGTGAAACTAGAGACCTTATATAGTTAACTATAGTTCTCAGTTAATCGCCAGAACGCTACACACAAAATATACAGGGGTTCTCATATAGGGACCGGCCGTGTCATAGTGGTTAGAACATGCGACTACCATGCTGGAGATCGCAGGTTCAAACCTGGCACCAGTCATCTTCAAATATGGTTTCTTTCATTGTCGGCTCCCCTTAGAATGTTGTTGACAGCAACTTCGCAGTATTAAGTGTCGAGTCAATCGGCGTGTCTAGTAAGAGCGTCTCAAACAGTGACGTTCGCATTCGCCGATAAACAAGTAGGTGTCGTTAGTTGTGAATCTAAAAATATAAAGCGTGTTAATACACAACAACGCGAGAAGCTATCCCATACCTCATTCATGGGGTGCAAAGGTAAATTAAGTTTTTAGTTCTCATATAGCAATTCTGTTAGGCTGAAGATACTTATAGTTTCTCACGGTCACTTTGTTAAGTAATGTTTTTATAGCAAATTCAGTGAAATGACGACATTCCTAAAATTACAAGTTCTAAAAATCATAAGTCTTCCCATTGTAAACCAATTCTCTCAACGCTCTAAGTTGATCGTGAGGCACAATGTATTTATTTTTATTTTTGAGCAATACCATATTAAAGTAGAGTTTGAATTTCGAAAAGTTTGCTTTATTATTGGAAAAAAGTAAAAAAAAACATATCACAAACTGTTCCACATTAATTTAGGGAGCCCGCCTTAAGGGAACGCCATTGCTTTTGATCCAAAAGTTTTGATTTGAGTTGTTATCCTTCTTAGTGTTCGAGATATGGGTATAGGTTCCTGAAAATTTTTAAAATTTATAGCTTTTTAACTATTACTTGGAAAAATTTCGTGTGTGTGGCAGTCATATTTCAAGTATCAATTATAAAGAATCATTCTCGTGAGTTGCAATATTTAGGTTCAAAGAGCTTGTGACCGGAATTTGTTCTATTTCGCTCTTTCTCTCTTCGTTTTCTAAACATAGTCGTTTCCAACTTCGAATTTGATGTTCTTTAAAGAAACTATGGATATATCGTTTTTTTTTTAAATGCATGAAGTTAAATAGTTTTTACATAAAAACTGGTATTTTTCTGATTTTTGTTTTTCAAAACAACTTTTTAATGAGAAACTATATCAAACATTTCGATCTGACAGATCGATAGTAAATGAAAAAATTTTTTATAAATTTTCGTAAAAAGTGTAGTTATTTAGTTTTTTCATACGGCCACAGAAATGTTTAATGAACGGCTTCAAATTCGTATATTTGTCATCGTAGAATCACATCATAAAACATTACCTAGTTTATTTGACAACGGTTTTTATATTTAAAATCTTTTACAGTACTATTACTTACCTTAAGCTGGATACAAAAGTTCTGCAAAGAAAAAAGAAGACAGAAACATTATTTATTGTAATTGAAAAGGATTTAGTATTGACGAATAATTACAGTAATTTAAAAAAAAAATTAATTTATTCTTCAAATAATTCTTAATTATTTGGTATTATTTTTATTGAAAACGTTACTCTAATCTTTTCATACAAAAAAAAAATTAAACAAATTGCAAATCTTTAAAAAGCTTTGAGAATTTACGTTTCTGATAAAGATAATTGCTTAAAAACATCTTTATGGGAGTGATTGCACGTTCCCTTAATAATAAATTGTAAATTTATTTAAATTTTAGCGACAAAATGGCACAAATGGTTTTTTGACTACAGTAGGGCATTTTTTTATTAAAAATAATATATCATTAGAAAGATCTTGCCTTAAAATTATGCACAATAATAGTTTTGAATACACAATAATGTTGACTTCTCTTTTAGTTTTAAAAGATATTTATTTAAATAAAAATATAATATATCATTGCAAAGATCTTCACTCAAAGTTGTGCACAATAGTAATTGTTGTAAAGTTGATACAAAATATGGCAGCAAAACGGTACACAAAAATGTTTGCCTACTGTTTTAGAGTATTAAACTACTTTAATTTAATAAAAGTAATATATTAAAGCAAAGATCTTGACTCAAAGTTGTGCACAATAGCACTTTTTATAAAACTGGATACACCATAGAGGCACAACGGAACATAAGAATGTTTGACTACTGTTTTAGAGTGTTGAACGACATTTATTTAATAAAAGTTGAATATCATTGCAAAGATCTTGACACAAAGTTGTGCACAATAGCATATTTATAAAATTTTATTCACTATAGAGGCAAAACGGCACACAAGAAAGTTTGACTAATGTTTTAGAGTATTAAAAAGTATTTATTTAATGAAAGTAATATAACATAGCAAAGACCTTGACTCAAAGTTGTGCACAATAGTATTTTTTTTAATTTTTATGAAAAAATATGTTAGTAAAACGGCATGCAAAATATTTGCCAACTGCCATAGAGTGTTAAATGCAATTTATTTAATAACAGTGATATATCATTGCAAAGATCCTGCCTCAATTTTATGCAAAATGTAATCATCATTATATAAAAAATTCTACCGTACGTGTGTTGTGACTGAACTTCTTCTCAACGGCTGGACCGATTTGCATAAATTTTTTTGTATGCGTTTGGGTGGCGCCCCTGATGGTTTAGATTTACACTTCGGTCCAATTGGACAAAGGGGCGTGGCACCGCCCATACAACTTGAAAATCAAAGGGGCTGTATCTCATAAACTATCAGAGGTATGAAGATGAGATTTGGTATATATGTTGTTGGAGCAGTATTAATTACAGCCAAGGTGGAAGTGGGCGGTGCCACGCCCCTTTTCAAAAATCGCTCTAACGGCTTTTCTAATCGACCGATTGATACGAAAATTTTACCAAGTAGTACTGTTGACCTGTTGATAGAACCTGGCTATAGTTGGTTGTGATTGGATAAGGGGGCGTGGCACCGCCCATACAACTTAAAATCAAAATGGCTATATCTCATGAACTATCAGAGGTATGAAGATGAGATTTGGTATGTATGTTGTTGGAGCAGTATTAATTACAGCCAGGGTGGAAGAGGGGGTGCCACGCCCCTTTTTCAAAAATCGCTCTAACAGCTTTTCTAATAGACCGATTGATACGAAAATTGTACCAATTGGTACTGTTGACCTGTTGATAGTTCCTGGCTATAATTGGTTGTGATTGGATAAAGGGGTGTGGCACCGCCCATAAAACTTGAAAATCAAAAGGGCTATATCTCATGAACTATCAGAGGTATATAGATAAGATTTGTTACAGTATAAATTACTGCAAGGGTGGAAGTGGGCTGTGCCACATCCCAGTTATAACTGCCATAGTAATAGTTTGATCGTCCTCTAAATTCCATATTATATTGCAGTTCGCCTAGAGATAGGTAGAGTTTTTTTTTTGTTTTTAAATAAGCAAAATCCGAAAACTTCATATATATTTTTTGAAACCTTCTGCGGAAAACTGTGAAAAATAAGTTATGGCCTTTGAAAGTTGGCAAGCAGAAATTAAGTTTTTTAAAATCCTTGAATTTTTGCCTTTGGCGGAAGTCCAATATGTAGGGCGGGATCTCAAACAGCATCAGAAATATACTATTCTCTTCGTCTTGGTTTCCAAACATCTGAATGGTAGGTCAAAATTGGAGCCGGAGCACATGGGGTCAAAATAAGGGCCTCTTGGATTCTATGATGACCCTCTAAGTGCGGGTGTTGTTTCTTAGTGAAATTTTCGTAGGTTCCGATTTTGGTATACGATTAAATTGATCCGTCCTAATGAACAGGCTATTTGGAACTAAAAAAATAAAAAGTGCCGAGGTGCTGCAAGCGTCAAGCGTTTGGTGACCGAATTATCTTAAAAAATGGTAACACGAGTTCAATGCAAATACAGTATTCGGAAATATTCTTGATTCGTGGGCGAAGAAGACATGGCGAAAGAGGTTTTTATGGCTAAAGGCATAAATCTTCAAACGAAATTTTTATTTGAGGTCATTTGGCGGAGAAGACATGCCAAAAATGTTTTTTACGCCCAAAGAGATAGTTAGTATACAGACGGTTACCGCTACTACAGAAAAAATAAAAATTGAATTTTGAACTTTAGCAGAATGTCCGATTTGAGAAATAAGTGGTTTTTCGCCCTACATACAGATATGATAGATATGACTTTGCTGATGAACTTTTTACAATCGTCATAGAGCCTACGATATTAAGCATTTAAAACAATAAATCTTAATTGGTTAACTTCCATGTTAAGGATTTACTTGAAATTAGTTACATAAGTTAATAAACTCAACATATTATTGTCGAGCTTAAGTACCATTTTCAAAGTACATACTTTGTAGACCTACAAATGTATTAATTAGCGTTTATATAGCATTTAGGATGGCAAGAAATCTGAAATGTATTACAAGTTGATATGCAATAGCGAAGCATTGCCGGGCCCACTAGTATTTATATATAGATATCTTCCTATAACTGTCTTGTTAAGCGTCAATAATTCATACTTTTCGGATTTTTTCACTATTTTTTAAGTTTGAAGATGTTTTTAGCCACAATTTTATTACAATACCCTAATGTTGGTTTTGTTATTTAGAAAGAGTTTGCTTTTACTACTAAAGCGCATATTTGTTTGTAAAAATCGGTTAACAAGTGGTTAAGTTATTCATACATTTTGAGGAACGCTACTTTCATATCCCATACTAAAAAAAAGCCGGGAGAACTTTGCATTCAAACACGAAAAACTTCTAACACAGTTGTTGACTTTACATTTCCAGATCAAACACTGAATGGAATTTTTCAACCACCGTTTAACATACCGATCATTAAATTTTTTTTTTTTGCTACCAACACATCAGAGAATAACGGCACTTAAAAAAGAGAAGAGAAGAGTAAAAAAAAATATGAAAATGAATATGTCTGTTTATTTTACTATCCCCTAGTAATGCGCATGGGAGTCAATTGACGCAACGCTCTTACTTTGGATTAATGAAATAAGTCTATATGCAGTTCAACGAAATCGTTAATGATGTAGGTATACTATGAAAAGTATAAATAAGTAAGTACTGAGTGTTATAATCAAAGAAATCATTACAGAAAAGGTGTCTATTATAGTTTTGCCGAACAAGCGGGTAGTTCGCTGTATTCTACCACATAGCTAGTATCATGTGGAAATTAACCTCCTGTAATCTACTACGTAACTAGTACTAGTAGGTATTTAGTGGCAATTGATTTCTTTAAAAACTGGCGGGTTGTTAATAGTCCATTTATCCATACATACATAGGTATGTCCATAAATTTACATAGCAACATTACTGTTTTTAGTATAAAATTTTATACTTTCGAATTAAATTTTAAGCCCAGTATGAAGTTCATACTAAATTTTATTTGATATTTTTATGGTAGTTGTGAAAAAAAAACCTTTTCCCACATTCTCAAATACCTCCAGTTGGGTGTCCTTCCTTCCTCAGCAGTTATGGTGCTGTCACACACAGAAAAGCAAACATCGAAAGGGTTGGCATGGTATTGTATTTCTTAGCATGGTTTTTGACATGTGCCGAGATTTTTGTGAGTCTTTCAAGACAGACACACGCAAGTGCAAGTTGGCCTTGGTTATAACAAAAGGCATAGTGATGCGGGGTATCAACGCACCACCTTTTTACAGTAACATAGTGAAATGGTCTTCTTCCTAATCCAACGTCACATGCCGAAATAGCTCAGTTGGGAGAGCGTTAGACTGAAGATCTAAAGGTCCCCGGTTCAATCCCGGGTTTCGGCATTACCATCCTTTACTAACATTTTTTGTGTGAATTTGTATAGAGTTTTAGTTTATTATTATTTAAATACCAAAGATTTTTGTTAATATTTTTTTTAATTTCGCCGCATCTTTATTACCTTAATAACTTTTTTCATTTACCTTATCTTTTAAATGTTTTCTGTTTATTAATTTGTGTGTCACAGGCACAGCTACTACACTCACCTACCTATGTATATGACGTACTTGCTCTCAATCTGTGCTCATTCTATAACTACAGATACTACACTCATACTACACTCAGATACTACACTCAGATACTACATTCATCGGTTGGCACTTTCATTGTCTGAATGTATTTGTAAGAGTATTGCTTTGAGTCGTTATACTTGAGTGCTTTTAAGTGAGTTTGCGCTATTTTTAGCTGTTCATTTGCTATAGTTGTATTAGGGGTTCACTCGTTTCGGTTTGCACATTATAAGTTTATTGTGCTTGTGCTTTTATGTATCAGGTAAAAGCTACAGCCAGCACACGGTTTCCGTGGTGTAGTGGTTATCACATCCGCCTAACACGCGGAAGGCCCCCGGTTCGATCCCGGGCGGAAACAGTTAATTTTTTTTTTTAATATTTAAAAAATATTTAGCAAACTAATTTTGATTTATTCTATTTGTTTTTAACAAATTTTTAATGCTATATCCAGCAAAAAAAAAAAGATTTTACTTAGAGGTAGTTAAAAAAAGCTGAATTACTGATCCAGAAGTACTTCGGATTTGCGTGAATCACCTGTGATTTTAGCATTGGTTTGTTAAAGGAAGGAATATGTGATAGTTTGGTTATAAGCAGAGCCAACACAAATATGCCCGGAAAAACTAAATTATGTGCATTACATAAGCAGGAAAAACATTATTTTGATTTTATTCACTTAATAGATTTAATTTTTAATAAAAATCATCACAAATATTTGAAAATTAAATTAATTTACTTTCTACATTACAATTGAAAGATTCAGACTATTGATTAATAACTCTACTGTAAATAAAAATTACATGAGCGAATTCAATGGTGTTCATAATCTTTTAAAGTATAATAAATATTATGTATACGCCTTCAACATAATTTTTTTAACATATTCATGATTTCCGCTATTGAAATCTTGATCAATATTCTGTTTATGAATAAATGTGTTTTTAAGAAGCTGTTTTGTGAAAGGAATGATAAAACTAGCTTTGTGCTTTATACAGGGTGGGGCAAAAGTCGTGAAGGGATTTGAAAAATTAATAACTTTTCTAATTTAATTTTTTTTTTTATTTTTCTTTTTAGGACTTGTAAAATAAATCTGGGAGATGAATTATGGAAGGTTACAACGTTATACAGCGAACCAAAATCATAGAACTTTATTTTGAACATCATCGATCAATAATTCAAACTCAACGAGCCTATCGTCGTCATTTTAATGTGCGGAATTCACCATCCGAATCAATGATTCGACGCTTAGTGACACGTTTTCAGGAACAAGGCTCAATGAGGGATCTTCCACGAAGCGGAAGACCACATTCTGTAAACAGTGAAGCAAATATTCAACGCGTTCTGGAGAGTGTTGAGGAGAATCCTGAAACATCAACTCGAAGGCGCTCTGCTGAGCTACAAATGTGAAAACGGAAATTTTTTTTTGGAATTTATATGGTTTCTGTGGGAGTCAGAAAGTCCAAGTCCATGTGTGTGTTGACTTTAAAAATCCCACCGCCCATTGTTTCAACGTACAATTTTTTTCGGAACGCTAATTGACTATTTCTCTTTAAACAGGTGTTGTATATACTGCGAGAAATATATGCGCGAAAAAAAAGAAAATATAATAAAAAAAAACCTGAAAACCCCGAAATATGCTTTTATATGAATAAACCCCCAAAACATGCCGGTAAGACTGTAATATGTATTTGCATATGCAAGTATGCATTGCATACATTTGTTAGCTCTGGTTATGAGTTTTGGCGTTCGCCATTCACGATTATGTTGGCATGGGTTTCATATTTAAATAGGTAGTAGAGAGCAAGTTGCTCATGCTCACATATCAAGTAGATGATATGTGTACACTGGACTCCTCTGTTGAGTTTAAAATTAACCTCTTAGTTGAAGCAAATAAGAAACTGATAGGCAGGGCCCATATCTTCAAATACCTCCCGTTGGGTGTCCTTCTTTCCTCATCAGTTATGGTGCTGTCACACAGAACTGATAGGCAGGGCAAAGCTAAGTCACACTGGTGGATTGCATAGATTGCAGGTAAATGCAAGGAATGTAGGAAACTATACAACAAGACGAAAAGTGGCGGCTACTGAAGCGCATATAAGTCTTCAGTTAAAAATTTCAAGAACCTGATCAGTAAAGGCAGATGGCAGTCATGGAGAAAATTCTGCAGTAATGTAGGAATCTCTTTGGAAAACACTCGGCTATGTAAGAGTTTATACTCAAATTTAAAAATACCATTGTACATAGAGAGAATAGATGGTTTCAGCAATCGTGAAAAACTGGAGGTACTGATGGAAGCATAAGTGACAGGCTGTCAAGAAAGTGACAAAGTTATTCTACATACCTCTTATATGTGCCCATGTTCAGACAGAAGATAAAAGCGATGAGGACAAAGACGAGTTCTACGAGAGCCTAGAAACAGTATACGACCGTAGCCCGAGCCATGACATCAAAATTGTACTAGGCGACTTTATTGCTAAAATAGGCAGTGAGACCGCATTTCAGCCTACCATTGGAAAATTCAGTCTGCACACCGAAACGTCGAACAATGGCATCAAATTGATTGATTTATCTGCGGCAAGAAATACAACAGTTAGCAGCACTACAAATATTCATAAGGCAGCATAGATATCTCTAGATCAATTGACAAGGAATCAGATATACCACGTGGTAGTCGATGGAAGGCACACATCAAGTGTTATGGACGTATAAGTGACTCCGAACATTGACTCCGATCACTACCTTACCGCAGTTAAGGTACACACAAGGCTAAGCATGGCAAAAAACATACGTAACCAGGCACAACGGAAGCTAGACAGCGGTAAACTGCGGACTACAGAGATAGCGGACGCTTACTCCAACCACCTAACTCAACTGCTACGGAATGCTCCAACCACTGATAATATTATTTCGCAGTGGCAATATATAACCGACTCCTTAGAACGGGCTGAGAGAAGCGTACTTGGGTACTCAAAACCGTGTCAAGAAGATGCCTGGTATGATAATGAAGAGAGAGATGGATGCTGCATACAGGTCGAAACTGCAGCCAATGGCAACGCGAGCTGTTCATGAATGGCACAGGGAGAATAGAAGTTAGGCAACTTGTCTCCTTAGACGGAAAAAAAGAGCTGAAGAAGAGACACGGGGACTACCATGCGGGAGATCACAGGTTCAAACCTGGCTCCAATCATCTTAAAAAAAATTGTTCTTTCATTGTCAGCTCCCCTCGAATGTTGTTGACAGCAACTTCGCAGTATAAGTGTCGAGTCAATCGGCGTGTCTAGTAAAAGCTTCTCAAACAGTGAAGTTCGCATTTGTCGATAATCAAGTAGGTGCCGTTAGTTGTGAATCTGAAAATAGAAAGCGTGTTGATTCACAACAACGCGAGAAGCTATCCCATACCTCATTCATGGGGTGCAAAAGGAAATTAGGTTTTTAGAAATTAGGTTTTTAGAAGAAGAGACAGGATGAGTGCACACAGTTGCTTCGAAGTAGAGGGAAAGCCTTAAAATACTACCAGAGATATAAGGTGAGAATGCTTGCCCTCCGATGGCCAGCTAGTGACGGATCCGGATAACGTTCTGAAAATATGGAGAGATCATTTCAGCAATTTACTATATACGGACACCCCGCAGAAGACCCCGCTCTAATCCATGCTAAGGAAATGAATTGTCCACCTCCGATCTAGAGCGAGATACGTGTGAGCGAGAACAAAGCGGCTACAGCCGATAGTCTCCCTGTTGAATTGTTTAAAGCAGGCGGGAAGGAGCTGATTAGGAGCATGCATCAGCTCACGGAGAACATCTGGCCATCCCGGGGATTGGAGTCTCACTCTGTTATGTCCCATATACAAGAAAGGAGATCGTAGTGAATGTAAGAGTTACCAAGGAATAAGCCTATTACCAATTGCGTAGAAGGTCTTTTCAAGAATATTGTGTAAATGGCTAAGGTCAATTGTAGAAAAACTAATTGGACCTTATCAGTGCGACTTAAGACCTGGTAAATCTACTACGTATCAAATTTTTTCTTTACGAAAAATCCTCAGGAAAAAACTTATGAAAAGCAGATCGACACCTACCACATCTTTGTCGATTACAAAGCTGCCTTCGACTCTCCGATAAAAAAATAGGCTAATATAAGAATCACTCTGAACCATTCAATACGGAAAGAGGTCTCAGGCAGGGCGATAGCCTGTCCTGTACACTATTTAATATAGTTATGGAGAAGGTGATGAGAAAGGCTGGTGTCAACATGTCTGGCACCATATTCCACAAAAGCCACATGCCACTAGCCTATGCCGATGATATAGACATCATTGGCCGAAATCTGCGGAATGTTACTGCAGTTTTCTCTTCACTAGAAAAGGAGTAAGCAAAAATGGGTTTAGCGGTCAACGAGGACAAAACAAAAATAAGGATTTCGACGAACAAAGAGTCCTTTAGATGTGGGACACAACGTGAACGTTAATAATCATTGTTTGAAGGTAGTATATGAATTAACCTACCTTGGATCTTCCGTCAGTAAGAAAAATAGTGTCAGCCAAGAAATCAAGCGGAGAATAGTGCTCGCCAGTAAATGTTTTCACAGACTTCGGCAGCACTTTAGTAACACCGCCTTATGACGGTATACTAAGATACAGCTATACCAGGTGCTTGTTTTACCCGTTACCCGAATTGTGGGTGCTTTCGACAACGGACATACAAAACCTGGGAGTATTCAAGAGAAAATTACTCCGAAAAATATATGGACCTATTTGTGTCGACGGCGAGTTTCGCCATTAGATGAACCATGAGCTGTATAAGCTTTACCACGACATCGACGTAGCTAAAAGAGTCAGAATCCAACGATTATTATAGATGGGAAATATTGCCAGGATGGATGTAAATGCTCCAGTGAGAAAGGTGTTTGAACCGGCAAACCTAAAGGACGGCGCAGAGCAGGAAGGCCCAAACTTCGTTGGAAGGACCAAGTGGTTGGCGACGTGCCACCATCTGATAGAACTAACTGGAGAATGCACGCAGAAGACCAAATAGTGTGGTGTTCTTTAATACTTCAGGCCTCAAATTTACGAACCACGTTCGTTAGTTGTAATGGACCACTTAAGTAAGTAAGTAAGCCAGCAGGAAAGTGATTACCAGTTAATGGAAAACTCGGAAAGTAATACTTTTGATATTTCCCGCAAACCGATTACTAAACATCCAGTTCAATTGGCTATCAAAAGTTTAGATTCTTTTAAATCACCCTTGTTTTTGACAATCTTCAGAGCCTTTCTGCAGCTGACGCACATTCCAACGAGGTGGACAACCTACAAAATTTTATTAATACCTAAAGGGGGTAAGGCACCCAAGGATTTTAGACCGATTAGTATATATGCTCTCCCACTGGAAACTTTGGAAAGAATAATTGATGTCTATATCAGATCATCTATTAAACTTGAAGCTCTATCCAAGGCTTAACAAGCTTATTAGAAAGGGTAAATTCACCAAAACTGCTTTACATTCGATGAAAAGTCTTATAAAAAGATCCCTGAACCACAAGAAATACGCACTCGCCGCCTTCCTAGACATCAAGAGAGCTTTTAGCAATGTCAAACCTGAATCAGTTATTGACTTCATGAAACAACTAGAGATTAATCCTGTGGTCTTGTCATTCGTTGATAAGTTCCTATCCATTGGATCTAGTCTGGGCGTGCCAAATATTTCTAAGGTGGTGGTTCGTGGCACTCCACAAGAAGACATACTCTCTCCACTACTATGGTGTCTCGACATTAATACTCTGCAGAATTGTTGCGTATGAGGATAACGTAGCACTTAAAGTTACCGGCAGTAATCCTTGAAGCTCTATCCAAGGCTTAAGGAATCTGTGCTGAAACTAAAGTAGTTATAACCATAACCATTGAGGGATTTCGTATCACTCGCAGATATAATATTGTAATTATAACTTACTAACCTATTGTTCCACTTCATATATTTCAAACGAGTATTCTAAAATATTTAAACATCGGCCAAGTGTTTGCTACAACAGTTCAAGCTTTTAATGCAAATTAACTGTATCTGCATCAGTAACAATCTGATCACATCACATCAATTTCAAAACAACAATAGCCCATTAACACAAACGATATCAAACATTTTACACTATGTAAATTTTCCCACCAAGGAGAGATATCCATAAAATGACTTAATTAACTGCGACGCGATCGATTAGCAATTTCAATATTCCATAAACTTGTCTAAAAGAAACAAACAAACAAACGAGCCAAGCTACGACCAGCTAGCTTACAAATCTATTGAAAGCTATTATTGATTGATAAAATCGTCCATCAAACGATAGCGATGTAAATGTTTTGTACCTTTAAATGGACATAAATCTTATGAATGGATTTACATTTTTCTTTATAAATATTAATGAAGAAATATAGAAAAAAAAATGTCTATAGCCATAATAAATGGTCATTTCCAATTTAGATCATTTATTAACAAAATGTTAACATTAACATAAAAGTGTCTGTGTGATAGCGCCCCATGGTCCTCGACACATTTCATTGTTATCTTAATGTAATCTTTACTTGGGCCCCCAAATATCAACGATTTTCCGCTACAATTAATAAGATTTCACATGAGAGGAAAAACAATAGACCATAAATTAACAAGTTTTTTTGTTGTTGTTGTATTTAATTTGGTATTGTAGAAATCACATGAGAACATGTTGATTTAAGAAAATAATTCAGATAAACATAATTAACACATATCAAATCAAAGAAATTACATTCTCAGGCATATGACACAGTGGTGTGAGGGGACATGAAAATGCTACAGGAAAATTGTTTTAATTAGAAATGTGGTTGCGAAGCTATTGAAGTTTTTGGGGTACAAAAAAAAAAATTATAAATATTATGATTTAAATAAAAGAACAATTTAGTACAAGGAAGGCACTATTTGGTAGAAAAGAGTACTTTTTTAACATTACAACTATTTCTCTTAAAACAAAATGGTACAAGGTAAGAACCCTTTGGGGGTTTAACTATATTGACCTAGTAATTTCACCCTGACTTGAAATTCCCCACCCTCTAGATTGGTTTTTTAACCATAAAACCACAAAATTGGAACGATGTGCGTATGATTAATATAAATTAAGCATAATATAATATTACTATCACTTATAAGTTTTACATACATGTGCAGGTAGTACCATATGCAAACTCGCTACGTATGTACAGTACAGTCTCTTGAGTTAGGGTCGTCATTCAATAAAATCGGCAATGAATTTGATTTTTACTAATCCCAGATGAGACAGACTATACACATATATAGGCAAAAATTTTGATTTATTGGGGAAATTTATGAAAAAAGGCTATAAATGACAATTTTTTTAAGATTTCGTTCGATAAAATTAGTTCAACTTGATTTTTTACATGCACATTTGTGGCGCGCACTGTATTTCTAATTGTAACCAAACATACACCAATATCACTAGTTTACAGTCATTTTGCTGCAGAGTTCTAAATAATTTTTTTCTATAGATTTCGGCCTCCTAAACACGAATATAAGATTTAGAAATTTTTCCTCTGATTAGTTTTCAAGATATGAATTTTTGAATTATTTTGCAAATTTTTTATGTGATGCATCAGCTTATTGGAGAATAATTCGTAAACTCGTCTTACGATTTGAACAAGAGTGATCTTGAATTAAAGGTAATGTGCTCCCCTAAAATCTTTCTATACAAGATTTTAACATCGGTTGGGTAGTTTTGATGGTAAGAGTATTTAAAGTTTAAAAAACAAATTTTTTTGTGAAAAAATCACGATTTTAAATTTATAAAAAAATTTATTAAAAATATTAATCGCAAAAATAAATCCAATTTCATAAATTGAGTATAAAGATTAGACTTTCCCGAGCAAAACAAGTCATCGTTTATAAAAATTGGGTGATAAGAGGAAGAGTAACACGTGTTTAAAGAGGACACTACAAATGGTAATTTTTTTGATTTTAAGCATATCACGGTAGGTTTAGAGCTAAACTTCACGTTGCATTAAAATGACAATAAAAAGTGGAAATGCCACTGTATTCTGGGTTGATCATGCATCACGAAAATGTTTAATTTGAAATCCTAGCTGATCATTTTTTGAAAATATCGATATTTTCCATTTCTGCCGACTGGACCAAAAGTCATTTTACTTTTTAAACGATGACAGTAAAAAACTGGACCAATGAGATAAAAACTGTTTATATATTATCAAAGTATACAAAGAGGGAATTTTGTATGATCATTGATTATTTTGACATTGCTTAAAACTGGAGGGTGGAGTGCATTTTAAGCCTACATTTTTGAAAAATATCTATATTTTTCATTCGTGTTTAGGAGGCTGAAATCTATAGAAAAAAATTATTTAGAACTCTGCAGCTCACAAAAAATAAAGATTTGTAAACTGGTGTATTAGACGCTCATTAATACTGAACTGTTACTTATTTTATGATTTACTTTCATAACATTATAATTATGTTCATTATCATCATAAATATCATTAGATGTAATACTCCCAGCGCACAGTGGGGTAAAATCACGATCTGGGCGGCCAAAATTATTTGAAGCTAATTTATGAAGCAGAATGTTAACAAATTACTCGGTGATGCGTAAAAACTAATAATATGTTAACATTTGGGGGGTAGAGGTTACGACCGTTTTAACACAAAAAATGGTTTTTTTTTAAATTTAAGATTTCAAGTATTTCCCATATATGTCCACAAGGTTGCATTTTGGAGCCCTACCTCCCTATAACTTTTTATTCGTCTGGATACCCTCTAACTATTAATGCATAGAAATATAGGACATCCAGTATGTTAACTAAAGTGGTTCAGTAAAACCGCAGAAATTATGGTCTATTCTTCCGCAGTAGGTAAATGGCTCTAAAACACAAAACCGCAAAAACCCGCAAAATTTTTTTTATCCCTATGAACAATACGATGTTAAAGATTATATATAATCACAGATTGAAGGGGTGAAAAGGGGTGATGCATAACTTTTTGTCCATAGATCGATTTTGTTACCCATTGAAATTGACAAAAATACCATATTTTTCAATGCTGCTTTACTAGTATGAATTTGAATTATAAGTTTAATTAGCTAAGTGTATTAAATAATATTAACCTGCTTTATTATTTTCCATTTTACTTAAATGTTAAACCTAGACACACGCCTTCCCACAGCCCGCTAAAATTGTTGCTTTACCTGAGCACAACAAAATAGAAAATGCACAATTAGCAACAAGTAACTTTAACAGCGTGTAGAAAACGAATGTAAGCAAAATGGAATGAAAAAATAACGGAATCTAGTGAAGCATTTTGTTCTCTTTACCTTACAATCGGAAATTATTAAAAACATTGGTTTTTGAGAAATCGAATTTTGGCCGCCCAGATCGTGAATTTACCCCACCGTGCAGCGTTTGAAAAAAACTCAAAAATGTGCACAAAATGTATGCAAAACTCTTTTCATGAGAGTGTTTGAGAGGTAAATGTGACACAAACTCTGTACCGTTGAGCATGTTAACATGCAAACACATCTTGCTAAGTGTCGGAAAACGATGTTGCTCTTTTTATACCATCACCCTTAGGGACGAAGGTATATATCATTTGATACGAGCCAAAAGTGTAACACATAGAAGGAGTGACTTTAGACAATAGGTTTCTTTGAACCAAATTCGATTCATGACTTTTTAAGTCGTTTGAGCCATGTCCGTCTGTCTGTCTGTCTGTCTGTCCGGTGGCTGTCCGGCTGGTTCGCACGATAACTTTCGAAAGACGCAACCAAATGTTTTGAAATTTTGCACGATTTATTATTTTCTCAAAACTACTTACGGTATTGCAAATGGGCTACATGGCCCCGCCCCTTCTGGTACCTCCCATACAAATACATCATTCCGCCCACTTTTGAAATCGAGTAATAATATCAATACACCCTACGGGATCGTCCAAATTCTGTATTTAGTAAAGCTATAACAGGATAAAGTTTTGGAAAAATTTTTGAAAGCCTAGCCACGCCCATTCTGGTACCTCCCATACAAATTTACCTTTCCGCCCACTATAGAGATGGTGAAAAAATATCAATAAATTAAACGTGATCGGAACCAAATTCTCTTTTTAGTAAAGCTATAACAGGATAAAGTTTTGAAAAAAAAAATGGAAGTCTGTCCACGCCCCATCTGGTACCTCCCATACACATCTGGTACCGCCCACTTTAGAAATCGATTAATATTATTAAAAGACCTAACGCGATCGTGCCCAAATTCTGCATTTGGTAAAGTTTAAGCAGAATAAAGTTCTGGAAGTCTAGACACGCCCCTTCTGGTACCTCCCATACAAATGTTCCACTGCGCCCACGTTAGAAATAAGGTAATAATATCAATATACTCGACACGATCGTGCTCAAATTCTGTATTTTGTTATGTTATAACAGGACAAAGTTTTGGAGAAAAAATTGGAAGTCTAGCGACGCCCCTTATAGTACCTCCCATACAAATGTACCTTTCCGCCCACTTTAGGGATGTAGTAATAATATCAGTACAGCCAACGCAATCGTGCTCAAATTCTGTAATTAGTAAAGCTATAACAGGATAAAGTTATGGAGAATAAATCTGGAAGCCTAACCACACCCCTTCTCGTACCTCCCATACAAATGTACCACTCCGCCCACTTTCGAAATCGAGTAATAATATCAATATAATAGAAAATTATTATTTTACTGAAGGTAAGGGTAAATGTAAGTCGGGCTGCCGGACTGAAACTTTCTAACTGATTTTAATTACAAATCGGTTAATTTCAATAACACAAGACTTAAACAATATCTTATATTGGGTGATGGTATTTATCAGTCAGTTTAACTGACTGAAATTTCTGTACTGCTTTTTGACTCCCGTCGTGTGTGCGATAAAGATGACACAACTCATATGTGCACTGAAAAACGAAAATACCCAAACACGGAGTAACACATGAATATTCATATGGAGAAAAAAACACATACATACATATATTTATACATATACAGCTATATTTCTTCTTCTCTACCAATCTTTTAGTGTCGCTCGTTTATGTGTGCACACCATCTTTGAGCGCTCAGGAAAAAATTTTAAAAAAGAGTTTTGTTATGTGTTGACTCTGTGTGCGGAGCATCTTCGATCATTAAACTCTTGTGTTTTGAGTTCGCCTGCGCACATTACCGACGTTTAAAATGTGTTGAGAAAAGTGTTTTGGAGTCTTTTTAATCCCTGAATACTCCAGTATGTTTGTAAGATCACGCCCACAACTTGTAATAACTTGCTCTTTCTCTCTTCCTATTTCTCTTGCTCTCTGAGAATTACAATACAAATAAATCATCCTACATTAACCTCGCTCGCTGAGAGCTCGCTCTATTTATAAGATGTATATTGTATTCCTTTACGCACTTATAGTTATCGTTAAAGGCGTAACCTTTGGCACTAAATATTTGCATGTATGTTTTTTCATAAAATCAACTCTCACTGCGAAACGGTTCTAGACTAGTTGAAGATTCTTATAGTTAGTATAAAAGCAGAACATAATTTGTAATTTTGTGTTATTCGAGCTAACTTAAATTGTACAATAAACAGTCTAAAACTTTAAAGTTTTTTTTTCATTTAAGAAAGGCAAAAATTAACACACAGATTGTCACATTGAGCAGGAAGACTATTTGGCTACTGCGGACTTTGACAATTCTGCTTAAGAACTAGTACTAGTCGTACTGTAGGAAGCCTTAACGTTTTAATATAAGTTGTTTATTCAAGCTTTAGCTACAATTCTGCTGAAGATTGAAATGAGAAATCATTAATGGTTCTTGAGTTATATCTGATAAACTAAGGCAACAAATATCAAGATAAGAAAAAAATATAAAAGTTTCAACTGAGAACGCCAAATCCTTTGGAATTTTTACTACACTGACCTAGTACCTTTACCCTGACTTGGAATTCCTTACCCGCCAGATTGGCTGTTGCACTGTGTTATCAAATATTCGGTAAATCCTACTTCTCGTAGGCATGCTGAGCTTTGGTAAGAGCCTTCGGTTTAAGAGATGGCCTGACATATATGCATCAATTATTCTCTTCAATGTTTTAAGAAGGAATTATGATAGGCTAATCAGTCTAAGATCCTTGGCCTTGGAATACTCTACCCCATTTAGATTGAAATATAATATTGTAGCCAGTCTGTCTTGTTAGAATGTGTGGCATCTGCAAATAGGCCCCGAAGAATGTTAAAATGGCGTATTAACGATGTTCGATATTCTTCTGTAGGTTCGCGGTGATATTGCCATCGGGTTCCGGATATTTAAAATGGTGGTATCTTTCGATAGCCCACTGTAATCAGTTTACCTAAAATATCCACAGCATTAGTGTATGAGTTAAAGCTGTCCTGACAACATTGGAAATGTACAGCTCTAGGGCAGGGACCCGCAAAAGTACTACGTTTTTGCTCTCTCATATTACTCACACATATTGTGCACACAAACCCAGCGGCGAAATTAGCAAGGCCTCTACAAGCAGGCATGCAGCAAGGCCTTCTGAGACATTCAATCGTCATGTCTTTAAGGCCTTGTTTTTACATGTAGGCCTTCTTCTTTTTCTTTCTTAAATGACAGCAACAACAGAAATTTGTCTATCAGTAGCCGCAGATAGAAAAAATATTCCAAGCGCCTCGGTCTTTTGCGCTTCATAGATAGTTCGTCACACCAAGCTTGGAATACATATCTTTCACCTGGTCCATCCATCGGAGTTTTGATCGCCCCTCCTGCGCCGCCCATCGACTATATTACCAAAGTCTTTTTGAGCGTATTCGCTCATTCGTACAATATGTCCAAGCCAGCGCATTCGGTCTATTTGAACGCGCTTGACTACGTCGATGTCTCGTTATACAGCTCATGATTCATTCAACGACGGTACTCGCCGTTAACGATGATGTGTCCAAATATATTGCGTAATATTTTTCTCTCGAAAACTCTCAGAATAGATTGATCCACTAGCGTCATTACCCAGGATTCTGCGCTGTAGAGTAAGACAGGCTGTATAAGTGTCTGGTAGAGTTGAATCTTCGTTCATCGATAGAGGACTTTATCATAAAAACGCTTGCTAAGCGCATAGTAGCAGCGGTTTGCGATCCAGGCTGACATTACAATTTTTGTTTATGGCGGAGCCAAGGTAGACAAAATCATCTACCACTTCAAAGTTTTAGTTGTCAATGTTTACGCAGCGTCCCAATCGAGTAAACTCTTTGTTCGTTGAAAAAAAAATAACTAAGTTTTGTCCTCATTAATCACCAGACCCACTTCTGCCGACTGCTTATTAATGCTCGAAAAGGCCGCAGTAACATCCCGCTGTCCTCGACCAATGATATCTATGTATATCATCGACATACGCGAGCACCATGTGGCTTTTGTTAAACATGGTACCAGTCGTGTTTGCAGCTGCCTTTCGCATGATTATCTCCATTATGATGTTAAAGAGATCGCATAACAGACTATCGCCTTGTCTGAACCCTCGCCTGGTAGAGAATGGCTCTGTTAGCTCTGTTTTCACTCAAGACTAATAGTTTCTGTCGTATCGGACTGTCGAATGCAGCTTTGTAGTCGATAAACTGATGGTTGGTGTCGATCTGCATTTCTTGGGTCTTCTCCAGGATTTGTCGTAGTGTGAATATCTGGTCGGTCGTGGATTTACCAGGTCTAAAGCCACACTGATAAGGTCCAATCAGGTTCGCCATAGAATTCGCAATATGCTGTATGTTGGGAACATCAGAACTAGCGGGGTTTGTTTGGAGTAATTGAGAGAGTTGGTTGGAGTAGGCATTGGCTATTTTGGTGGTATGCAGCTTTGTGATGTCTAGCTTCCTTTGCGTTTGGTTACGGGCGTTTTTAGCACTACTTAATCGTGTGACTACCTTGGCTGCAACTAGGTGTTGATCCCAGTCAATATTTGTACGGCGCATCACACGCACGTCCATAACGCTTCAGACATGTCTTCTATCAATTACCACGTGATCAATCTGATTTCTTGTATTTTGATCAGGGGATATGCAGGTTTCCTTGTGGATATCTTTATGCGGGAATCTGGTTCCACTCAATACCTTGTGTCTTCCCGACCTAAAGCTAACTAGTCTGAATCCGTTATCGGAGAATTTGTTGTGCAGACTGAATATTCTGACTGCTGAACCAAGAGCATATTCCCTTCCTATCTCTAATCTCCCAGAACATTTTTAATGCCATGTGCAGGGCAGCGGTTATATATCTCCTCCAGGCGCTCATAGAATGCATCTTTAATGTCCTCATCTTTGTCTTCCTTCGGGGCGTGTACACAAATCAGCGTAATGTAAAAATATTTAGCCCGGATGCGAATAGTGGCTATTTGGTCACTTACAGGGTTAAACCGCGAGACCAGGTGTCGAAGTCTCTTGCCTACTATGAAACCAAATCCAAATTCGTGTCTTTCTGCATGGCAGCTGTTAAAGCTGTCACAGTTCTTCCGTCGTGTGCATCCCTGTCCCGTCCATCTCATTTTCTGTATGGCGGTGATGTCAGCCTTGTATTTGTCGAGGACATGCGCTAGTTAGATAGAATAATCTTCTCTGTAGATTTCCGACATTCCAGGTGCATATCCTTAAATCATGGTCCTTATATCGTTTGAGGAGGTCGTCTACTTTTGGGGGGTTCTTGTTTTTTCTTTTCTTCGTGTTTTCATAATAATTTTGTTTAAGGAGAGTGGCTTATTAGGCCACCGCGCCCGATCCTAGTTTCTTTTGGGCTGCCAAAGTCACTAAGAGAGTCTGTGTTGAGCTTCGGTAACTTCTGTTACCTACTTCCTAAGACGCATCGGTGGTAGCATGTCGATTAGGTTACTCAATGTTTCGCCTTCCAACTCTAGCTAACTTCTAAGAGGTTGCTTTAAAGTCAGTGCCCGGGGAATACTTGGTCTAAGACCGGAAGTAGTTAGCTGCTTGGACAGTGTCACACATTAATCGCTTCTGGTCACTCCCAAGTGAGTGACAATCATAGTTTTAGATACATATATTGATGTAAGTACTCTGAATTAAGACATATTTTACGTAAGATCTAAACTAATGAAAATGTGCCTCCTGAATGAATATGTACTACATCGGACGATTAGTTCTGGTACCTCCCTTACATAGCAACCTATGTTTTGAAAATTTTTATTTCTTACAAAACTTCTAAACAAATATCTGGAGGATGTTAAATCCGGTCAGTTGAATAATCTGATGGTAGTGGACAAATCCTCAAAAAACCGAATCGTTTGTAACACCCCTTTTGATACCTCTGATATAAATTACCGGAATTACCCCGGATTTACCCTATATTTACTTTTTTGTATTTTTTGTTAGTACACTGAAATCATATTTTGCGTTAGATCTATATTAATTACAATTTGACTGAAATTAATGTGGACCACAACGGGATCCATACAAAATTACCTATTAAATTATTATGGCATGTAACTTGACAAAAAGAATGATGCAGAATTTCTTCTTTTTGGGGCTACTTTCACTTGCAGTTCTCAGAATTTAGTCCCAAATCAATGAGCTGAAAAATTTTGTACTTTGATATTAATGCAGCCAACTGCAATTCTCAGAATTGAGTCCTGAAATCATGATACTGTGTTATTCAAACTCGGTTAAGACCGTTTCAATGTACATATATTTCAAAATTCTTAATTGAAATATGTATAAGTTACAAATCTATAAAACTCAGAGATAATTAAAACGACAAGATATCCATCCAACTCTCTTTAAATCACACACAATCAACCACTGTAACCCCTAATGTCATGCATATTATGCATGAGCAACATATGTAAATCACATTAGTATTAACAGCATAGTTAATGCGATTAAAAAAATTTAAATAATATGTTGAAAAATCAAAATGTTAATGATGTCAACAAAGTATAATCAAAATGCAGCAGTTCAACACAGCAAAACCAAATAAATAAATTCTAAAACTTGTTGGCACTCTAAAAATAACAAAATGAATATGAGGCGGCGGATCATCCTCATCTACTGCGTGCTACACATGTAAATTAAAGGAAACTGAACATAGAGAATAAAGCGCCATAATAAACAAAAGAAGAAAAAAAAATTATACAACAAATTAGAAAAAATTTATGAAGACAACTCAGGAAAGACCAAAAAAACCAAGGGAAACTAAGCACCACCACCAAAAAAACCGTGCCCCATACTAACTCACTAAACCTCAAACCAACATATGTTTTAAATGATTAAAATGATCAAAGGCGCAAAAGTTACTAAAGCCTAAAGATGCAAGCAAATGGTGGAAGCGTTAAATGACTACATAAATTACATCATAATTATGCGCTTTAATTAAATGCTTAGAATGGAAATGCATTTTATGGTGTGAGGAAAAAAAAAACTAAATGCTGAAAATGTTTTTTGTGGGTTTTTTATTTTTGTGAAAAAAAAAAAAACTCCCAGAAGGCATTTGCTGCTGGCAGCCAACAAAAGAACCAGCGACCCTGTAATGAACTGAAAACGATCAACAACACCCACCACCACCGGCAGTACCGAAAGCGCCATATAAGACTTTCCTGCATTGTTTATTTTGGTGGAGAGGTGGTGCAGGCAGCTCTATATGGAAACTTGGCATAGAGTTGCAACATGAAAGTTTGTCATAAATATGTGACAGTTCACAAATGTTTACATTCAAGCATTATTAAAATTTTAATATAATACAAGGTGGCGCAAAAGTAAACTTCCGATGTTTTTTGGCTGTAATTTAAAAAAAAAAATAAGGAAAAACTTTGATTCTTCTTGAGGATTATTTTTATTTGGTCTTTTAATTTTTTTTACATCAAGTCGAGAATATGATGTCATGTAAATGGCCGCCGCCACAGTCATTTGAGCCCTTTTTATGGCATTTAACATCCCTTTGGCCAAAACTTCCGGCGATAGGTCCTCACATTCTTGACGGATATTGTCTTTAAGAGCTGCAAGAGTCTGAGGCATGTTGACATAAACCCGCGACTACAAAAAGCCCCACAAAAAGAAGTCTGGAGGGGTCAAAACAGGCGATCTTGCTGGCCAGTGGAAATCGCCAAAACGAGAGATTAGGCGCCCGGGAAATGCATCCTTCAGCATAGCACGTGCAGTGTGTGCCGTTGCACCGTCCTTTTGGAACCACATGTTTTTCAATCCCAATTCATCAAGTTGCGGCAAAAAGAACTCGTTGATCATTGCTCTGTAGCGCTCACCATTCACAGTAACCGTTTGGCCCGCGACGTCTTCGAAGAAAAAAGGTCCGATGACTCCTCCAGCGAAAACAGCACACCATACAGTGACTTTGAGCGGGTGTAATGGCTCTTCGTGGGTTACACGCGGATTTTCAGTGCGTATTTACGTACTCGCTAAGATGGAAATGGCCCTCATCACTCATGATTATTTTTGATGAAAAATCATCTTCCTCTTGGTGGTGATTAAGAACGGCTTGAGCGTATGTTAGACGCGATTGGCGGTCAGCAGCTAACAGCTGATGCACCGTCTGGACTTTGTACAGAAACATCTTCAAATCTTGTACCAAAATTCGCTGTAAAGACCGTCGACTGATACCCATTTGCGTGGCACGTCATCTGGTCGATGTCGACGGCGCTTCCATGACATCCTCGGCTACAGCAGCAATATTCTCTGCAGAACGGCTACTCCGGGGTCTGCAACGCCTGGCAGCATCTCGTGTTGTGCCAGTCTCTTCGAGGCGAGCGGCTAAACGTCGCAGTGTTTCACCAGTAGGCGTTAGACGGCCAGGAAATCTGCGACGAAATTCACATTGTGCCAAAGTCACCGACCGATTATTGGTCCAATAAATAGTCAGCAATAATCCGAGTTCTGGAGCAGTGTAGCGCAACATTGTTTATTAACGTGTATTTCGCATGTGTTTACTACACAAATGTGAAAACAGAACTGACATTAGGGGCCAATCGCAAAATTTATAGCATTAGGAGGATTACTTTTGCGCCACCTTGTATATTATAGTGGCAACAGCTGTTTTTTTTTCTTTTTGCCTATCTTCTCTTAATTTTGGTTTTATCGTTACAGATTACAGATGATTGCTAAAGGTTTTTCATACTCTTATGAGACTGAGTTGCAGCATTAAATATAAAGTGCAGAAAATATAAGGGGGCACACAAAAAATAGAAAGTTTGTGCAACTTTTAAAGTTGAATGCAATTGTGTGAGCCAGTTGTGGTTCATGGCATAGAAGAGTTGGTATGCTGTCGAGAGTTTCCATGTCTGACTGTGTGTGCTGACAATGATGAACTTTGCAAATATAATTTATTGTTTTTCAACATGTTGTGCAATTAGGAGTAGTTTCAGGATTGCCAATATGCTACGAAATAGTTAGTTCTTAAATTTAATTTGTATCTGATGATTATGCATTGTGGATTGTGAGTTTGAAGCTGACCTGATTGTGATGGGAAAAAGTTTTAACGTATGGAAATTTCATTCGGGTAAACTGACCAACTCATTCGGCGCGGTGCAAATATCGACTCGGGACGCACACGATTAAGTAGAGCTAAAAACACTCGTAATCAAACGCAAAGGAAGCTAGACATCACAAAGCTGCATACCACTGAGATAGCCAATGCCTACTCCAACCAACTCTCTCAATTACTCCATACAAATCCCCCTAGTTCCGATGTTACCGACATGCAGTGGCAGCATATTGCAAATTCTATGACCACTGCCGCAATAACCGTACTGGGTTATGAAAAACCACGCTCAGACAAGCCCTGGTACGATGATGAATGTCGCGAAATGTCTGAGGAAATGGATGCTGCATACAAGGCAAAACTGCAGCGTTATAAAGAGAAAAGGAGGGAAAGGAGGTTCAGACGGAAAAAGCGTCTGTGGAAGAAAAGAGAGAGCCAGGATATCGAAAACTACAGGGATAGAGGTGAGGCCCGAAAGTTCTACCAAAAGGTAAAAAGTAAAGGTTTTGCAACAGGGATCCCCACCTGTAAGGACAGAGACGGAAATCTGGTCACGAACACTCAGAGTGTGCTGAAAATATGGAGGGAACATTTTCAATTTCTACTCGTTCCCGAAGGCAGCATAAGTGACGAAATCGCACCAATCATCGACGATGGAGTAGACTGTGCACCACCGAGCCAAAACGAGATCAGCACGGCAATTGCGCGGCTTAAAAATAATAAAGCTGCGAGAGGTGATGGACTGCCGGCAGCGCTTTTTAAAGCCGGCGGCGATGACCTGGTAATATGCATGCACCAGCTCATAAACACGATTTTGCTCAGGGACTGCATGCCCGATGATTGGAATCTGAGTGTCCTATGTCCCGTGCTTAAGAAAGGCGATCCTAGTGTGTATACCAACTATCGCGGGATTAACAAGGTCCTGTCTAGTGTGTTATGTGAAAGACTAAAGCCCCTTCTGGCGAACCTGATTGGACCTTATCAGTGTGGCTTTAGACCTGGTAAATCCACCACCGACCAGATATTCACGCTACGACAAATCCCGGAGAAGACCCAAGAATTTCAGATCGATACCTACCATCTGTTCATCGATTACAAAGCTGCATTTGACAGTCCGATACGACAGAAATTGTTGGATGCTATGGCTGAGTTTGGTATCCCCGCAAAACTAATTCGACTCTGCGGGATGACACTGACTGACACGAAGTCTTCAGTGAAAATTGGCAAAAATCTGTCAGAGCCATTTTCTACCAAGCGAGGCTTTAGACAAGGCGATAGTCTGTCCTGCGATCTCTTTAACATCGTAATGGAGATGATCATGCGGAAAGCAGCAGTAAACAGGAATAGTACCATCTTCAACAGAAGTCACAAATTGCTCGCGTGTGCTGATGATATCGATATTATTGGACGTGGATTGCGAGATGTTACTGCGGCTTTTTCGAGCATTGAAAAGCAGTCGGCTGAAGTGGGTCTGGTGATAAACGAGGATAAAACCAAGTTATTTGTTTCAACGAACAAGGAGTCCACTCGTCTGGGACGCTTCGTGAACGTTGACAACTATAATTTTGAAGTGGTAGATGAATTTGTCTACCTTGGCTCCGCCATAAACAAAAAGTTACGAAACGAAGTTCATAAATTTGAGGCCTGAAGTAATAAAAAATTCCACACGCTTCGGTCTTCTGCGTGTGTTCTCCAGTTAGTCCTACCAGATGATGGCACATCGCCTACCACTTGGTCCTTCCAACGGAATTTGGGTCTCCCTGCTCTGCGCCGTCCTATAGGTTCGCCTTCAAACACCTTTCTCGCTGGAGCATTTACATCCATCCGTGCAACCTGTACCAGCCATTGTAGACGTTGGACTGTGACTCTTTTAGCTACGTCTTTGGCGTGGTAAAGCTCATACAGCTCATGCTTCATCCGATGGCGAAACTGGCCTTCGACACTAATAGGTTCGTATGTTTGTTCGGAGTACTTTTCTCTCGAATACTCCCAGGTTTTGTATGTCCGTTGTAGTAAGCACCAATGATTCGGCAGCATACAACAGAACAGGTAAGATAAGCACCTGGTATAGCTGTTTTTTAGTGTTTCGAGATGCAGAAGTCCGTAAAAACATCTATTGGCTAGCACTATTCTCCGTTTAATTTCTTGGCTGATATTATTTTTATTGTTGACGGAATATCCGAGGTAGGTAAACCCATCTACTACCTCAAATCAATAATTTTCAACGTTGACGGTGCGTCCCAATCGAGAGGATTCTTTGTTCGTCGAAATCATTATATTTGTTTTGTCCTCGTTGACCTTTTCTAGTAATGAGAAAACTGCAGTAACATCCCGCAGATTTCGGCCAATGATGTCTATATCATCGGCAAAGGCTAGTGACATGTGGCTCTTGTGGAATATGCTGCCAGACATTAAGACACCAGTCTTTCTCATCACATTCTCCATAACTATATTTAGATAGTGTACAGAATAAGCTATCACCCTGCCTGAGACCTCTTTTCGTGATGAATGGTTCAGAGTGATCCTTACCTATGGAAGAAACTAACTAAGGTAAACTTTATTCTCAAACCGGAAAAACCCTTCCATACGGAACCAATTTAAAGTCCCATCAGCTTATCATCGTTTCTTCTACAAAAAGTAGAACATTACCTTAGGGCAAACATAGACCGAAATCTACGGTCAGAGAGGCAGCAAGCTTACTGCGCAGTGTAAGTCCACTGACACAGCCCTGCATGACTTGGTCAGATTCATTAAGCTGTACTCGCCGTCATAAAGCAGGAGCGTTCAATAACACAGTACAACACAGGTAGCCCCAAAATGTAGAAATTCTGCATCATTTGGTTTGTCAAATTACATGCCATAATAATTTCATATCGATTTGAAGTTAGTAAGTATAGGGGAATTTGTCACGTTCTAGGCTCAATACGATCTCTTCGGAGGGCACGGACTGTACAAAATACATTGGCGCTAAGCTAAGCTTCAAGAAGCTAAGCGGCGTAGACTGGCCGCAAAAGCCCATTGTGACTCTATATGCGTGCAAGAGGACAATAGGGAAGCCATGGGGCTAAAAGTCTCTTATCTTTGAAGTTAGTAAGTATAGGGGAATTTGTCACGTTCTAGGCTTAATACGATCTCCTCCGAGGGCACGGACTGTACAAAATACATTGGCGTAATAGTGGTCAAGAATCTAAGCTTTAAACTCAATAACGTAGACTGGCCGCAAAAGCCCATTGTGACTCTATATGCGTGCAAGAGGACAATAGGGAAGCCATGGGGCTAAAAGTCACTTGGTTTATACTAAAGTAGTAAGACAGACAATGCTACATGGAATCTGGTGGAAGGCTCTTTAGTCCACTTACTATAAGATACTAGACAATGCTCAACTTATGGCTAGTCTGTGCATCACTGGTGCGCTCCTGGACTAAATGTATTCTTGCTTATGCTACCCCTTGACATAATAGGTATAAAGACTGCCACAGCTATAGCTGTAAGACTAAGACCGCTGACGCAATGGTCGAACAAGGTTACGGATACAATATAATCCTTAACTTGATGCCTGACACAGCATTCATCGTTGACTACCCTCTGATTGAACTACTGTTCAACATGAAGAATACCATATGCCGGAAATGCAGAACTCCTAGTATGTCGACAACTACATATATCGACGGTTTAAAGTTTGGTCTACTGAAAGACATAGGGTTAAATGTAGCACGAAGACTACTGTTGTGTATATAACAAACTGATATTTTGGCAATTAATGAAGATATAACGTCCTTACTCCAGTGGATATTAATATATTCTCCGATAGTCGAGCTGATATAAAATCTCTGGATTATGACATCTTGAACTCAAAATCAGCCCAGGATTGCCGCAGATTCCTCAACCATAAAGCTGAGAATTTCAGCATCCATCTATGTTGGGTGACTTACCGGGGACTAGAAGACATTACTTTGTCCATCAGGACGGCACCCTGTATGATTGGAAGGCACGCAATGAGACTGATGGTTGCGAGTTGGTGTCCATAGATCACTTTCTATAAACTCTTTATGGTCATCAGGTCATCAGACCGATTCAAGAGCTTTTTGATACGCTCAGGGGGTTGTTCAACGGAAGAAACTAAGGATCTTAGATAGTTTCTTGGGCATCACAATGGATTTTATTGTCTAAGTGTGTCTGATTATCTGACTTTCACACCTACCTTATCTATGTATATGGTCATAGGGATGATGATATTTTTCTATATATAAAAGTTTTATGCAGGCAATGAAAATAACAGCGAAATAAGGCAATCTACGATCTAAACCATTTTCCACAATTAAGTATGCTTGGTAACCCCAAAATCATTCACTCCACATCTGAAACCAAATCTAAATGCAGAAAATCGCATTAAACTTGCCAGTTTGTTATTGCTGTTGCTTCTATGTTTTTTTTTTGTTTTTTTTTTTTTGTGAATCATTTTGCAATTAGGAATTTAACTTTGAGAAACGAAGAAAGTGTATATTTCAAGTGAAAACAAAACAAAAGGAAATCATCCATGCTGGTGATCCACTCTTCCGAGTGCAACACTTGAAGAAGATTGCAACATTTCAGCCTATTTCGGTGTGTTGTTGTTGTTGTTTAATGACACATGTGTGTTTGCCACAGCCAGCAACTTCATCAGCGTCGTCATCACCAACAGCATGAGACATGAGACATTACATTATGGAGTTTGCAACATGCTGTGGCAACTGCTGTGCTATTGCTGCCTCTTGCCTCTTTCACTTGAAAACTGTGTGTCGTAAGAGCTGCCATATTCAAGTGACGCGCGACATATTTGGACTTTCCACGCTGTGTCTTGGAGTGAAGTTTGTTGTTGTTTTTTACTCTTTTTGTAATACAATCACACAGAGATAAATTGCCTAATGTTGGCTGTCGGCCGCTTTTCCATGTTCCTTTTTCTAGTTTGGCAACGTTTTCGTGGACCAACAAATGTAATAATGAACTCTTACGATAGAGTTGCGGAGTCCATCAGTGAATGTTGAAAGATTTTGAAATTGACATCAAATGCGGCAGCGGTGCCAAGTCAGCTAAAATAAGCAATACAGCCATTTATGCTTAAATTATCCAAAATGCCAAAATGACAAACAATTTCAGCTGTCAGTTTGGTTTGGCGTGCAAAACTGCATGTATAGGATGTGAACAGATGGGTGTCGGTGAATGCGATGAAGGTTTTTGTGAAATTCGAATTTTTGGGAGACCAAACAATTGTAATTTAAACGGTAAGCTTTACATATAGGTTAATATTCTTCACACGTTCCCCTAATAGGAAATTACTATTTAGTTAACAAGAGACACCGTTTTTTATCGGTTTAGGCCACACACTAAAGAAAAATTCGTTGTATTGTATCGTCCTTACTCGTGTCGTGTCCGGATGAAAATCGTAAAAACATATTCAACAGCTATAAATACAGTTGTGCATAACCTTAAATAACACTTCTTACCAACAATTACCACCCCCACGAACGATACAGTTGGCAATCGCTATGACCAACGACTGGGCGCGATAAACTATACCCTACAGAGCAAATTCGAGTAAAGGCTTCCACATGGAACGCTGTGCGTTGATGCTTTCCTATATTTGTTATAAAATGTAATTCTCATTACATTGAAAGCTAAGTTACTTAACTGGTTGAACAAGTTGCTTTGTACCGGACACACATGCCTATTTCAAGACAATGACCTCAACTTTGTTGGTTTAAGGTCATTTCGATTGGTTTCATCGTGCCCGATCGTGACGTGATAGTAAAAACAAGCGGTAATCATGGGGGAGATCCATGACTGAATTCTTGTCGAGTCAATTGGCATGTCAAGTAAAAGCTTCTCCTACAGCTGCCGTTCGCAATCGTCTATAAAAAGGAGGATTTTATGGTCTGTTCAATCTAAATTTGGTTGGATTAATCCGATTCCGTCTGTTAAAACGGACTTCGACTGTTGAATACAACTTTCGTTGGGTTGAACCTAATTCGATTCGTTAAAACGACTACGGTCGAATTAATTGGTTTGTTGTATTCCACTTTAGTAGAAATAACCCGATTCCCGATTCGGCCGTAGATTCAAACTTCGGTTGATTGGTTTGATTATTCGGTTCGTAAAATCGAATCCGGTCGGTTTAATCCGACTTTGATTAGCTGAATTCAATTTCAGTTCTGTAAGCCTGACTTTGGTCGGTTTAATCGGACTTCGATCTCTTAAATTCAATACCGGTTGATTAAACCCAAATTCGGTTGGTTTAACCCGAATCCTGACACCTTAACCGGGCTTCGGCTGTTGTATCCAAATTCGGTTAGTTAAACTCAATTTCAGTTGGTTTAATTCGATTCCCGTTTCGTTTCCCATTTCGATTGGTTTAACCCGATTCTGGTCGATTTCATCGGAACTCCAATATAACTTCGGACTTAGACTTTGATTTGTTGAACCCAAATTCGGTTGATTCAACCTGGTTTAATAAAACTTCAGTCTATTAAATCCAACTTCTGTGGGATTGAACTTGAATTCGGATGGTTTAACTCAATTATCGTCAGCTTAATCAAACTTCGGTTGGATGAACCGAATTTTAGTTGGTTTAACCCGTCTTCAGTCTATTTAATCGAACTTTGGTTTGTTGAATCCAATTTCAATTGATTTAGCCCGATTTCGGTCGGTTTAATCGTATTCGGTTTCTTTAATTCAATTTCGGATAGTTCAACCCGGTTGGTTGCACCCAAATTCAGACTGTTTAATCGAACTTCGGTCTGTTGTATCTAACTTCTTTGGTTGAACCAAAATTCGATGGGTTTAACCCGACTCTCGTCAGTTTTATATGACTTCGGCTGTTCAATCCAACTTCGGTTGGCTGAACCTAATTCGGCTTCTTTTAACCGGAGCCGGTTGGTTTAATCGGACTTCGGTTTGTTAAATCCAACTTCGGTTAATTTTAACCGCTTCTGGTCGTCTGAATTTGACTTCGGTTTAATCTAACTTTGGTTGGCTTTTATCGACTTCGTCTCTAAAGTGTCTTGAATCCAATTTCAGTTGCTGGGACCCAAATTCGGTCGATTTAATATGAATCCTGACGTTTAGTCGGATTAAGCCGGCTGTGGTCGTTTCAATCCGACTACAGTGATTTGAATCCAATTTCGGTTGCCTGAACCCAAATTCGGTGCGCTTAAAGTCAATTCTAAGGGTTTCTTGGACTTTGGCTGTTGATTTCAAATCCGGTCGGTTTATTTAGACTTCGGTGTGTTAAATCCAATTTCAGTTGGTTTAAGTCGATCTTCGGTAGCTTGATTTCGATTTCGTGTGGTTTAACCCGACACTCGTAAGTTTAGTCAGACTTTGGCTTTCGATGGTTGAACCCAATTACAGTTGGTTTAACCCGATTCCGGTCAGTTTAGTTGGACTTCGGTCTGTCAAATCGAATTTCACTTCGGTCGGATTAATCGAACTTCGGTCTCTTCAATCCAATCTCGGTTGGACCTCGGATTGTTGAAAATTACTTCGGATTGTACCAAAATTTAGTCGTCGGACTTTAGAATAGCACATTATGATACTCTTCGTTCTCTTCGGAATGAAAAAATGTGCACTGTATCGTTTTGAAACGAATACTTCGTCGATTCCGCCTAATATCGCTGTAACGAAATTGGAATCAATACGGACCTAAGCTGCAGATACGTACGTGGCTTAACATGATTCTCAGCTGTAAACGCGAAGCTACTTTGTCGACAAACCCAGATTACCAACACGATCCGAGTGGCAGAAACGAAGCGAAATTTCCGATTAACGCAAATTCTGAATTTGCTGACCGAGTGCGGCATACGTGTCCGTTTCGAACTCATATTTTATCCGAAACGGATATCAGGCCGTGGCATAGTGGTTAGAACACGCGACTACCATGCGGAAGATCGCAGGTTCAAACCTGGCTCCAGTCATCTTAAAAGAAAAAATAAATAAAATTTTCTTTCATTGTCGGCTCCCCTCGAATGTTGTTGACAGCAACTTCGCAGTATTAAGCGTCGATCCAATTGTCGTGTTTAGTAAGAGCTTCTCAAACAGTGACGTTCGCATTCGTCGATAAACAAGTAGGTGCCGTTAGTTGTGAATCTAAAAATAGAAAGCGTGTTAATTCACAACAACGCGAGAAGCTATCCCATACCTCATTCATGGGGTGCAAAGGGAAATTAAGTTTTTTTTTAAGGATATCAGTTTCGGAGCTGACACTTAAACTTTTTCTTAAACCGTTTTAAGTCCGTAACGGATCAGCCCAATCCCGATTTCACTGAGATCGTTTTCAACTGTACTACGGACTGAAAACGTGGCCTAACGGATCATTCAAATCCCGATTTCTCTGAATTGCCGACAAACCCAAATTGCTAACTTGCCAGACCAGTGTGTCATAGGGGTTCGTTTCGGACTGATATTTTATACGAAACGGATAACAGTTTCGGATCTGACACGATTGCGTATGAAATTCCTCATAATAAAAGACCGTTGTTTATACTTTTTCTTAATCCGTTATGAGTTCGTAACGGATCACCTGAATCCCGATTTCACTGAGACCGTATTTAACTCTATTACGTACTGGAAACGTGGCCTAGCGGATCATTCAAATCCCGATTTCTCTGAATTGCCGACAAACCCAAATTGCTAACTTGCCAGACCAGTGTGTCATACGGGTTCGTTTCCGACTGATATTTTATACGAAACGGATATCAGTTTCGGATCTGACATGATTGCTTATGAAATTCCTCACAATAAAAGGCCGTTGTTTATACTTTTTCTTAATCCGTTATGAGTTCGTAACGGATCAGCTCAATCCCGATTTCACTGAGATCGTTTTCAACTGTACTACGGACTGAAAACGTGGCCTAACGGATCATTCAAATCCCGATTTCTCTGAATTGCCGACAAACCCAAATTGCTAACTTGCCAGACCAGTGTGTCATAGGGGTTCGTTTCGGACTGATATTTTATACGAAACGGATAACAGTTTCGGATCTGACACGATTGCGTATGAAATTCCTCATAATAAAAGACCGTTGTTTATACTTTTTCTTAATCCGTTATGAGTTCGTAACGGATCAGCTGAATCCCGATTTCACTGAGATCGTTTTTAACTGTACTACGGACTAGAAACGAGGCCTAACCGACCATTCAAATCTCGATTTCTCTGAATTGCCGACAAACCCAAATTGCTAACTTGCCAGCCAGTGTGCCATAGGGGTTCGTTTCGGACTGATATTTTATCCGAAACGGATGTCAGTTTCGGATCTGACACGATTGCGTATGAAATTCCTTACAATAAAAGACCGTTGTTTATACTTTTTCTTAATCCGTTATGAGTTCGTAACGGATCAGCTCAATCCCGATTTCACTGAGACTGTATTTAACTCTATTACGTACTGGAAACGTGCCCTAACCGTTGAGTCAAATCCCGATTTCTCTGATTTCGATTGTTAGTCTTTTACAGATCACAAACGTGTTCGTAACGGATCTACATTCGGTTTTGTACACATTTGGGTATATAAACCCCCCAGTAGGAAGTGTCTGCAAGACATCCTCAAGGATAGGTGCATGACCATAGTAAATCGTTGATTACACGTAGGGGACCGTCCATACAAATCGTCGACGAAATTTTCATATAAGTGTCCGCTTTGTCATGCACGACCTGATGAGCGACAATGTCGGTCAAATTGTCGTTGATGACTAAATAAGCGACATGTCGCCCACACAATCATGCACGACATAATGACCGACAATGTCGGTCAAATTCTCGTTACTAGTGCTTAATAATTTAAATTAACAAATTGAAGTAGTTTTATTGAAAACGTGCGATACATGAACCGTCACGCACTGCTGTTTCCAACAAGCTGAACATTTATTACTTCTACTTTCCTCTCTTCAGTTTTGTATTGAATTTTTTGTTTGATGCAGGACAACATTCGTATTTTGTCGGTCAGCTTGTCGTCAACAAAGTTTTTTTGAAGATAAGTTCAATTTTTCACATTTTGTCTTGAGGACAGTGTTGACGACAAAGTCGTGTATGACGATATTTCCTACTGGGCCTATATAGTGGAAAACCGGAACCAGGAATACGGTGCCGAATTCCTGATATGAACATAAGTTGCCAAAAAAAATTACCCCGAATTACCACTACGATCCCGAGTTGCTGATATGAACCTGAATTGCCGGCACACCCCTCTACATTGCTGAATTGCTGATACAATCCTAAATTGTCAAAAATATCCCAAATCATAAAGTTCCCAAATGCCGATACAATTCAAACCTATCTGCCATAGTTTCAGAGAAATATGTCAACCCACAATTTTTTTCACAAAACACGCAAAGTCGCATCCTACTAGGTCCAACTGTTTTCACACATGTCTCTCTAACATTTTATCACATTATATGTGAACAATATCATTAAAACTTATGTTTTTAATGAGTGTTTATGACTCTTTAAATCCAGTAGACAACCACTCCAACCATAGCCCCTCTGCTGCCGAACGAACAGCCATAGACAGACCACATTAATGTTTGTTTCATTACTTCATTTGGGATTCCAAGAGAGGTTGTTGTCCCATCCACTTGAGATATATTTCAGCAAATGTGTTGTTCCTCTATATATAGTACATGGAGAAACATTCATATGAATGATCCCATAAATATTCAGACACTTATACTACTTATACACGCCCCTCACTCCTGCCTGAGCATTGAGCAAACGGACAAATGGTTGAATTCACATTTGACTGGCGGATCGGCCACACTTTGACACTTGTCCATATAAATTTGTCTAAACAATTATCTGCCGCCAGTCGTAACAGATTTAGACAACAGCGAGCAGCAGCAGCAGCAACACTTGAAAATCATATTCTTCGAATTCACACACACAGTAAATGCTTGTTGCTGCAAATGTGCTCAGTGAAGTCATGTTCTGGCGAAGTGTGAATGTAATCCAAACCAGTGATAATTAATTTTCTAATGTCAACTGTAGTTAATGAGAATTGGGAATTAAGTACAAATTAAGTTGCTTTGCCAACATTTTGAGAAAGTCTACGATATGAAAAAAAAAAATAAAAAAAATTATTTCCTTTACGTTGTGGCCTAAGGGAAACAACTTCTTCAACAACGAGTAAGGATTTTAAAACTTTTGAATAGCGACGGTTGTCATCGTTGTCGCCGTTGACTTTATTTAGCATTTAGCAGGGGGAAAATATAATTGTTTAACGATTTATGGGGTTATTTACATCGTTCTAGGTTTGGTTTTCCGTTTACAAAAGAGTGACGCATTTTATAGTTTCTTTATTATAAAATCACTCTGCCATGAGTTAAAAATTTATGCATTATTTTATCTAGAGAGAACGCAATTAATTACTTTTAGATTATTGTAGTTTATTTGAAGTTTGGGAAGTCAAAGACTTCATACATAGGCGATAGACCGCAAGGTTTTGCATTTAAAAGTTTCATGGGATATTGTTTGCTGAAAAAAAAGGTGACCGTAGTGAGTGTAAAAACTATCGTGGAATTAGCCTCTTACCGATTGCGTATAAGGTCCTGTCGAGCATACTGTGTGAACGTCTAAAGCCAATTGTGGAAAACCTGATTGGACCTTATCAGTGCGGCTTTAGATCAGGCAAATCCACGACGGATCAGATATTTACACTACGGCAGATTCTTGAGAAAATCCATGAGAAGCAAATCGACACTTACCACCTCTTTGTCGATTACAAAGCTGCCTTCGATAGTCCCATCAGGCATCGACTATACGAAGCCATGTCTGAGTTCGGTATTCCTGCGAAGATAATTCGTCTCTGCCGGTGTACCCTTACGAATACCAAATCCTCTGTTCGGATTGGCAAGGATCTATCTGCACCATTCGATACGACGAGAGGTCTTAGACAGGGTGACGGTTTGTCATGTATGCTGTTCAACACAGTGATGGAGAAGGTGTTAAGGAAAGCAGCGGTTAACATGTCTGGCACCATATTTAATAAGAGCCACATGCTGCTCGCATATGCCGATGATATCGGCATTATCGGTCGAACGATGCGAGAGGTAACAGCTGTTTTCTCATCAGTTGAAAGAAAGTCAGCGAAAATGGGTTTGGCAGTGAATGAGGACAAGACGAAGTTAATGGTATCATCGAACAAAGTGTCCACCCGTTGGGGACGCAGCGTGAACGTTGAAAACTATTGCTTTGAGGTAGTGGATGAATTTATCTACCTTGGATCCGCCATGAACAAAAACAACAGTGTCAGCCTCGAAATAAAACGGAGAATAGTGCTCGCCAACAGATGTTTCTTTAGACTACGCGAGCACTTTATAAACACCACCCTATCTCGAACTATCAAAGTCCAGCTGTGCCAGGTACTAATTTTAGCGGTCCTGTTGTACGCCTCCGAATCTTGGGTGCTTACACAGGCAGATGCAGCTCATCTGGCGGTGTTTGAGGGAAAAATACTCCGCAAAATATATGGACCCATTTGCGTAAACGGCGAGTTAAGGATTCGGATGAACCATGAGCTGTACGAGTTATACCACGACATTGATGTCGTCAAGCGAATCAACGCTGGCTAGGCCATGTCGTGAGAATGGATGAGGAAACTCCAGGGCGAAAGGTATTCTATCAAGACCTCGAAGGACGGCGCCAAAGAGGGAGACCGCGACTACGTTGGAAGGACCAGGTGGAGGAATCACTGACGCTGCTTGGTCGGACTGACTGGAGACGGTGCGCACAAGATCGAAGCGAATAGAAATCTTTGATCATTTCGGCCTCTGACTTAGGCACTAAGATATAAATATGTATATGTGTCAAGTTGTTTTAAAGGCTAATAATAATAATTGTTTGCTGAAAAGTGGGAACAAAAATATATACTAAGTACTAAAAAGTACAATTATTGTACCAATATAAAAATATCAAATATCAAAAATCAAAAAGTACCTGAAACGTTCGAGCGATGTACAGATCAAATGCAGTAAAGAAGTAAGATGGAATGGGCTTGCTGTCCCCAGAAGACCTAATGGTGGCAATATCTACTACAGCTGTCATGATAATAGGCACGAGTTTAAATGTGGTTTCGTAGTAAATAGGAGATTTACTCTTGTTTCCAGGTTCACTTCGCTGAACAAGCGGATAGCTACCATCCGTATTAAGGTAATTTTTTTTTACCTTTTTAAGCCTTTATTGTGCTCATGCCCGACGAGGTTTCAGGCAAGGTAATAGTTTATACTGTGATATTTTCAACATCTTGTTAACAGAACAGGCACAATTTACACAAGACAACGTTTCTGCCTATGATATTGGTAACATGGGGCGGACTGCGCGAGGTAACTGCGATGTTCTCAAGTATCGAAAAGCAGTTGCCGATAACACAGTGCAGCAGTAAAAACTTGAACCAATTGAGACCGCCAAAATCTGAAAGCTTTTGCTTTTGTTTGCTAACATTTAACTATATATTCATGTCTGCACTGCCGAGAACTATAAAGCCTCATTTACACTACTGACATCAATGTCAATGTTTTCTTTCTAAATGTGTCAGCATCATGTAAACAAGATTGTTTTATCAAAGTTTACCGATATATTGCCAAAATTTTGGATAAAACCAACTGACGCCGTGTAAATAGTCCTTAAACTTTATGACACAATTCTGAAAAAAATCCTGTCAAAATGCTGCAAAAATGTCAGCAAAGAAATTTAAAAATATTATGATAATTAAGAAAAAACAATTGTAGTCCTTGCTTTTTGCTTCGACAACATTACTTATTGATAAAAATAGGAGTTCTTTCTGTAACTTTTGTACAATAAAAGTACTTTTTGGTACAATAAATTGTACTTTTTTGTACAATAAATTTACTTTTTAGTAAAATAAATTGAATTTTTTTAGTACAATAAAATGTACTTTTTTGGTATCGTTATTATCTGCGTATCAAATATCACCGGTCTAGGGATAAAATACAGTTTTCCCACAACTGATTGAGAATAACAATTTCGTTTGCAAACATGAAGTCCCAAGTACTATCAGTGTTCCAAATTGTATCTCTCTGGAGACAAAATACAATTTGGTCTCGCCAAGTCGGCCCACTGATGTTTTTTTCATATTCATATTCGTGCTATCAAGTACTATCTGTGTATCTAAATTTATATCTCTAGGTCTAAAATACAGTTTTGACACGCCCTCTGCACCCACTGATCCAAAATTTAAATTTCGCGTGCATATCCATAAACGTGTTGTTGAGTACTATTTGTGTACCAAATGTTATTTCTCTGGGGGTAAAATACAGTTTGGTCACGCCTACTCCTACCACTGATCCAAAATTTAAATTTCGTCTGAATATTTTTATATTCGTGCAGCCGAGTACTATCTGTGTACCAAATTGTATTTCTCTAGGTATAAAATATAGTTTCGCCACACCTCCGCCCATTGGTCCAAAAATAAAATTTCGTCCGCAAACTCATACTCGTGTTGCCGAGTAGTATATGTGCATACAATTGTATCTCCCTAGCTCTAAAAATATGTTCTGCCATACAAATCCGCCCACTGGTCCAAAATTAAAATTTCGTCCACAAATTCATATTCGTTTTGCCGAGTACTATCTGTACATCAAATTTTGTCTCCCTAGCTCTAAACATATGTTTTTCCACGCCCACTGGTCCATAATTAAAATTTCGTATACATATTCAAATTTGCGTTGTCGAGTACTATCTGGGTATCAAATTTTATATCACTAGCTCTAAAATATATTTTTTCACGCCCACTCCGCCCACTGATCCAAAATTTAAATTTCGTCTGCATATTCATATTCGTCTAGCCGAGTAATATCTGTGTACCAAATTTTATCTTCCAAGCTCTAAAAATATGTTTTGCCACGCCCACTCCGCCCACTGATCCAAAATTTAAATTTCGTCTGCATATTCATATTCGCCTAGCCGAGTAATATCTGTGTACCAAATTATATCTTCCAAGCTCTAAATATATGTTTTGCCACGCCCACTCCGCCCACTGGTCCAAAATTTAAATTTCGTCTGCATATTCATATTCGCCTAGCCGAGTAATATCTGTGTACCAAATTTTATCTTCCAAGCTCTAAATATATATTTTTCCACGCCCACTCCGCCCACTGATCCAAAATTTAAATTTCGTCTGCATATTCATATTCGCCTAGCCGAGTAATATCTGTGTACCAAATTTATCTTCCTAGCTCCAAAAATATGTTTTGCCACGCCCACAACGCCCATATGGTCAATTTCCATATACTACACTATCTGTCTTCCAAATTTCATTGAAATCAGTTCAGCCGTTTAGGCGTGATTGAGCAACAAACATACAAACAAACAGACAGACATTCACATCTTATATATAAAAATGAATTGCTGTGCAGTTGTCTCGCTAAAACTCAAAAACGGCTGGACCGATTTTCAAATTTTTTTTTTTGTTTTGTTCGCTATAGCTTCCGGATGGTTTAAAAGGTTTTATTTTTTCAAAAAGTGGGCAGCGCCACGCCCCTTTTTTCAAATATCGCTCAGACGGCTTTTCTAATAGACCGATTGATACAAAAATTTTACCTTGAGGTACTGTTGACCTGTAGATAGTTCCTGGCTACATTTGGTTGTAATTGGATAAAGGGGCGTGGCACCGCCCATACAACTTGAAAATTAAAAAGGCTATATTTCATGAACTATCAGAGGTATGAAGATGAGATTTGGTATATATGTTGTTGGAGCAGTATTAATTACAGACAGGATGGAAGTGGGCGGCGCCACGCCCCTTTTTAAAATTCGCTCTAACGGCTTTTCCAATAGTCCGATTGATACAAAAACTTTACCATGAGGTACTGTTGACCTGTAGATAATTCCTGACTACATTTGGTTGTACTTGGATAAAGGGGCGTGGCACCGCCCATACAACTTGAAAATTAAAAAGGATATATTTCATGAACTATCAGAGGTATAAAGATGAGATTTGGTATATATGTTGTTGGAGCAGTATTAATTACAACTAGGTGGAAGAGGGCGTACCACGCCCTCTTTTCAAAAATCGCTCTAACGGCTTTTCTAATACATCGATTGATTCGAAAATTTTACCAAGTGGTACTGTTGACCTGTTGATAGTCCCAGGCTATATTTGGTTGTGATTCGATAAAGGGACGTGGCACCGCCCATTCAACTTGAAAATCGATAAACAGTTATAACTGTCAAAATTCCACAGTATATTGCTGTTCGCCTAGAGATATGAACAGTAAGATGGGCCAATATTTGTATTCGCAAAAATCGTAACTAAAATCGGAATCTACGATGATTTTTAAGAAAATTTCCCAATCAACTTTTCGTCTAAAATCAATTCCTAGCTCGCGTTGGGAAGCATGAAGATTTCAGAGAGGGATTTTTTTTTGTTTTTAAATGAGCACAGACCGAAAACTTCAGATATATATTTTTTGAGACCTTCTGCGTAAAACTGACTTCCTAACAAACTAAATGAGGTATTACAGAAGCAAATCTATGTAATGGTTAAAATGTTATGGCTACTAAGAGTTGGCATACAGAAATTAAGTGTTTAAAAATCATTTTTCAGAATATTGGGCGGGATCCCAATAAAAAAATCAAAAATATACTATTCTTTTCGTCTTGGTCTCCAAACATCGGGATGTGAGGTAAAAATTAGAGCCGGGGCCCATAGGTCTAAAGTAACTGAATAATTGCTCATTGCTAAAAAAATATCTCTACCTGAAATCTTCATGCTTCTCAGCGCGAACTAGGAATTGATTTTAGACATATAGTTTCTTAGTAAAATTTTCTAAGAATTCTTCGTACATTCCAATAGTGATATACGATTATCACGTTTTTTTTGACGCGAACTAATTGATTCGCCCTAATGATCAGGCTATTTCAAACTAAATAAGTTAAAAGTGCCGAGGCGCTGCCCACGCACTTCGATAGTTAACTTTTTAACTGTATCAAATAATGGTCCCTACACCAGGCAGTTGAGGATGCGCAGACTAAAATAGTGATTTTTTTTTTAAATTAACTTTACAGGTATGTATTTTTCAATTACTTTTCAGGAGAGCGAATCGGTAATAAATCATATAGATAGAAAAATTAAGCAATATTCATTGTAGTTATACTACAATGGTTAAATTTTTATAGTATATCAGAGGTAACATTAGCAAACAATTGTAAATAAAATATGCATGGGGTATTTTTCTTGACATATAGAACTTCTGATAGGTATAAGTGTAAATCTAGCTGTCATACTAATGAAGTGTGATAGACTTTCTTTTAGTTTACTTTGCAAAATCACCATGTAAAAACTAAACAAGAACAACGTTAACAAATCTTGCAAATTTATTTTCAAAATGCACGTTCTGTTCGCCAAACTTATGGAGCCCTTTGTGAAGTTAAGGGTGCATATAATGATCCATCTGAGCAGCTAATAGAAGCCATCGACGCTGTAGACATTAGTGTGACAGGGGACTCGAATTTATCGAACCGACGTCTTTCTCAGAAACTCGGTCGCTGCAAATGCTGAGGAAAGATCTTGGTCTACATTCAAATAAAATCCAATTGGTAGAAGAACTAAAGCAAGTGGACGATCAATTGATTTTTTTATTTATCATGTCATTGCACATTATTTGAAGGAGAAATGACGGTGTAACATGCCATACATACAGCCTGAGACCATCACTTTGTTAAGCCAAACGTTGGTGACCGAATTATCTCAAAAAATGGTAATACGAGTTCAATACAAAAATAGTATTCCGGATTATTCTTGATCCCTGTAAGAAGAAGAAATGACAAAAGAAGTTTTTATGCCGAAAGGCATGAAGCTTCAAACGGAATTTTCATTTGCGGTCAATAGGAGAAGGCATAACAAAAATGTTTTTTTTATGACCAAAGAGATAGTTAGTATACAGATGGTGCCCGCTACTACGGATCAAAATAAATAATTTTGATCTGTAGAGGAATGTCTGTCTCCGATTTGTGGAAGAAGTGGTTTTTCGCCTTACATACAGAAAAAAACTTAATCTACATGTCGGCACTATAGATATGACTTTGCTGATTAACTTTTTATTAGCATTTACAACAATAAAACTTAATTGGTTAACTTTAATGTTAAATAAGTTACATAAGTAAATAAACTCAACATATTATTGTCGAGCTATAGTACCGTTTTCAAAGTACTTTGTAGACCTAAATGTGAAATATATTACAAGTTAATATGCAATAGCGAAGCATTGCCGGGCCCACTAGTTTATAATATTTATAGGATATCTGTTTTTTATACCATCACCCTTAGGGATGAAGGTATATATCATTTGATACGACCCAAAAGTGTAACACATAGAAGGAGTGACTTTAGACCCTAGGTTTCTTTGAACCAAATTCGATTCATGACTTTTTAAGTTATTTGAGCCATGTCCGTCTGTCTGTCTGTCTGTCTGTCTGTCTGTCGGGTGGCTGTCCGGCTGGTTCGCACGATAACTTTCGAAAGACGCAACCAAATGTCTTGAAATTTTGCACGAGTTAATATTTCCCCAAAACTACTTACGGTATTGGAAATGGGTTACATGGCCCCGCCCCTTCTGGTACCTCCCATACAAATACATCATTCCGCCCACTTTAGAAATCGAGTAATAGTATCAATACTCCCTAGGGGATCGTCCCAAAATTCTGTATTTAGTAAAGCTACAACAGGAAAAAATTTTGGAAAAAATTTTGAAAGCCTAGCCACGCCCCTTCTGGTACCTCCCATACAAACCTACCTTTCCGCCCACTATGGAGATGAAGAAACAATATCAATAAATCAAACGTGATCGTACCCAAATTCTATTTTTAGTAAAACAATAACGGGATAAAGTTTTGGAGACAAAAATTGGAAGTCTATCCACGCCCCATCTGGTACCTCCCATACACATCTGGTACCGCCCACTTTAGAAATCGATTAATATTATTAAAAGACCTAACGCGATCATGCCCAAATTCTGTATTTGGTAAAGTTCAAGCAGGATAAAGTTTTGGAGAAAAAATCTGGAAGTCTAGACACGCCCCTTCTGGTACCTCCCATACAAATGTACAACTCCGCCCACTTTAGAAATAGGGTAATAATATCAACACACTAGACACGATCGTGCCCAAATTCTGTATTTTGTTATATTATAACAGGACAAAGTTTTGGCGAAAAAATTGGAAGTCTAGACACGCCCCTTATGGTACCTCCCATACAAATGTACCTTTCCGCCCACTTTAGGGATGTACTAATAATATCAGTACACCCAAGGCAATCGTGCCCAAATTCTGTAATTGGTAAAGCTATAACAGGATAAAGTTATGGAGAATAAATCTAGAAGCCTAGACACACCCCTTTTCGTACCTCCCATACAAATGTACCACTCTGCCCACTTTCGAAATCGAGTAATAATATCAATATAATAGAAAATTATTTGTTTTACTGAGGGTAAGGGTAAATGTAAGTTGCTCGACTGAAACTTTCTAACTGGTTTTAATTAATAATCGATTAATTTCAATAACTCAAGACTTAAACAATATCTTATATTGGGTGATGGTATTTATCAGTCAGTTTAACTGACTGAAATTTCTGTACTGGTTTTATATAATTTCCGTTACATAATTACATATACATTTCACAAAAATCCACTCCGTTAAACGGATATGAAACTTTTTGCCGTCTGTTAGGAACCCATATCATTAACATTACTTTCTATATAACGCATTTCAAACAAGATTTCACAACACACCCCATGTTATCAGTGTCAAGTATTTACCCGTTGACACTTTATCACCGACCACATCTGACATTCTGCCTAGAGGCAACTTCTCCAACAGCAGTAATGCCACCACACTACTTAACCAGGCGACGGATCTTAATAGCTTTACATTACAGGTGAACAAATGCGCAAATCCTCACGAACTGTGGTCAGCCGCCCATAAGCAGCAGTAATAAGAGTCAAACGCCACTATGTATAAGATTTCATATGACAAATTAAATTAATTAAATCATACATACCTGTTCGACACGATTTCGTATGACTGCGGTTGTCACACACACACACACACACTCTCACACACAGAGACAATCCTGCAAATAAAGCCAATAAATAATGCCAAGATTAATAAAAGTGAATGAATAAAATATGCGCTCGCGATATAAACAACAACAATTGTTGCAGCTAATTTACATTCATCAAAGTATGTTAAGTATGTAAATACCTATGATATGCAATTAAGATTTACTGTACTGTATCTGTTTCTGTTCAACGACTGCAACAATCTGCAGCACAAATCAACCATATTAAAAACGCATAAATTATAAATTATTCCGTAACAAAAGCACACAACAGTGACAAACAACAAGCTTAATGTATGATTACTATCGTTGCACAAATTATAATCCATCCATACAAAACACACACCCACAGGCTGCGTGAATTTAATTAAATATTTAATGCACACGAAATGAAAAGCAACAACAACAAAAAAAAACAAAAGGAAACAAAAAACTCAATTCATGTGGTTACTCTCCTGGGGGGAAAAAGAAAAGTACCCGGGGGTTTGGCAAATGATGGTAAGAGATAAAATGATGGGCACTGGGGTCTAAATGCATATATTTTAAATGCAATTACAATTGAAAGGAAAGATGAGCGAAAATATAGGAGAAACTGTGCAATTTTGTATAACTGCAAGGAATTCTAGGGTTGCCACAGGAGCGAAATTCGATTTAAAAGTTAGCAAATTAAAATTAAGCTACAATAATATTCATAGTTATTATAAGTGCAAATAAAGGTTTGGTATACGATTATAATGCTTATTTATACCCGCACCCTACGGGTAGGATGGTATATATCACTTGCTACGGCCAAAAAGTGTAACACATAGAAGTAGTCACTTTAGACCCTAGGTTTCTTTGAACCAAATTCGATTCATGACTTTTTAAGTCGTTTGAGCCATGTTCGTCTATCTGTCTGACTGTCCGGCTGATGCGCACGATAACATTCGCAACCAAATGTTTTGAAATTTTGCACGAGTTAATATTTCCCCAAAACTACTTACGGTATTGCAAATGGGTTAAATGGCCCAGCCCCTTCTGGTACATCCCTTATAAATACATTATTCCGACCACTTTAGAAATCGATTAATCAACACACACCCAACGCGATCGTACCCAAATTCTGTACTTAGTAAAGCTATAAGAGGAAAAAGTTTTGGAAAAAAAATTGGAAGTCTAGCCACGCCCTTTCTGGTACCTCTCATGCAAATGTAGCTTTCCGTCCACTTTAGAGATGGAGTAATAATATTAATACACCCAACGCGATCGTTCCCAAATTATTTATTTTGTAAAACAATGGTAGGATACAGTTTTGGAAGAAAAACTGGAAGTCTAGCCACGCCCCCACTTTAGAAATCGATTGATTTTATTAATAAACGTAACTCGATCGTGCCCAAATTCTGTATTTAGTAAAGCCCAAGCAGGATAAAGTTTTTGAGAAAAATCTAGAAATCTAGGCATGCCCCTTCTGGTACCTCCCATATAAATGTACCACTCCGCCCAGTACTGGGAGGTACAAGAAGGGGCGGGGCCATGTAGCCCATTTGCAATACCGTAAGTAGTTTTGAGAAAATAATAACTCGTGCAAAATTTCAAAACATTTGGATACGTCTTTCGAAAGTTATCGTGCGAACCAGCCGGACAGCCAGACAGACGGACATGGCTCAAACGACTTCAAAAGTCATGAATCGAATTTGGTTCAAAGAAACCTAGGGTCTAAAGTGACTTCTTCTATGTGTTACACTTTTGGGTCGTATCAAATGATATATACCCTCATCCCTAAGGGTGATGGTATAAAAATCTGGAAATCTAGGCACGCCCCTTCTGGTACCCCCCCATACAAATGTACCACTCCGCCCACTTTAGAAATAGGGTAATAATATCAATACACTCGACACGATCGTGCCCAAATTCTGAATTTTGGTATGTTATAATAGGACAAAGTTTTGGAGAAAAATTTGGAATTCTAGACACGCCCCTTATGGAACCTCCCATACAAATGTACCTTTCCGCCCACTTTAGGGATGTAGTACTAATATCAATCGCAATCGTGCCCAAATTCTGTATTTAGTAAAGCTGTAACAGGATAAAGTTATGGAGAATAAATCTGGAAGCCTAGACACACCCCTTCTCGTACCTCCCATACAAATGTACCACTCCGCCCACTTTAAAAATCGAGTAATTTTATCAATATAAAAGAAAATTTTTTGTTTTACTGAGGGTGAGGGTATATGTAAGTCGGGTTGCCCGACTGAAACTTTCTAACTGGTTTTAATTACAAATCGGTTAATTTCAATAACTCAAGACTTAAACAATATCTTATAGTGGGTGATGGTATTTATCAGTCAGTTTATCTGACTGAAATTTCTGTACTTGTTTTATACATCATTAACGACCATGGCATGACAAAATCTTTCTACTGCCATGAGCAGACTTCACTACAACGCACCATACTGGTGCCACATAAGTGGCACATGTCACAAATAAGCCACGCCTGCTCAGACCGCAGTCAGACCTCATCACCCGGCCAATTTGTCCTATTAAACCAGTCAGCTTGGTTTTAACCCTATCCAAATGTGGAAGAAAATTAACCCTTTCGCTAACCGTCATGCGCAAATACTTTACCGAAGTAGAATATTTGAGCGAGACCCCATCAACAGTGACAACCGGAGGCCGACCCGCAAACAACTTGCCTTTCAGCAAGATCATCTCGGTTTTGTCCATCGCCACACTAAATTCTACTCTTCTACCACTTTCGAGGACGCTGCTCAAAAATCTCCATAGGCTTCGACCATGATGTGCAAGCTTACGCACATACCTTGCACTCTGTGCCTAACTGTCGCAATAGTGGCTCCAGCACGAGATTCCATATATATGGACCACATACACAGTATCATTTACACCCACAACACATGTACGCCTGCCAGAAAAGTAACTCTATCTAGAGTTTCATTTCCTGACAGCCAAATTCACTCAATCTCTCAAGCACACTAGGCCAACTTAGGTAATCAAACGCACCTTTGAAATCTACGAAAACTTCTAACATATACATATTTACAGTTTGAGTCAGAGACACAACCTTTCACATACATCCATGCATCCTTAACACTTCGACTGCGTTTGAAGCCAAACTGCCTGGGAAACATGGAATCACTCACTATCTCCTCAAGCAGGTTCACCATAATCCTTTCCAGCACTTTTGCAAGCATTGGGCGGAGGCTGATGCCACTACAAGATATAGGATTGCTCCTGACTGCGGAGGACTGGAGCAAAACAATCACTCTAGCCAATTTCTAGTAACTCGGAAAATAACCCTCATGCACACAGCAAGCTAGAAGACATTCTAAGTATTCAGGGATAGCCTTCCAGATGCTTTTACACATCCCTCTAGTTATCCCATTTATACCAGGAGATCTCCTAGAACAATCAGGGGGGGGGGAGAGGGGTACAACATACATCCTCGGAAAGAACTCATTCATCAATAAATTCACACATTCTTGCCAAGAAGTAAGGACGGTATCACCGACCTTAATTCCGGACAAGTCCACATTCCTACCCTACCCTTCTCTTCTCTTCTCTTCTCTTCTCTTCTCTTCTCTTCTCTTCTCTTCTCTTCTCTTCTCTTCTCTTCTCTTCTCTTCTCTTCTCTTCTCTTCTCTTCTCTTCTCTTTCATACTCTCAATCAAACTTCTATACTCACGCATGCAACGCCTATAGGCGTCCCTAAGATGGCCTAAGTCATTCACTTCGTTCCGCAGACCCCTATGGAATAGCTTCCGGAGACTTCTGACTTCCCGTCGCTTCAGACCGCGACTTCACGCGTCCATAACCTTAGCCTTTTATGATTCGCTCTCAAAAAGACTAACATTCACACCATGCACAATCTCATTCACACGTTTAACCTGCTCATCTAAGGTCATCCTACGGAAAACCTCAAGGGGTACGTTGCCAATTGAGGCTGCAATGCAGTCTCCGTATACGTCCCAATTGATGTCACTAGTATGCCAGCGCATCACATCTTCGAACAGCTGGGGTATGGGCAAGGACAATATCAATGATATTGTGACCACTGACACCGGCTGCCGCGTAAACAAACCACCTAACACTAAATCTGTTGAGCAATACATCATTGACCAAGGTCAAATCAATATCACTCGCACCATTTGGACCATGAAAGGTAAACCACTCGCTCGGCTCGTTAGCCACATTCAGGCCTCTCGGAGTTATCCACCCACTCAGCACCTCACCTCGTATTTGGTTCTAATGCCCAGGCGACTGCCGGGGCATGTTATTGAACCACCTCAGGGATGATGCGTTCGCATCCAATTCGAGGCACAAGTAGCAAGTAGTAGCACCGAGTCCGCGTAATCCAAATTTGTAAATTGTTTTATGTACAACGATTTTCCCACAGATATTCCAAACCTAATATATTTTTCACATTTCCCTATGTGTCTTGGCAACCCCGGTCCCAATGTTTCATGAACACAAATTATGTTGTTAAGTAGTAATGAAGAAGCTCAAAATTTGCATTAAAACACTTAAAAATCCACACAATGGCAAACAAGAAGAACACAAGAGTACAAAAAATTTATATATATGAATGTGATATTGTCTTCTACTCAGCAATAGCCCGTAAACAATGGAACTGCAATGCGAAATGGAATTAATGGTGAAGGAACAATAACAATGCAATGCAAATGTATTTTCCCTTAAGTTATTTTAAACTAAGACAAATGAATAATAAATAAACTGTAGCAGTGAAATGTTATTGAATTCATAGTTAGAGTACAAATGGAAATATTGATAGAAAATTTCTTAGAAAGCAATAACACTGGTAGTGGTCAATAGTCGAGTAACACCGTTGAATTCCATGAAAAATATTTACAATATTTGTAATTTGTAGGTACTTTTAAAATGTTAGAATGCCAGGAGAAACAAGATTATATAACAAAACCAAAGTCATTTTGCTATTGACAATATATAGTAAAAATAAAATTTTAAAATTTTTCCACATAACACTATGACACAATTTGAGGGTCATTGTCTCGGAGGTGAACCAAACCAATTTCAAACAATAGCATTTGACCTCAGTAACAAAACCCTAAACTCCATTTTGCTCTACTACGTGACAATTTTTTTTTATAGTGGTTTGAAGTTTGGATTTTTTGGTCAAAAGTCGATTAAAAAAATATGAAAAATTATCTAATTGAAAAATTTTTAAAAACTGTTTATATGTTAACTTTGAAATTTTCCGGAAAATATATTTACATCGAAGATTCTAAGCCTTGACCTCCGTTCAAAGTTAACATATAAACAGTTTTTTAAAATTGGGCCAAAAATGTCCAACATGGGTGGCAACTAGAGGGTTTAGGTCTCCGAAGACATGAAATACCCCAAATGTACTTTTGTAGATAATTTTTCATATTCTTTGAATCGACGAATTTGTGACGTAGTGAAGCAAAATGGAGTTAAGGGTTTTGTTACTGAGGTCAAATGCTTTCGTTTGATATTGGTTTAGTTCACTCCCGAAAAAGTGTGTTGCACTGTGTAGTTTGTTCTTAAATTAATTATTCTATGTTTTCCATACAAAATATAGATATTGATTGCATTTCTTATTTGAAATTAAATTTAAGACTAATATAACTTTTTTCTATATTATTTCTATATATATTGTAAAGTAAACCAAAGTCACAACACATCACCAGTCATGGTTGATAGTGTTATGTTAACATGCTACTGTCAGCTTATTTAAGTTGTTAGTCATGATGTCGTCATGCACATATTTAGATAGAATTCCCCGAAAACCTTAGTCAGAGAATTCATGTATTTGAGGTAATTTATGAAATTGGCACTTGTCAGCAGTCGAACGTTATAAAGATGGTGGTGATATACATTTGCTTTGTATTTCAAATGGCTCTGTGTTATCAGCAATTAACCTAATACGATATCAGCAATTTTTATACAGTTGAGACCAGGCTAGTGCAGGGGTCAGAAGGCGGCAGGTAGCTAAACGACCTACAGACATGTCGTTTAGATCCGTTAGAAAAGCAGTTGCCGATCAGGAGCGGTTAGAAGACGTAATATAAAAGGGTTGACGGTGTCCCCCACTCAGAGCGTTGTCAATAGTATAGTATATGGCAGTATATGGCAGCAGCAACAGAATTGCATCTATCAGTAGCCGCACGTAGAAAAGAATTCCAAGCGCATCGGCTTTAGCGCTCCGTAGATAGTTAGTCACACCAAGTGCAGATAACAACTCTTTCACCTGATCCATCCAACGAACTGTCGAACTGGAACATTTTCATCCATTCGTATAACGTGTCCAAGCCAGCGCATTCGGTTGATTTAAACGCGCTTGATTACGTCGATGTCGTTATACAGCTCGTACAGATCATGATTCATTCGACGACGGTACTCGAAGGGTCCAAATATTTTGCGTAGTATTTAGATTGATCCGCATGTGTCATTACCCAGAATTCTGCGCTGTAGAGCAAGACAGGTACGATCAGAGTCTGATCTTTGTTCTTCGAGAGAGCGCTTTGTCATTAAATCAGCGGTTTCCGATCAATACTCATCTTTTGATTTCCAGGCTGACATTATTATTTTTGTTTATGGCGGAGCCAAGGTAGACGACATCATCCACCACTTTAAAGTTATAGTTGTCAACGTTCAAGCAGCGTCCCAGACGAGTGGACTCTTTGTTCGTTGAAACAAATAACTTGTCTTCATTTATCACCAGTCCCACTTTCACCGACTGTTTTTCAATGCTCGAAAAAGCCGCAGTCACATCTCACAATTCGCGGCCAATGATATCGTCGGCATACTCGAGCAACATGTGAATTTTATTGAAAATGGTACCATACCTGTTTACTGCAGCCTTCCGCATGATCAAAGAGATCGCAGGACAGACTATCGCCTTGTCTAAAGCCTCGTTTGGTAGAAAATGACTGTCAGATTTTTGCCAATTTTTACTGAAGCCTTCGTGTCAGTCAGTGTCATCACGCAAAGTCGTATTAGCTTTGCGGGGACACGAAACTAAGCCATAGCATCCAACAATTTCTGTCGTATCGAACTGTCGAATGCAGCTTTGTAAGCGATCAACAGACGGTAGGTGTCGTCGACCTGCATTTCTTGGGTCTTTTCCAGGATTTGTCATAGTGTGAATATCTGGTCGGTCGTGGATTTACCAGGTCTAAGTCCACGCTGATAAGGTCCAATCAGGTTCGCCAGAATGGACTTTAGTCTTTCACATAACACACTAGACAGGACCTTGTATGCGATGGGTAAAAGGAAAGCTCTGCCGGCAGTCCATCGGCATCCGCAGCTTTATATTTTTTAAGCCTTGCGATCGCCGTGCTCATCTCGTTTGGCTGAGTGCTGGACAATCTACTCCATCGTATATGGTTGGTGTGATTTCGTCACTTATGCTGCCTTCGGGAACGAGAAGAGATTGAAAGTGTTCCCTCCATATTTGCAGCACACTCTGAGTGTCCGTGACCAGATTTCCGTCTCTGTCCTTACAGGTGGGGATCCCTGTTCCGAAACTTTCGGGTCTCATCTCCATCCCTGAAATTTTCGATATCTTGGCTCTCTCTTTTCTTCCACAGATGCCTTTTCCGCCTGAACAGGTGTTTCATCTCCCTTCAATTCTCATCATAACGCTCCGTCACAGCACGCGTCGCCATTGGCTGCAGTTTTGCCATCATCGTACCAGGGCGTATCTGACCGTGGTTTTACATAATCCAGTACGGTCGTTGCGGTAGTGGTCATAGAATTCGCAATATGCTGTCACTGTGTGTCGGGAACATCATAACTAGGGTGGTTTGTTTGAAGTAATTGTGGCGGTTGGTTGGACTAGGCATTGGCTATCTCGGTGCAGCTTTCTGATGTCTAGCTTCCTATGCGTTTGATTACGAGTGTTTTTAGTACTACTTAATCGTGTGAGTACCTTGGCTGCAACTAGGCGCTGATCCAAGTCAATATTTGCAGCGTGCATCACACGCACGTCCCTAACGATAGAGATATGCCTTTCATCAATTACCACGTGATAAATCTGATTTCTTGTTTCTAGATCGGGAGATATCCTAATTGCCTTGTGTATATCTTTATGCGTGAATCTGGCTCCACTCACAACCATGTTTCTTGCCGACGCGAAACTAACCAGTCAGAATTTTTGTGTAGACTGAATTTTCCGACTGCTGAACCAAGAGCATCTTCCCTTCGTATTTTGCTAGTAAAATCTTCCGGAACAATTTAAAAGTCAAGTGCAGGGTCAGCGGTCATATATGTCCTCCAGACGCTTATAGAATGCATCTTTAATGTCATCGCCCGGATGAGAATAGTGGCTACTCGGTCACTTACAGGGTTAAACCGCGAGACCAGGTTTTGAAGTGTCTTGCCGACTATGAAACCACATCCAAATTCGTTACTTTCTGCATGGCAGCTTTAGAAGATGTCACAATTCTTTCGTCATGTGCTCCTCTGTCTAGTCCATTTCATTTCCTGTATGGCTGTAATGTCAGGCTTGTATTTGTCGAGAACAATCGCCAATTGGATAAAGGCACCGTCTTTGTAGGGAGTACGAACATTTCAGGGGCATTTGCTTAAATCATGGTCCTTATAACGTTTGCGGTCGTCAACATTTGGTTGCGTTCCGGTTTATTCTTTTCTTCGTGTTTTCATTGTTTTGTTTTGTTTAAAGAGAGTGGCTTATTAGGCCACCGCACCCGATCCTAGTTTCTTGGGGCTGCCATAGCCACTAAGAGAGCCTCTGTGTTGAGCTTCAGCAACTTCCTAAGACGCATCGTTGGTAGCATGCCGATTGGGTTACTCAACATTTTGCCTTCTCACATTTGCTACCATTGAACGGATGTTCAGTGTCATTGCCCGGGGAATATGTGATCTCTCGGACGTTGTGAGCTGCTTGGGAACCTCCAAAGAGATATTCTGGTTATTCCCAAATGAATAACAATCAGAAAGACTCAAATTAGAAAATTCCTTTTTCCCCCCATTCTAAAACCGCCTGATTATGGTCAGGGGCCTGAGAACATGAGACATCCGGCGGTTAGAAAAATAACTTCACACGACTTACAGAAGTAAAATAAAAAAAACTTTGAAAAAAATCTTAAATTGTAATTTAATTTATTTCTCAATTAATAACTGTTTTGGTTTTTGAAAAAAAAAAACATTTTAACTCAATTGGAAAGGACCCCATGCTAACTCCTCCACAGCGTTAACCACGTAAGATGACTCATAGTTAAGGTGACCTATATAGTAATTGGTTTACAAGAGGTCCTTAGCCGGCTCACATGAAATTCATGTTTCGTATGCAACAACACACACAACACACTCACACACGCACAAACACACTCTCTCGCCAGAATCCATTAAATTTTTTTCGAAATGCAAAAACGAACAACACTACATTTTTCGTTGGCATTTTGTTTAATGTTAAATAATGGCAAATACAAGATGTTGCCAATACGAAATGAAGGTAATGAAATGAAAGTTAACAAATAAGAACAAAATGCAATTTCAACAAACGAAACTTTTCCACATTTACTCTGGCGATACGTGTCTCATGCAATTGTAAAACTACTCGAGAGTAGTAGTGGTATGAAGCGAGAGCGGCACATGCAGCAGCAGCAACACAGCAAGAGGATGTGAAAAGTGATCCGCAAAAAAGAAGTGACACAATTTTGTTAAATATTTACTTCTAAAGTTGTTTTAAGCAAAGAAGACATGCTAGGCCTTCACGATGTTCTTCTTATAAGATTAAGAGAAAAAGTGGTTTAAAACACACACACATACAAAAAAAAACTATTGTACTGTAATATAGGGACACGAAGTTTTGGAGTATTTTATGAATTTTGTTTTTTTTTCTTAAAGGAAACAAAAAGCAATTACTTTTATGTAGTACGAGGGCACATTATAAATGCTACAAATATGGCGTTGTTTTTTTAATGTGAAAAATGCAATTAAAATTTTAAGTGGAATTATGATTTCAAGAATGTCTACTGCATTTTCATGCACGGCAATGTTTTGTGTGGAGATGATAAAAGAGTTACAGATTAAACATTTAGTTTAGTAGTGTCACAGTTCGTAGAGTAACGCCAAGCCATTGTGTGGTAATTACCAGAGCAACTAGAAATATGCAAATGCATATTTTTTTAGAAAGAGATATTAAAAATTGGCTAAGTTATTTATACATTTCATACTCTTACAAGTGATTTGACACCTATTTGTTAGAGCATATTTTTGCATATTTTACCCATAAAGTCATATTTCGGCATATTTTGGTTTTAAGAGCATATTTTTTAAGCATTTTTTATATTTGTAACATAAATTTTTCGTTCGGAAAAACAAGGAAGTCTGTGCAACTGATTTTTTCAAATGTAACAGCCAAATCTGCTACATTTGTTTTATTCAACTGTGGAATGTTAAACTTTAAAAAATCTTGTTTTTTTTGGTTTTCATGCACGTTCTTATTCAATAAATAAATAAAACATAAAACTAGTAAGGTAATAATCTTCGGCTATGTCAAAGCTCATATATCCTTCACCATTTGTAAAAAAAAGTGATAAACAGGGCAACTGAAAATATGCAAATGCATGTTTTTTTAGAACAAGATATTAACAAATGAGTAAGTGATTAATACATTTCATATTCATACAAGTGTTTTGACACCTATTAGTTAGAGCATATTTTTGCTTATTTTGTCCATAAAGCTATATTTGTGCATATTTTGGTTTTAAGGGAATATTTAAAAAAAATATCCTTTTTTAAGCTTATTTCATATTTATTAGAGCATATTTTTATAGAGAAACCAAATTGATCACGTGGTAATCGATGGAAGGCACGCGTCAAGTGTCTTAGACGTACGAGTGATCAGAGGTGCGAACATCAACTCGGATCACCACCTCACTGCAGTGAAGGTGCGTACTAGGCTAAGCTGAGCGAAAACCCTGCGTAACCAGGCACAGAGAAAGCTGGACATCGCTAAACTGCAGACCGCGGAGATAGCCAACGCCTATTCTGACCAACTCACTCAACTACTTCTTGATGCTCCAACTCCCGAAAATACTAGCGCGCAATGGCAACATATTGCCTCTCGATGGATAGGACTGCGCGGTCCGTACTAGGGTATGTGAAGCCCTTTAACGATAATGCCTGGTACGATGACCAATGCCGCGATGCCACCCGGGAACAAGACGCTGCATACAGGGCCAAACTGCAGCCAATGGCAACGCGAGCTGTTCATGAAAAGTATAGGGAGAAGAGGCGGGAGGCGACTCGACTCTTCAGGCGAAAAAAACGAGAGCTTAAGGAGCGGAATAATGTGTGTATTGAAGATTACAGGAACAGAGGTGAAGCCCGAAAATTCTATCAGAAGATAAAAGGAAAGGTACATGGAACAGGTCTTCCCTCCTGTAAAGACAAGGATGGTCATCTCGTTACTGACTCCGAGAGCGTACTGAGAATATATAAAGATCACTTCTGCAGCCTATTTATGTGTGAAAACTCGGCTGATGAAGACTGTGCACCAATCCGAGATGATAACATCGAGTGTCCACCTCCGAGCCAAGCTGAGATAACAACTGCCATATCCCGCCTAAAGAACAACAAGGCCGCTGGGGCTGATGGTCTTCCAGCTGAGTTGTTTAAGGCGGGTGGAGATGAGCTTGTTTTAAGCATGCATAGAGAACATTTGGCTTCAGGAGAGCATGCCAGAGGATTGGAATCTCAGTGTGCTATGTCCAATCTACAAAAAAGGTGACCGTAGTGAGTGTAAAAACTATCGTTGAATTAGCCTCTTACCGATTGCGTATAAGGTCCTGTCTAGCATACTGTGTGAACGTCTAAAGCCAATTGTGGAAAACCTGATTGGACCTTATCAGTGCGGCTTTAGACCAGGCAAATCCACGACGGATCAGATATTTACACTACGGCAGATTCTTGAGAAAACCCATGAGAAGCAAATCGACACTTACCACCTCTTTGTCGATTACAAAGCTGCTTTCGATAGTCCCATCAGGCATCGACTATACGAAGCCATGTCTGAGTTCGGTATTCCTGCGAAGATAATTCGTCTCTGCCGGTGTACCCTTACGAATACCAAATCCTCTGTTCGGATTGGCAAGGATCTATCTGCACCATTCGATACGACGAGAGGTCTTAGACAGGGTGACGGTTTGTCATGTATGCTGTTCAACATAGTGATGGAGAAGGTGTTAAGGAAAGCAGCGGTTAACATGTCTGGCACCATATTTAATACGAGCCACATGCTGCTCGCATATGCCGATGATATCGACATTATCGGTCGAACGATGCGAGAGTTAACAGCTGTTTTCACATCAGTTGAAAGGGAGTCAGCGAAAATGGGTTTGGCAGTGAATGAGGACAAGACGAAATTAATGGTGTCATCGAACAAAGTGTCCACCCGTTGGGGACGCAGCGTGAACGTTGAAAACTATTGCTTTGAGGTAGTGGATGAATTTATCTACCTTGGATCCGCCATTAACAAGAACAACAGTGTCAGCCTCGAAATAAAACGGAGAATAGTGCTTGCTAACAGGTGTTTCTTTGGACTACGCGAGCACTTCATAAACACCACCCTATCTCGAACTACCAAAGTCCATCTGTACCAGGTACTAATTTTACCGGTCCTGTTGTACGCCTCCGAATCTTGGGTGCTTACACAGGCAGATGCAGCTCATCTGGCGGTGTTTGAGAGAAAAATACTCCGCAAAATATATGGACCCATTTGCGTAAACGGCGAGTTTAGGATTCGGATGAACCATGAGCTGTACGAGTTATACCACGACATTGATGTCGTCAAGCGGATCAAAGTGCAACGATTACGCTGGCTAGGCCATGTCGTGAGAATGGATGAGCAAACTCAAGCACGAAAGGTATTCTATCAAAACCTCGAAGGACGGCGCAAAAGAGGGAGACCGCGACTACGTTGGAAGGACCAGGTGGAGGAATCACTGACGCTGCTTGGTAGGACTGACTGGAGACGGTGCGCACAAGACTGAAGCGAATGGAAATCTTTGATCATTTCGGCCTCTGACTTAGGCACTAAGATATAAATATATATATGTGTCAAGTTGTTTTAAAGGCTAATAATAATATTTTTATTGAAATATTTCTTTTTTTAGCATATTCCATTTTTTCTATATTAATTTTTCGATTCAAAAATAAAGACATGCTTGCAATTATTTAACCATTCGTTGCAAACAAATATACGTTTTACTTAAGGCCGTGAAAATTTTAAATTTACCAAAAATACTTAATGATTTTAAAATATTGTTTTGTTATTGGTTTTTATTTTTAATTTTTTTTGGCATTCAATAAAAATTGTTGTTTTTGTATTTATTCGGTCTGTTTATTAGAACATTGATTTGGAATTTATTTCAAGACTTGATAAACAATTTGCAACCATTATACCAAAGTCTGCTGACGAGAATTCGTGGCTGAGTCCGAAACAGCTGCACAGACTGCCTGGCATTATGAGAATATCATTCTGCTAAAAACTACTTTCAAAAACACTGGTCTTGAAATATATTCCAAATAAATAAAAATATTTAAAATTCTTATGAAAAAATGTTTGTGACTTTAATTTTTTAAAACATATTTTTGTTGATTTTAAAAACATATTTTATGATTGTTAGGCAATATTTCGTTATTTTTGGGGCATATTTTAAGTGCATAAAACACGATTTTTAGTGCATATTTCCGGTTGCACTGCTGATCACCAGCCTATTGAAAACTCGGACACTAATACTTACTTAACATATTTACGTAAATGGTCCATTACAACTTACGAACGTGGTTCATAAATTAAAGGCCTGATGGATAAAAAAATTCCAATCTCTTGATTGTTCTGCTCTTAAGTTTGTCCTACCAGATGGTAACACGTCGCCAACCACTTGTTCCTTCCAATGGGGTCTGCGTCCAGTTTTGCGCCGTCCCTCAGGTTCGCCCCCAAACTTTTTTTCTCATTGAAGCATTTACATCCATCCTGACAACATGTGTCAGCCATAGTAGTTGTTGAATCCTGACTATTTTAGCTACGTCGATGTCGTGGTAAAATTCATACAGCTCATGGTTCACTCGATGGCGAAACTTGCCGTCGACACAAATAGATCAGTATTTTTACCGGAGTACCTTCATCTGGAATACTTCCAAGGTTTTATATGTCCGTTGTTGTAAGCACCCACGATTCAGAAACGTACGGGTAAAATTAACACACGCTATAGTTGTTTTTTAGTATCCCGAAATAAGGTGGTGTTACCAAAGGGCTGCCGCAGTCCGTTTAAATTATCTATCGGCCAGCACTATGCTCGGCTTGATGTCTTGGTTGACACTATTTTTCTTGTTGAAGGAAGATCCGAGGCCGGTAAATTCATCTACTACCTCAAAACAATAATTTTCAAAGTTCACAGTGCGTCCCCATTGAGAGGACTCTGTGTTCGTCGAAATCATTATTTTAGTTTTGTCCTCGTTGACCGCAAAACCAATTTTTGCTCACTCCTTTTCTAGTGATGAGAAAACTGCAGTAACATTCTGCAGATTTCGACAAATGATGTCTGTATGATTGGCTTAGGCTAGTGGCATGTGGGAATATGGTGCCAACAATGTTGACACCAGCCTTTCTCATCACCTTCTCCATAACTTTATTAAATAGGGTACAGGACAAGCTATCACCCTGTCTGTTTAAAATGGTTCAGAGTGATCCTTACCAATCTTAATTGAGAATTTGGTATTTTCAAGGATACATCTGCAAAGTCATAGTAATTTTGCAGGCATACCAAACTCAGACATGACATCATATAGCCTATTCCTTATCAGATAGTCGAAGGCAGCTTTGTAGTCGACGAAGAGGTGGTAGATGTCGATCTGCTTTTCATGAATTTTTTTTTTAGGATTTGTCGTAAAGTCAATATTTGATCCGTCGTAGATTTACTAGGTCTAAAGCCGCACTGATAGTGTTAAATATGTTTTTTTACAATTGGCCTTAGACGTTCACACAATATGCTCGAAAGGACCTTGTACGCAGTTGGTAATAGGCTTATTCCAAGGTAGATCTTACACTCACAACGATCATCTTTTTTGGATATGGGACATAACAGACTGAGATTCCATTCCTCGGGCATGCTCTCCTCTGGCCAGATGTTCTCCATGAGCTGATACATGCTCCTCTTAACCTGCCTTAAACAATTCAGCCGGGAGACCATCGGCTCTAGCTGTTTTGTTATTCTTAAGGCAGGATATTGCCACACGTATCTCACTCTTGCTCGGAGGTGGACAATTAATAATATCGTCATTGATTAGTATTCTCGCCTTTACTCTTTGGTAGAATTTCGGGCTTTCCCTCTACTTTGGAGCAACTCTGTGCACTCATCCTGTCCCTTCTCCAGCTCCCTCTTTTTCCATCTAAAAAGCCTAGTTGCCTCTCGCCTCTTCTCCCTGTGCCGTTCACGAACAGATCGCGTTGCCACAGTTTTGCCCTGTATGCTGCATTCGTTTCTCTCGTGGCATTGCGATATTAATCATCGTACCTGGCATCTACTTTAAGAAGGCATCCGCTACCTCTGTAGTCCGCAGTTCTTTATGCCTGGTTACGTACGTTTTTCACCATGCTCAGCCTTGTGCGTATCTAAACTGCAGTAACACTCAGAAAAAAGTGAACTAAATTGAAGTAAAATTGAACTAGAATTGAATAAAATGAGTCTTCATATGGCGCCAAGTAACACAGTACTCAAATTGAGTTTGCAAATTTCTTTAATATAAGTCTAAAATGCGAACTAAAATATAGTATACATTTCTTTGTTTTGAGTACAACACGACTTATTTTTGAACACATTTTGAATCAAAAGTAGTAAGTTGGTATTACAAATAAGTATGCACTAGGAGAAACATGCACTAAGTTGAAGGAAATATTTACTAAAATTGAGTAAGAGTGGCCATCAATTCGGAGTCAAGTATTACGGTTACTCAGATTGAATTCATTTCATACTTGATTTCAGTAAAGTTGTTACTACATTCAAATACATTTGGAACAAAGACAAGTAAAAGTTACTGAATCTTAGTCGACATATACTATAAGCAAGTATTATGTGTCAATAATCAAGTATGCACTTACTCATTCGTAGTTTTTTTGATACGATTTGAGTGCAAAATTTCTAAAATAAGGAGAAATGATGTTTCACTGAGTATGCACTTATTACATTTTACTACCGATATTCAGAAAATTTCCTAAAGTCAACCACAAATTGACTTGAAATAAGTACACGCGGCAATCATGGAAGTTTGCATCGTATTCAAAAAAAGAAAAATGTGACTTACTACAAAGCAAATTTTCTAAATTGAAGACCGCATTTTCTCCGTATTAATGCAAATTAAACTACATTTAAGTACGAGACATGTTAATGCGTATTGGAATTTAGTATAGTTGAACTTAATTGAAATCTTAAACGAATCAAAAACAAGTATGCTCTCCTAGAATTAGCGAGAATTTACTTAAATGTACAACTAATCAGATCTGAAATTGAGTCAGATTGTACTCAAATTGAGTTAACTTGTAGCCAATATGAACATAAATGTCTTACACTATATGACTGAATGTACTATATTTGAGTTTAGTGTCAACTTGGCTCAAGTTTATCTATCCTATTGTGGAATATATATGTACTATATTTAAGTTCGTCCAGACTTGCTTGTATGCTTTTTACCCTTAATTGAAGTCACAAAGAATTAAAACAAGTATGCTTTCTTGAAATTTACGAGAATATACTTAAATGTACAACCAAACGGACGGAAAATTGGATTTATTGTACTAAAATTTAGTTTAATCATGGTTAATGTAATATTTGCATTTTAAAATACAATTATTTTACATAACTAATACATACCACTTCCAACTGCAGATATACAAATGTCAGCAAATTGTACGTCATCGCTGCAAAAAACGACTTCGCTGCCTTCAAATTTTAGGTAAAGGAATTAAAGTTAATGTTTGACCAACATGCTCAGAAAGTTGAGAAGGATTGGGGTTTATAATATTAATTATATATTCGAATATTACATTCTATTATTCGAATTTGTCATTAATTTGCGCAAATACACGTTTATTAGATAAAATTATTTTAAAAGAATACTACAAATCAAATTCCATTAGCAAATATAAAATAATATGCCGCGTGGAGGTTTTTATTCAAATGAAAATCTTTAACTCAATTATTGAATTGTGTTTTTCTTTAAATCAAATTTGGCGAACGGCAAAGTTGACTTTAAAATACAAATTTTTAAGTCAAAAGAAAATTTAGAAGCAAGTTGTCTACAAAATGTCCAGATGAACTATTTTCCGTATGGTTACATAGATTTAATATTTGACTTGATATATAATAATGGTATTGATCTAAACAGTTAGAACCTGCTCTTTAGGTTTCCCCGCGGCATAATAAACTGCGTCAAAGTCTCATCATTGTCAGTTATATTGCAAACGGTTATTTGTTTACATGAGTAAACTGCTTCAAGCATAATAGAGGAGGTCTCAAATCATACGTAGCCGTGACACAGACGAGCCTCCCCGCCACACGCCAGAAGTCTAACTATCTGACAGCAAACTGAACCATTAAAATAATTTGCAGTATTATTACGCGAAAGCCAAGAATTAAAATTATCTAGATCATGCCAATAATAAATATCTGTCTAACATTACAATATATGAACTAACGTAGATAAATCAAGTTGTAATAGTCCAAGGGGGTTGGAAATGTTTAGAAAACGAAAATAAAATCTATTCAGTTTAACAAATTGTATTTCAATTGATATGTGATCTAAAATTCAAAAATAATTTTGAATTCATGTTGTACGTTTATTTGGAATTTGATTTGTGATTGAATTTAGAAAGAATAAATTCCGATTTGTGATTAGTAATTGGATTAGAATTTGTTATATCGAAATGAATTTAAATATTCAAATTGCACTCTTGAAATTCAAGAATAAATTCAAATTTGTAATTATAATTATATAAGTATAAGTAAACGGAAATTAATAATCAAAAGTGAATTCACAAATTAGTTGTAGTTTAAATTTGAAATTCAGCAACAACCTTCAATTAAAATTAGAATTTGTAATTTGATATTCACAAATTAATTTAAATTTTTAATTGCCTCTAAAATTGAATTCTGTAATTGTATTAAGAATGAATGAAATCATAATAGCAATATAATTCAGAATAAGTATTTTATTTAAAATTTTAAATTCTGATTTCGAATTGTCATTCATTCTGCAATTTTAATTTTCAAAACTTAATTTTATATTTAAATTTATTTTTTAATTTTAACTCAGATACTGACTGCATATTTCAAATTATAATTAGAAATTGCATATTTTTATTTAAATTCCAATTACAAATTGGAATTACATAATTCTAAAATTTAAAATCTTAATTTAAATAACACCTCTAAATTTTAATTTGAAATTTGCACTCCAATACCCATTTAAATTCCATTACAATTTGGAATTCATTTAATTAATTAATTAATTTTTGAATACCAAATGCAAATTACAAATTTAAATTCAATATTCAATAACAAATTATAAACTGTTCTACACTTTTAGTTTATATTTTTTTGTAAAATACATTTGTAATTTTTGAAATTTGAACTTAAATTATTATTAGTATTAGAAATTGGAGTTTGGTATTCAGAAATTTATTCAAATTTGCAATTGACACTTGTGGAAAGAATTCCAAATTAAAGGAACTTTTATATTTAAAAACGAATTCGAATTCAAATGACAATAATGAATTTGAATTCATTTTTCCACACTAAATTCCAATTACTAATTGCAAGTCAATTTGGATTTTACTATACAATTTGTAACATAAATTTTTGCACACACACACACTACATACGCGTAATTCCTTAAAAACAAGCGCCATACAATTTGAATTTCTTTAGTAGCATTAATTGTAAATTTGAACTCATTACATATTATTGAATTTGCAATTGGAGCTTCTAATGAAATTCAAATTGCTTGTTATTTTCGCCGGTCACACACACACAACACCAATGAACGAATACACAATTGTACTTACCCATTTTTCCTATTGAAAACACCACGGTTGAGAACACCACCGCAAAGACTTTTTCGCCAACAATCTTCTTAAATTATTCACATCTAAAATTGATAATTAAGGTTCTTATTATCACTTACCTTTTACAAAGTCTCCGAAAAACACTTTTTCACTATTTAATTTCTTTTACAGTAACATGACACTCCAAATAAACACTTTACTCCTAAACCTCTTCAACAAAACTGTTCTAAACGCAACAAATACCAGCTTGTATGCACACAAACACTTATCCACACACACACACAAATCACATAGTTCGATCGCTGTCGAATGTTTGTCTCTTTTTGTTTCACAGTTGTTGAATGCTGCACATTATGGTTTCATTGAGTTTATCTCTTTCACTCACATTTTGTGTGTACTTATGAGAACACAGAGCTGTATTTCTGGGAATGAACTTAATTTGAGTACACAGTGAACTAAAATTAATTACAAATGTATTCAACTTTAGTTTGACGCTTCTCATATTTACAACTATATCCCTCAACTTGAATACCCTTTTTGACAACAAATTTGGCACATATCTAAAGACTTTTTTACTTCAAATAAGTATTTTGTTACAATTGTTTATTCAAAATGAACTCAAGTTTAGTTTAATGTCTTACTTTTAAGTAAATGTTTACCTAATTTGAGTACGCATTCTTACTATATTTGATTATTTTTCGAACTACCATTGGGTAATATTCTCTTTTAATATAAGTTGAGCATACTACAATTAAGTTTTTCGTCCCCAAATTCTAGTTTATTTTGAATAAAAATTTCTGTTACAAATGTATTATTTTTACGTGGTTTGCTTGTCCATTTTAAGTCTACAATATCCTATATCTTATTATTTGCAACCTAAAATTGAGAAAATCGTACTCAATTTAAGTACGATATTCCAGAAGATAATCTTCCTTTATTTTAGTACACCGTAACTCAAAATTACTACATCTATACTTGGAACGATCATACATGTGTACTCCGTTCTACAACTTCTTTCAACTTAATTTTAATATTTGGAGTAAATTGAAGTACAATGCGAACTAAACTTACATTCTGCCATACAATTTTGTTTTCAATACTTTGCAAACTTAAATATTTACATGCCATACTTCAAACGAATAATATTTTCCTTAAGGCGAGTAAAATTTTACTCATATTGAAGAATACAATTTGAGTAAAATTACGTACTTATATGAAGTATGCACTTTTTCAACGCATACTCAAATCCAGTACAACATATTCGCATTTAGTATAATTTATTCATTTTAAGTACAAATTTACTAGTTTTGAGTAAATTTTGCAAACTCAAATCTAGTATGTTTTGTACTCAAATTTAGTACGGACTTTTTTCTGAGTGAAGGTAGTGATCGGAGTCAATGTTCGCACAGCCGATTACTCGAACATCCAGAACGCTCGATACGGGCTTTCCATCGACTACCACGTGATCTATTTGATTCCTCGTCAATTATTCTGGAGATAACCATGTTGCCTTGTGAATATTTCTATTATTGTAGTTGTTGTTGTTGTAACAGCTGGAGAATGTAGCTGGGGTGATAATTCTTTGTAGCGAATTTCACTTTATCGGCACTCGATCGGGGATGTATTCCAGCAATCATACGATCATTGTTGGCAACTCTGTTTCGTTCATTTGTGGCTAACAAGGTTTGTGTCAAGGGATTGTTATTTGTTGTTGTGAGTTTCATCCGCCAAATTCCTCCAAAGATGGCGCCAGCTTTTGATTTTGTTGATTTATTTTGCGTTCAATCTGGATTTATGCAGTGGAAGCATCTAGGAAGAGTTTTGATGGCTGAAGAACTCGATAGTATGTGAAAAGTAATTTTTTCATCAACCTGGCACCTTTGGATTGCTAATCTACATCGTTTCCACTAAGGTACCTAGTGCTACTAACTAACATATTTCTTGTCGCAGAGAAGTCAATCAGTCTGATGTGTGATGCCTATTGGCTATCCCTTTAAACCTCCGAGACCCGCGGACCTACAGCAGAACATCGACGTATTGACGCAGTTGTCACTCATTCCAACGAGATGGACTACCACAAGGAAGAGTATCATAAAATATTGGGCGGCAATATACATTTACTTGCTGATAGTAAAGCGGCCTCGCGAAATGTTTGCGAGAAATTCCACGGTTGCCCCCACATGAGCTCCATGACACTTTATGATCACATTGGTGTTCCTCTTATAAGGGGGAAACAGCCGATTGCGGGAAACTGAAGCACAGATGGGTTCGAAAACCCACTTGCACAGCGACCAAACAGATTTGGCCTACCTTGGATATACAAAGGACCTGTCAAGAGTTCATCTAAGGAACATCTCTATCCACTACTATGAAAGAGACGTGAAGCACAAAATTCGCATAATTCAAACAAAAAAGAGCCTAAAACGTCACAAATTCCCCTATACGATACTTACTACCTTCAAGTCGATATTAAATTATTATAGAAAAATATATATTAAATATTGTAATAATTGTTTTATAATATATTTAAAAATCATATCAACCTTCGCAATACTATATATAATTCGAAAGGCAAATTGCCGCCTGAATCATTCCACCAAATTTCCTCATCGTTGCTACAATGTCCATGAATAAATCTTTAAAACTTTTCTTTTTTTTGACAAATCCTTCTCTTATATGCCCTTCCAACTCTGGCCACATATAACCCAACACATTGGGTTGAAAAAAAATCACTAATTGAAATTGTAAAAGAGAATAGCTTAAGCACTGAAATGCATAAAATACTTGAAAATGAAAAAGTTTTTGTGCCTTTTTTTTTGTTGCTTTTCCGACAAGTGCAATAAATGTGCAGAAGCATCTGTATTTTATAACTCTTTGCAGAAAAGGACACTTCAATGACTATAACTGGAGGAAAAAAATTCGTTGGAGGCAAAAAACCAACGGAAAAAACAAACAGACACTACCATGTAGACTACTATCGTATCTATGGCGATCATAATGATGAGGATGATGGATGCACTCTGACTGCATTCCGACATGGCCCTCCACCAAACCTCCTCCCACCCACATTTGCAATACAACAACCCAAACATCGAATGTGTGTAGCCACAAAACTCAATTTCACGCTTCCTACTTTAATTGGCCAAATTTCCGTTTATAACGTTTACTTCAGCCATGAAAGAAAACCCAGAAAAAAACTACAAACTACAATCAAACACTCTCTTACGTCAAGTGGGGAAATAGTGGCTGTAGGATACAGGGCAAGAGAGAGAGAAAGGCGTCTAACAAACAATTTCAAGCTCAAGTAGGAACTTATGAACTCATGTTACGTGGGCATACAGTTTCCCCTGTTGTATGAACACGAATCTGTAATGGGGCTAGGTGCACAGGTAACTTTATCCCCATAGTCGGTTATACATAGTACTATGTGTATAGAGATTGTGGTCGGATAGAAACTGAAGTTTCATAGTTGTGGGGGGAGCGTAACAGGAAACTATTTTACACATAGTGCCTGAAGTGCGGAAAATAATTGTGTGCTCTCGTTTAAGAGTATTTTGTACTTAGACTTTTTTTCAAAGGATGTAACTGAAATAAATGTATTTTTTTAACTAACATGCAACAACGACATTGTAGGTGGTAAGGTGGGGAAACATCATCTGGATAATATCAGGATATAAGTCAAATATTCAAAAGTCTGACATAGATGGGAGACAAGTTTGTGGCAGGTCATTATATTCTAGTGTCCATGAAAACGGTAGGCGAGGCAAAATTGTATTATCTGCAATAATAAATGGGGGAAAGGATCACGGTCATGGCCCCAGACAATGAACGGAACATCCTTTCAGTGGTAGGAAATGTCAGAAGGCGTAATGTTGAGTAACCTAAAGGAGAAGTCGGAAAGCTCTACTAAGAGGTAAAAATCAAAAAATTTGGAACAGAGATCCCCATCTGTAAGGACAGAGAGGGAAATCTGGTCAAGGACACTCAGAGTGTGATGCAAATATGGAGGGAACATTTTCGACCATCACTCGTTCCCGAGGGCAATATAAGGACGAAATCACACCAATCATGGACGACGGAATAGATTTTCCACCACCGAGCCACAACGAGATCAGTACGGAGTCGAAAGGCTTAAGAAGAAAAAAGCTGCGGGAGCCGATGGACTGCCGCCAGAGCTTGTTATAATCGGCGGCGATGACCTGGCAACTTGCATAAAAAAAAAACTTAATTTTCCTTTGCACCCCATGAATGAGGTATGGGATAGCTTCTCGCGTTGTTGTGAATTAACACGCTTTCTATTTGTAGATTCACAACTAACGGCACCTACTTGTTTATCGACGAATAGGAACGTCACTGTTTGAGAAGCTCTTACTAGACACGCCGATTGACTCGACACTTAATAGTGCGAAGTTGCTGTCAACAACATTCGAGGGGAGCCGACAATGAAAGAACAATTTTTTTTAAGATGACTGGAGCCAGGTTTGAACCTGCGATCTCCCGCATGGTAGTCGCGTGTTTTAACCACTATACCACGGCCGGTCCCAACTTGCATGCCACAGCTAATAAACACAATTTGGTTAAAGGAATGCAATTAAGAAAGGCGATCCAAGTGTGTGTACCAACTATCCCTTTAACCCATCACATACAAGGTCCTCTCTAGTGTGTTATGTGAAAGACTAAAGCCCATTCTGGCGAACGTGATTGGACCTTATCAGTGTGGCTTTAGATCTAGTTCATCCACGACCGACCAGATATTCACAGCACACTACGACAAACCCTGGACAAGACCCAAGAAATGCAGATCGACACCTACCATCTGTTCATCGGCTACAAAGCTGCTTTCGACATTCCGATACGACAGAAACTATTAGATGCTATGGCTGATTTTGGTATCCCCGCGAAGCTAATACGATTTTGAGGGATGACACTGGCTGACACAAAGTCTTCAGTGAAAGAAGGCACAAATCCAACAATGCCATTTTCGACAAGGCGTTTGTCTGTCTTGCGATATCTTTAACATCGTAATGGAGATGATCATGCGGAAGGCTGCAGTTAACAGTAATGGTACCATCTTCAACAAAAGTCACATGACGATGATATAGATATCATTGGCTGTGGAGTGCGGGATGTTATTGTGGCTTTTTTGAGCCTTGAAAAGCAGTCGGCGGAAGTAATGGAGATGATCATGCGGAAGGCTGTAGTACAAAGGAATGGTACCATCTTCAACAAAAGTCACATGAGGATGATATAGATATCATTGGGGGATGTTACTGCTGCATTTTCGGGCATGGAAAAGAAGTCGGCAGAAGTTGTCCATGATAAAACCAAGTCATTTGTTTCAACGGACGTAGAGTCTACTTATTTGAAATTCTGCATTAACGTTGACAACTATAACTTTGAATAGGTGGATGATTTTGTCTACCTTGGCTCCGCCGTCAACAAAAATAATAAAGTCAGCCTGGAAATCATAAGATGAGTATTGATCGCAAACCGCTAATACTATGCTCTAAGCAAGCGATTTAATGGCAATCGAACAAAGTTCCACTATCTTACCTGTACTATCCACAATCCTGTGTAATGACACAAACGGAAAAATCTATTCTGAAAGTCATCAAGGGAAAAATACTTCGCAAAATATTTGGACCCATCATCTTTAATGGCGATTAACGTAGTCGAATGAACCATCATCTGTATGAGCTGCATAACTACATCGACGTAGTCAAGCGCGTTCAAATAAACCAAATGCGCTGACTTGGACACGTTGTACGAATGGCTGAAAATGATCCAGCTCGAAAAGTCTTTGGCAATAAACTCGCAGATCACACAACACACCGAGATCAGTTGATCCATTGTGATTGTCCGTTGAAATAACCAGTAAGGAAAGGGGATAAAAGGAGAAAGAAAGAGAGCGGAGGGATAGAGAATGAAGAGAAAATCGTGAGAACCCTAATCGTCAAGTTAGTCATAAGAGGCATCGCATCGTGAAACAAATATTGCCTACTCGGACTGAGTAGAAAAAAAAACTAGATCTACTATGTATAGAAATTTTCCCCAAGTATGTAACCTCCTACGGGCTAGATTAAACAGCTACAATGAAGATCGTCTCAGACTTGTCCTAGTCTTTACACACATATCAGGTATGGATCTATCCCATTTGTCTGTCAGAAGCCTGATATTGCGATCGGGATCTGTTGTATTCGGGCCACAGCGATGAATTCGTCCCTGGAGATGCTACGTCTGCTAACTGTTTTCTACATCCAATCTTCCACTAAGCTTAAAAGGTAACAAATGGTCGGGTAAATATCTACCAGAGAGTCATAATCTGCTTAGTACAGGCTCCTCTGGCCAATAAAGCCATATGGATTTATAACCAGCATGGTTGTGCAATAACACCATATTAATTTCCGATCAAAGTGGAAATAATGGCATACCATTGAAAAATTTGTCTAAAAAAATCCGACCGATCGAAAATAAAATGTTGGCTTAATGTTGCATAGCTATAGTGTCAAGAGAACTAACAGTGCATGAAATTGTTTAACTCTCTAGGACTACAGTTTTGTCACGCCCTCCCCGCCAAAATGAATGAAAATAAAAACTTCAACTATTTTAAAAGGTTTTTTCGATACCTTTTAAAATAACTTCCGAATGAAATGTGAGGAAGTATCAAACCTGTAAGGGGAAGATAGACACAGTACAACACATGATTTTGAGATTCAATTTTGAGAACTGCACGTGAAAGTAGCCTAAAACGTGACAAATTGCCCTATATCATACTTACTAACTTCAAATCGATATTAAATTATTATGGCATGTAAGTTGACAAAACAAATGATACAGAACTTCTTCTTTTTGGGGTTACTATCACGTACAGTTCTCAGAATTGAGTCCCAAATCAATGAGCTGAAAATTGTTGTACTGTGTGAGTGGTGTCATCTGTCGGTCTACTCGATTGTATGTACTTCTCCCAGGTGCATTTGTCATAATGAACAGTATCTAAATTATGCTCTTTAAAATGTTTGATTCCACTGGAGATGACTTTTGAGTATCTAGGATTCTCACCAGGACTTCCACCTACAGAGAATATGATGACAGGTTTGATTTGGCGATTGTCAGTCTTAGCAAATTCGTTGAATTGCTGTAGTTCTAGTAAGTGATTGAAGTCAGAATAATGGGTTTGGGCGTTCGACGATGAAAGTTTCTTTAAACGAAACCCAATAAATGTTGGTCAAAAAAATCGTATGGCCATTAAATTATTAATGCAGCCAACTTGACAAAACGAATGATGCAGAAGTTCTTATTTTTAGGGCTACTTTCACGTGCAATTCTCAGAATTGAGTCCCAAAATCAATGAGCTGAAAAATATTGTACAAAAGAGCATAAAACGTGATAAATTCATGTAACCTGACAAAACGAATGATGTAGAACTTCTTCTTTTTAGGGCTACTTTCACGTGCAGTTCTCAGAATTAAGTCCCAAGTCAATAAGCTGAAAAATGTTGTACTGTGTAAGCTTAATAATATTGCATAACTTGACATTTTGAGATATTGCTATCAACGAAATTAACACCACTTGTAAAGTAATTACAAAATACCAACACCAATACCGCTTACAGCAACTTAAACAGCAATCGAGGAGCATTAGCGAAAAAGTCCTAAAAAGTTCTGCACAAAATCCCACTCAACCAACCACCTATTTTCATTCATAACCATCCCAAACAGCCCAACAAACTAACATCAACTTTAAATTGTTGCCTCATCAACGCAATCCATTCTTATTCTTTCATTCACTCGTTTAGTTATGCACTCGCTCTATAGCCTCTTCAACGCCATCCATGCATACAAGCATACATACTTCCCCAAAAGGGAACCTGCCAGCAGGCCCACATGCATATTTTGACCATTTTCGCTAACGCTAAACAACTTGGCTAAAAGGAAACTAAAACGAAAAACCACTTCATTTTCATTTCACACACTTGAGGAGATGTATAAAATCTCTTGCTTACGTTGATGAGTAGTAGAGTAAACTGAAAATGGGAGCGTTGCCTATCCTGGGCAAGTGTCTCTTAAAAGCAAAAAGTGAAACTTGGAGTAATTTATAAATGTTGGTTTTGGAAACGGCTCAGTGGCGATGATAGTAGCGGCATTAGAAGCACCAGCAACTGTTCCCATTTCTCGATGAATAGAAATAGAAACAAAAATAGAAAATAATTGAGATATAAGTAGAAAAATACAATATAACTTAAATGTTTCAACTAAGGCGCTGAAAATGAGCGTAAAGTGGTATAGTGGCCGGCTGGGCTGGGACATTTGGGAGAAGTGAAAAAAAAAAACAAAAAACGCTTAAATAATTTCATGCAAAATGTCTGTGGTTTTAATGCTTTGATATCAAATGTTACGCTACGCTTTGCTCTAGCACTTTGGTGTTGGTGGAACTGAAGCGAAAAAGTATGAATATAAGTTTTGTGACCCATTTTTTTTGTGTTGCTTTGCTGGAAAAGGAACCTACCAAAAACAGTTCTACATTATACGTTGGGGGCACATCACATATCATGCGAAATTCGTGATTCCTCCTGCACTTTCAGCACCTTTTGTGAGGAAGTTGAAATAAAAACAAACACTGAAATGTGTATTCCGAATTAAGCGAGGTGGGAACTTTTTCTTTTTGGTAAGGATAGCATAGTTTTAATGTTGATATGCTGAGCATAGCACATAATGCAAACTTGTAAAAGATAAAAGGATGATGAATTTCGTTTGCAGATTTTTGGTACAGACAAAAGAAATGGATACGCAGGATACGTAAGGTCACCAATGCTGGAAAATTTTCATTACAATGAGCCAACTTGACCGACATAGGAAAGCGACAAGAATAAATATAAGTACAGACATGGGTGGATACAAAAAATACAAATGATACAAAAATTCAAAACTACATATAAATACCAAGAGTCTAAAATGTGACAAATTCCCCTATATGATGCTTACTAACTTCAAATCTAGTATATTAAACTAGCGGACCCGGCGAACTTCGTGTCGCCCCAATTTAATGTCTTCAGATAATCTCAGTAGAGAGTGGTATGATAAACAATGTTTTTCGTTTAGTTTTCCGCCGCAAAATTAAACGACGACGGTTTTCCAAAACGTGAAATGGCAACGTACAGCTAACCGCACGAAAAACAGAGAAATTCAAGATTAATCCCATTTCCAATTATTGGCCTTGGGGAATTGATAAAATGGGGAATTGAATACGCTTGAGGATCGGTTGGAATAATAGAAATTCGTGGGACATGGACTTCCTCTCCTTTGAATTTGCCCTCATGACATGCCGCCACAAAGACGACGATTGAAGGCATGCACGAAAAACAGAGAAATTCAAGATTAATCCCATTTCCAATTATTGGCCTTGGGGAATTGATAAAATGGGGAATTGAATACGCTTGAGGATCGGTTGGAATAATAGAAATTCGTGGGACATGGACTTCCTCTCCTTTGATTTTGCCCTCATGACATGCCGCCACAAAGACGACGATTGCAGGCATGCATTAATTCATCAGCAGCAGTAAATTTTGGGATGACCGGAAGCGTTTGACGAAAATCTCAGTGCAGTAATATCATAGCCCCACCAAATCGTCAACTGCCTCCAAACCTCGTTTATGCGCCATCGGGCATTCATCATAAATTATGATTTTGAATTTTCGCAACAATTTCGCTGTCACCGAATTCTTGGTTATTGTGCACGTTGGCTTGTCAACCGTGAGAAGATTCAGTGGCAGCTTCAAAGCGGAATGTGCAGTTCGACTGCCTTTCAACAATGTGGCAGCAATACCAGAGGATGCAACAGCTAACACACTTTGCGATCTTAACCGAATTATTGCCTTAATCTAACCATACACGTTCGTTTGCTCAGCATTCAACAGCGGCTCATTTTTTCGCACTCCTTTGGTCTGCTCTTCTCGATCATAGCCTTGCTCTCGTTGGAATTCGCGATTGAATGCATCGAACGATTTGGCGCTAGTAGATTGCGCACATGAACACGCACATGTCAGAAATTAATTTAAGGTCGAAATTCGATGTTGTCGTGCGAACTCTGTGCAAAATATCGTGAGCCATCTCGTCCTTGTATTTGATGATCGCAAACAATGTACGAATTTGAGTCGGTGGAGCAGAAACAGTTGCCTCGTCGATCGTTGAGTCCCAATGCGTATCGTTTTCGAGCAAATGCAAACGTTGGCAAGCTTCTCAAAATGTGACGACTGATTGAAATTAATAAAATTGAGACGCTCCGTTTCGACCGACGATATCTTAACAGATGATTGTCAACATTTTGCCGAATCATCAATCGATAAGCAAAAAAAAATTTATTGAGCTAACCATTTTATTCGTTTCTTCTTCTGAAATATTGAAAATGAAAAAGAAGTGATGACTTGTTAACAAACCTTTCGCTCTATTGACCGTCTTTAAATTGAGGTGATAGCCATCTTCTCCACGACAGAACATCAATGGGTATTGAAGTGCATCATATGGCCGATGAGTCTCATATATGTGCTGCTGTTGTCCACCATCCCGACGCTTGAAAACAATGTCGCGTGATTCCACATTCTCTCCAACAATCTGCACTGCGACTTCATTTATAGTGGGTGCATTGAATTGTTTTGCATGGCCTACAGAGGGTATTTTATCTGATCTGATAATGATCTTGTGGTCGTCAGAATGCATTGGTATCCATTGCGGTTTTGAACAATCGTAATGCTCATGCTGAAGATTTTTCAATTATTCGATCATTTCACGTTTAATCTTTAAACATTATAAATTTCACAATAATCCGAAATTTTCTAAGCATCATAACGAATTGTCCACCTTTAAGTCGACTGAAATCATTAAATCATTATTTCGTCGGAACATTCAAATTTTTCGAGTTTTTCCGGAATTTTGGGAGACTTCCACCAAGAAGTTTTCTATTTTTCCATTTGAAACGTCATTTCGGAATAATTATACGAAATATTTCACATTAACATCGTCTAAAGTTATCAAATCATACGATAAAATTCAAAATTTCGTCGAAAAAGAAAATATAAATTTCTGGAATTTTTCCGTAATTTTCCAACATAAGTTTTCTATTTTTCCATTCGAAAAGCCACTACGGAGCAATTACACACAAAATTTTATACAAAAATTCTAATTGCGGTTTTCATCAAATCAGGCGATACAATGTTTTTCCGGAATTTTCCGATTTTACCACATATAATTATTCTATTTTTCCATTCGAAAAGCTATTTTGGAATAATTATCCCAAATTTTTTACAGTTCCATCGTCCAAATTTATAAAATCATACTATAAAATGCAGAATTTCGTAGAAAAAACAAATTCAAACTTTTTGAATTTTTCCCCATTTTTCAATTCGAAAAGTCATTCTGTAACAATTGCACACAAAATTCCATACAAAAAGGCAATTTTCCGACTTTTCTGGAAGATTTTCCCAAAATATTCTTTCACATAAACCTTCTCCTGGCAATAACGAACAACTGAAAAAAAGTTTGAGCAAAATCGGCTCAGCCGTTTTTATATATAAAGATTATTATGGCATGTAACTTTACAAAACGAATGATGCAGAACTTCTTCTTTTTGAGGCTACTTTTACGTGCAGTTCTCAGAATTGAGTCCCAAAATCATGTGTTATACTGTGTATTTCAAGAGATCCTACCCAAATCAACTGATCTTATCGACAACAACCCATAGGAGCTGGACAGCGTGGTTCGAGTAGGCAACGTTACAACAGCCTTGGCCGCAAGCGTCAGAAAATCTTGCCCACGAAATAGAGTTGGGAAGAAGCAAAAACCTCCATTGTGGAACGACGAGATTTCACAATCCTGTACGTCAACCAGAAATGTCTTCAACAATCCCAAGATAACAGGTTAGTGCGAGAAGTACACGGATAATCTAAAAAGGCAAAGTGAAATCTGGACGGAATCCTTAAAGGAAACCTTGAATATTCTTACACACAACCACTTTCCAAGTAGACCTGCAGGGAATGGAACTAGCTTAAAACTAGCTAAATTACTGTCCCCAACAGTACAGAACTAGACCCGCTTCTATCTCTTCGCAATGCGTTTAAGAAGCTACTTTAATATTGACATGTCATTGGAGGGGGTTAATTGTCCCCCATCTGCATTACCAATGTACTAGTACTTTAGCTATTGCACAAGTAATAGCCACGTAACTAGTCCACAAGGGCTAGTCACTTCTATAGTCTGTACACTTCTATATACCACTTCTATATACCAGAATCCACTAGCCACATCTACAGTCCTCCAAGATTAACTACTTCAATTTTTCTAGTAAACTTAAAAAAAAAATAAATTGCATTTTTAAATTTTATTTAGTTAAAAGTTCATTAAAAACATGAAATACACTGATTTGAAAAAGAACAAAAAAAATTATATTAAGTTGGGCTTCAGGTACAACTTTATTTAGGTACAACTTTATTGTTTGTATACATACTTATTATTTCATCCAATTGGTTCTTCTCGCACTACACACTTGAACTTCTTTTTGCGACGGATGTTATTTTTTGTGTTGTCGAAAAAACTAAAACAAAAAACAAACTTACTTAAACTTAATTTCCCTTTGCACCCCATGAATGAGGTATGGGATAGCTTCTCGCGTTGTTGTGAATTAACACGCTTTCTATTTTTAGATTCACAACTAACGGCACCTACTTGTTTATCGACGAATGCGAACGTCACTGTTTTGAGAAGCTCTTACTAGACACGACGATTGAATCGACGCTTAATACTGCGAAGTTGCTGTCAACAACATTCGAGGGGAGCCGACAATGAAAGAAAATTTTTATTTATTTATTTTTTTCTTTTAAGATGACTGGAGCCAGGTTTGAACCTGCGATCTCCCGCATGATAGTCGCGTGTACTAACCACAATGCCACGGCCGGTCCCAAAGCAAAAAAAACAGCAGCCAAAAATAACGGTATTCTTTCGTGGAATGTCCAAAAACACATTGTAATCGTGAGGGTGGGTTACAGATCTACAACAGAATACACACGGAACCTATTGAACTGTCCCCTCTATGCATTACCATAGCACTAGTGGAGTAGATAGATGTTTATGAACTAGTGAAATCAACAGCCCTGTACTGACAATTGTCACATCAAAAACTAGAGGGATTTACCAATTTCAATGATCGAATATCGGATATAGAAGGCAACGTCATCAAGGATGCCATCAACAGATTTAATGCGTATAAATCCCCCGGCCCGGATGATATTATACCCTCCGAATTTCAACAGGTTTTAAGAAATACTATTGACGTGGCTAAAAGCTATTTTAAACGGCCGTGTGAAACTGTCCAACCTGCCAATAAGATGGAGAACGGCTAAGTTGGTCTTCATGCCCTTTAGCAGAAAAACCATAATTTACCAAAGCTATGTAAAATAGATCAATAAGTCCCATATCATACCTTTTGAAAACTCTTGAGAGGATCATGGATGATGTCATTAAGAATTCAATCGACAGCTCAACACTACTACACAAAACGAAAATCAACAGAAACCTCACTCCATGCAACACTGTATTCCTTAGAGAAGTCATTTGAGAAAAAAGAAATTTCTCTAGTGGTCTTTTAGGACATGGAAGGACCCCTCGGCACAATGACAGGGCTCAACAGCCTACAGACTAAACAAGCTTTGGAAGAAGAAGTATCACCACTACTGTGGTACGTAGTCGTTTCCCAGCGGCGAAAGGAAAGACGTAGAAGGACTTATAGAACTTCTTTAAAAGCAGTTAGTAGGCCTGCGCTATGCATTCCTTCTTCCTTTCCAAATAACATAGGGTGTCATTGGGAGGCAAAGCCTTCCATCCTCATTTCTATATATTTCTCTCTATATTTACACTCTTTTTCCAACGACACTAAACATTGCACTCACTACCTCGCGATTGTTAGTCAGCCATGCTACCATCTAGCCTATGAAGATGCATTTGGATTGTGTGGATGAAACTAATCATAACTGTTTTAAGAAAAAACAGACGAACACCTTCCTCGTTGCCTTTATTTCATGCCTTCTATAAGAAGGGAGACGGAATGTGTATACACACGAAACGGTAGAAAAACAAAAGTTGATTCTCCCTTCTCAAAGAAGGCCTGTAGCAGTAGGCTTTAAAGAATGAAATGAACATGTGCACGGAATATTTCAAAAAGAAAGGAGAAGGCCTGTTTCCAGGCATGTGAAAACAAGGCCTTGAAAAGATGACGTTGGAATGTTTCAGAAGGAATTGTTGCATGTATGCTAGGATAGGCCTTGCTAATTTCGCCGTTGGGTAATAGCGTACTTAACCATCTATAGTCGAAAGGGTGCACAGTGGTAGCGTATGCGGACGGCATGGCATCCTGCGTCTCGATAAAAATACTATCATACCTCGAACGAAAGCTGTTAGACTATATCAATATCTTAGTAGACTGGTGTACCAGAAACGTACTTAATGAGAACCCTAATAAAACTAAATGCTGTACTGTTCTGTCGGAATAGGAAATCGCCCTTTATATCCAATAACCATCTGGGCAGAAACAACTAAATTTCAAAACGAAACGGCGAACTGCATAGGCCTCATCTTGGACAGGAAGCTCAACTAGAGACAAAACATATAAATCAGATCCAACAAGGCACTCAGAGCTTTATATACATGTAGCTGGGGCGTCAAACCCAAAGGATCTACAAAGCTATTGTGAAGTCAATACTATAATATGACTCCATAGTCTAGGGGTTAGTCGCTCTGCAAAAAGAGCACTTTTCTACAACTGAATCGTGTTCACCGTTCCGCCTGTCTCCTAATTCCCGGAGATCAACCCTTTATAACGTTTTCTACACAATGCTTAACCTATTAACAACTGATTTAAGCTATAACTGCTCTTTAATAAGACACACAACTAAACGAGAGAGCAAAATGGGATGCCTCTATAGCAGCTATGCCCAAGGTTCGTAAACCAACTCGAACTCTCACTTGAGTCTGAATATAAGCTTAGGGCTCGGAAATCTAACATCCTCTATGGAATCAGAACGCCCTCCAGGAAGGAGGGAACAGAGATCGAAAAGCTATATATGGACGGTACTCGCTTGGCAGAAAATGGCTCTATTAGATTTTTACCTATATTTACTGAAGACTGCGTGTCAATCAGTGTCATCCCGCAAAGTCGTATTAGCTTCGCAGGGATACCAAACTCAGCCATAGCATCTGTCGTATCAGACAGTCGAATGGTTTGGTTAGACTAAATTGTGGACACGTGTAATCTGGTAAGAACCAGATCACACTATACACACAGATCTGCTGATCCGTTGTGATTGTCCGTTAAAAAGGAAGGGTGAGAAGAAGGAAAGATGGAAAGGATAGCCAAGGAAGTGAAAATCGTTGGACCACTAATTTATCTTGGCCCACTAAGCCATGGAAGCCACCGACAGAAGTGTATTAAATCTCATACTGAGACTCAGGAGATAGACTCTAGGTTTTCTTTGTAACTCTCGACTAAGTGTGTTAGCCTCCTAAGTGATAGAGCGAGGCAGCTACAAAGATGATGTTCTATCGTCACGGACTTCTCCCCGTCCCCTACACACAACAGTAGCCTGGTATCGATCTATCCCATTTGCCTGATATAACAATGGCCTGTTAGAATTTCAGAGGTCAAAGTCAGGAGTGACCTGACCTGCACAGGCTAATCATATACGCCAATCTGATCTGCTGTATTTGGGCCACAACGATCTAGCAGTTATGCAGTTGAGGAGCGTGTAAACATCTTCAAAAAGGAGTTGTAATCAGACATAGTACAGCCACCTCCGGCCAGTAGGTCTGCTGATTCGTTACCAGGAATCTTTCGATGTTCTGGAACCCAACAGAGGCTGACATCCAGAGGCTTTAGACAATCAAACTTCTCCTTACAGTTCCTTACCAAATTTGATTTACACAAAATAGAATTTATCGCTTTTGTTGCAGCCTGGCTATCCAGGTCTTCGCTGTATGCACCAGCTGCAGTGCCATGTTGCATTTTCGAACCATCAGTAAAAAAAGAAATGGAGTCAGCATAAGCAGTCCCGCCGTTAATCCATTCCGAGCTTTCCAGAATTTTAACGTTTACTTTACGGAAATCACATATGTTTATTTTTAAGAAGTCAGTACAAAATTGCCAGAAGAAACCAAAACGCTAATGCCCAAAAGCTGGATAATCTTTGCATGGCGATGTATTGATGGATGCCAATCACCAGCTTCCCTCAGTCTGATAGCCCCTTGGGATGCAAAAGCCTTGATGTACAAGTCCAGAGGCAGAAGGCCCAGGAAGACATCTAAATCCGCTTGCAGTGTGATAATTGGCCGGACTACAGTGATATGCAGCCAAACTTTTACATATATAGTTCCGGCAAAGCATAAAAGGCATTGACACGCTCTTTAATATTTCTTGATATTACTTGACCAATTTAGCTTCTGATCAAGAAGCAGCTTTTGTAATCGATAAACAGATGGTAGGTGTAGATCTGTATTTCTCCAGGATATGGTATAATTAGGTGGATGAGCTTTAGTCTTAATCATAACACACTAGACAGGAACTTGTATGCGACGGCTGATAGTTGGTACACGTTCTTGGATCGCCTTTCTTAAGACAGGACATAGAACACTCATATTCCATTCGTGCACGTTGCCACCTCATCGCCGCCGCCTTTAAAAAGCTCTGCCGACAGTCCATTGGATCTTGCAGCTTTGTTACTTTTAAGCCATGCAATTACCGTGCTGATCTTGTGGTTTGGTGGTGGAAATCTTCTCAGTAGTCGATAACTGGCGTTATTTCGTCACTTATCCTGCCTTTAGAAACAAGCAGCGAACGAAATTGTTCCCTCCATATATGCAGCACACTCTGAATGTCCGTGACCAGATTTGCGTCTCCGTCCTTACAGGTGAAGGGGATCTCTGTTTCAAAGCCTTTGCTTTTTACCTTTTGGTAGAATTTTCGGGTTTCATCTCTATCACTGTAATTTTCATTATACTGGCTCTCTCTTTTCTATGCTTATTCCGCGTTTTATCTCTCTCCTCTTCTCATTATAACGCTCGGTCAGTGCATGCGTTGCCATTGGCTGCAGTTTTGCCCGGTATGCAGCATCCTTTTCTTCAGACCTATCGCGACATTCTTCATCGTACTGAGCATGGATTTTCCTAACCCAGTACGGTTGCGATGCGGCAGTGGTCATAGAATTTGCAATATGCCGCCACTGGTTGTCGGGAACATCAGAATTAGGTGGTTGGTTCGAAGTAACCGAGAGAGTTGGTTAGAGTAGGCATTGGCTATCTCGTTGGTCTGCAGCTGTGTGATGTCTACCTTCCTTTTCGTTTCCTTACGAGAGTTTTCAGCACTATTTAATCGCGTGCGTACCGTGGCTACAACTACCAGCATTTTTAGCACTATATAATCACGTGTGTACCTTGGCTGCATCTAGATGGTGATTTGAGTAAACTTTTGCACCGTGCATCAGACGCATGTTCATAATGCCTGCCTTCCATCGATTACCACGTGATCGATCTGTATTTTCTCGTATTTTGATTGGGGGATATCATGGTTGCCTTGTGGATATCTTTATGCGGGAATCTGGTTCAGTCACTAACATGTTTCTTGCCGAAGCGAAGAAGCCAGTCTGAGGGCGTTGTTGTGTAGACTGCTAAACCAAGAGCATCTTCGCTTCCTATTTTAGCAATAAAATCAACCAGACCAATTTAAATGTCATGTGCAGGGCAGCGGTCATTAATTTCCTCCAGTCATTCATAGAATACATCTTTAATGTCCTCGTCTTTGTCTGCCGTCGGGACGTAATGTAAAAATATTTCGCCCGGATGCGAATTGTGGCTATTCGGTCACATACAGGGTTAAACCGCGAGACCAGGTGTCGAAGTCTCTTGCCAAATATGAATCCACATCCAAATTTGTGTCTTTCTGTATGGCAGCTGTAAAATATGTCACAGTTCTTTCGTGGTGTGCATTCCTGTACCGTCCATCGCATTTCCTGTATGGCGGTAATGTCAGCCTTGTATTTGTCGAAGACATTCGCCAGTTGGATAGAGGCGCCATCTCTGTAGAGAGTTAGGAAATTCCTGGCGCATATCCTTAAACCATGTTCTTTATAACGTTTGCGGGGGTCGTAAACTTTTAGGTGGGGTGTCTGTTTTTCCTTTTCTTCGTGTTATCATAATAATTGTTTTTGTTTTTTAGGAGAGTGGCTTATTAGGCCAATGCGCCCGATCTCATTGATTTGGGACTCAATTCTGAGAATTGCACATGAAAGTAGCCCGATAAAGAAGAAGTTCTGCATCATTCGTTTTGTCAAGTTACATGCCATAATAATTTAATATCGTTTTGAAGTTAGTAAGTTTCGTATAGGGGAATTTGCTGCGTTTAAGGCTCTTTTGTTTGACATAACTCGAGGACCACTAGTCCGTTTAAGTTGAAACAAATTTTTAAAAATTAAGAATTTAAAAAAAACTTAATTTTCCTCTATACCCCATGAATGAGGTTTGGGATAGCTTCTGGCGTTGTTGAGAATTAACACGCTTTCTATATTTAGATTCACAACTAACGTCACCTACTTGACATACAAGACATGCCGATTGACTCGACACTTATACTGCTAAGTTGCTGTCAACAACATTCGAGAGGAGCCGACAGTGATAGAACATTTTTCTTTTTTTTAAGATTAAAGAGCCTAAAACGTGACAAATTCCCCTATACGTTACTTACTAACTTCAAAACGATATTAAATTATTATGGCATGTAACTTGACAAAACGAATGATGCAGAACTTCTTCTTTTTGGGGCTACTTTCATGTGCAGTTCTTAAAATTGAGTCCCAAATAAATGATCTAAAGCCCAAGAGATCTAAAGCCAAACAAAAAAAGAGACTCAAATTAGAACATACCCTATTCCTCTTTAGACTACTACTTCAAAATATTCTCGACTCCTATTCTCTCTTGGCAGAAGAGCTATAAAGGACGTATTCTCTAATTCATTTCACCTTCAACCTTACATTTACAATTTCTATTATATTTAGTAATTCCCTTCCCTTTGACTACCTTAGGCAACCTTTAATTCGACACCTTAAAATACAATACATTCATCTTGTCACCAATTGTCATAAGTTCTTCTTCTGCCTAAGGATCCTAAGTGGTTGCCTTTGTGTGTCACAGAGCCTTTGTTTCATTTTAAATGATATACGATATACCTTGCACTGGCATTCATTAAGGGTTAGGGTTCTAGAAACGCAACAATTTTAATTCAAATGATTAATTATAAAATAATGTGAAGTGAAAGCAAAAGAGAATTCATTAAACCAACGTCTGAAGGACATTGAAATTTGTATGAAGCATAGAAATATTAATTGCCCAAACTGAGCTTCACACTTGATGGTAATATCCGTTGAAACCGGTCAATACAACAAAAATATACTTCAATTGTTGTTGTACATAGTTAGGTTTCTTTGCTGCTCCCCTTCACAAAAAAAAAATCTTTATAAATGTCGTTACTCATAATTGTGCTGACAGTTGTTACTTTGCAAAAAAAAAACACAAGTAACACACAAACAAATTTGAAATCTTTTTAAAATATATATCACTAAATAAAACCATTAATAATCGTCGTAAAATGTCCCACATTCTTCTTATTGCGTCTTACTCAACAATACGAAAAAAGTGAATTTTAAGCAATAGAATTATAAAGATTTTGGCTTTATTTTAAGTGAATTGTAATTTGATACACTAAGAGAAATTAAAGAACCTAAAACGTGACAAAATCCCCTATACTATACTTACTAACTTCAAATCGATACTATATTATTATGGCATGTAACTTGACAAAACGAATGATGCAGAACTTCTTCATTTTGGGGCTACTTTCACGTGCAGTTTTCAGAATTGAGTCCCAAATCAATGAGCTGAAAAATGTTGTACTGTGTTGTTACGGCAGCAGCCAACTTGACAAAACGAATGATGCAGAATATCTTATTTTTGAGACTATTTTCACGTGCACTTCTCAGAATTGAGTCCCAAATCAATAAGGTGAAACATTTTTGCACTATGTTAGTGGCTTTGGCAGCCCCAAGAAACTAGGATCGGGCACACTGGCCTAATAAGCCACTATTATGAAAACACGAAGAAAAGAAAAAATAAGAATCCCCCCAAATGTTGACGAGCCCCGCAAACGTTATAAGGACCATGATTTAAGGATATGCACCCGGAATGTCCGAACTCTATACAGAGATGGTGCCTCTATCCAACTGGCGGATGTCCTCGACAAATACAAGGCTGACATCACCGCCATACAGGAAATGCGATGGACGGGACAGGAATGCACACGACGAAAGAACTGTGACATCTTTTACAGCTGCCATGAAGAAAGACACGAATTTCGATGTGGCTTCATAGTGGGCAAGAGACTTCGACACCTGGTTTAACCCTGCCACTACTCCCATCCGACCGAAATATTTATACATTACACTAATTTGTATACACGCCCTAACGGAAGACAAAGACGATGACATTAAAGATGTATTCTATGAGCTCCTAAAGGATATATATGACCGCTGCCCTGCACATCACTTTTAAATTGTTACGGAAGATTTTACTGGCAAAATACGAAGGGAAGATGCTCTTGGTTCTGCAGTCGGAAAATTCAGTCTAAAAACGCTCGTTACCAACGCAAAGGAAGCTAGGCATCACAAAGCTGCTTACCACCGAGATAGCCAATGCCTACTTCAACCAACTCACCAACTACTTCCAACAAACCCCCTAGTTCTGATGTTACCGACACACACAGTATTGCGAATTCTATGACTACAGCCGCAATGACCGTACTGGGTTATGAAAATCCACGCTAGGACAAGCCCTGGTACGATGATGAATGTCGCGAAATGTCTGAGGAAATGGATGTTGCATACAAAGCAAAACTGTGGCAAATGGCGACGCATTATAATGAGAAGAGGAGGGAATTCACACGCCTCTTCAGGCGAAAAGGGGTCTGCGAAAGAAAAGAGAGAGCCAGGATATCGAAAACTACAGGGACAGAGCTGAAGCCCGAAAGTTCTACCCAAAGGTAAAAAGCTAAGGTTTTGGTACAGGGATTCCCACCTGTAAGGACAGACACGGTAATCTAGTCACAGACACTTAGATGATGCTGCAAATATGAAGGGAAAATTTTCCAACTCTACTCGTTCCCGAAGGGAGCATAAGTGACGAAATCACACCAACCATAGACGACGAAGTAGATTGTTCACCACCGAGGTGAAACAAGATCAGCACGGCGATCGCAAGACTTAAAGACAATAAAGCTGCTGGAGACGATGGACTGCCGGCAGAGCTCTTTAAAGCCGGCGTTTATGAGCTGCATGCACTAGCTCATAAACAGGAATTGGCTCAAGGAATGCATCTCCAATGATTGGAATCTGAGTGTACTATGTCCTGTTTTTAAGAAAGGCGATCCTAGTGTGTGTTCCAACTATCGCGGGATTAGCCTTTTACCCATCACATACAAGGTCCTGTCTAGTGTGTTATGTGAAAAACTAAAGCCCATTCTGGCGAACCTGATTGGACCTTATCAGTGTGGCTTTAGATCTGGTAAATCCACGATCGACCAGATATTCACACTACGACAAATCCTGGAGAAGACCCAAGAAATGCATATCGACACCTACCATCTGTTCATGGACTACAAAGCTGGATTCGACAGTCCGATACGATAGAAATTATTAGATGCTATAGCTGAGTTTGGCATCGCCGCGAAGCTTATACGTCTTTGCGGAATGACACGAAGTCTACAGTGAATATTTGAACAAATCTAACAGAGCTATTTTCTACCAAGCGGGGCTTCAGACATGGCGATAGTCTGTCTAGCGATCTCTATAATATCATAATGGAGATGATCATGCGAAAGGCAGCAGTAAACACGACTGGTACCATCTTTAGCAATAGTCACATGCTGCTCGCGTATGCGTTTGATATAGATATCATTGGTCGTGGACTGTGATATGTTACTGCGGCTTTTTCGTGCTTTGAAAAGTAGTTGGCTGAAGTGGGTCTGGTGATAAACGAGGATAAAACCAAGTTATTTGTTTCCACTCGCCTGGGACGCTGCGTGAACGTTGAGAACTATAACTTTAAAGTGGTAGATGATTCTGTCTACCTTGGCTCCGTCATAAACAGAAAGGAAAATGTCAACCTAGAAATCTGGAGGTGAGTAGCAAGCAATTTACTGACAAAGCTCTCTCTCGAAGGTGAAATATTCAACTGTACCAGACACTGACACTACCTTTCTTGCTCTACAGCGCAGAATCCTGGGTAATGACACAAGCGGATGAATCTATTGTCTGGAGTCTTTGGGAGAAAAATAACTTAAAATAATTTCCCTTTACACCCCAGGAATGAGATATGGGATGCTTCTTGCGTTGTTGTAAATTAACACGCTTTCTATTTTAGATTTACAACAAACGGCACCTACTTGTTTATCGACGAACGCGAAGCTTTTACTAGACATGCCGATTATCTCGACACTTATACTGCGAATTTGCTGTCTACAACATCGAGGGGGCCTGCAATGAAGGAAAAAAATGTTGATGACTGAAGCCTGGAATCGGACCACAGATCTCCCGCATGGTAGTCGCGTGTTCTAAAAACTATGCCACGGGCGGCATCGAGAGAAAAATACTAAGTAAAATATTTGGACTCATCATCCAAAACGGCCAGTATCGTCGCCGAATAAACCACGAGCTGCATAAGGTGTATAACGACATCGACGTAGTCAAGCGCGTTGAAATAGACTGAGTGCACTGGCTAGGATACGTTGTACGAATTAATTAAAATGTTCCACCTCGAAAGGTCTTCGTCAAAAATCTCAATGGTCGGCGCAGGAAGGTGGATCAGAGGAACCAACCAGACGACTAACTATCTACAGAGCGCAAAAGACCGAAGCGCTTGGAATTCTTTATTATGTGTGTGCTATATGATAGATGAATTTCTGTTGCTGCTGCCAATTAAGAAGCAGAACATTTTACCACAGATCATTAACTTTCCAAAATTCGTCTCCATCTCACTTCTCTCTGTGTATCATAGCATTTGTTTACAAATTGTGTTAGTCATATTCCCCATAGAGCAGTAATGGATGCCATTCTAATGGCCATACTCAGTGGCAAATTTTTCATCTCAATTGTGCCACATGTGTTGCTATTGCCACTGAGTGCTGCCACATTTTGCAATGTTGTTGTTCTTGTTGTTGATATTTTTGTTTTGCCCCCCTTAAATGATTACATAGCAAATATTCAATGAAAAATGAAGCAAATCACACTTGTGTTTTATGCCACATGACCATGACATGGCCATAGAGTTTAGCGCGTGTTAAGCCAAAACACCGAGACAACGACACCAAAAGCTATGAAATGAATGATTTAAAATCTCTGCACCAAAATGTGAAAGTATTTAAGAGGTGAAACAACCAAAAATGAAAGCAACAACACCAAAATGACACTTAAGAGAATAATTACACTATTATGCCCCTGGACGATGATAATGATGATGATGTTGATGATGGTACAATTGTTGGTTATATAATTAAAAAAAATGTTTACTGGCAACATTATTATCATATAACAGTAATTGGATTGTAGTAAAAGGAGTAGACAACAGAAGAACGAGATTAGAGAAGAGAGGGGAAACAATTAGTGAGTAGGACAACATTTGTGGCTCATTTGTATGGTAAGCAGCAGCAGGCCTAATGTTAGGAAATGCTAGGAAAAATAGTTTATGTACTAATTCATGGTGTTAAAGAAATTCTCTAAAATCACAATAGTGAAAATTGGTTTTCCATATGAGGTATGTTCCAATGCCATTGGACATCCTTTCAATTGGTAGCAAGTGTAGGAAAGCGTAATGTTGAGTAATCTAACTGGCATACAACTACTTATACGTAATACAACTACCAATACTAATATAAGTTTATTAAGCTTAGCACAGTTTTGCATTATAGCGCTGGCAGCCCCAAAAAGTAGTATGGCTCAGTAACCCAGCAGCGAAAGGAAGGACCTAGAAGGCCTTATATATAGAGATCTGCGCTCTGCATTCCCTTTTCCTTTCCAAATTAACATACATAGGGTGTCATTGGGAGGCAAGGCCTTCCATCTTCGTTTCCTATAGAATGGCTGATAAAAGGCCTGCATACACATTTATTAAGAAGAACTTGCAACAAAAAAAATAATTCAGTTTAGTTTATCAATTCTATATATTCTCTATACTTACACTTTTTTCAACGACAGTAAGTCTTACTGGAGTTTGAACTCACTACCTCGGCATTGTTAGTCAGCCATGCTACCTACCATCTAGCCTATGAAGATGCATTCGAATTGTGTGACTAAAACTAATCAGAAACAGTTTTAAGAAAAACACACAAACACCTTCCTCGTTGCCTTTCCTTTCCATGCCTTCTCTCATGCCTTCTATGAGAAGGAAGACGGAATGTGTATACACACGAAATGGTGAAATAACAAATCATCAAAAATTTTGATTCTCCCTTCTCAAAGAAGGCATACAGCAGTAATCTTTAAAGAATTGAGTGAACATGTGCGGGGTACTTAAGAAAGGAAGGAGTAAGCCTGTTTTCTGGCATGTTAAAACAAGGCCTTGAAGACATAACGTTTGCATATAACAGAAGGCTTTGTTGCATGCCATGCTAATTTCGCAGCTAGGAAGACGCTCTTACTTAACTACTTAACTGGTCCATTACAACTTACCAACGTGGATCATAAATTTGAGGCCTAAAGTATTAAAAAATTTCACACGCTTCGGTCTACTGTGTGCGTTCTCCAATAAGTCCTACCATATGGTGGCACGTCGCCAACCATTTGGGCCTTCCAACGAAGTTTGGGTCTCCATGCTCTGCGCCGTCCTTAAGGTTCGCCTTCAAACACATTTCTCGCTGGAGCATTTACATGCATCCTGCCAACATGTCCCAGCCATCGTAGTCGTTGGATTCTGAATCTTTTAGCTACGTTGATGGCTTGGTAAAGCTCATACAGCTCATGGTTCATCCGATGGCGAAACTCGCCGTCGACACAGATAGGTCCATACATTGTTTGAAGTACTTTTTCTCGAATACTCAAAGATTTTGTATGTTCATTGTCGTAAGCACCCACGATCCGGTAACATACAACAGAACGGGTAAAATTAGCACATGATACAGCTGTTTCTTAGTATCCCGAGATAAGGTGGTGTTACTAAAGTGCTGCCAAAGTCTGTAAATATATCTATTGGCGAGCACGATTCTGCGCTTGATTTCATGGCTGACATTATTTCGACTAATTGATGTCCATATCATCGGCCTAGGCTAGTGGCATGTGGCTCTTGTGGAATATGGTGCCAGACATTTTGAAACCAGACTTTCTCATCACCTTCTCCGTAACTATATTAAATAGTGTACAGAACAAGTTGTTACCCTGCCTAAGACTTCTTTCCGTGTTAAATGGTTCAGAGTGATCATTACCAATCTTAACCGAGATTTGGTGTTTTCCAAAGTACATCTGCAAAGTCGAATTAGCTTTGCAGAAATGCCAAACTCAGACATGGCCTCATAAAGCCTATTCCTCATCGGAGAGTCGAAGGCAGCTTTGTAGTCGACAAAGAGGTGGTAGGTATCGATCTGCTTTTCATAAGTTTTTTCCAGGATTTGTCGTAAGGAGAATATTTGATCCGTCGTAGATTAACCAAGTCTTAAGTCGCGATGATATGATCCAATTAGTTTTTTCGATATGCTCGAAAGGACCTTTTATGCAATTGGTAATAGGCTTAGTCTACGGTACTTCTGACCTTCACTTCGATCTCGCTTTTATACCATCACCCTTAGGGATGAGGGTATATATCATTTGATACGACCCAAAAGTGTAACAGATAGAAGGAGTCACTTTAGAACCTAGGTTTCTTTGAACGCAATTCGATTCATGACTTTTTAAGTCGTTTGAGCCATGTCCGTTTGTCTGTCTGTCCGTCTGTCTGTCTGGGTATCCGGCTGGTTCGCACGATAACTTTCGAAAGACGTAACCAAATGTTTTGAAATTTTGCACGAGTTATTATTTCCTCAAAACTACTTACGGTATTGCAAATGGACTACATGGCCCCGCCCCTTCTAGTTCCTCCCATACAAATACATCATGTATCTGGTATAGCTGGAGTTTTGTTCGTCGAGAGAGGGCTCTGTCAATGAATCGCTTGCTTAGTCCGTAGTAGCATTTATTTGCAAGCAGGATTCTTCTCCATATTTCTAGGCTGACATTATTTGCTTTGTTGGTGGCGGAGCCTAGGTAGACAAAATTATCTACCACCTCGAAATTATAGTTGTCAACATTCACGCATTTTCCCAAACGAGTAGATTATTTGTTCGTTGAAACTAATAACTTCGTTTTGTCCTCGTTCACCGTTAGGCCCATTTTCGCTGATTCCTTCTGTATACCTGAGAAGGCTGCAGTCACATCCCGCAGTTTTCGACCGATGATGTCTACGTCATCCGCGTACGCGAGTAGCATGTGGCTTTTGTTGAATATAGTGGCCGTCGCCTTGTTTTAGGCATCGTCTGGTAGAGAATGGCTCCGTAAGGTCCTTGCCAATCTTCACTGAAGACTTCGTGTCAGTCAGCGTCATTCCACAAAGACGTATCAGTTTGCACGAGTTATTATTTCCTCAAAACTACTAACGGTATTGCAAATAGGCTACATGGCCCCGCCCCTTCTGGTACCTCCCTTACAAATACATCATTCCGCCCACTTTAGAGATCGAGTAATAATATCAACATACCCAACGGGATCTTACCCAAATTCTGTATTTGGTAAAGCTATAACAGGATAAAGTTTTGAAGAAAAAAATTTTAAGTCTAACCACGCCCCGTCTGGTACCTCCCATACACATCTGGTACCGCCCACTTTAGAAAACGATTCATATTATTAAAAGACCTAACGTGATCGTGCCCAAATACTGTATTTGGTAATGTTCAAGCAGGATAAAGTTTTGGAGAAAAAATCTGCAAGTCTAGACACGCCCCTTCTGGTACCTCCCATACAAATGTACCACTTCGTCCACTTTAGAAAAAGGGTAATAATATCAATACACTCGACACGATCGTGCCCAAATTCTAAACTTTGTTATGTTATAATAGAACAAAGTTTTGGAGAAAAATTTGGAAGTCTAGACACGCCCCTTATGGTACCTCCCATACAAATGTACCTTTCCGCCCACATCGAGTAATAATATCAATAAAATAGAAAATTATTTGTTTTACTGAGGGTAAGGGTATATGTAAGTCGGGTTGCCCGACTGAAACTTTCTAACTGGTTTTAATTACAAATCGGTTAATTTCAATAACCCAAGACTTAGACAATATCTTATAGTGGGTGATGGTATTTATCAGGCAATTTATCTGACTGAAATTTCTGCACTGGTTTGTATATGGGATATAACAGACTGAGACTCCAATCCCCGGGCATGCTCTCCTCTACCCAAGAGCTGATGCATGTTCCTAAACTGCTTATCCCCGCCTGCCTTAAATAATTCAGCAGGGAGACCATCTGCTCCAACCGCATTGTTGTTTTTAAGGCGGCATATTACCACACGGATTTCGCTCTGGCTCGGAGTTGAACAATTAATAGTCATGGATTGTAGCGGGGTCTTCTGAAGTGCTGCCAGTAAATTTCTAAAATGATTTCTCCATACCTTCAGAACGGTATCTGAGCCCGTCACTAGCTGGCCATCGCTGTCCTTGCAGGAGGGCAACCATGTTCCATGTATTCTCGCCTTAACTCTCTACTTCGGAGCAACTCAGCGCACTCATCTTGTCTCTTCTTCAGCTCCTTCTTTCTCCGTCTAAAAAGGCGAGTTGCCTGTCGTTTCTTCACGAACAGCTCGCGTTGCCATGGGTGCAGTTTTGCCCTGTATGCAGCATCCGTCTCTCTCGTGGCATTGCGACATTCATCATCGTACCAGGCATCTTCTTGAGACGGCTTTGAATACCCAAGTACGTTTCTCCATAGAACGGACTGGAGTCGGCTATATATTGCCATTGCGCGATTATTTCATCAGGGGTTGGAGCATTATAAGATAATAAGAATAGTGCTAGCCAATAGATGTTTCTACAAACTTCGGCAGCACTTTAGTAACACCACCTTATCCCGGAATACTAAGAAACAGCTACACCAGGTGCTTATCTTACCTGTTCTGTTGTATGCTGCCGAATCATGGGTGCTTACTACAACGGACATACAAAACCTGGGAGTATTCGAGAGAAAAGTACTCCGAAAAATATATGGACCTATCTGTGTCGAAGGCCAGTTTCGCCATCGGATGAACCATGAGCTGTATGAGCTTTACCACGACATCGACGTAGCTAAACCAGTCAGAATCCATCGACTTCGAAGGCTGGAACATGTTGCCAGGATGGATGTAAATGCTCCAGCGAGAAAGGTGTATGAAGGCGAACCTGAAGGAAGGCGCAGAGCAGGGAGACCCAAACTCCGTTGGAAGGACCAAGTGGTAGGCGATGTGCCATCATCTGGTAGGACAAACTGGAGAACACACGCAGAAGATCGAAGCGTGTGGAATACTTTATTACTTCAGGCCTCAAATTTATGAACTACGTTTCGTAAATTGTAATTGGCCACATAAGTAAGTAAGTAAGTTGGAGCATTCCGCAGCAGTTGAGTTAAGTGGTTGTTGGTAGGCATCAGCTACCTCTGTGGTACGCAGTATACCAATGTCTAGCTTTCGTTGTACCTGGTTACGTACGTTTTTCGCACCCCTGATCACTCGTACGTCCAGAACACTCGATGCGTGCTTGCCATCGACTACCACGTGATCTATCTGGTTCCTCGTCAATTGATCTGGAGATAACTAGGTTGATTTATAAATATTTTAATGATCAAATCTAGTCTGATGCCATTGTTCGACGTTTCAGTGTGCAGACAGAATTATCCGATGGTAGGCTCAAATGCGGTCTCCCTGCCTATTTTAGCATTCAACAGTCCGATACGAAGCTGCAAAGCTAATATAAATTTGCAGGGTGGCACTGATCGATGAAGTCTTCAGGAAATATAGCAGAAAACTGACAGAGTAATTTTCTACTTAGCGATGCTTTAGACAGATCTATAGCCTGTCATGCGATCTCTTTAACTTCCTAATAGAGATGATTATGTGGAAAGCTTCAGTTAACAATACTGATACCATCTTTAATAAAAGTCCGACGATGCTCGCGTACGCCGAAGACATATATACCATTGGCCGTGAACTGCTGGATGCTACTGCGACCTTTTCAAGCATTGAGAAGCAATCGACAGAAATGTTGAGCTGTTGCAATTGACGGCGAGTTGATGTTGGTGGATTGAGTCTCACACTCATGTTACTATCGTGTCATAAGTAAAGGAATGCCGCAATTGTCAGCACTTTGTGGTCATTTTTTAACCGTATGTACATAGAAGTTCAAGTCGTTTGCATGTTTCGTTATTATTTCAACTATCTGAGGCGGTATGAAGATGATCCTCTTCTGCCGCTCTTGGTCTGAGGCTGCTTTATTGCAGTTAGCCTGTATCGAAACAGACTATTAACTATCCGCCAACTGTTACCCCGCTGGAAGCTTGAACTCAACCCATAATAGCAGATTAATTAAGAAAACTACCTCAATAAATTATTCCAAATCCAACCTACAACCGCATGGAGATATTTATATGTCCCTTGGGCAAAGATATTAAATCTACAATTTAATTCATTTAAATTTAGTCAATGGTAAATTAAATGCTGCGTGTAAAATATTTGTAAACAACATTTATGCATTTACTTAATTGCATAATCCAGCCAGCCATCTCCATCAACATGTTCAACATGTTTCAACCGCGGGCGACACACACCGGTGTGTACGCTCGTGTATGTGCCCTTGTAATACCAGCTGTTAGCTGGCATTTGCTCCGCTCTGAAACCGTATCATGTGTCTCGTCTCATCGGTAATCGCATTTGAAAATTGTACAATTCTTTGTGAGTTGTTCTGTTGTAATATTTCCAATCCAATTGATTGATTTTAATGAATTAAAAGGCGATGCCTTCTCGATAAAGGATGAGCGAGCCGGATAATGATGACGCCCATGATGATGATGCCCATGATGACGATGATGATGATGGCAAACAAGACAAATGATCCCCGCCGCCTGCATTGAATTGTCATGAAATGTCATGTTAAGAATTCTAATGAACTCCACAGTTTTTGAATGAGCAATTACTCGATTGCTGGATTAAATTGGATTGACTGACTGCATTCATATGAAAGGTGACAGAGGGGTAGACGAGGAAATGTTCTTACTCGGTTGAGTTCTTTTGATTGAAACCTGAATGCAAAATCATTTAAGTCGCACAAACTCTGTCATGTTTACAACAACTTAAAGGGCTTAACTACAACAAGTAAAAGCAGCACCGACAACGGCAACAGCAACAACAGCTGCATCAAGACAACAACATGTGACGGTAGGAAACCTCTCACGGGCCAACAATGATGTGGTAAATGAAAAAGCCTCAAGTGTCAAATGTCAAGTAATCTGCACTTAATCATACTCGTAAGAATAAGTGAGTGAGTGAGTCAGTGAGGGAAGATCCGTTTACGTGAATGGGTAATTTTTACACACGAACTTATAGCCTGGTTGGCTTAAGCCATAGCATGAACAGACATAAAAAACAGGGTGGCTCTTAATAGCCTTGCTATGAAGGGTTAAAGGAGGTGATCGGTATGGGGTTGCACAAAAATATTGTAACCACAAATAGAAAATAGAAGATATTCGAACATAAAAATAACAACACAATTCAGAGAATTGCACGTGAAAGTAGTCCCAAAAATAAGAAATTCTGCATCATTTGTTTTGCCAAATTACATGCCATAATAATTGAATATCGATTTGAAGTTAGTAAGTATCGTATAGGGGAATTTGTCACGCTTTGGGCTCTTTTGTTTGACATAACTTGACGACCACTAGTCCAAGACTAGAGGTAGAAAGGCAGAATTACAACGTTACTTAGAGGCCCACCGAAAAGTCAAGAAAAGTACCAGACAGACAGAGGTTATGGGCGCCAGCCATAGCGACAGAAGCACAAGCGGCATCAGAGACGAATCGCAGCCTGTGAAGAGATTAACGAAACGCATCAAAAAACCTGATAGACCCGTCACCTCATCACAACAAAAGCAAGTCAACGTTTGGACGAAGTTTTACAGGGACATGCTATCAAACCCTGAAACTAGCACTTCCAATGTAGTGCACACAACAACGCACACAAGACCGGTAAAATATCCATAGCACGTACACAGTTCAGATAGAAATAATAAACGCCATAATAGTTCTGAATACCAAAATTACTGAAGACAGATCCTACCACAAGTGTGAGAATTCAGCTACCTCTCATAAGCATATATTGGAAAACAGAACAAGTAGCCCAGCAGGTAAAGAAGGGAGCAATAATAAAGCTTTCAAAAAAGGAGACCTCTCTGAATGCAAAAATTGGAAGGGAATCAATCAATTTAAATAACAGCAATAAGATAATTTCGCGCATATTACACAAGCGCCCGGAAAAAGCCCTGTCCACAGCTCTAAGAACAAGCTGGAGCCCAACACTCTTGCATAGACTGAGAGCACAGGAAGTGAAAGTACTTACTTAGCTGGTCCTTCTATGCAATCCCAGTGGATTATATACTGCACGTAGAAAAATATTATAAGCGCCTCGATCTTCTGCGCTTCTTCTCCAGTTCGTCACACCGAGTTCTATAAGGTTCTCAGTAACCTGGTCTTTCCAACGGAGTTTTGGTCGCCCTCTTCTGCGCCGTCCATCGAGTTCATTGTCGAAGACTTTTCGAGCTGGAGCATTTTCGTCCATGCATGACCTAGCCAACGCAACCGTTGCACCTTAATGCGTCTGACCACGTCAATGTCAGTGTACAGCTCGTACAGCTCATGATTCATACGACGCCGATTCTCTCCGTTAACGATGATATATATATATATATATTATACGGAGTATTTTTCTCTCGAATACCACCAGAACCGATTCATCCGCTTGTGTCATAACCCAGGATTCTGAGCCAAACATTAAGACAGGTAGAACCAGTATCTGGCATAGCTGGAGTTTTGTTCGTCGAGAGAGGGCTCTGTCATTGAATCGCTTGCTTAGTCCATAGTAGCATTTATTTGCAAGCAGGATTCTTCTCCAGATTTCTAGTCTGACATTATTCGCTTTGTTGGTGGCGGAGCCTAGGTAGACAAAATTATCTACCACCTCGAAATTATAGTTGTCAACGTTCACGCAGTTTCCCAAACGAGTAGATTCTTTGTTCGTTGAAACTAATAACTTCGTTTTGTCCTCGTTCACCGTTAGGCCTATTTTCGCTGATCCCTTCTGTCTACCTGAGAAGGCTGCAGTCACATCCCGCAGTTTTCGACCGATAATGTCTACGTCATCCGCGTACGCGAGTAGCATGTGGCTTTTGTTGAATATAGTGGCACTTGTGTTTACTGTTGAAGAGATCGCACGATAGGCCGTCGCCTTGTTTTAGGCCTCGTCTGGTAGAGAATGGCTCCGTAAGGTCCTTGCCAATCTTCACTGAAGACTTCGTGTCAGTCAGCGTCATTCCGCAAAGACGTATCAGCTTCGCTGGAATACCAAACTCAGCCATGGCTTCAAGTAATTTCTGCCGTATCGGGCTGTCGAAGGCAGCTTTATAGTCGACGAAAAGATGGTACGTGTCGATCTGTTTCTCTTGGGTCTTTTCCAGGATTTGCCGCAGTGTGAAAATCTGGTCAGTTGTTGATTTTCCAGGTCTAAAGCCACACTGATAAGGCCCGATCAGGTTGGATAACACTGGCTTTAGTCCTTTACATAGCACACTCGACAGGACCCTATATGCGATGGGTAACAGGCTGATGCGGCGGTAGTTGGAGCACACACTTGGATGATCTTTTTCAGCACAGGACATGACATACGCTTACATTCCAATCGTCGTACATGCACTCTTGAAGCCAAACCGTGCGCAGAAGCTGGTGCATGCTCGTTATCAGCTCCTCGCCACCGGACTTGAAAAGCTCTGCGGGCAGACCGTCGGCACCGGCTGCATTGTTGTTTTTCAGCCGCTATATTGCTCTTCTTACTTCAATCTAAGCCGTCGTCGACAATTGGCGTGCTAACTTCACGTGCGCTGCCTTCTGGAACCAGCAGTTCCTGGCACTGTTCTCTCCATAAGTGCAGCACAGTCTGCGTATCCGTGACCAGATTTCCATCATTGTCCTTACAGGTGGGGAGGCCATTACCGTATCCATTTGATCTTACTTTCTAGTAAAATTTTCGGGTCTCACCTCTATCCCTGCATCGCTCTATATCTTTGTTCTCCCGTTCCTTCATCTGACGTTTTTTCGCCTAAATAGCTGTCTCGCCTGTTTTGATTTCTTCTTATGCCATTCCCTAACAGCACGGGTTACAATTGGCTGTAGCGTTACCCTATAAGCAGCATCATGTTCCTCAGACGCTATGCGACATTCTTCATCGTACCAGGATTCGTCTGAGCGCCGCTTTTCATATCCTAGCACGGTTGTTGCGGAAGTGAAAGTGGTTAGGCCATAATGTGAGGAAACCAGCGAATGACATAGTTAAAGCCGCAATAGACTGGAACCCACAAATAAGCCAAAGGAGAGGCCTTCCGGCAAACACATGGCGAAGATTTGTATAGTTAGAGGCGCTCAAAGTAAGAGAGAAATACAAGCACTAGCATTCAATAGATTAGTTATTAACAACTTTGTTAAGGTCCTATGTTCCACTTATATATATAGATTGAACACCGAAGTTCTTAATGGAGTAACTCTCATATGCCATTGAAATGATCAACGTTTCTGTGTTGACCACAATCATGAAATCCTGCAATATGTTTCTGTGTTATTTCTAAAATTTATGACCTTTTTACATTAATTATTTGTACTACTTCAATAGCCAAACGAACGCGTAATTAAGAGTCCTTATCAATATGCAAATTAATAAACTTTTTCACATTTTACATTCCATTTGACACAATTGCACTTATATTTTCAAAAATATTTTCCAGTTTACTGCAAATGACTCCACATCACTATAGATTATCACACACATGAGCACCCTTTATTAAATATGTATTACAGTTTTCCATTAAAATCTCCTCTTAACCGCAATCAAAATTTGTTTGATTGCAATGTCAATAAATGTCACATTTAAAATTTTAGATGAGTAGAGTGGAGCAGTGTCGTACAAGTTGACCTCAAACTAATACATGTTTTTGGCATTGACAGTATGGATTCATCAACAAAAATTTAACTTTACGTTTTCAAAGTTTACCAGAAATTAATTGAAGATAAATTCGCAAATGCTATCGACACATTTGTATCAAAATATATTCGTCAAGGGAAATATGAATTTGTTAGATTACAAAGGCGATACTGAGCACTCACTCTGGCATTGTTTCTTACTGGTAAAATTCGTTTTATTTGAAGTTTTAAAATACACTGAAAGAGCCGACATACATACATATTCCTAACAGAAAATCATTGTGTAATGCAGACTTTATCTTTAACAAGGGCAAATATGTACTCACTCCGGGCGATCGAGCATGAATGTCTTTTACATCTCGATATAGCTCTATGAGAGCAAATTACTATCATTCTTCTTTGTATTCTTCTTATATAGCTGCAACAACAGAAATTCATCCATCAATAGCCGCACGTAGTAAAGAATTCCAAACGCTTCGGTCTTTTGCTTTCCGAAGTTAGTTCGTCACACCAAGTTTAGATAACAGTTCTGCCTTTGGTCGCCCCCAGCGAGAGAGGGCTTAAACTTTAAATCGCTTGCTCAGCTTATTGTAGCAGTGGTTTGCGATCACTATTCTCCTCTAGGTTTTAAGGCTGACATTATTATTGTTGTGTAAGGCGGTGCCAAGGTAGACAAAATCATCTATTACTTCAAAGTTACTTTATACAGTAGGAACAAACAACTTGGGTTTCTCCTCATTTATCACCAGACCCCCTTCTACCGACTGCTTTTCAATGCTTGAAAAGGCCGCAGTAACATTCCGCAGTCCATGATCATCGTATGATCATCTCCACTACCATGTTAAAGAGATCGCTTGACAGACTATCGCCTTGTCTAAAGCCTCACTTGGTAGAAATGGCTCAGTCAGATTTTTTCCTATTTTTACTGTTTTCACCATTATCATCTTACAAAGTCTTATCAGCTTCGCGGGGATACAAAACTCAGCCCTAGAATCTAATAAATTCTATCACGTCGGACTGTCGAATGCAGCTTTATAATCGATATCATAACTTGGATCTTCTGTAGAATTTGTCGTGGTGTAATTATCTGGTCAGTCGTGGATTTACCAGGTCTAAATCCACACTGATAAGGTCCAATCAGGTTCGCTAGGATGAGCTATAGTCATTCACATAACACACTAGACAGCACATTGTAAGCAATGAGTAACAGGCTGATCCTGCGATAGTTGGTACACAAATATGTATCGCATTTCTTAAGCACAGGATTTAGAACACTCAGATTCCAAACATCGGACATACATTTCTTGAACCAAATCATGTTTGTGAGCTAGTTCAAACAAGTTAGCAGCTCATCAGCGCTAGCCTTGAAAAGGTCTGCCGGCGATCCGCCAATTCCTGCATCTTTATTATTTTTAAGCCGTGCAATTTCCATGCTGATCATGTTTTGGCTCCGTGGTGGAAAATTTACTCCTTCGTCGATGATTGACGTGATTTCATCACTTATGGTGCCTTCCAGTAACGAGAAGAAAACTAAAGTTTTCCCTCCATATTTGCAGCACACTTTGAGTGTCCGTGACTTGGTTTTCGAATCTGTCCTTACAGCTAGGGAATCCTGTTTCAAAACCTTTGCTTTTAACTTTTAGTAGAACTTTCTGGCTCTACCTTTATTCCTGTAATTTTCGATATTCTGGTAGAACTTGTAATTTTCGATATCCTGGCTCTTTTTTTTCATAGAGGCTTTTTTCGCCTTAGGAGGCGTCTCATCTTCCTTCTATTATTGGTTTAGCTCGACTTCGGTCGGGTTGAACTGAAAAACCATTGCTTGAACTTGAGTCGGTACGTTTAATAAAACTTCGGTTCATTGAATCCAACTTTTGTTGATTGAACCCAATTTCGGCTAGTTTAACCCTACTGCAGTTTGTTAAAGTCAATTACTTTTGGTTAAACTCGGACCAGTCGATTTAATCGAACTTCGGTCGATTGCTTGCAACTTATGTTGATTGAACCCGATTTCGGTTGGTTTAATCAGACTTCGGTCGGTTTAATCGGATTCGGCATCTTTGAAGTGTGTTTTGATTTGTTTAAACCGATTTTAGTTTGCACAATTGGATTTCGCTCTATTGAATTCAACTTCAACAACATTGATTGGTTTTACCCGACTCTGATCGGTAAAAACGGACTTTGGTATACTGAATTCAACTTCGAACTTCGATTGGTTTACTCTGACTCTAGTCAGCATATTCAGATTTCAGTGTGTTAAAGTTTAACTTCGGTCGGTTTAATCGGACGCCAGTCTGTTAAATTCAACTTCGATTGGTTAAACCCAATTTGGGTTGGTTTAATACGGCTTCGGTCGGTTTAATCGTAATTTGGTCCCTTGAATCCACCATCGGTTGGTACGAGTCTAATTTTTGTTGGTTTAATTGGACTTCGGCCTGTGGAATCCAACTCTGTTTTTGGTTGAATCCAACTTCGATTGGTTTAACCCGATTCTGATCGGTTTAATCGAACTTCTGTCTGCAAGATACAACTTTGACACTTTGAACCTAATTACGGTTAGTTTATTCGGATTTCAGACTGTTGAATATAACTTTTCTTTGGGTTGAACCCAATTTCGATTGGTTTAACCCGACTCTATTGAATCTGAAGTTGTTTGATTTTACCCGACTCAGTTATATTCGGTTTTATTGAATAATTGTATGGCAGATGACGATACTATTGGTTCTAATATAATTCTAGAAATTATCTTTGTAGCATTTTGGTACTAACACGATTCTGAGAACAAGAATTATCAAAACGGAATTATCAAAACTGAATTGCCGACAACCCAGAATTACCAACACCAATTTGGAGTTGCAAACTGGATCAGACACGACGCTGAGTTTCCAAAGAATGCGTACTATCAACACGATCCCGAGTTGCAGATATAAGGCTGAATCGCTACTTAACCCGAATTAACAACACGATCCCGAGTTGTTAATACGAACTTGAATTGCCGACATACCCGAACCATCAATATTTTCCGCGAATTGCTGAGTTGAACATAATTGTCGACATAATTGTCTTGACTACGATCGCGAGTTGTTGATACGAACTTGAATTGGCAACATACATACGACAAGCTTGAGTTTCCAAAACAACCCCGAGATGCTGACACAAACCTGAAATAATGACATACCCGAACCATCAATACGTTTCCGAACCGCCGATACGAACTTGAATTGCCGACAAACTGGAATAATCACTACGATCTTAAGTTGTTGATACGAATTTGAGTTGTCGACAAACCCCAAATTATCAATTCGATCCTTAGTTATCTGATATGAAGCTGAATTGCCGGCTAACCGAAGTATCACCTCGACCGCGAGTTGCAGATACGAGTACCGATACGATTCCGACATATTTGACATTTATAGTTTCGGAGATATAATTTAAAATAGCGAAGTATAGTTGGGTCCACTAGTACTTTCAAATGAAAGAAGCTGAATAGCCAAACAACATTACCAAGACGATTCGAAGTTGCAAACACAAGGCTGAACTGATGAAATAGAATCTTATTTGCCGACAATTCCGATACAAACTTGAATTACCGACTTAGCCGAATTGATAATTCCATCCCTAATGTCTGATTTGAACCTTAATAGCAGGAATCCCGATACATCACTTTGATCTCAATTTGCTGATATGACCTAAAACGCCAACAAACCCGAATGAATACTGCGATTTCAAGTTGCTGATAGGAACTTGAAATGTCGACTAAACCGAATCAGCACTAGTATCGAGTTTTTAGTACGAACTTGATTTGCCGATATGAACCTGAATTGGCTGACCTAAGCTTCACCTTTAAGTCCGATTTGCTGATACGGAACTGAATTGCTTTAAATATCACGTTTACGACTATCCATTAGATCCGGACCTATCTGACCTCTATAGTTTTGGAGAAATAATATACAACTTAGCTTCAGACACAAAAGAGATATTCCGTACGGTATACTAAGATATAAACGTGTTGCTTGCTTGCTTAGCTGGTACTTCTATGCAATCCCAGTGGATTATATACGGCACGTAGAAAAATATTATAAGCGCCTCGATCTTCTGCACTTCTTCTCCAGTTAGTCACACAGAGTTCTGTTCTGTTCTCAATAACCTGGTCTTTCCAACGGAGTTTTGATCGCCCTCTTCTGCGCCGTCCATCGAGTTTATTGTCGAAGACTTTTCGAGCTGGAGCATTTTCGTCCATGCGTACAACATAACCTTAATGCGTCTGACCACGTCAATATCAGTGTACAGCTCGTACAGCTCATGATTCATACGACGCCGATTCTCTCCGTTAACGATGATGGGCCCATATATTTTACGGAGTATTTTTCTCTGGAATACCGCCAGAACCGATTCATCCGCCTGTGTTATAACCCAGGATTCTGAGCCATACATTAAGGCAGGTAGAACCAGTATCTGGTATAGCTAGAGTTTTGTTCGTCGAGAGAGAGAGCTCTGCTTTGAATAGCTTGCTTAGTCCGTAGTAGCATTTATTTGCAAGCATGATTCTTTTCCGGATTTCTAGGCTGACATTATTTGCTTTGTTGATGGCGGAGCCTAGGTAGACAAAATTATCTACCACCTCGAAATTATAGTTGTCAACGTTCACGCAGTTTCCCAAACGAGTAGATTCTTTGTTCATTGAAACTAATAACTTCGTTTTGTCCTCGTTCACCGTTAGGCCCATTTTCGCTGATTCCTTCTGTATACCTGAGAATGCTGCAGTCACATCCCGCAGTTTTCGACCGATGATGTCTACGGCATCAGCGTATGCAAGTAGCATGTGGCTTTTGTTGAATATCGTGCAACTCGTGTTTACTGCAGCTTTTCTCATTATCATCTCCATCACAATGTTGAAGAGATCGCACGATAGGCCGTCGCCTTGTTTTAGGCCTCGTCTGGTATAGAATGGCTCCGTAAGGTCCTTGCCAATCTTCTCTGAAGACTTCGTGTCAGTCAGCGTCATTCCGCAAAAATGTATTAGCTTCGCTGGAATACCAAACTCAGCCATGGCTTCGAGTAACTTCTGCCATATCGGGCTGTCGAAGGGAACGAAAAGATGGTACGTGTCGATCTGTTTCTCTTGGGTCTTTTGATTTCCAACATCATGTGTGTTAGCATTAACCCTCTTTGTTCACTTTATAATCAAATAGGTTTAATATCTTACAAATGGCAGAATGGCACCCTCATACAGACAAATACCGGTAGCACAAAACAAAATTGCCATTAAGGAAATCGTGACAATAGCGCAAATAAGTTCTCTCTATCCACTGTCACATTCCTACTTAAAATCATCAATTTTATTTTCTTTTCGATAAAAAAAGAAATCAACACAAAACCATGAAAACAACATTCCAAGGGGGAAACAAATCAAATCATGTAATGAATGCATCAATAAATCTAACAAATATTTACATATGCCAACCAACACACCTCTTTTGCCATAGATACTAGATACTAGAACAGACATCAAAAATGTACTTGATGTAGCATTCAGTTATGAGTATCTGCAAATATGTCTATGCCTCAACTTAAAGATAAGACGGTAAAGAGTATGACTACGAGTATATAACTCCCTCTAATGGCTTGAGAGACAGCAGCTACCCAGCGGCGGAAATCATGAGAAGGAAGGCCTTCGTTCATGAGTTTGAAGGCCTTCTTTTGGATCCGGTATGCCTTCCTTGACCTTCTTTCTTCCTTTCTTTTTTTACATTGCGTGACATTGGAAAAGAAGGCCTTCCGTCGCCTGTTTCCAGAAGAAGGCCTTATGGATGCTTTCTATAAGTAGGCATTATGGAAGGCCTTCATACACATGAAAAAATAATGACTTGCAAATAAAACAAAAACTGTACAGTGCACCCTCAAATTATATAGTTATTTTGAAAGCGCACCGGTTATTTTTAGATATTTCTCACTTCTAAATATTTTTCTCTATACTTGCATTTTTTTTCCAACGACAGTAAACATTGCTGGAGTTTGAACCCACTACCTCGTGAATGTTAGTCAGCCATGCTACTGTCTAGCATATGAAGATGCATTTGAATTGTGTGGTTGAAACTAATGATACACTGTTTAAAAAAACCACCTTCCAGGGAAATTAACATTTTTTTCCATTTGGAAGACATCCAATACCCCTTATATTTTGAAGCGAGAGGGTATGTGTATGAAATCCCTCTGCCTTCTTTTCAAAGGTCTCTAGCAGGCCTTCATAAAAGTTGAAAAAAAACGTATTAACAATTCTTTCCATTTAAAAGGCATGCAATACCCCTGATATTTGGAAGCGAGAGGGGATGTGTATGAAATCCCTCTGCCTTGTTTTTACATGTCTTTGGCAGGTCTGTCCATAAATTGCCTAAATCTGATGAAAAATCATGCGTTCTGTATTCCTTATTTGAAATCTTAGTCCCAAATAAGGACTACTGCATGCATTATATGAGAAAGGCCTCTCAAATTCCGCCGCTGGGTACCTGACACCTAACAATACGAGTATCTACCCTAGAGTCATACCTTTACCTCTATCACTCAATGCACTGCTACTTACAAATATCGAGTAATAACAATTGAAATACAAAACGTTGCACATCAAAGCTTAGTTGGAGTCAACACTTGTATTACTGTGTAAATACACACACACTCATACATAGTTTAACTTGATGCCAATGAAATCCATTGAATACTGTTGTTGGTGGGGGTAGACTAATCCCAAGACCATTTTAGTTATCCCATAAATTCGTAAGGGATTGGCTTTGTTGTCTTTGTTCTTATTGGTAAGATTGTATTAGATAATTGTTGTTGTTGTTGTTGTTATAGCTCACTACTCCATCATAAGCGCACCACGTCAATCCTACTAAATGATCTCAATTAGCAGCGAGAATTGTCAATTGGAATGTCAATAGCAGTTAAGAAATCATTTTATTAAATCAAACAACCCCAGAACAGCAATTTCTGTTGTTCATTTATTGATTGTTCATTCGATATACATTAGGGCGTTTCACCAAACGCGTTTTTTGCGATTTTAGCAACTCTTGAAGCGGAATATTAAGGCTTGTGATCTAAAAGAATTTCGGAAAAATTTTTGGATTTTTTGAAGATGGGTATGGGGTCGCTGAAATAGATTTTATCAAAAAAATGAGGTTATGGAGAAAAAATTATATATTATTTTTTTCTGGTGCATTTTGTTCATGCAACTTAACAGTTCTCTTCTTATGGATCCGATCCTACGACAAAAAAATTATTGGTATGAGAAATTATTATATTATGGACCACTTTGATAGTCTTAAAAGTGACAAATTATTTTTCCTAGATTTCAAACCTCGATAACTTGAAAAGTTTTCAACATTTTTTCAAGATGTAAAATGCGTTGGAAAGGTCTTTAAATTACCTTTCATTCGGTACATAGATTTATTTTTACTTGTTGGAAAAATATAAGAAAAAAATTAAAGTTTGAGATTTTTTTTTTATTTATCAAATTTTATGAAAATTAAAAGAATTTCATTATGTTTCGTTCTTGGTTAAGTAAAAAAAAAACTTCTAAAATACTTTGCTTTAATAAAAATATCAGAAATTCAATTCATCAATATATTTGTATTCCCATACAAAATCAAAAGATATTAAATAAACAAAACCAACATATTTAATGAACAAATTAAAATTAAAAAGTAAATTTTTATCTAAAATTACAAGACATTAACCATTAAATGTGGAACAACTGTGGAAGTATTTTCAAATTGGTTTCTTAAGAGCTTTTTCAATGACATTGTTGTTAACATTAGGTATAATTTTTTAATTGTTATCAACTCTAATCAATAAGTTTTGAAAATCATTTTCATTCTTTGTAATTTTTTTGTTATATATTGTAGCCGACGCCACGCCTCTTTCCGATAAATCATTCACAACACATAGTTTTTCTAGTTTTTTCTTTGAAGAAACAAAATCATCATCATTTTTCGATAAAAGTGTATCTTTCGAAAAAAAGGAAGTGGGCAATTTTTATTCATCGAAAACCCTTTTACTGTTTGAGGTTACAAAATTATGCATTATGAATTTTTTTACATTTTAAAAAGGGCCTATTTCAAATATTTTAAAATTCAAATAGTGTGAATTTAAAAATAAAAACTATTTTTTTTGTCTATTTTTTATTTTTTTCAACATTTTTCACAAGTATGATATAAACTTATATATACCAAAATAAAGGTATCTAAATTATCTTTCTAACGCATTTAACATCTTGAAAAAATGTTGAAAACTTTTCAAGTTATCGAGGTTTGAAATCTAGGAAAAATAATTTTTCACCTTTAAGACTATTAAAGTGGTCCATAATATAATAATTTTTCACACCAATAATTCTTTTGTTGTGGGTTCGGATCCTTACGAAGAGAATTGTTTAGTTGTATGAACAAAAAGCACCAGAAAAAAATAATATAAAATTTTTTTCTTCATAACCTCATTTTTTCGATAAAATCTATTTCAGCGACCCCATACCCATCTTTAAAAAATCCAAAAATTTTTCCGAAATTCTTTTAGATCACAAGCCTTAATATTCCGCTCCAAGAGTTGCAACATTTTTTTTGTGAAACGCCCTAATATACATACATACATACATATAATAAAACAATGACAAGAAATTGAAATGTTAATTGAGAAATGTGTTTGATTGTTTGTTGTTACGCTACGGAGCGGCGCCCTACCTTGTAATTTGAGCTACTACTCAATGGTGGGTTTATATGTCAGCTAGTTCAAAGGAATTTCAATCAAGTGTAAGGTAGTAGATGAGCAGCGTCAGCATTGTATCATTTTTGTGAGAGGCATAAAATTGGAAATTCATTTTTCAAATTCCAATAAAAGTCTTACAAAAAATCGGTCTAACCAATCGACAAATTTACCGGGTCGAAAACCGCGCTGATACGTCCCAACTTCAGATCTTAATCTCTCACCCAACGAACGCTCTTTAAGATTTAATAAGCATTAGAAAGAAGACTTATTCCTCTGTAGTTTGTAACGAGACAAATTCTATAAATAGAATTTACTTATACATTAACTCATACATAAACAAAGCTCATATGCAACTGTCGTTACTCGTGGTAAAAGCACTCAGTGTGAGCAATTCGTAGTACGCCCATTAGAATTCTCATTCACTTAAGGCGCTACATTGTATAAGTATACAGGTTTGACTAGCAGTAGTCGTCAATCGCTAGCCGAACTTCGACCAGTGCAGACCATTAGCCATAAGTTATTTTCAGAACTTGTGACTACCTTTTTTGAAACATCGCCTGAGCCTTCTGATTGGGTGATAATACATACTCACAGCGACTTCGGTTGTCTGTTCCCCCACCGCGGCTTCGGCTGTCTGTTCCCCCCCAGCGACTTCGGTTGTATGTCCCCTACAGGGACTTTGGTTGTCTGTTCCCCCACCGCGGCACCGGCTGTCTGCTCCCCCACAGCGGCATCAGCTGTCTGTTCCCCACAGCGACTTCGGTTGTCTGTTCCCCACCGCGGCTTCGGCTATCTGTTCCCCCACAGCGACTTCGGTTGTCTGTTCAACAACAGCGACTTCGGTTGTCTGTTCAACCACAGCGACTTCGGTTGTATGTTCCCCCACAGCGGCTTTGGCTGTCTGTTCGTAAGGTAGTTCATATTATAAGAACAAATGTATGTATGTAACTGGTTAACCGAAGCCGAGCTTATGCTGTAATTTTAAATCCGAACCTACTGGTCGTAGCCGACTTTAGTCCACGATCCGAACCTGCTCGTCGTAGCGGTGTTTAGTCCACTATCCTGAACCTGCTGTACGAATTTGGCACCCGAGTTGGGCCTACAAATTTGGCATCCGAACCCGAACTTGAAATGCAAACCTGAAATCTGAAACCCGAAACCGAGCCAGGTAATCGGGACTTATGCCTGAATTCCATCAACCGTACCAGTACTGGGTTAATTAAATAGTTCTCGATTATCTACAAATCGACATCGTTAGCGACTCTCAAGTGTATCTAGCGCAGATATTTGGATACAGCCCGAAAAGCAGTTGTTTGTTGGCGTAAATCTATAATTTATCTGTCGTATTTCTGACACAAGTGTATAAGAAGGAAATCAAACCATAATAAACACCATTTACTAGCCCTGGACGAGATTGAGAACACCCCAGCCAAAGAAAAACCAGCGTTATAAGTTGGCACATACTTTCTTGTCTCCTTTCTTGTGCACTGAACAAGGTATGCTGAGGTTCCAATCATCGGTCATATGTTCTTCCTGCCAACTGGTATAAACAACCAAATATGTAGGTCTTATCAAAGTCGCCGCCGGTCTTAAAAAGATCATCCGGCAACCCATCAGCTTATTATTATTATTATTCTTCAGCCGGGTTATTGCTTTTTCGACCTCATTTCTGGGTTATCTTTATCGTTGCTAATACCGGATACCAACAGTTGGGAAAATGGTAGTTCCATATCCTCAACAACACACTATCTGTATCTGTTACCAGATTGTACCAAGCCCTCAATTTGATGTTTCACACTTTGGTAAAATGTACGTTCATTATTCTAAATTCTGTGCATCTCGATACTCTCAAGCTTACTCTCTCTTTATTTCTCTCTTTTTCCTCTTTTTCCTAATAGAAGTTGCTCTTTTCTCTAGGAAAGGCATCAATACCCACTCACGAAGTGTTGTTACTGATTGCAGTTTTGCCATGTATGCCACATCCTTCGTTTCAGTAGCATCGCATTTCCTGTCTGACGGTAATATCGGCCTTGTACTTCTAAAGTAAGTCGGCTAACGCGTGTATTGCACCTTCTCTATAGACAGTTCAGACATTCAGGGTGCAGATCATAGAGCAATATAAAAGATAAAGACACCAACTCACTCGCGAAAATTAGGTTCCATGGGCTCAAGCAAATTGTAGGGGAAATGTTTGAAAGGAGGGTCAATGTGGATCGTATGTTGCGCATGGAAGAAAGAGATATAAAAGAAAATACTGCGCTTTTTGTTTTGCTGGGTGCACAAAGGGCAAAAACTTAACATATTTCACATTTTAACATTAACTTTTAGCAGTATTTTTGGTAGATTTTCAAGAAAATAAGTGACATAATCCCAATTTGACAATGACTTTAAAGCAACCGCTTAGAAGTTAGCAAGAGTTAGAAGGCGTTGAGTAACCTAATCGGCATGCTACCACCGATGCGTCTTAGGAAGTAGGTAACAGAAGTTACTGAAGCTCAACACAGGATCTCCTAGTGGCTTTGGCAGCCCTAAGAAACTAGGATAGGGAGCGGTGGCCTAATAAGCCACTCTCCTTAAACAAAATTTATTATGAAAACACGAAGAATAATTATAACAAGAACCCCCCCCAAATGTTGACGACCCCCGCAAACGATATAAGGACCATGATTAAAGGATATGCACCTGGAATGTCCGAACTCTTTACAGAGGTGGTGCCTCTATCCAACTGGCGGATGTCCTCGACAAATACAAGGCTGACATCACCGCCATACAGGAAATGAGATGGACGGGACAGGGATGCAAATGACGAAAGAACTGTGACATCTTCTAAAGCTGCCATTCAGAAAGTAACGAATTTGGATGTGGTTTCATAGTCGGCAAGAGACCGACACCTGGTCACGCGGTTTAACCCTGTAAGTGACCGAATAGCCACCATTCGCATCCGGGCGAAATATTTTTACATCACGCTGATTTGTGTACACGCCCCGACGGAAGATAAAGACGATGAGATTAAAGATGCATTTTACGAGCGCCTAGAGGAAACATACGACCGCTGCCCTGGCCACGACATTAAAATTGTTCTGGGAGACTTTAACCTTTGTTCTGGGAGACGTAACCAAACACAAAGAAAGCTGGACATCGCGAAGCTGCAAACCCCAGAGATAGCTACTGCCTACTCCAACCAGCTCTCCCAACTTTTACGACACAACGCCTCTACTTCTGACGTTCCCGATACACAGTGGCAGCATATTGCGCATTCCATGGCCGCAACAACCGTGCTAGGATATGAAATGCGGCGCTCATTCGAATCCTGGTACGATGAAGAATGTCGCATAGCGTCTGAAGAACAGGATGCTGCTTATAGGGCACCGCTACAGCCAATTGTAACCCGTGCTGTTAGGGAACGGCATAAGGAGAAAGCAAAACGGGCGAGACAGCTATTTAGGCGAAAAAAACGTCAGATGAAGGAACGGGAGAACGAGGATATAGAGCGATACAGGGATAGAGGTGAGGCCCGAAAATTTTACCAGAAAGTAAGAGCAAATGGATACGGTAATGGCCTCCCCACCTGTAAAGACAGTGATGGAAATCTGGTCACGGATACGCAGAGTGCGCTGCACATATGGACAGAACACTTCCAGCAACTGCTGGTTCCAGAAGGCAGCGCACGTGAAGTTATCACGCCAATTGTCGACGACGGCTTAGATTGCCCACCACCAAGTCAAGCGGAGGTAAGAAGAGCAATTTCGCGGCTGAAAAACAACAAAGCAGCCGGTGCCGACGGTTTGCCCGCAGAGCTCTTCAAGTCCGGTGGCGAGGAGCTGATAACGAGCATGCACCAGCTCCTGCGCACGGTTTGGCTTAAAGAGTGCATGACCGATGATTGGAATGTAAGCGTTTTATGTCCTGTGCTGAAAAAAGGTGATCCAAGTGTGTGCTCCAACTACCGCGGGATCAGCCTTTTACCCATCGCATATAAGGTCCTGTCGAGTGTGCTATGTGAGAGACTAAAGCCAGTGTTATCCAACCTGATCAGGCCTTATCAGTGTGGCTTTAGACCTTGAAACTCAACAACTGACCAGATTTTCACACTTCGGCAAATCCTGGAAAAGACCCAAGAGAAACAGATCGACACGTACCATCTTTTTGTCGACTATAAAGCTGCCTTCGACAGCCCGATACGGCAGAAATTACTTGAAGCCATGGCTGAGTTTGGTATTCCAGCGAAGCTGATACGTCTTTGCGGAATGACGCTGACTGACACGAAGTCTTCAATGAAGATTGGCAAGGACCTTACGGAGCCATTCTATACCAGACGAGGCCTAAAACAAGGCGACGGCCTATCGTGCGATCTCTTCAACATTGTGATGGAGATGATAATGAGAAAAGCTGCAGTAAACACGAGTGGCACTATATTCAACAAAAGCCACATGCTACTCGCGTACGCTGATGACGTAGACATCATCGGTCGAAAACTGCTGGATGTGACTGCAGCATTCTCAGGTATACAGAAGGAATCAGCGAAAATGGGCCTAACGGTGAACGAGGACAAAACGAAGTTATTAGTTTCAATGAACAAAGAATCTACTCGTTTGGGAAACTGCGTGAACGTTGACAACTATAATTTCGAGGTGGTAGATAATTTTGTCTACCTAGGCTCCGCCATCAACAAAGAAAATAATGTCAGCCTAGAAATCCGGAGAAGAATCCTTCTTGCAAATAAATGCTACTACGATTCAATGACAGAGCCCTCTCTCGACGAACAAAACTCCAGCTATACCAGATACTGGTTCTACCTGTCCTAATGTATGGCTCAGAATCCTGGGTTATGACACAAGCGGATGAATCGGTTCTGGCGGTATTCGAGAGAAAAATACTCCGTAAAATATATGGGCCCATCATCGTTAACCGAGAGTATCGGCGTCGTATGAATCATGAGCTGTACGAGCTGTACACTGACATTGACGTGGTCAAACGCATTAAGGTGCCACGGTTGCGTTGGCTAGGTCATGTTGTACGCATGGACGAAAATGCTCCAGCTCGAAAAGTCTTCGACAATGAACTCGATGGACGGCGCAGAAGAGGGCGACCTAAACTCCGTTGGAAAGACCAGGTTACTGAGAACCTTACAGAACTCGGTGTGACTAACTGGAGAAGAAGCGCAGAAGATCGAGGCGCTTATAATATTTTTCTACGTGCGGTATATAATCCACTGGGATTGCATAGAAGTACCAGCTAAGTAAGTAAGTAAGTAAGATCTCAAAGTAATGCTCGCTGGGAAGAAATTTTCGTCGAATGAAGAGGCGATCGCCGAAACTGAGGCCTATTTTGAAGCAATGGACAAATCGCACTACAACAATGGTATCGAAAAGTTGAAGGGTCGATATAAACAGGCAAAAAAAAACAAATTTTTCCAAAAATAAGTGCTTAACTATGGAAGGCCGGGGATTTTTCAATTGACCTGTTAACATTTTTCCCAAACATACCTACCCCATATGTTCGCCTCCTAAGGGGTAACTACATTTACATTCACCCCCAAGAGGGGTCAAATGACCGACCCACAGTAATTTTTCCCTCCTAACTCCATACAAATTGATCCTCTCTGATATATATATGTGAATGATCAGCGTCGAATTCTTTGTAGAAACTATCGAGCTGAAATTTGGATTCCAAGATCTATCCGCTTAGGGAAGGCTTATTTCTAAGATCGAATAATAACAATAATTTCCCATACAAACTCTCCCTTTTTGGGGGTGTCCGTCTGTCTGCCATCGCGATTACAACCGAAGGCTAAGAGCTAAGAACTTATATTCTCTAAGCGTAGGTTAAGTTCTATGATGACAAAAATACCTCTTTTTGGGGTGTACCTGACAAGTACAACTCCCTCCTCCCATACAAAAGCCCCCTTTTTGTGGTGTCTATCTGTCTGTCAAGATCGGACAATAACAACTCTCACCTCCCATACAAAACCCAACTTTTAGGGGGTTTCCTTCTGTCTATCGAGCTGAAATTTGGTCTGCAAGCTTCTAGCCCCTATGCTTAGGTTAAGTATGAACTTAATTTCTCGCCAAGATCATGTGCTACAATTTGTATACTCTCAGCATCGCCTTCTTGCACTTTTCAAGAACAGGTCCTGATTAAGTTTTATTGCCACGAATTTAAAACAATTGGTGCTTTAATATTGATATTTTGATTTTGGGTTGTTTGGTCAGAGGATACCCAGGTGACCTTGTGGACTCTATTATGGGAGAATAATGTGCCTCCCTCAGATAACGAGATTGTTCGCTACGCTCATTTCTGCAAATACCTATTTAGTAATGACATGACATCAGTATGATATTATAAGCGAGGATCTAAGTACTTAGAATGTAATGTGTGTGCAATGTATAAAATATCATCCACTCAATATAACTCCGCTTAAAATGGCACATACTGACATCGTCACTTACTTTGTAATCAAGCGTGTTATCAAGCCCGCATAAAACTTCGCTTATAATGTAATTGCAACCGAGATGGGACTTCCTGACATCTTCCCTTACTTTGTAAGCAAAAGCGCACCGATTAAACGGCCTATGACACTGCCGTGTAAATGTAAGGCGGAATATAAGCGAGAGAATCATCACTGATTGCTTCTAAATATAGCTGACATCAGCGATTACGTAATGGGTATTTTTACCGATGGGTAGCTGACCATTTGCGGACATGAGAGTGGACGATATTTTGTACATTACACAAGCGTGACATGGTTCGTACATAGATCACTCGCTTACAATGTCATAATGATGTCATGGATTATTAACTAGGTACTTCATTTCATTACCGTAGGGATCCCAGCGACCTATGTACTTAGAACGTCACGTGTGTGTAATGTAAAAAATATTGTCCACGTATTATAACTCCGATTGAAATGGCACCTACTGACATCGTATCTTACTTCGTAATCAGGCATGTTATCAACCTCGATTAAAGCTCCGATTATAACGTAATTGCAACTGAAATGGCACTTACTGACATCGTCGCTTAATTTGTAAGCAAGTGCACACCGATTAAATGGCCTATGACACTCCTATGCTAAATTTAAGGGGAAATATAAGCGAGAGAATCATCACTGATTGCTACTAAATATAGGTTACATAAGCGATTAAATAATGTGTATTTTTACCGCTGGGATGTTACCTTGGAGAGGTTGCTAGAGAATTATACTTTTTGTGTTAAATCCGAAGCTTCGGTGGGAGTGTAATATCGAACGCAGGTTATGTTTCTAGCCATCTAGCTGTTATGATTCTGTCTGAGTAAGCTTGCCAGTCAATGAGGGCATTACGGGCATCCTTCGAGAGAAGAAAACCGACACCACTTGATCGATGTGCATCACAAGGCTTTTCAGAGTAAATGAGGGTGAATCCGTTACTTTTTCTGGCCAGTTGGTTTCGCTCTTTACAAAGTTAACCTAATTTGGCCAGATCCAAAAGCGATCTCAAGTGCCACGTTCCAAATCGAGTCCGTTGTTTGAAGCTAATGGTCGTCATGCGGTTAATCGATCGTTTTACATAAGCTTCGGTTTCAGTAATCCTGGAATCTAAGATGAGTAGGTGATTAGCCTTCTACCAGAACTCTTCCAAGCGAGCAGGCTGTGGCGAACATTTACGTTGCGCCACGGTGAGGGTTATACCACCTATTTTCGATCAACAGAGCTCCGTTGCAACGCCAAAGCTTACTACTCTTTGCATGTGTTAAATAAACTGATCACCAACAATCATGTAGGGTGTGCTAACACATCACACAGATCTCCCCCCGCCAATCATGATCATTGCCTTTAATTTGTGTTCATCATACATCTACCAGTTACTTGCTGCTGTCCAACATCTGTCTCAATTACTCAAATGTCAATTCAATAATTATGCATTGGACACTTCAATTATAAAATGATAAAACATGAGACGAGGAAATTTATATGAACTGCAAATTAATGTAGCTCAGTACTATGTATATGCAGTAGCAGTGGCAAGCTACCAACCAATTGCCCAGCTCGTTTACTATCACACACACAATATCGAGGGCTGATGATGGTTGATGCCCTCATCAACGCAGCTTAATTAAATGACGTTAGATGTTAATAATACTGACTGATGGCTAGTAGGGCAATTTTACAGTTGGCATTACAGTCCGCCAGTCATCTCTTAGACGTTCCCGTTAACAATTACCCCTACGGATGGCGCTGCGTATGGTGTAAGTGATGTTAACGATAATCTAATGATGATTTTATCCAATCCATCACGTTTATGTTCTAACATTTCTCTGTCTGTCTGTCCGTCTGTTGTTCACAGCGAGTCGTGAGTTTTTGAGCCAATCATTTGTTGTTTTCTTCAATGTTGCTTTTGTTCATTGAGATTCATGAAAAGTTAATTGTGTTTAAATGTATATTTTTATGGTTTGTTTATATTTTCTTGTTGGTTGATTATGACCTTCTTTCATTGGCTGTAACGCGAATTATCACGTTCAATGATGGTTCAATGTTGATAATGATGGAGATTATGATGACAGAGATGGAGATGATGATGTTGACGCTGGGAATGGGGTTGTTGATCAGGTATCGACGCATTGCTTCCGTAGCACTGTACATTAATGGATATATGTGGCAATAAGAAATTTTTAGTAAATAACTCTGGCTCTCTACACGATACTCAATCTACTGCCACCTGATCTGAACTGCAAATGCTCCGCCCTCAAATCAGCTATTCGACTAAACGATATTGAACATTAGGATCCTTCCATCGGACACTCACGGATCCTGAACCATATCAACATCTCACTTGAAACTGAATACGTGCTCAATGCACGGAAATTAAATATTCTCTACGAAATTAGAACGCCCTCCAGAAAGCTCCAGAGAACTAGAACGCAATGTATGGACCAATAAACATGGATGACAAGGTCGGCTATGATATCTACTCTGCGGATCTAGGCCTAAGTATAAGATCAAGGATTCCAGACTTCTTCAGCGTTTTCCAAGCGGAAATACTTGCTATAAGGCAAGCTGCGGACGTGATCACAGGAGGATATTTTCCTGTTCACGGATAGTCTGGCGGCGGTAAACTCTTTGAAGTCCTGCGACATCAAATCGAAAGTTGTCAGTGCCTGCCGGACATCTCTTAACGAGATATCCAGGATAAATAGAGTTCAGGTTACGAGCAGAGCCGACGAAGATGCCCTGCAGGAAAGCAGGCACTTTGCCCTACATCCACCTGTAAAAGTTCCATTGGAAATCAAACGTTTAGAATTGCAAACGACAGATGGAAGAATGAAGAAACCTGTAAAAAGGCCAAAAAGACTTGGCCAGAATACAGCGCAAAGCCTACATCGTACCTGGTAAGTCTTGAGAGGGACCAGAAAAGGACATGCGAGCAGAATGGGATTCGCAACGAAAAGCGAATGTAACTACTGCGGGAATAGCAGCAGTGAACTATCTACCGAACACATTATATGCGATTGTCCAGCCCTATACAGAAACTGGGACAACCTTCTTAAATGGTAACGAGGAATTTGCATCCTTGGATATCGGAAGGATCAACAACTTTTGTAAAATAATCAATTGGACGGATTGGATCGAAACTCCGGATTCCCAAAACTTGCAAAGCAATCAGGCAGTAAACGCCCTGATAGCATAGGTTCAAGGGATGATACCCAACGGGTGTCACAATGGGTCCATAGGGACCTAAGTGATCTCCTCGTAGAAGGAGATGCCTGCACACCAACCACCAACCAACCAATTCTGGAAGATTTTAGTGCTGAAATAGGAAGGGTTGACCAGTGGGAAACTTCAGTGTACACAACAACACCTCAGATAGCGGGTTCAGACTGGTTAACTTCGCTTCAGTAAGAAATATGGTAGTGAGTAGTGAGAACCAGATTCCCTCATAAAGATATCCTGATCAAAAGAGAAGAAACCAGATTGATCATGTGGTACCCGATGGACGCCATGTCTCAAGCGTTATGGACTTGTGCCCGCTGCAAATATTGACTCCGATCACCACATAGTTCCAGCTAAGGTAAGCACGCTATTAAATTGTGGTAAAAATGCTCGTAATCAAACGCTAAAGTAGCTAGACATTACAAAGCTGCTTATCACCGAAATACCCAATGCCTACCTCAACCAATTCTCTCAATTACTTTGAAAAAATCTCCTATATAGGTATACACAATGCAACCTGGATATCCCCTGATCAAAAGACAAGCAACCAGATTGTCCATGGGTGCTAAAAATGCGTGTAACCAAACGCAAAAGAAGCTAGACATTAAAAAAGCTATATACCACAGATATAGCCAAGGCCTATTCCCACCAACTCTCTCAATAACTTGTTCCCGACCACAGCCGCAACGACCGTACTGGGTTATGAAAGCCCCCGCTCAGACAAGCCCTGGTACGATAAACATTTCGGGAAAGGTCTAAGGAAAAGAATGTTGCATACAGGGCAAAAATGAAGCCAATAGCAACGCGTGCAGTGACGGAGCGTTATAATGAGAACAGGGGGGAGATGAAACGCATCTTCAGGCGGAAAAAGCGTCTGTGGAAGAAATGAGCCACTCAGAATATCGAAAACTCCAGGGATAGAGGTGAATCCCGAAAGTTCTACCAAAAGTTAAAAAGGAAAGGTTTTGGAACAGGGATCCCAAGCTGCAGGAACAGAGTCGGTAATCTGGTCAAGGATACTCAGTGTGTGCTGCAATTATGGAAGAAACACTCATTCTCTTCTCGTTCCCAAAAGCAGTTTAAGTGACGAAATCACGCCAATCACCGACGACAGAGTAGTTTGTCCAACAGCCGAGCCAAAACGAAATTAGCACCGAGCCGATGGACTGCGGACAGAGCTTTTTAAAGCCGACGACGATGAGCTGGCGACGAGCATGCATGGAATCTCAATGTCCTGTGTTAAGAAAGGCGAGCCAAGTGTGTGTACCAACTATCGCGGGATCAAACTTTTACCCATCGCATTCAAGGTGATGGAACCAGATAATGAGACGAAGAGTCAGACGGAGGCGGAAAAAGTGTCAATGCAAGAAAAGAGAGATCCAGGATATTAAAAATTACAAGGACGGAGGTGAAGACCTTTTGGTAGAACTAAAAGGTAAAAACCAAAGGTTTTCGAAAAGGTATCCACCCCCAATAAGGACGAAGATGGAAATCTGATCAACAATTGCACGGCTTAAAAACAATAAAGCTTCGGGTGCGACAATGAGCTGGCAACGTACATGTCCCAGCACATAAACACAATTTGGCTCATGAAACACATGGCAAATCATTATAATCTAAGTGTTATGTGTCCTGTGCTTAAGAAAGGGGATCCAAGTGTGGGTACTAACAATCGCGGGTTTAGCCTTTTAACCATCGCTTACATAGTCCTGTCCTAGCGAACCTGATTGCACCTTATCAGTAAGGCTTTAGATTTGGTAAATCCACGACCGACCAGATATTCACACTATGACAAATTCTGGAGAAGAACCAAGAAATGCAGATTGACACCTACTCGTCTGTGTATCAATTACAAACCTGCATTCCAATACTACAGAAACTTTTACATGCTAAGGCTGAGTTTAATATCGCCGGAAATCTGATACAGCATTGCGGGATGACACTGACCGACACGAAGGCTTCAGTGAAATTAGACAAAAATCTGACAGAACCAACAAGCGAGACTTCAAACAAGGCGATAGTCTGTCATGCGTTCTCGCTAATATCGTAATATAGATGATCATGCGGAAGGCGGCAGTAAACAGGACTGGTACCATCTTTAACAAAAGTCGCTTGCTGCTTGCGTATGCCGATGATATATAAATATTATTGGCCGAAGACTGCAGGATGTTACAGCGGCCTTTTTGAGCACTAAAATATAGTCGGCAAAATGAGTCTGATGATAACGGTGGACAAATATTATTTTAACGTACAAAGAGTCTACTTGATTGGGACGCTGCGTAAACGTTGACAACTGTAAGTTTAAATTTTTAAATGATTTTGTCTACCTTTGCTCCACTGTAAACAAAAATAATAATGTCATCCTGTCAAAATGTCAAATCAAGAGACGAGTATTGATCGCGATTAAATGATAAAGCTCTCTCTCTTTCTCGATGGGACGGGACCGGTCGTGGCATAGTGGTTAGAACACGCGTCTACCATACGGGAGATCCGTGGTTCGATTTCCGGCTCCAGTCATCTACATTTTTCTTTCTTTGCCGTCCTCCTCGATGTTGTCCACAGCATCTTCGCGGTATAAGTGTCGAGTTAATCGGCATGTCTAGTAAAAGCTTCACAAACAGTGACGTTCACATTCGTCGATAAACAAGTTGGTGCCGTTTGTTGTGAAGCAAAAATAGAAAGCGTTTTAATTCACAACAACGCGAGCAGCTATCCTATACCTCATTCATGGGGTTTTAAGTTAAGTAAGTAAGTTGTTCTCTCTCCACGCACAAAGATCCAACTTTACCAAAAACTGGTGAAGTGGAAAGTGCGACCAAAACTATGTTGCTGCTGTCTGAACGAACGGATAATGGACGAGTGGAAGAAATTGCTGTCGCTTAAACTATAAACAGGTTACACAATGCAATAGCCAATCTGAGGGTTATAAATTGCAAGTCGTGGTGAAGGTGCTAGGTGAGTATAGTTAAAAAATGGTTCGGCGTTCTCTGACCAATATATTGAGGTTTTGCTTAGTTTTTTCAGCTATAACTCAAGATCCAGTGTCAATTTCTCATATCATTATTTAGCAGAATTGTAGCTACGGCGCATATAAATAATTTATATTAACACAGTACAACACATGAATTTGGGACTCAATTCTGAGAACTGCACGCGAAAGTAGCCCCAAAAAGAAGAAGTTCTGCATCATTCGTTTTGTCAAGTTACATGCCATAATAATTTAACATCTATTTGAAGTTTGTAAGTATCGTATAAGGGAATTTGTCACGTTTTAGGTTCTTTTGTTTGACACAATATAAATACTACATGGTGACGTATGATTTTCATATGTAATATTCCACGTAAATCATACGCCACGAGTACAACAGTTTTATTATAACTGCTACAAAATAAACCCAGTTCAAAATCATTTGATGAATGGAAAAGTGAAACCGTTGCTTATTTAGGGAAACGTTATATAAACAGATTAACATAAATGAATTATTATTCTTAATTTTTTTAAATTTGTTTCAGCTAAATCGGAATAGTGGTTCTCGAGTTTTGTCAAACGATACTTACTAACTTTAAATCGATATTAAATTATTATGGCATGTAAATTGACAAAACGAAAGATGCAGAACTTCTTCTTTTTGGGGTCACTTTCAAGTGAAGTTCTCAGAATTGAGTCCCAAATCAATGAGCTGAAAATTGTTGTACTGTGGTATATATCCATGTTAAAAATCAAGTTCAACCAATTTTATTCAATGAAACCTTTTGAAAGTTGTCATTTATCGGCCTTTACTGTAAAATTTCCCCCATACCTTTAATTTTCTGGCTATATATAGGTTGTCTTATCTATGATAACTTGAAAACTGGTCATCGCAGATGATATTGAATGATGGCCCTGTATTGTACACAGGTAGCGAGTTTGCATTTCTTACTCGCTGCATACATATGTATGTATGTATAACGTATAAGTCATATTAATGTTATGCGGCTTTGTTATTACTCATACGCACCTTGTTCTAATATTGTGGACTTATGGTTTTATATATTTCTGGTAATTTTTTTTCTATATTGTAGTCTGATACCAAAAAATCTTAATTTGAAAAATATATTCTTTTTAAATGACTGACTTACCGTCTGATCATAGCAAATTCGTTTTAATAACTTGGGGCAGGCAATAACTTACCTAAAAAGAAACAACAACAAAATATATGATATAATAATATAAAAAACTTGTTAAACCATTAAGAAGTCTTAAAAACTATGCAAATTTGGTTTTTTTTTTAGCATGGTAGTAATTTTTGACTCTCACGCAATGTCGAATGCCTATGGATTCCAGGATCCGCTCTAATCAAAATTTTTTACTTACAAATTATTTGAGACTATTAAACATGTAATAAGCCGCAACTTCATAAAAAATGCTTTCATCTACTGTTTTGAATAAAACCCTTAAAGCTTTCCTCAAAATTGGCGTCTTATCATACAAAGTTAAAAAAAAAAAACTTTTTATAAAGCGGATAAACCGAATAAGAACAAATTATAACTTTAGAAAATCTCATCAAAACTAATGATGCTTATTCATTCTATGCTCGTCCATCATTACTCTGAAAATGTACGTAAAACAGCTCAACCCATAAGTTCAAACATTTAAAAAAGCATTAACAAAAATTCCATCAATTCTCTCTCTCTCTCTCCGCACCTTCTAAAGTTGAGCTAAATTCATTTGTCAAAACGAATACAACATAATCCCACTTTTCCCATTCAGTTTTCCCTCAATTGTTGTTTCCTTCCACAGAAACAGAAAAGTTAAAAAAAAACGAAGTATAACTAAGCGAAAACACCTGGAAACTCTCTTCTCCTAAGGCCCTCAGGTATAGTTAATATGCATTACATATGTATGTATGTATATGTTTGATGCTACCAAAATTAATTATCATGTTATGTTGGTTGGGATGCCTTGACTGCTTTGTGTCGACTCATTTAACACAGTTTTTTTTATGGTTACACACACACTGACAGTCATCCATCCTCAATTTTCTCCTATGTGTAATTATTATAAAACTCAGTGTATCCGTTTCTTGTTATCATCGTTATGGTAAACAATCATTAGGTGACGTTGACTGTGTGTGGTTGTATGTGTATCTTTTATGGAAGCTAGAAAAAAAATATAATAGTTAGAGACTAAAACCACTGGAATAATTCCCTAATATCCACTAACGTAGCCATGCACTTAGGATGAGGTGGGTCATTAGGAGTTGGAAACTTTTGGTAAAAATTACAAAATAAATTATATATACACTAGCTGACTCGTTGAGTTACAACCACATTTATAAAATTTAGAACATCCAGGCATGCCACAAGGCCTTCTGAGACATTCCAATGTCATATTTTCAAGGCCTTGTTTTCACATGCCTGAAAACAGGCCTTCTTTTTCCTTTCTGAAATATCCTGAGAACATGTTCACTCCATTCTTTAAAGATCACTGCTGCAGACCTTCCTTGAGAAGGGAGAATCAACGTTTTCGATTATTCCACCATTTCGTGTGTATACACATTCAGTCCCCCTTCCCATAGAAGGCATGCAAAGAAAATGCAACGAGGAAGATGTTCTTATGTTTTTGATTAGTTTCAGTCACACAATTCGAATGCATTTTCATAGGCTAGATGATAGCATGGCTGACTAACAATTGCAAGGTAAAGGGCTCAAACTCCAGCAAGGTTTACTGTCGTTAGAAAATAAGTGTAAGTATAGAGAGAAATTTATAGAAATGAGAAATATCTAAAAATAAACTAAACAGTTTGAACGAGGACAGCTGTATATTTTTTTTTCAAGTTTTCAATTCCTCCTTTCTTCATGTGTATGCAGGCCTTCTTATCGGAAGCAACAATGGAAGGCCTTGCCTCCCAATGGCAGCCTAAGTCATTTGTGAAGGAAGAGGGAATGCCGAGCGCAGGCGTACTGACTGCTTTTGAAGACGTTCCATAAGGTCTTCTAGGTCCTTCCTTTTGCCTACATTACGGTATTAACGAGAACGCATGACAGACTATCGTCTTGTCTAAAGCCTCGCTTGGTAGAAAATGGCTCTGTAAGATTTTTGTCTATTTTCACTCAAGACTTCGTGGCAGTGCGGAAATATCAAACTCAGCCATAGTATTTAATAATTTCTGTCGCATCGAAGCAGCTTTATTGTTTTTTGAGCTTTGCAATTGCCGTGTAAATCTCGTTTTGCCTCGGTGGTGAACAATCTATTCCATCGTCGATGGACGACATTTTTCCGTCACTTATGCTACCATCGGGAACGAGCAGATTCCATAAGTGTTCCCTCATTCCTCGTGTCCGCGACCAGATTTCCATCTCTGTCATTACAAGTGAGGATTCCTCTTCCAAAACCTTCTCTTTTTAACTTTTGTAAGAACTTTCGGGTTTAACCTCTATCCTTATTTTTCTATCCGCTTTTTCCACCCGAACCCGGATAACGTTCTGAAGATATGGATATTCTGCTGAATACGGACAGCACTGCAGAAGACCATGTTCTAAATCATGACGATAGTATTAACTGTCCACCTCCGAGCCAAAGTGAGATACGTGAGGCATTATTCCGTCTAAAAAATAACAAAACAGCTGGAGCCGATGGTCTCCCGGCTTAATTGTTCAAGGCAGGTGGAAAGGAGCTGATTATGAGCATGCATCAGCTCATGGAGAACATCTGACAAGAGGAGAGCATGCCCGGGGATTGGAGTCTCATTATGTTATGTCGCATATACAAGAAAGGAGATCGTAGTGAATGTAGGAACTATCGTGGAATAAGCCTATTACCAATTGCGTACAAGGTCCTTTCAAGAATATTGTATGAACGTCAAAACCAATTGAAGAAAAACTAATTGGACCTAATTAGTGCGGCTTTAGACCTGGTAAATCTACGACGGATCAAATATTCAAGTTACGACAAATCCGGAAAAAAGCTCATGAAAAGCAGATCCACACCTATCACCTCTTTGTCGACTATAAAGCTGCCTTCGACCCTCCGATAAGAAATAGGCTTTATGAGGCCACCATATCTGAGTTTGGTATTCCTGCAAAGCTGATTCGACTTTACAGATGTACCTTGGAAAACGCCAAATCCTTGGTTAAGATCGGTAAGGATCACTCTGAACCATTCATAGTTGGATTAGGCATTGGCTATCTTAGTGGTATGCAGCTTTGAGATGTCTAGCTTCCTTTACGTTTGGTTTCGAACTTTGTTAGCACTACTCAATCGCGTGCGTACCTTGGCTGCAACTGTGGTGATACGAGTCATTTCTGGAATGCGCATCACACGCGCGGTCATGAAGATTGAGACATGCCATCCATTGTTTACCACGTGATCAATCTGGTTTCTTGTACTTTGATCAGGAAATATCCAGGTTGGCTTGTCGATATCTTTTTGGCGGAATCTGGTTACACTCCCTACCATGCTCTTTGCCGCTGCGAAGCTATGCCTAAATCCGTTGTATTTCCTATTTTAGCATTGATATCTCCCAGTAAAATTTTAATGTCGTTGTCAGGGCAGCGGTCGTATCTTCTCGCCGACTAAATCTGAAACCTTAACTCTGCACTCTCTTTCGAATTCCGATCTTTTTCCATACATATTCTTGGAATAAATTTTTGTCAGATCGGCTCACTCCCCCTTACAGCGGTCAATTCTTTGAAATAAAGAGGAAGGTTTGCCCGTTAATTATGAAAAACAACTTCAGTCAAATGGCCACCACGAGCACGCTTACAGGACCAAATCCTTTTCATGAAATTTTCTCTAACCAAATCGCAAAATGGCTGCCATATGTCCTCGATAGCCTCACGAATTTTATCTTTAAGATCTTGAATCGACGCTAGGCTGTTGGCGTAGTCCTTATCTCTCACGTGGGAAGAAGTCGCAAGGTGTTAAATCACAAGATCTCGGTGGCCAATTGTGATCACCTCTTCGAGAGATAACACGGTCCGAAAACTTTTTCCGTAAAAGATCAAAAGCGCCGTCTTGTTGAAAGTATACGTTGTTCAGACCAATACCATCCAACTCTGACTATAAAAAATCATTAATCATCTCTCGATAGCGCAATCCAATCACCGTAACCTTATTTTTTGAAAAAATAAGGTCCATAGACCCTGCCGGACCATAAACCGTACCAAACAGGGGTATCTTCTTAACAATGACTCATGTGTTTTCCAAGCTTGTTGGCGTAGCCACCGAGATGGAAATGGGCCTCATCAGTCAAGATGATTTTTCGATGCAATTCCGGATCATTTTCATGTATTTCAAGGACCCAATCAGCAAAAACACGACGTTGTTGATGATCGGCCGGCTTGAGTTCTTGTGTTAACTGAACGTTATAAGCCTTAAGACCCAAGTCTTTATGCAAAATACGGTGTACTGACGTTTGTGTGCCCAATTCCAAAGAACGACGAGGAATAGACAAACCTGGATTTTCTTCAACATTTTGGGCTACAGCAGCAATATTCTCAATTGTTCTTGAGCGACGTGCACAGGTTTAATTCTTCTTGTCCCAACAGCTGGAATTTTTCCACTAATTTCTGTATTGGCTTGCTCCCTATGGACTTAGAACGAAGCAAGGGGGGGTTTTCGAAATTCTTACCTTTTGGGGGTAAAAAGGACTGAAAAGGGATAAAACTGATAATAAACGGCTAAAGGTATAGTCTCAAAAATTGAGGTGAATATTTTGGTTGTGCGATGTAAAGTAATTTTTCAAATTCGTTTTTAAGTTGTAAAAATACCGAAATAGGGATAAAACTGATGATACCACTCAGATCAAATACCTAAAGGTAGAGTTACGAAAATGTATATAGAATCGCTCCCTATAGAATTAAAGAGCCTCCAGACGGAATTTTTAGACACTCGAATATTTAGGGGTATAAAGGCCGAATAGGGATATCTTTGAAGTTCGTACTTTCAGCGATAAAAAGGGACTAAAGTGGTACAATCACTCAGACCAATGAGATAAAGCTACAACGACATAAATGGTGTTGGCGTTTGCGTTTTATCTGTACTGCTAAAATTCATGAGAAGGTTTATTGCAAGTACGGGTGAAGCAACGCGAACCGGGAAAGCTGGTTTGTTATGTTCTGACTAGAAGAAGAAACAGCCGAAAGTTGCGGTAACTTGTTCCCTAATTTGTCGACACCTTTTCGCAGATATTCCAAGTTAACTTCGCTTTATGAAATGTAAGAGTAAGGCCTACACGACGATACTCACATAAAATACTCGTGGGCTCTGTATCGCTCCCCATTGACGGTGATAGCCTGACCGCTGTCGTTTTAGAAAACGTGCAGACTGGCTCAAGATCCCCACAATTCATACGGCATTACTGTCGTATATGCCATCATGTAGATATTCATCTTTGTCAGCGAACAAACAGCGTTATCCATGGTGATCAGTTTTAACTACTACTAGCACAGAATCCTCTTTGTGTTTTTCATCTAGTATCACCGAGAAGGTTTGACCAGATGGTATTCTCTACCCCATTTGAACTTATTTCACAATTTTAATACATGCATCACCAATAGAACTATTGCTTTAACTACTGCAGATACAAAAGCTGTCAGAATATTTGTATCACGTTTCAATAATAGTTCTCTAGCCATTTTCCGAGAGAGTGCTAATTTACAATTCTGCCATCATCCAGCTAGGAACAAAGTTCCCCATCCTACTGGCTTTATTCATTCGTGTTTCAATATATTTCGGATACAACTCCTCCGAACATTACTAATGCCAATATCATCTGCAATAATACGACTTTAAAACGTCTCCGAACATTTATCGATATTTATTACTGTATCAGTTTCGATGAACTGGCCATGCAGCATACACTACAAGACGGTCCCAAAAACAACTACAAAGCGTAATTCAAACTTCCTGGTTCAAACAACATACCTTGTCTTTGCTACCTAATTGTAATCACCACAATCGGTCAGGAACCGAAGTTTCCCGTCGGGCTGGGAGTAGGCATAATATGAGACTGAATGGTGGGCTCGAGAGCTCTTTAATGGCCTCCACACATATGGAGTGAAGTACATCAAAATAATTTTTCACAGAAAGCTAAATTATCAAAATCAAATATGTTTTTTGTTAACCGAAACTTAATTTTATCCAATTTTTTAGAAACCTACTTACGCCGATAGATGTCCAATGCCAATTCAACAACTTCTCGAGTTCCTGCAAATTTGATCGTAGATTATATTATCACTTGCAATTATTGTTGTCACAACACTGCAACATTTTGCAAAAACTTAAACAATAGGTTTCATCTCCAAGTACTGTTGTTGTAATATGAAGCATTTTATAATTCTCATCGTCTTTATAAAAGTTTTAAAATTTCTCAATAGAAATGTGTCACTGCATAACTTTAAAAATAACAATGAAACACTTTAACTACTGTTAGCAAATAACCTTGGCCTTTCTCTTATCGTCTACTGATAAAAACAAGTCTAGTAATTATGAAAATAATCATCATTATGATGATGGATGATGCTTAAACAGGAGAAACAAAAAACTTGTGAAATCTTGCTGCATATAGTAGAAAAAAGCGAAATATTTATATAGTTGTAAATGTGTGCCAGTGATGGTAGGAAAAGAGCAACATGTTGACACTGGTGGATTGTCTACGTTAACGTCATCATCATGTTGATAATTATCATTGTTGTCATCAACATTATTATCACTTTATCGCAGGCATAGTCGTCGCTTCAACCCACCAGTGGAAGTTGCAATGGTGTGTTGCTGAAGGGATATCAAAGTAAACGTATACATATGAGTCATGTCACGATTAACAATTTTATTTAAAAAGTTCACTGACTTTAGTAAGGTATTTATTGCAATGCCTTTTATAGTCTAATTGTGTCCGTTTCTCATATACCTAATAAGGTACTATTAACGCGTTAGCGGATTTTGTACATTAGTTCAATTTGTGAGCGATAGGTGGCTGAATGATCTATGTGTATAGTATATGTACATAAACTGTTGTTAACATGATAGTTTCTACGGAAATATGACCAACGTAGTGTTCGTGGTAGTTATTTGTACGTCACATACCGTTTTGGTATATTTCTTAGACATTATCATTAAAATGTGCCCAGCAGATCACTTACAGGGGTCGGATGATTCAAAGACACCGCGAAGAATCAAGGGTAGACGATGTTAGAGGAAATCTTATGGACCGACAACGACACCGTCATGGCAACAATAAGGATCCCGGATTGTTGAAGACGTAACCTAGAGAAAATCGACAAGGGAAACTGCAAATCGGAAATGTTACACCAGTTAGTTGCTACCTTACACCCATTGACAACATAGAGAGGTTTCAAATAAGACAAGACGGCATTGAGGATTATATACAACAGGTTCGAGGAGATCTTATAGTTGACTGGGGATTACTAACTAACTACTAATTAAATTTCCCTTTACACCCCATGAACGAGGTATGGAATAGCTTCTCGCGTTGTTGTGAATTAACACGCTTTCTACACATAATTGCGACGAATGCGAACGTCACTGTTTGAGAAGCTTCTACTAAATATGCCGATTAACTCGACACTTTTACGGATCTTCCCTATGGTATTTGCGTGTTTTCTAACCACTATCCCACGGCCAGTCCCAGAATACTATTGACAAATATAAGAGGCATAAGGTAAACCGAAGTGAAAGCCTGTGAGGACACCATACCATACATGAAACTAGTCTCAGACAGTGGAGGAGGGTACACGATATATAGAAATACATGCAGCGGCTATGCCCTAACTTAATTTCCTATGCACCCCATGAATGAGGTATGGGATAGCTTCTCGCGTTGTTGTGAATTAACACGCTTTCTATTTTTAGATTCACAACTAACGGCACCTACTTGTTTATCGACGAATGCGAACGTGTTTGAGAAGCTCTTACTAGACACGCCGATTGACTCGACACTTATACTGCGAATGCGCTGCCAACAACATTCGAGGGGAGCCGACAACGAAAGAACAATTATTTTTTTTAAGATGCCAGGTTTGAACCTGCGATCTCCCGCATGGTAGTCACGTGTTCTAACCACTATGCCACAGGCGGTCCCGCAGCGGCCATGCCACTTTCAGTAAAATTGTGCAGCAAATTACAACCCCCTGCAAATAGATTGCTGGGGAACAGAACTCAATGTTACTAGATAGAAAAATTGACCAAAGGCATACGAGGTCCTGGAAGCAGCAAATGCCAACAAAACCGCAGAGGAAGTAATGTCATAAAACAAAAGAGTTGCGATCAGTCGATGCCTAGGATTAAGGCAAACAAGGCAGAGGAATGGCAGCTGTTTATTGGTGGAACGGGGACAGCCTGAAACGTGACAAATTTCCCTATACGATACTTACTAACTTTAAATCGTTATTAAATTATTATGGTATGTAAATTGACAAAACGGATGATGCAGAACTTCTTCTTTTAGGGGCTACTTTCACGTGCAGTTCTCAGAATTGAGTCCCAAAATCATGTGTTGTACTGTAATATTTACACATAAATGGTTTTCAAATGAGTTACAAAAATTTTAATGATGTATTTTAAATTATTTAACATATCAACCCGACTTAACTAATTTGCATTATTAAAAGGCTCCATGTCTATGTCCTTCCATCGAAATATTTACAGACGACAGATGTCAAAGGTCGATTTTTGTAGCTGCTATGTACACATATATCAATTAAAGCGATTTACTACTGCTTCACAATGTTCTCTGGTCTGTTACTACCACCATGTGTAAGGCCAGGCTTAAGGAATGGGAAACGATGTCTACTATTAAATGATGTCCGTCTACAAAGTTTACATCGAAAGAGTGTTTAGCACATGTGACACAATTTAAAAACCCCTCCCTACCGTACGTACTGCGTTTTGTTGCAACGGCATTCACAACAACAACAGTAAGAAAGAGTGTAATTGTGTTGTACTCTCAGTGAGTGTCACACGACTGAAGTTCATTAACAATCTCCGGAATGTGGGAATATTCTGGTGAATATTTCATGCGAATGGGAATTAATTTTGAGGACAACAGATTTGTCTGCTTGAAAAAACTTGTAAACAAGTGTGAGATGAGAACATGATATACGTTTGGGAAACTTGCAGTCTGCTATGACTGGCTTTTCTTCAGAATTACCGGATGGATACATACAGGATACTTAGTTTGATGGCAGTAAGGGAATTGAGGATTTTCTTATAAGAGTCTTTGGGAAAGACCTTAAGAATAACCACCTGAAGCTCTCTTCGGAGATACCCAAGCAGCTTACAATGTCCTAGATAACACGTATTCTCCAGGCAATGCCATCGAGCATTCGTTAAGTGGTAGCAAATGTGAGAGGCGCTATAATGAGTAACCCAAATGGCATGCTATCACAGATGCATCTTAGGAAATAGGTAAAAAAAAGTTACTGATGCTCAACACAACGGTTCTCTTAGTGATTCAGGCAGCCCCAAACTACTAGGATTGTGAGAGTTGGCATAATAAGCCACTCTCCTTAAAATTAGATAATTTCCCTTTACACCTCATGAATGAGGTATGGCATGGCCTCTCAACGCACTTTCTATTTAGGATTCACAACTTACGGCACCTACTTGTTTATCGAAGAATGCGAACTTCACTGTTTGAGAAGCTTTTTAGAAGATATGCCGATTGACTCGACACTTTTACTGCGAAGTTGCTGTAGACAACATCGAGGGTGCCGGCAATGAAAGAAAAATGTTGATGACTGGAGCCAGGAGACGAACTTGAGATCTTCCGCATGGTAGTCGCTTATTCTAACCATCATGCCATGGCCGGCCCCCTTAGTAATCCCCCTTAAATAAAATATTTTTTTAAAAACACGAAGAAAAGGAAAAACAAGAACCCCCACCAATGTTGACGGCCACCGTAAACGTTGTAAGGACCATCATATACGGATATGCACCGGGAATGTCCAAACTTTCTTTACATATGGTGCCTTTAACCAATTGCCCTCGACAAATACAAGGCTGACATCGCTGCCATACACGAAGTGAGATAGACGGGACAGGTATGCACACAACGAATGGACTGTGATATCTTTTACAGCGGCCATGTACAAAGAAAATAATTTTGATGTGGATTCATAGTCGGCAAGAGACTTCGACATCTGGTCACGTCGTTTAATCCCTCAAGTGATCGAATAGCCGTTATCCGCATCCAAGCGAAATATTTTTACATCTGATTTGTGTAAACGCTCCGACGGAAGACAAAGACGAGAACATTATAGATACATTCTATGAGCTCCTAGAGGAAATATATGAGGGCAGTCCTGCACATGACAATAAAATTGCTCTGGGAGATTTTACTGCTAAAATTGGAACAGAAGATGCACTTGTTTCCGCAGTCAGAAAATTCAGTCTACACAACAACACCTCCGATATTGGATTTAGACTGGTTAGCTTCGCATCGGCAAGAAACATGGTAGTGAGTGGAACCAGATTCCCGCATTAAGATTTCCAAGACAACCTAAATATCCCCTGACCAAAGACAAGAAACCAGATTGATCAAGTTGTAATTGATATAATGCTTGAGGCAGCATTATGGAGGTGCGTGAGACTCGCATCACCACCTAGTTGCAGCCAAGGTACGCACGTTCGTCACCAAACTTAAAGGAAGCTAGACATCACAAAGCTGCATTAGACCGAGATAGCCAATGCCTACTCCAACCAAATCTCTCAACTAATTCATACAAAACCCCCCAAATTCTGATGTTCCCGACACCCAGTGACGGCATATTGCGAATTCTATTACCACTGCCGCAACGACCGTACTGGGCTACGAAAATCTACGCTCAGACTGACGCCCTGTCTGAGTAAAAGCAAAACTGCAGTTAATGGCAATGCGTGCAGTGACCGAATGTTAAAATGAGAAGAGGAGGGAGATGAAACGCCTATTCAGCCGGAATAAGTGTCTGTGAAAGAAAATAGAAAATTACAGGGACAGAGGTGAAGCCCGAAAGGTCTACCAAGGGGTTAAACGCAAAGGTTTTGGAACAGGGATACCCACATATAAGGACGGAGTCGGAAGTCTGATAACATTCTGAGTGGGTTTTCAATAATGGAGGGAAGTCTTACGAACTCTAGTCGTATCCGAAGACAGCATAAGTGACGAAATCACGCCAATCATCGACGCCAGAGTAGATTGTCTACCACTGAGCCAAAACGGGATCAGCACGGCGATCGCAAGGCTTAAAAATAATAAACCTGCGGGAGGCGATGGACTACCGACAGAGCTTTTTAAAGCCGGCGGCGATGAGCTGGACGCATGCATGCACCAGCTCATAAACACGGTTTGGTTCAAGGAATGCATGCCCGATAATTGGAATCTGAGTGTTCTATGTCCTATGCTTAAGAATCACTATCGCGCTAACTATTCATCGCATAGAAAATCCAGTCTAGTGTGTTATGTGAAAGCCTAAAACTCATCCTAGCGAGCCAGATTTAACCTTATCAGTGTGGCTTTAGACCTGGTAAATCTACGACCGACAAGATATTCACACACAAATTCTGCAGAAGAGCCATTTGTCGATTACAAAGCTGCATTCGACAGTCCGATACGGCGGAGTTTGGTATCCCTTCGAAGCTGATACGACTTTGCGCCATGACTCTGAATGACTCAACGTAGTCAGTGAAAATAGGCAAAGCTCTAACAGGGCAATATTGTACCAAGCGAAGCTTTTGTTTAGGCGATAGTTTGTCTTGCGATCTCTTTAATATCATAATAGATATGATCATGCGAAAGGCGTGGACGTCAAGAGACATATATTGAACGCAAATCGCTGTTACTATTTGCTAAGCAAGCGTTTTAATGATAAAATCGTCTCTCGAAGAACAAAGATCCAACTGTAACAGACACTGCTCCTACCTATCTTGCTTTACTGCACAGAATCCTGGGTAATGATGCAGGCAGATCAATATATTCTGGGAGTTTTCAAGAAAAAAATATTTTGTAAAATTTTTGGACCCACCATCGTAAACGGCGGGTACCGACGTCAAATGAATCAAGAGCTGTACGGGCTGTACAACGACATAGTCGTTGTGAAACGTGTTCAAATATACGAAATATGCTGAGCTGGACACGTTATACGAATAGACGGCAATAATCCAGCTCGAAAAGTCTCAATGGGCGGCGTTTTAGGACCAGTTGAAAGATATGTTATTTAAGCTTGGTTTGACGAACTATCTAAGGAGCCCAAAAAACGAAGTGCTTGGAATACTTTTCTACGTGCGGCTACTCATGGATACATTTCTGTTGTTGGTGCTATTAATAAGAAGTTAGTTCGAATTTGTCCTTTCTCTCGTACATTACCTATTCACCAGCTCATATCACCAATCCAGCGGTAAAAATACCCATTACGTTATCCCTGATGTCAGCTATATTTAGTAGAAATCAGTAATGATTCTCTCGCTTATATTCCTCCTTAAATTTAGCATAGGAGTGTCATAGGCCTTTTAAGCGGTGCACTCCCACTTACAAAGTAAGCGACGATGTCATTAAGTGTCATTACAGTTGCAATTACGTTATAAGCGGAGTTTTAAGCAAGCTTGATAACACGCTCGATTACGAAGTAAGTAGGTATCATTTTAGTAGCATTGTAATCGGAGTTTTAATGAGTGGACGATGTTTTTTACATGGCCTCGCATTACGTTCTAAGAACTTAGATCATCGCTTACAATGTCAGACTGATGTCATGGATTACTAAATAGTTCGTTTCAGTTCAGTCATTGTTTCAGTTACTGCCGGGCAACGACGATTCTCTCGATTATATTCCTCCTTAAATTTAGCATAGGAGTGTCATAGGCCGTTTAATCGGTGCGCTCTCGCTTACAAAGTAAGCGACGATGTCAGTAAGTGGCATTTCAGTTGAAATTACGTTATAATCGGAGTTCTAAGCGAGCTTGATAACACGCTCGATTACTAAGTAAGTAGGTATCATTTCAGTTGCATTGTAATCGGAGTTTTAATGAGTGGACGATATTTTTTACATGGCCTCGCATTACGTTCTAAGAACTTAGATCATCGCTTACAATGTCAGACTGATGTCATGGATTATGGGCAGCGACGATTCTCTCGATTATATTTCTCCTTAAATTTAGCCTAGGAGTGTCATAGGCTGTTTAAGCGGTGCGCTCTCACTTACAAAGTAAGCGACGATGTCAGTAAATGCCACTTCAGTTGCATTTACGTAATAAGCGCAGTTTAAAGCAAGCTTGTTAACACGTTTGATTACGAAGTAAGTGACGATGTCAGTACGTGCTATTTCAATAGCTTTTTAATCGGAGTTATAATGAATGGATGATATTTTATACATTAGCATATATACGGATGACATTTTAAGTAATTAGATCGCTCGCTTACAATGTCATAGGAGTTTCGTTTCATTTACCGCTGGGAAGCTCTAAAATTTTCTCAGATTCTGATCATTCCAACGGAGCTATGATCGACCACTTATGTTCCGGCCATCGAGTTCATTGTCAAAGAAATTTCGTGGTGGAGTAGTTTCATTACGCTTGACTACGTCGACGGCGTTATACCGCTCATGTAGCTTATAACTTATAAGACTTCGATTAAAGGCCCGCAGCGTTCTATCCATTATACTTGTACAAACAGATAAAATAAGTAAGAACCTGATATTATCGGTACAAATACAACAAAGAGTAGAGCAAAACTTGTGCTCATGCGTTTTGAGTAGATCGCGTATCATATCTTTCTCTGGCTCTCAATGTAGTGGAAACTTTTTTCTCTTTATCTGTTCCACTTAGTCAAGTAACTGTTGTTCCTCTTTTTAAGAAGGATATATCCATTTAATATAGATATATAGATATTCTTGGTTGTCGCTCTGGCTTCCGCTTTTGTTGTGACATTTTCATGTATGCACGTTTATTCTTTTGCTAACAAGTCCACTGGTATCATTCCTGCCACGACGGACGCAGCTTTTTCTTAATTTTTTTTTATTATTTTTACAAAATACAAGAATACCGATATATCGGTTTGTTGTGTATGTAATCATACAAGTATTTTCGATACTTGGTACTTTCACTCTCTCATACTTATTCTATCGTTATCTAAAATAGAAATATTCCATACGCACTCAATCCAAAGAGAGCGAAACATGTAAAAGCAGATATAAGAAAATTGAACTAAATACAACAAGTGTGGATGGTTCTTCGCAGACCTATAACTTCGATAGTCCCCATCAACGGTAATGGGTCCAAATACGTTTCGGAGTATTATACTCTCCAATATATTTCTAATCGATTCATCCGCTGGTATCATTACCGAGCATTTTGCGCCTTACATTAAGATATGTAAATCCAGAACCACCGATCTTTAGGTGCGATCTAGCATAGAATTAACCCCTAGATGGAAACCTCAGGAATAGTGCAAAAATCATTGTTTTACATTCTACTATTCCCGAAAGGTTAACACAACTTATATACCAGCCCTCGCACCTTCAGAACGCGATAATACCTTAGACGCACTCAAGCATTAAGGTAGATAACTATTTACAATACCTTAAGTACTTTCATTGTTTATTTATTATTGTTATTAATATTTTATGTTTAACGTCCCCCCTCCCTTAACTTGTGTGAGAAACAAGTTTAAGATCCATTGTTTTTATTGATTTTTGTCCACATCACATTTTGTTTATTCGTCGAGAAAACCTTTTCAAATGAAAATAATAAACACTATAAATTTTTCCACTGAGAAAAGTGCAGATGATAAATATTTACTTATGGATTTATGACGATGACGGCTATTAACGTCATAATAAAGAAATAAATTTAGGTGCAATTTGAGGTAAATTTCAATTTGATTTTACTATTTTTAGCTAAAAAATATCGTGTGAGCGTGTGTGTGTGTGTGCCTTAGTTAATAATTGTCTTTGTCGATAGTTATTATCTCTAATAATAACTAAAAACAATTTTGTTTAATAATAGAAATAATTTGTTTAATAAATAATGATCCACCGTCTTTGGGGGAGGGAGAATGCAATGTGAATGTCAATGTCATGGCAGATACTGATTTCACATGACTCATGAGATAATGATGGACGTGACGATAGGACAGTTAGACAACTAAATTCATAAATGATATCATTCGTTTTTATTCCTAGAAATATATTTGGGTTGGAAATTTGCTGTTGGAACTGAGGAGAGGAATGTTAATCGAGTTCAACAAAATATATGTGAATATTATAGTTTTGGGGCGTCGGGAGTGTGATGCATGGTAAAGCTTCGGATCGGTTTAACTTGGCAAACCCAGAGTGATCCTTGCCAATTGCACTTCAACTCTACTCACAAAGCTCCGTATTCGTAGTACTACTGCGGACGGAGTACCTCCACGTGGTGACGCCTGGCAGCGTGCCTCTGACACCCGTCAGAGCACGACTAACTGTGAGGGGCGAAACCTAAAACCCAGGCACGTCTGTTCAGAGTGAGCGGTACCCTGGTCAGCGTCTGACCCAGAATAGGCGGCTGTAATAAAATCCTGGCAGGAGGAGAAAACTGCGACGTGGTGCGCTGGGATTGCAACCCGCCACCGACGTATAAACTATTGCAATGAAAAAAAGTAGGAAAAGAATAAAATGGACCCCCCAACATGTTGACGACCACCGCAAACGAATTAAGGACCATGATTTAAGGATATGCACCTGGAATGTTAGAACACTGTATAGACCAGGTGCTTCAATTCAACTGACGGAAGTCCTCGAAGAATACAAGGCTGACATAACCGCTTTACAGGAAATCCGGTGGACGGGACACGGGTGCTCACGCATGAAGACGTGCGACATCTACTATAGTGGCCATGCGGACAAGCACGAGTTTGGATGTGGATTTGTAGTTGGCAAGAGACTGCGACACCTAGTCTCAAGGTTCAACCCGGTGTGTGAACGTATAGCCACCATAAGAGTCAAAACAAAGTTTTTCCACATAACACTTATGTGTGCCCATGCTCCGACAGAAGAGTAAAGCGATGAGGACAAAGACGAGTTCTACGAGAGCCTAGAAAATGTATATGACCGTAGCCCGAGCCATGACATTACAATTGTACTAGGCGATTTTAATGATAAAATAGGTAGGGAAACCGCATTTGAGCCTAACATCGGAAAATTCAGTCTGCACACCGAAACGTCGAACAATGGCATCAGACTGATTGATTTCTCTGCGGCAAGAAATATGGTAGTTAGCAGCACTAGATTTGACCATAAAAATATTCATAAGGCAACATGGTTATCTCCAGATCAATTGACGAGGAATCAGATTGATCATGTGGTAGTCGATGGAAGGCACGCATCGAGTGTTCTGGACGTACGAGGGATTAGGGGTGCGAACATTGACTCCGATCACTTCCTTACCGCAGTTAAGGTACGCACAAGGCTAAGCATGGCGAAAAACGTATGTAACCAGGCACAACGAAAGCCGGACATCGGTAAACTGCGGACCACAGAGGTAGCGGACGCCTACTCCAACCACCTAACTCAACTGCTGCGGAATGCTCCAACCCCTGATAATATAACCTCGCAGTGGCAAAATATAGCCGACTCCTTAGAACGGGCTGCGAGAAGCGTACTTAGGTACTCAAAGCCGTCTCAAGAAGATGCCTGGTACGATGATGAATGTCGCAATGCCACGAGAGAGACGGATGCCGCATACAGGGCAAAACTGCAGCCAATGGCAACGCGAGCTGTTCGTGAAAGGCACAGGGAGAAGAGACGAGAGGCAACTCGTCTTTTAAGACGGAAAAAGAAGGAGCTGAAGAAGAGGCAGGATGAGTGCACAGAGTTGCCCCGAAGCAGAGGGGAAGCCCGAAAATTCTACAAGAAAGTTAAGGCGAGAATGCGTGGAACAGGGTTACCCTCCTGCAAGGACAGCGATGGTCAGCTAGTGACGGACCCGGATAACGTTCTGAGGATATGGAGAAATCATTTTAAAAATTTATTGGATGCAGACACCACTCCTGAAGACCCCGCTCCAATCCATAATGATGCTGTTTACTGTCCGCCTCCGAGCTAGAGCGAGATACGTGTGGCAATCTCCCGCCTTAAAAACAACAAAGCTGCTGGAGCCGATGGTCTTCCTGCTGAATTGTTTAAGGCTGGCGGGGAGGAGCTTATTAGGAGCATGATCCGCTCATGGAGAACATCTGGCAAGAGGAGAACATGCCCGGGGATTGGAGTCTCAGTCTGTTATGTCCCATATACAAGAAAGGAGATCGTAGTGAATGTAAGAACTACCGTGGAATAAGCCTATTACCAATTGCATACAAGGTCAAATATTCACCTTACGACAAATCCTGGAAAAAAACCCATGAAAAGCAGATCGACACCTACCACCTCTTTGTCGACTACAAAGCTGCCTTCGACTCTCCGATAAGGAATAGGCTTTATGAGGCCATGTCTGAGTTTGGTATTCCTGCAAAGCTGATTCGACTTTGCAAATGTACCTTAGACAACACCAAATCTTCGATTAAGATTGGTAAGGATCAGTCTGAACCATTCAACACGGAAAGAGTATCCTGTACACTATTTAATATAGTTATGGAGAAGGTGATGAGAAAGGCTGGTGTCAACATGGCTGGCACCATATTCCACAAGAGTCACATGCCACTAGCCTATGCCGATGATATAGACATCATTGGCCGAAATCTGCGGGATGTTACTGCAGTTATCTCATCACTAGAAAAGGAGTCAGCAAAAATGGGTTTAGCGGTCAACGAGGACAAAACAAAAATAATGATTTTGACAAACAAAGAGTCGTCTCCATGGGGACGCACCGAGAACGTTGACAATTATTGTTTTGTTATTGTATACCAGCCCTCGCACCTTCAGAACGCGATAATACCTTAGACGCACTCAAGCATTAAGGTAGATAACTATTTACAATACCTTAAGTACTTTCATTGTTTATTTATTATTGTTATTAATATTTTATGTTTAACGTCCCCCCTCCCTTAACTTGTGTGAGAAACAAGTTTAAGATCCATTGTTTTTATTGATTTTTGTCCACATCACATTTTGTTTATTCGTCGAGAAAACCTTTTCAAATGAAAATAATAAACACTATAAATTTTTCCACTGAGAAAAGTGCAGATGATAAATATTTACTTATGGATTTATGACGATGACGGCTATTAACGTCATAATAAAGAAATAAATTTAGGTGCAATTTGAGGTAAATTTCAATTTGATTTTACTATTTTTAGCTAAAAAATATCGTGTGAGCGTGTGTGTGTGTGTGCCTTAGTTAATAATTGTCTTTGTCGATAGTTATTATCTCTAATAATAACTAAAAACAATTTTGTTTAATAATAGAAATAATTTGTTTAATAAATAATGATCCACCGTCTTTGGGGGAGGGAGAATGCAATGTGAATGTCAATGTCATGGCAGATACTGATTTCACATGACTCATGAGATAATGATGGACGTGACGATAGGACAGTTAGACAACTAAATTCATAAATGATATCATTCGTTTTTATTCCTAGAAATATATTTGGGTTGGAAATTTGCTGTTGGAACTGAGGAGAGGAATGTTAATCGAGTTCAACAAAATATATGTGAATATTATAGTTTTGGGGCGTCGGGAGTGTGATGCATGGTAAAGCTTCGGATCGGTTTAACTTGGCAAACCCAGAGTGATCCTTGCCAATTGCACTTCAACTCTACTCACAAAGCTCCGTATTCGTAGTACTACTGCGGACGGAGTACCTCCACGTGGTGACGCCTGGCAGCGTGCCTCTGACACCCGTCAGAGCACGACTAACTGTGAGGGGCGAAACCTAAAACCCAGGCACGTCTGTTCAGAGTGAGCGGTACCCTGGTCAGCGTCTGACCCAGAATAGGCGGCTGTAATAAAATCCTGGCAGGAGGAGAAAACTGCGACGTGGTGCGCTGGGATTGCAACCCGCCACCGACGTATAAACTATTGCAATGAAAAAAAGTAGGAAAAGAATAAAATGGACCCCCCAACATGTTGACGACCACCGCAAACGAATTAAGGACCATGATTTAAGGATATGCACCTGGAATGTTAGAACACTGTATAGACCAGGTGCTTCAATTCAACTGACGGAAGTCCTCGAAGAATACAAGGCTGACATAACCGCTTTACAGGAAATCCGGTGGACGGGACACGGGTGCTCACGCATGAAGACGTGCGACATCTACTATAGTGGCCATGCGGACAAGCACGAGTTTGGATGTGGATTTGTAGTTGGCAAGAGACTGCGACACCTAGTCTCAAGGTTCAACCCGGTGTGTGAACGTATAGCCACCATAAGAGTCAAAACAAAGTTTTTCCACATAACACTTATGTGTGCCCATGCTCCGACAGAAGAGTAAAGCGATGAGGACAAAGACGAGTTCTACGAGAGCCTAGAAAATGTATATGACCGTAGCCCGAGCCATGACATTACAATTGTACTAGGCGATTTTAATGATAAAATAGGTAGGGAAACCGCATTTGAGCCTAACATCGGAAAATTCAGTCTGCACACCGAAACGTCGAACAATGGCATCAGACTGATTGATTTCTCTGCGGCAAGAAATATGGTAGTTAGCAGCACTAGATTTGACCATAAAAATATTCATAAGGCAACATGGTTATCTCCAGATCAATTGACGAGGAATCAGATTGATCATGTGGTAGTCGATGGAAGGCACGCATCGAGTGTTCTGGACGTACGAGGGATTAGGGGTGCGAACATTGACTCCGATCACTTCCTTACCGCAGTTAAGGTACGCACAAGGCTAAGCATGGCGAAAAACGTATGTAACCAGGCACAACGAAAGCCGGACATCGGTAAACTGCGGACCACAGAGGTAGCGGACGCCTACTCCAACCACCTAACTCAACTGCTGCGGAATGCTCCAACCCCTGATAATATAACCTCGCAGTGGCAAAATATAGCCGACTCCTTAGAACGGGCTGCGAGAAGCGTACTTAGGTACTCAAAGCCGTCTCAAGAAGATGCCTGGTACGATGATGAATGTCGCAATGCCACGAGAGAGACGGATGCCGCATACAGGGCAAAACTGCAGCCAATGGCAACGCGAGCTGTTCGTGAAAGGCACAGGGAGAAGAGACGAGAGGCAACTCGTCTTTTAAGACGGAAAAAGAAGGAGCTGAAGAAGAGGCAGGATGAGTGCACAGAGTTGCCCCGAAGCAGAGGGGAAGCCCGAAAATTCTACAAGAAAGTTAAGGCGAGAATGCGTGGAACAGGGTTACCCTCCTGCAAGGACAGCGATGGTCAGCTAGTGACGGACCCGGATAACGTTCTGAGGATATGGAGAAATCATTTTAAAAATTTATTGGATGCAGACACCACTCCTGAAGACCCCGCTCCAATCCATAATGATGCTGTTTACTGTCCGCCTCCGAGCTAGAGCGAGATACGTGTGGCAATCTCCCGCCTTAAAAACAACAAAGCTGCTGGAGCCGATGGTCTTCCTGCTGAATTGTTTAAGGCTGGCGGGGAGGAGCTTATTAGGAGCATGATCCGCTCATGGAGAACATCTGGCAAGAGGAGAACATGCCCGGGGATTGGAGTCTCAGTCTGTTATGTCCCATATACAAGAAAGGAGATCGTAGTGAATGTAAGAACTACCGTGGAATAAGCCTATTACCAATTGCATACAAGGTCAAATATTCACCTTACGACAAATCCTGGAAAAAAACCCATGAAAAGCAGATCGACACCTACCACCTCTTTGTCGACTACAAAGCTGCCTTCGACTCTCCGATAAGGAATAGGCTTTATGAGGCCATGTCTGAGTTTGGTATTCCTGCAAAGCTGATTCGACTTTGCAAATGTACCTTAGACAACACCAAATCTTCGATTAAGATTGGTAAGGATCAGTCTGAACCATTCAACACGGAAAGAGTATCCTGTACACTATTTAATATAGTTATGGAGAAGGTGATGAGAAAGGCTGGTGTCAACATGGCTGGCACCATATTCCACAAGAGTCACATGCCACTAGCCTATGCCGATGATATAGACATCATTGGCCGAAATCTGCGGGATGTTACTGCAGTTATCTCATCACTAGAAAAGGAGTCAGCAAAAATGGGTTTAGCGGTCAACGAGGACAAAACAAAAATAATGATTTTGACAAACAAAGAGTCGTCTCCATGGGGACGCACCGAGAACGTTGACAATTATTGTTTTGAGGTAGTCGACGAATTTACCTACCTCGGATCTTCCGTCAACAAGAAAAATAATGTCAGCCAAGAAATTAAACGGAGAATAGTGCTAGCCAATAGATGTTTCTACGGACTTCGGCAGCACTTTAGTAACACCACCTTCTCTCGGAATACTAAGAAACAGATATACCAGGTGCTTATCTTACCTGTTCTGTTGTATGTTGCCGAATCATGGGTGCATACTACAACGGACATACAAAACCTGGGAGTATTCGAGAGAAAAGTACTCCGAAAAATATATGGACCTATCTGTGTCGAAGGCGAGTTTCGCCATCGGATGAACCATGAGCTGTATGAGCTTTACCACGACATCGACGTAGCTAAAAGAGTCAGAATCCAACGACTTCGATGGCTGGGTCATGTTGCCAGGATGGATGTAAATGCTCCAGCGAGAAAGGTGTTTGAAGGCGAACCTGAAGGACGGCGCAGAGCAGGGAGACCCAAACTCCGTTGGAAGGACCAAGTGGTAGGCGATGTGCCATCATCTGGTAGGACTGCCTGGAGAACACACGCAGAAGACCGAAGCGTGTGGAATTCTTTATTACTTCAGGCCTCAAATTTATGAACTACATTTCGAAAATTGTAATTGGCCACTTAAGTAAGTAAGTAATTATAGTTTGTTATTGTTTTTTAAGGCTACAATTTTGTGGTTGGCTTTTTTACTTGTTTTTAATTCTATAACAGATATTCAGGACGCGCTTGATCCAGTCGATGTTGTTAACAGCTCATGATTCATTTTCTACTTACATGTAGATGAAACAGTGTTCAAAATATAATACTCTCGCATGCTATCGGAATTCTAGTTCGGGTTCAGAAAATCTAAATCAACAATAGATGGTATTCAACTTCTTGTTCGAACAGCAAGAGAGGCAATAAATAAGACGACATACAGGACGATTTCAGAAATCGAGGAGTTCTGTATAAAACGGACGATCATCTCAGAAAATATGTGGTTAATGGAGGCGTTCCACAAGGGTCGGTACTTGGTAACCTCTTGTGGAATGTTATGTATAATGGAATCCTACAACTTTATTTAACAGTTGAAATTAAGACTATTTGATTTGCAGACGATATTGCGCTAATACTTGTAGCTTCAGATCTAAATGAAGCCAAAACAGTGACAAATGTATAAAAAATGTATAAGTGTGGCGAAATCATGGCTCGCTTCAATAAGCCTTTCAGTTGGAGACCACAAGACTGAAGTTGTCGTCATATCCAGTCGACGAGTTGGAGAATGTTTAAATATAAACGTTAGAGACTGCGAAATAATTTCAAAGGATTCATTAAAGTATTTAGCTTTTAGCAGCCAAATAAACTATGTAGTTGCAAAGGCTATATCGTCTGCAACATCTCTCTGCAGGTTGATGCCGAATAGGAGTGGTCCAGAGAAGGAAGATTCTAGCGGAGGTTGTTGAAACCATCATATTATATTCCTCAACTATATGGGCTGACTGGATCAAATTCAAGTCATATTGCGGTAAACTAAATTCGGTATACAGGCTAACAGCATTAAGAGTATGCTGTGATTACATAACCGTATCCGATGAAGCTGCGTCCGTCGTGGCAGGAATGATACCAGTGGACTTGTTAGCAAAAGAATAAACGTGCATACCTGAAAATGTCACAACAAAAGCGGAAGCCAGAGCGAGAACCATGGACATCTGGCAAAGAAGATGGTCTAGTACGACTAAAGGAAGGTGGACTTACAACTTGAACTAAATAGCTGGTTGGAAAGGAAACATGGGGATATTGCATATTACATAACCCAATTCTTGAGCGGACAAGGGTCAAGTTTTTTAATGTACCTTCATCGTTTCAGAATTGTCGATACACCTTTTTGCCCGTATTGTCAAAATGTGATTGGAGATTACTTACTTAATTTCCCTTTGCACCCCATGAATGAGGTAGGGGATAGCTTCTCGCGTTGTTGTGAATTAACATGCTTTCTATTATTAGATTCACAACTAACGGCAACGAATGCGAACGTCACTGTTTGAGAAGCTCTTACTAGACATGCCGATTGACTCGACACTTAATACTGCGAAGTTGCAGTCAACAACATTCGAGGGGAGCCGACAATGAAAGAAAATAAAATTTTTTTTTCTTTTTTTTTAAGATGACTGGAGCCAGGAGTTGAACCTGTAATCTCCCGCATGGTAGTCGCGTATTCTAACCACTATGCCATGGCCGGTCCCATGTGATTGGAGATGCTGAACACGTTTTCTTGATATGCCGGAGATTTGGCTCCAAGAGGGAGCACCTTCAACGAAAGTTGGGCACTGAAGTAGCTGTCGAAAACATTATGCAGTTGATGTTGGGGTAATATAGCAAACTACACCAGACACGTTCTTCTAGAACTTAATAGAGCCTAGACGGCCATAGCGGAGGTTTGATAACTTATCCATCCCGGATGAAGAAATACTTCACGGTTGTACCACCGGAATTGGGACGAAGTTTAAGGTGTTTTAGTGTGTTAAAGTCTCCACGTTGCCTTTCGATGATTTCACCTTGTAAAAGAACGAAAATTTACATCCATAACGCTTGAGACATGCCATCCATAGATTACCACCTGATCAATTTGGGTTCTTGTCTTTTGATCAGGGAATATCTATATTGGAAGCGACCGAGTCATGATGTTTAGAATATGTTACTGCAATTAGTTTGTCCCCTTGATGTTGTGGAGAGCAACATCTGAGTAGGGGAGAAAATCGACATGCTTAGCCGTCGTTTTTCCTTAATTTTATGTGTCGTTTTGTAAGTCTAAAAATAAAATCGTCTCATTCATGAGACGAAAAGAAAGACAGTGTTGGTTTTTGTAATATGTCCAGGTTTTTTTTGTTGGAAATCTGGTTCCACTCACTTTCATATTTCTTGCCAACACGAAGCTAAGCAGCATGTATCCGTTGTCGGCGATGCTGCCCAGTGTTAGTGGTTAGAACACGCGACTACCATGCGGGAGATCACAGGTTCAAACCTGGCTCCAGTCATCTTAAAAAAAATTGTTCTTTCATTGTCGGCTCCCCTCGAATGTTGTTGACAGCAACGTCGCAGTATTAGCGTCGAGCTCATCGGCATGTCTAGTAAGAGCTTCTCTAATAGTGACGTTCGCATTCGTCGATAAACAAGTAGGTGCCGTTAGTTGTGAATCTAAAAATATAAAGTGTGTTATTTCACAACAACGCGAGAAGCTATCCCATACCTCATTAATGGGGTGCAAAGGGAAATTAATTTTTTTTTTTTAAGTCACATGTCGGTCTTGCTTTATCAGTTGATGGTTTCCGGCCAAACGACCAAAGTACGCCGAGCTGTACAAAATTCTTACTGGAGCGAACGGCGTCCGAGACTAATCTCGTGGTACCTGCAATTTACAGTGGTTTTTAATGGTTCTTCATCACCAAAAATCGATACAAGTTGATTGAGATACTTTCGTCTCGATAATCCACGCCAAAAATCTTAAAAATTTATACGAGTATCTACCACGTCACCATATCGGCGTTTCATATGAAGGCACAAACAGAAGGCTATAACTTTATGATAAGTAGAAACTAGTCACGAGTGGTCTGTCAAAATATAATCAAAAGCTTAATAAAAGCCTCTAAATGAATTATAAAGTCTGAAACATTTTGATTTGACATCATACATTAATTAAGAAGTTATGTATATTAAATACTGCAAAGAAACGGACAAGTGTTAAGAACATTGGTTTAGCCAACAATGAAGAAATAATTTTACCAAATTAACCGTTTCTGATTCCTTTTCAATTGTTGTGATGACTGCAGTAACATATTAGTTTTAAACGATTAAGATATAAACGAAATAATATTAATTTACGTTAAGTGTATCGAAATGATACAACAAATTCGGCTCAAAATCAGAAAAGTGCTTTTTATTTATTGTTTGATATTTTTGGTCAAATTCAGTGTGTCACGCACTAGGATGACGCGTTTCAAACTCCATGACGAGTTTATCTTCAGACCCCTTTGTAACGAACTGATGCACAATGGTACATCATCAGCTGTATATATATCTACAATTATGCCAAACATATGCATGTGAAGTAGATATCAGCCGAAAATGTCCAGCATAAACGATATATTCAAGTTCGACGCTAGGTATCTAAGCCTCTGGCTAATGACACAGTACAACATTTTTCAGCCTTTTGATATCTTTAAGAGAAAAACCTGAGCTCATGTCCTTTAACCTATAGGTTCATAGCAAAAAAAATGGACAGTTTTGCGATTTTTTCGGGTTGGTATGTTCCGCATTTTTTTTTTTCTCCTATTCAATATCTACAGCTTTGCTTCTGACACAAAAGATATATTCCGTATGGTATACCGAGATATAACCGCAGTAAAATATAGAAAAGTTGCCAAAAAAAAATCCACATTGAGCAAAAAAAATTCGTATGATCATTAAATTATTAATGCAGCCAAATTGACAGAACTAATGATGCAGAAATTCTTATATTTGGGGCAACTTTCATGTGCAATTCTCAGAATTGAGTCCCAAAATCATGTGTTGTACTGTGTAATGGATCTATTGCCCCATGAAACTGAGAATAATCATGTAATAAATTCATTGAATTGAAAGTTTAAATTTTTATGTGCCACCTAAAATATTGTTGTTTGTCATTTTGTTTTTATTTTTTTCAATTAAATATTCTATTGATTTTTCTAGATAACATTTTTAGCTGATATCGTAACTTTAATGGCAAAGTAACAGTAGAAATTTCCTTTTAAATTAGGGTCCATGTCATTGATATTGAAATTTCTCAATATAGTAGTTTTAGTTCTTGGGTGCTTTAAACATTTTATATAACTGGGTTTTTTATATTTCTCCCAATATCAATCTATTATTTTATGGTGTCCTTTCACAGCAAAGAAAGTCCTGTCAACTGTGACACATGGGTCAATATGTTGCCATTATTTTTTTGTTTGGGTTCACATGTAATATACATATTAGGGTGGACTCCATATGGTTTGTTATCAAAGGCGGCTAATGGATTTACAATTTTGTACTGTTAAATTTTGAAGCCGAAAAAAGTGACAAAGTGACAAAAAAAGTAAACAATGGAAATCTTGCAATTTTTAAGGCACTGGATGCACTTTTTTCAGGTAGCTTTGGTTTTTTCTCCTATTCAATATGTTAAACTTTGCTTCAGACACAAAAGAGATATTCCGTACGGTATACCGAGATGGAACCGTTTTATAATATAGACAAAGTGCTAAAAATCCAACTTGAGCAAAAAATTTCGTGTGGCCATTAAATTATTAACACAGTATAATATTTTTTAGGCTCATTGATTTGGGACTCAATTCTGAGAACTGCACGTGAAAGTAGCCTCAAAAAGAAGAAGTTCTGCAACATTCATTTTGTCAAGTTACATGCCATAATAATTTAATATCGATTTGAAGTTAGTAAGTATCGTATAGGAGAATTTGTCACGTTTTAGGCTCTTTTGTTTGATATAACTCGAGAACCATTAGTCTGATTTAGCTGAAACATATTCAAAAAAAAAAAAAAATTAAGATTTACAATTCTTTTAATCTGTTCATATGACGTTTCCCTAAATATGCAACAGTTTCACTTTTCCATTCATCAACTGATTTTGAACTGTTACAATAAAACTGTTGTACTCCGTGTCGTACGATTTACGTGGAATATTACTTATGACAATCATACGCCACCATATAGTATTTATGTTCTGTTAGTTAAAAGAGCCTAAAACGTGATAAATTCCCCTATGCGATACTTACTAACTTCAAATCGATATTAAATTATTATGGCATGTAACTTGACAACACGAATGATGCAGAACTAGAATTGAGGCCCAAATCAATGAGCTGAAAAATGTAGTACTGGCATGTATCTTGACAAAGCGAATGATTCAGAAGCTCTTATTTTTGGGGCCACTTTCACGTGCAATTCTCAGAATTGAGTCCCAAAATCATGTGTTGCATAGAATGTAGACTGTTTACTACATTCTATAGTTTCTCTGCAAGATACCAAGCTGAAACAAAACACTTAAAACCTAATTTCCATTTGCACCCCATGAATGAGGTATGGGATAGCTTCTCGCGTTGTTGTGAATTAACACGCTTTGTATTTTTAGATTCACAACTAACTGCACCTACTTGTTTATCGACGAATGCGAACGTCACTGTTTTGAGAAGCTCTTACTAGACATGCAGATTGAATCGACGCTTAATACTGCGAAGTTGTTGTCAACAACATTCGAGGGGAGCCGACAATGAAAGAATTTTGAACCTGCGATCTCCCGCATGGTAGTCGCGTGTTTGAACCACTATGCCACGGCCGGAACATACCACATGTAAAAAACTTGCCTTAATAGAAACTTAATTCCTAACTGACAACTTGTTTTAGTTGCATTCTTTTAATAACTTTCTCTAATAATGTCCACCCTAAGCTCTAACACACACATTGTTTTGGCTTAATGTTTTTCCTATTCGGCAAAATAGCTTTTCTCAACTACATTAACTCTTATGTAACCCTTTTTTCTCACACATGCATAGCAAATTGATGACAGCGATGATGATGATGATGATGGCCTAAAACATTATCCACTCACTACCCCACCACGTGCTTGGGCGGCGTTTTCCGGTGCGTACATTGGCCATTTGTCGAATAATGTTACAATTTTCAAAGACTTTCAAATGATATCCTTGACTACAAATTGCTTTATACGTTTATGATGTGATGTGATGTATATGGTGTGTTAAAATTGCTTTATAGCTTTCGGATGGCAAACGTTTAAGAATAATCACCGTTTTTCACCCTACTCTCAGTGCGACGTGTGTGAATGGATATCCTTCTTTTCGTAACGCGTGGCATTGAATGAAATACTTAAGATTTTTCACACGTTCGCCGGTTATTGGGTTGGAATAAATAACGGCGCCATGTTTTGCCTAAGAAAAAGCCGCTATCTTTGCCACAACAACTACAACAACACCATCACTACTCCTTAGTATGATCATCACTACGACAACACAACATCAATAGAGAGACCCTGGCACACAAACAAAAAGAAATTATAAACGATTTTTATTGATGTTTTGTCATTCGACAAGTGGTGTGTGGATGTGTGTGTGTGTGTGGGAGTGTATAAACATTTGCTATTGGGGTAGACCACAAAGAGATTTCTGGTGATTTTTTGGGGGAAATTTTAAGATTTTTATTTGAGGGTTTTTATATTATCACACACACACACACTCACCAGTACTAGTGTATGTTTGTTTATCTGCCCGTTCGTCTTTCTTTCTATTGCTGTCAAGTACTTGAATTTCCTATCTGAGCATCATAATTCGCCCTTGATGAAGATTGATGTGAATTATAGTGTTGGAGTTGTGTTAACACTTGCAAAAAGGATCTGGCCCTCTGGCTGATGAGCCATGCAAGTTGTGAGCGAATTTTGGGGGAATGATAGGTTGATTGGTATTCTAATGGTGCCAAGGTTTTGGGTGGATGGAATATCACAGTACAAAATTTTTCAGCTCATTGCTTTGGAACTCAATTCTGAGAAGTGCACGTCAAAGTATCCCCAAAAAGAAGAAGTTCTGCATCATTCGTTTTGTCAAGTTACATGCCAAAATAATTTTATATCGATTGGAAATCAGTAAGTATCGTATAGGGAAAGTTGCCACGTTTTAGGCTATTTTGCTTGACATAACTCGAGAACCACTAGTCCGATTTAGCTGATCTTTTTTAGAGCTGAACAGAAAAAAGATGATTGGTGGATATTGAGCAAAATATGTTACAAAATTTTTATTTTTCCGATAAGGCACGTATGCCCTTATTTCGGATAGATTTGTTCCGCAATTTTTTTCTCCTATTTAATATCTCCAATATTGCTTCAGACACAAAAGAGATATTCCGTGCGGTATACCGAGATATAACCGTGTTTAAATATAGAAAAAGTGCTCAAATCCACCTTGAGCAAAAAAAAAGTCATATGGCCATTTACACATATGATTTTGGGACTCAATTCGGAGAACTGCGCGTGAAAGTCGCCCCCAAAAGAAGAAGTTCTGCATTATTCGTTTTGTCAAGTTACATGCCATTATAATTTAATATCGATTTGAAGTTAGTAAGTATCGTATAGGGGAATATGTCAAGTTATATGTGGACCGGCCGTGGCATAGTGGTTAGCACGCGCGACTACCATGCGGGAGATCACAGGTTCAACTCCTGGCTCCAATCATCTTAAAAGAAAATTTTTCTTTCATTTTCGGGCCCCCTCGAATGTTGTTGACAGCAACTTCGCAGTATAAGTGTCGAGTCTATCGGCGTGTCTAGTAAGAGCTTCTCAAACAGTGACGTTCGCATTCGTCGATAAACAAGTAGGTGCCGTTAGTTGTGAATCTAAAAATAGAAAGCGTGTTAATTCGCAACAACGCGAGAAGCTATCCAATACCTCATTCAAAGGGTGCAAAGGGAAATTTCGTTTTTTTATAACAACATATGTATATGAATTTTCATATAGGATTTTCGCCGTGAATTATCGTGACAAGAGTATCTCAATTAACTTGTATCGCCTTTTTGGTGATGAAGCATCATCAAAACCACTGCGATGGACGCCCTTCGCACCAGCATGATTCTTGTGAAGATCGCCCTAGTTCGGAAGTTTTGCCGGAAACCATCAATGATGTCTGTGAACTGATAGTGCAAGGGTGACATGTGACATACTCTCAGATTTAGGCATCCTTGGACGTTAGTGGAACAAGCATCAATAAGATATTCTATGTTTTTTTGTCCGTAACAAAGATTTGTTCTCGTTAGATCCCACATAATTTGACGAATGGTCCAAAAAAGGCTCCTGCCGATAGGAGCAAAGAAATGTTGATAATGTAAAAAAATAGTGGTAGCCCAAATGCAGTGTATAACATCGTCACAGGTGACGAATCGTGGATCTATGCACATGAGCCCGCATCAATCCAGCAATCGACCGTATGGGGGGAGGTCTTTAAGAGTTTAAGTTCCAAGATGAGCAAGATCGAAATATAAATAGCAACTCTCGTATCAATGAACAGCATCGAATTCTGAGTCGTGATAACAGCCGTAGTTTATAAGCTATCGATCTAAAATTCAGGTATGCAAACTACCATGCTCTTGGCACAGGTTAAGTTCCAAGATGGGCAAGAAGAGCAAGTTCGGACAAAAACTACTCCCACCTCCTATACAAACTCCCCCATTTAGTGTGTCCGTCAATCTGTCACTGCGGTTGCAGCAGTTTTACTGAAATTTGGTATACAAGCTTCTTCTATCCTCTAAACTGAGGCAAAACTTCTCCCACCTCCGATACAAACTCCCCCATTTAGTGTGCCCTCAAACTGATATTCGATATGCATGTTTATATCATCTAAGCGGAGGTTATGTTCTAAGATGAACAAGATCAGACAACAACTACCGCCACCTTTCATAAAACACCCCCTTTTTGGGGGTATCCTTCTGCCTATTCCCGCTTTTACAGCTGTATTTTAAGAGCTATTGAGCTTAAGTTTTGTACGCAAATTTCTATCGCTCAAGCGGAGACTTAATGCTAATATGCGAAAGATCGAACAAAAACTACTCTCACCTGCCATACAAACTTATCCTTTAAAGGGTGTGTCCGTCTGCTACAAAAAAGATTACAAATTATCGAGTTAAAATTTGGTATATAAGGTTTCATACCCAAGGCGAATGTGAACTTTCGAGAGGGGTAAGATCGAACCAAAACTATTTTCACCTCCTAAACAAACTCTCTTTTTTAGGGGGTGGTCCGTCTGTATGTCCCCGCGGTTGCAGCAGTATTTTCAGAACTATTAAGCTGAAATTTAGTGTGTCAGCTTCTTTTCTATAAGGGAAGGTTAAGTTCTGAGATGAGTAACTGGCCGATTGCGACGCGAGCGCTAAAATACGACAGCAATGCAAGGACTGTCGCGACACACACAATACCCTCACACAACAGCATCATCGGTCAGCAGAACAAAGATTCATTTAAATTGCGGCGTTCAGTGCAAACTAGTAATTCATAATTCACGTTTTTCCACAACTATCGTCGGTGACACCACCAAGACGAAGTTTATTGACAAATCTAGGAATGTTATCTAATCTCCTTAATCCTTTGTGATTGTACGAAGACAAGCATCTTTGTTTAACGGACAATAAGTCTGTAAAAGCGGGCTTTAGGCCTGTACAATCGGAACTTGAGTCTGAACAATCGGACAATAAGTATGTACAATTGGGCCTTGAGTCTGTACATTTGGACAATAAGTCTGTACAAACGGACCTTGAGTCTGTACAATCGGGCTAAAAGCCTGTACAAACGGACCTTGAGTCTGTACAATCGAGCTATAAGCCTATATAATCGGACAATAAGTCTGTACATTTGGGCTATAGGCCTGTACAATCGAACCTACAAGTCTGTACAATCGGATTAAAAGCCTGTACAATCGGACCTTGAGTCTGTACAACCGGGCAATAGGCCTGTACAATCGAGCTATAAGCCTGTCCAATTGGACCTTGAGTCAGTACAATCGGACAATAAGCCTGTACAAACGGACCTTGAGTCTGTGCAATCGGGATATAGGCCTGTACAATCGGACCTACAAGTCTGTACAATCGAATTAAAAGCCTGCACAATCGGACCTTGAGTCTATACAACCGGGCAATAGGCCTGTACAATCGTGCTATAAGCCTGTACAATTGGACCTTGAGTCTGTACAATCGGGCTTAAAGCCTATACAATCGGACCTTGAGTTTGTACAACCGGGCTACGAGCCTGTACAATCGGACAATAAGTCTCTACAATCGGGCTATAGGCCTGTACAATCGGACCTACGTGTTTGTACAATCGGACAATAAGTCTGTACAATCGGGCTATAGGTCTGTACAATCTGACCTACGAGTTTGTACAACCGGGCTACGAGCCTGTATAATCAGGTTATAGGCCTGTACAATTGGGCAATAAGTCTGTACAATCGGGTTAGGTTAGGTTAGGTTGAGGACAAGTAATGACACAGCACAGTACCATGCCATTACAACACTCGGAGACCCTTATGGTCCATTGTGATTGTCCTAATTTAAATGGAAGAAATATATGGGGGAAGAATGTTTTACAATCAAAATAATAATAATGAGTTTAGAAAATAGTAGTAGTGGAAAGAGATAAAAAGTGCTAAAAATATAATTCCGATGAGTTCTCTCCTTCAACTATATATATACATACGTATATACAAGTAGTGAGATTGCGTGCGAACACTATGGTCCTCTGCCCTTAAGCCAGATCAAGCCATCAGTGAACTTTACCAGATTCTCCATGTTACAAGACGACAGTTCAGTGAGACTATCGAAGAACCATTTTCCGAGGAATTGTTTCCTTCTTCTATGAAGAGCAGGGCAATGGCATAACAAATGATCAACGGTCTCAATTTCCTCCTCATCGTCGCAAAGCCTACAGTAATCTTCCTGTGTCGTCTCCGAGTTGGATGTGAATGCTCTAACGTCGCAGTGTCTGTGATTACTCCAATTAGTCGTCTAACGGACCTCCTATCTAGCTCCAACAGTGATTTGGTTCGTCTTACATCCAGGCTTGGCCAAAAATCTCGTGACACCACACAGTCGGCGCGATGTTCCCAGGACGTATTTGCCAGCCGTTCAATGTGACGGGTCACAATTCCGTATATGTGACACATTGGTGGTCGCACTGATCCATCCGATAGGTCGGGTCCCAGTGCTGAACCTTTCCGCGCCAGTTCATCCGCTTCCTCGTTTCCTGATATGTCACTGTGTCCGGGGATCCAGCAGAACCGAACACTATTTTCCGGCAGTTTTGAGAGCGCTGTCCTACACCTATGTACTAATCTCGACTTTATAGCCTTCGATGCCAAGGCTTTTAAGGCCGCTTGACTGTCCACATTAATTGTGACGATCTCCTCCAAATTTCTTGCCAGTATTTGCTCCACAGATTTCGTAATAGCGAAGATCTCCGCCTGGAACACGCTACAGTCGTCATCCAGTCGGAAATGTTGCCTGAAATTCAGACCCTCGCTAAAGATACCCGATCCTGTTCCAATTTCCATTTTTGAACCATCAGTGAAAATGGATAGCCCCCTGAAAGGCAGGGAATCTTTCCAATCTTCTCTATTTGGGATCACTATTTTCGGGCATGATGCAAAATCCAGCAACGGAACCATGAAGTCCGTTCCTTGGTTGAGTCCTTCGTTGCATCCATGTCTGCTGAACCATAACAGTATTGATGCGTGACCCGACTCCGTTTGCCGCCAGAGGCCTGCTTCTCGTAACCTTATTGCACATTTAGCCGCTACAGAGAGTACATGGTACCGCAGGTTCTTTAAGTTCAATATCACGTCCAGTGCCGCTTGTGGCGTGCTTCGTCTAGCACCTGTTATACACAGTGATGCCATTCGCTGTACACTACTTACCAGCATCAGTTTATTTTCCGTTTCAAGAGCCCCCCACCAAACAAGGCATCCGTAAGTTACTATGGGACGCACTACAACTGTGTATATCCAATATACCATTGCAGGTTGTAGTCCCCAGCTTTTCCCCACAGAGTTCCGGCAGGCGTACAAGGCATTTAGTCCTTTCTTCGTCTTTTCCTCCGTATTGCGTCTCCAGTTTAGTTTCCTATCCAAAATGACGCCTAGATATTTCGCCTCAGATGAGAGTTTCAATTCTACACCGTCAATTACCGGCAGCCTGAAGTTCTCAATGAGGTATTTGCGTGTGAATAGTACTAGCTCCGTTTTCTGTAGATTGGCATTCAGACCACAGCTAGTGGCCCATTCTGCTAAAGATCGTAAGTCATCCTGTATGAGGTCGCTCAAAGTTAGAGCAAACCTACCTGTGAGTAAGATAACGACGTCGTCCGCATAGGCCACAATCTTCCGTCCATTCCTCTCAAATGTCTTAAAAATGCCATTTACCACTAGCAGCCACAATAGCGGGGATAAAACTCCACCTTGTGGTGTACCCCTTATCGCCAGCTTCCTCGCAGTACTGATGCCAAGCGTGGAGTTGATTATACGGTTTGACAGCATAGAACCAATCCAGTTCCTAAGCAAAAGAGGGATTCCAGTCTCCCTTAATGCTTCCATTATAGCTGTGGATGTCACGTTATTGAAGGCCCCTTCGATGTCCAAGAATGCCGCTAATGTGTATAAACCATTTCCTAAACCGTGTTCCACATGTCCTACCACCGCGTGCAGAGCACTGTCCACAGATCTTCCCTTATGGTATGCATGCTGCGCCCCACTGATGAGACTATGGTCCAGGTTCTGTCTCAGGTGTAGATCAATTAGCCTCTCCAAAGTCTTTAGAAGAAAAGATGATAAGCTGATAGGTCTGTAATCCTTTGGTAGTGAAAGTGTTGGTTTATCCGCTTTGGGTACAAAGCCCATTTTACTTTTTCCTCACTGATCACGTCGTTCACAAGTGTTCCATGTACTGAATCCAGCGTTTCGGGCGGCCTCCACAGCATCCCAGCTACAGTTTTGCATTCCGGGAAGTGTGTACTCATCAAAATCTTCAACGTGTCCTCTGCAGACTCAGTCCAGTCACCGTTTGATTTCTGAACGCATCCGAGTACTTTAGGGTCTTTCGAGAGTAATCGCCTAAAACGCGCGGCCGCATTTATGCCCTCAATAGCTTCACAGAAATTAACCCATGAAGACCATTTAGTCCGTTTAAGCTCCCTTTTATATTCATTGAAGCTTATACGATATGCGTCCCAATCCGTTACCATCGGGTTATAGGCCTGTACAATCGGACCTCGGCGGAAGCTAAGTTTGTACAACGAATCTTCGTACTTGTAAGGCCAGGGCCTATTAATAGCAAATCTCACCAAAAGGTCCTATCAAATTAAGCTGGTAGTCCTTGATGTCCAACGAATTACCGCATGTCTAAGGGCCACTACTGCGTACAAAAGACAGTAACCCCAGGCACCACAATACATTACACCAGACACCATCAACGATACGAGGCCACCGACCAAGCATAACCCCCAGACATCATTACCCGCCATCAAACATCTTAAGGATATCAGACCATTGATTGCACTTGAGCTTAAGGATCCGGAGAGTTTTGTTCTATTTAAATATTGTGGATTGTAAAATAAGGAAATAAAATATAATAAATTGCCCTAGTTTAGGAAAATCTACTCTTTTATTTCGTAAGGTTTGAGGGTTATTGGAAAGAACCTGGAGGTGGCTGAGACTACCTCTGCCTAAGATAAAACCCCCGTTATACAAAATCTTCAGCACTTATAAACAATTCAAGCTTAGTATTTGACATTTCAATAAAAAATTATGGACAAAAATGGATGTGAGAGGCTAAATGTAACTCCAACTCTCATAGGAACTCCCTTTTTTTTGCAGTACAAAGTTTAATAATGTATATGGAAGTTGAAATGCAAATGGGTGGTTATGGGTACTGAGACACGACATGGTAATAATCTTACTAGTTTTTATATTTTTTTCTTTGTTTTTGCTGTATTTTTATAATAACTTTTATATGTAAAGTAAATTTCTCACACACACTTTACTAACTTATCCCCTTAAAGCTTTACCATCAATAAATTCCATCATCCATCTTTAGCGCTCCCTTTACTCGTTATTACGTTGTGCATAGATTTTCTTTAATAATATCAAAATTGTATTTGGGTATTCAATCAACGCCCGCCCACTTACCAAAATAAATAACTTTGGAAATTGTTAGCTAGCTTGCTAGCTAAGCTATTGATAGCTACGTAGTCACTTATACATACATACGTATTATATTCCAAATTTTATAGAATTTATATAAAATCGATAAAACAAATGACTTCAATTGGAAAAAAATAAATCATAGAAATAGATTTTTTATACACTCAAACCCACTGCGGTGTAATAACAAGTTTGTTGATGTGTATGTTGATATTCACTATACACACACATAAATTACATATATATTACATTCTAATACTACATTAACATTTGGGAGTGAAAACTAAACTATGGCACGACAATCCCCATACTCATGAATATATAATGTATTAGAGTGCGGCTTATTTTGTAAATACATATCTATAGGAAGATCGGAAAATGGTTTTAGTAAAATATAAGTAGGTATCAGCTTAACGGAACTAGTGGTTCTCGAGTTATGTCAAAAAAAAGAGCCTAAAACTTAATAAATACCTCTATACGATACTTACTAACTTCAAATCGATATTAAATTATGATGGCATGTAACTTGACAAAAAGAATGATGCAGAACTTCTTCTTTTTGGGGCTACTTTCACGTGCAGTTCTCAGAACTGAGTCCCAAATTAATGAGCTAAAAAATGTTGTACTGTGTAATATTTATTATTTTCCTTAAATTGCCAGTTGTCCCTCTTGACAGTGACAAAATAATCCACACCCTAATTGCATATTTACAAATTGCTGCTTGGAGACTGTTTGTCATGTTTGTTTTACACCGCACTGTGTATATATAGCAATTGTCCCGCTGAGAATGTGTGGGAGATAGCTGTAGAAAAAAAAGCTCATAAAATATTTGGTAACAATAGTAACATGTTACCAAAAGTATAAACAAAGGATAAGCGGTATCGGAAAGGATATAACAACATTGGGAAAAAAAATGCTTTAAAGAGACAGAGAAGGAGAGAGAGAGAGTGTGAACTTAACAGCATATGGCTTTACAATGAATAAGAGGGATTTGTTATAGATGTTTTTATTTCAAAATTACTTTTATAGCATGAAAAATGTATATTGTAGTATTTAATTAATATTTAGACGTCATTTTGGATAGGAAACTAAACTGGAGACGCTATACGGAGAAAAGGACGATGAAAGGATTAAAAATGCCCTATATGCCTGCCGGAACTCTGTAGCGAAAAGCTGGGGACTACAACCTGTAATGGTATATTGGATATACACAGTGGTAGTGTGTACCATAGTAACATACGGATACCTTGTTTGACGGAAAGTAAGCTAATGTTCATAAGTAGTGTACAGCGAATGGCATCACTGTGTATAACAGGTGCTAGACGAAGCTCACCACAAGCGACACTGGACGAGATTTTAAACCTAAAGAACCTGCAGTACCATGCACTATCTGTAGCGGCTAAAAGTGTAATAAGGTTACGAGAAGCAGGCCTTTGGCGGCAAACGGAGTCGGGTCACGCATCAATACTGTTATGGTTCAGCAGACATGGATGCAACGAAGGACTTAACAAAGGAACGGTCTATATGGTTCAATTGTTGGATTTTACATCATGCCCGGAAATCGTGATCCCTGATAGAGAAGATTGGAAAGATTCCTTACCTTTCAGGGGGCTGTCCATATTCACTGATGGTTCAAAAATGGAAATTGAAACATGATCGATTATCTTAAGCGAGAACCTCAATTTCAGGCACCACTTTCGATTGGATGACGTTTGCAGTGTGTTCCAGGCGGGGATCTTCGCTATTATGAAGGAGAAGGAAATACTGGCAAGAAATTTGAGAAGATCGTCTATGTGGACAGTCAAGTGGCCTTAAAGGCTTTGGTATCAAAGGCTATAAAGTCGAGATTAGTGTACAGATGTAGGACGGCGCTCTCCAAACAAAATAAACAACAAAAATAGTGTTCGCCTCTGTTGGATACCTGGACACAGTGACATTTCAGGAAACGAAATAGCGGATGAACTGGCGCGGAAATGCTCAGCATTGGGACCCGGCCAATCGGATGGATCAGTGCGACCACCAATGTGTTCTATAAACGAAATTATGACCCGTCACACTGACCGGCTGGCAAATGCATCCTGGGAAAACCGCACCGACTAAGTGGTATCACAAGATATTCTTCTAAACCAAGACTGGATGGAAGAAGAACCAGATCACTATTGAAAATGGATAGAAGGTCCGTTAGACGACTAATTGCAGTAATCACGGGACACTGCGACGTCAGAGCATTTACATTCAACTGGGAGACAATACAGGAGGATTACTGTAGGCTTTGCGACGATGTGAGGAGGAAATTGAGACCATTGAGCATTTTTTATGCCATTGCCCAGCTCTTTATAGAAAAAGGAAGCAATTCCTCCGAAAATCGTGCTTTGATAGTCTGACTGAACTATCCTTATGTAACATGAAGAATCTGATGAATTTAACTAATGGTTTGAGCTGGCTTAAGGGCAGAGTGTCCCCACGGTATTTCACTACTTGTGTATATATGAAGTTGCAGGAGAGAACCCAGCGGAATTAGCTTTTTAGCATTTTTATCTATTTCCCACTTTTACTATTCTTCTAAACTCTCTATTCTATTGTCCAATAGCTTTTAAACAACGAGAAAAGGCAGACCCCCAAAAAGAAGAAGGGGGAGTAATTTTTGTCCGATCTTGCTCATCTTTCAACTAATCCTTTAGTTTGAGGCAAAGAAACTTGCGTATAAAATTTAAGCTCGATTTCTCTATCTACTACAACTGTAATAGCGGGGATAGGCAGACGGACACCCCCAAAAGGAGGTGTTTGTATGGGAGGTGGGAGTAGTTTTTGACCGATCGTGCTCGTCTTAGGACTTACCCACAGCTTAGAGGTTATAGGCTTGCATATTAAGTTGCAGCTTAACATTTCTTAAACTACGGCTGTAATCTCGGTTACAGATAGACGGAAACCCCCAAAAAGGGCAGTTTGTGTGGGAGGTGGCAGTAGTTTTTGGCCGATATTGTTTAGCTTAGAACTTAACCTCCCCTTGGAAAATAGAAGCTTGCATACCAAATATCAGCTCGATAACTTGGAGACTACTGCTGCAGTCGCGAGGACAGACTCACTTAAAAGGACAATTTGTATGGGAGATGCTAGTAGATTTTGACTAATAGTGCTTAACTACAAACCTAACCTCGTTTTAAGGGATTGAAATTTGCATATTAAATTTAAGCTCTATTTCTCTTAAACTACGGCTCTAATAGCAACGATAGGTAGACGGGGGTGTCTGTATAGGAGGTGGCAGTAGTTTTTGACCGATCGGGGTCGTCTTAGGACTTACCCTCAGCTTAGAGGGTATAGGCTTGCATATTAAGTTGCAGCTTAACATTTCTTAAACTACGGCTGTAATCACGGACACATATAGGCCGAAACCCCCCAAAAAGGGCAATTTGTGTGGGAGGTGGGAATATATTTTATTACGTTTTATTCATCTTTAAACTCAAATTCCGCTTAGGGTAGATAAGCTTGCATACAAAAATTAAGCTCGATACCTCTTAAACTACGACTGTAATCATAAGGACAGACCTCAAATACGGGGGAGTTTACATGGGAGTAACTTTTGACCGATTCCGATAATCTTAGAACTTAACCTCCAATTTGAGGTTAAAAGTTTCCATTCCAAATTTCAGCTTGATATTTTTTAAACTACTGCTGTAATCGAGGGGACAGAGAGACGAACACCCCCAGAAAGACGGATTTTGTATGGGAGGTGGGAGTAATTTTTGACCGACCGGGGCCATATTAATCAACCTCCGCTTATAACAGAAAAGCTTTCATAATAAATTTCGCTCGATTGCTCGATTAGGGGTGTTATAGCAGGGACTTACCCCAAAAAGATGCGAGTCGCGAGGACAGACAGGCGGACATCCCCAAAAGCGGGTGTTTATGTGAAAGGTGGGAGTAGTTTTGACCGATCAAACTTATTTTAGAACTCAGAATAGGGAAGCTTGCATGCAAAGTTTCAGCTTGATTGCTCTTAAACTACGGCTGTAATCGCAGGGATCCCAAAAAGGGGGAGTTTGTATGGGAGATGCGAGCATTTTATGACTGTTAGGGCTTATCTTAGAACTTAACCTCGGCCTTCAGGTGCCGAAGCCATTGCTGAGTTTGGTATCCCAGCGAAGCTGAAACGCCTTTGCGGAATGACGCAGACTGGCACGAAGTCTTCAGTGAAGATTGGCAAGGACCTTACGGAGCCATTCTATACCAGACGAGGCCTAAAACAAGGCGACGGCCTATCGTGCGATCTCTTCAACATTGTGATGGAGATGATAATGAGAAAAGTTGCAGTAACCACGAGTGGCACTATATTCAACAAAAGCCACATGCTACTCGCGTACGCTGACGACGTAGACATCATTGGTCGAAAACTGCGGGATGTGACTGCAGCATCCTCAGGTATACAGAAGGAACCAGGACAAAACGAAGTTATTAGTTTCAACGAACCAAGAATCTACTCGTTTGGGAAACTGCGTGAACGTTGACAACTATAATTTCGAGGTGGTAAATAATTTTGTCTACCTAGGCTCCGCCATCAACAAAGCCAATAATGTCAGCCTAGAAATGTGGAGAAGAATCCTGCTTGCAAATAAATGCTACTACGGACTAAGCAAGCGATTCAATGACAGAGCCCTCTCTCGACGAACAAAACTCCAGCTATAACAGATACTGGTTCTACCTGTCTTAATGTATGGCTCAGAATCCTGGGTAATGACACAAGCGGATGAATCGGTTCTGGCGGTATTCGAGACAAAAATACTCCGTAAAATATATGGGCCCATCATCGTTAACGTAGAGTATCGGCGTCGTATGAATAATGAGCTGTACGAGCTGTACACTGACATTGACGTGGTCAGACGCATTAAGGTGCAACGGTTGCGTTGGCTAGGTCATGATGTACGAATGGACGAAAATGCTCCAGCTCGAAAAGTCTTCGACAATGAACTCGATGGACAGCAGAAGATCGAGGCGTTTATAATATTTTTCTACGTGCGGTATATAATCCACTGGGATTGCATAGAAGTACCAGCTAAGTAAGTAAGTAAGTAGATATGATCTGAGAAACTGTTGGGGTTGCAAATATATTGGGGAAGGTAAAATTTCAGCTTGATTGTTCTTATACTACTGTTTTAGAAAGAGGGATTTTGTATTGGAGGTGGAATAGTATTCGACCGATCAAATTCAGCTTAGCACATAGAGTCGGGAAGCTTGCGTATAAAATTTCAGGGTCAGATCCCAAAACAGAGGGAGTTTGTATGAGAGGTGCGAGTATTTTTGACCGATCGGGGTCATCTTAGAACTTATCCTTGACCTTCAGGATAAAGGCCACGTTAGGAGGGAAATACCCCTCTGGGAGACACTATGAAAACGGCAGGAGCTGATTTCATAAATAAAATGTAAAATTAAAAAAATTGTATAGGGACGACATTAGGAGTTTAAAAACGAGGGTAGATATGATCGGAGAAACTTTTGGGGTTGCAAATTTATTGGGTGTCGGTCATACATTTGACTCCTCTAGGGCAGTTAGGAGCAAATTTTATAAAAATTTTGTTCTTGTATGGACTTGCATATACCCTTAGCCTCAGTAAAACATACACAGAGATACAGTTTTTTCCCCAAAATGATATCCTGACTTAGCTTTACAAAATACAGAATTTGGGAACGATCACGTTGGGTGTATTGATATAACTACTCCATCTCTAAAGTGGGCGGAATGGTACATATGTATGGGAGGTACCAGATGGGGCGTGGCTAGACTTCTAATTTGATCTCCAAAACTTTATCCAGCTTTAGCTTTACTAAGTATTTAAAATATCAATTGATTTCTAAAATGGCCAGTACTTGATGGGTATGGGAGGTACCAGATGGGGCGTGGCTAGACTTCCAGTTTTTTTTTTCGAAAAATTTTATCCTAGTATAGTTTTACTAAAAATAGAATTTAGGCAATTTAGAATAGGAATAATACTTGTTATGGGAGGTGTTAGGGGAGTAGCCTGTAGCCCATTTGCAATACCGTAAGTAGCTCAGGGGAAATATTAGCCCATGCAAAGTTTCAAACCAATTGGTTTCGTCTTTCGAAAGTTATCGTGCGTACCAGCCGGCATTGCTCAAACGACTTAAAATGTTTTGAATCGAATTTGGTTCAAAGAAACCTAGGGGCTAAAGTTACTCCTTCTATGTGTTACACTTTTGAGTAGTATAAAATCATATATACCCTCCTACCCGTATTGTGAGGCTATAAAAAACATCGATTCCAGTCACCTACATTTTTATTTCACCGCCGGCCCCCACGATGTTGTCGACAGCTCCTCCGCAGTATAGTGTCGAGTCTAGTAAAAGCTTCTCAAACAGTGACGTTCGCATTCGTCGATAAACAGTAGATGTTGTCAACAAAATCAAGGTGACCGCCGATCACAAAAATTTAAATGGCTGTGATAGGGCTTGAATCCTGGTCACCGCGTGGTAATCGCATGTACTCAGCAGCATACCACATTCGGTCCCACATTCGGTCTAAATTTTTCAACTTTACTCCTCACATCATTACTACGTATATATACAATAATTTTTGCCATCACTATAAATTCCATCCTAAAGTATCACGTAACAGATAAGAAACCATTAAAGTATAGAATTTAATTGGATTAAAAGATATTAAGGAACTCTATTAACACTAAGATCCTTGACAAAAATCACTTCAAGCTATCAAACAACCACATCGATACACAAACATACACACACACCCATACAACACGCCAATGCCAATGGCAATAGACCCCATGGAAACTATCTCACATAGAGCAGTGTTGCACATCACACACAACGCCACCGCCTGCAATCTGTTGGAGTTCTCCATTTAAAAGACACTACCAATGACTGTGAGTAAGCGAGAAGCCGACACTAACAAATAGCAACTTTTGGCAAGAGACAACGAACACTACAGCTACATTACTGCAACTGCAGTGCTGCTGCTGCTGTGTAGTGTGTGGGATGCTAGATAAGTGGCGAGTGCGGCACAAGTTACCTCCTCTATCAGACAGACTGACTGACTGAAACTTTTGTTAAGCGACAAGTGCCATTTAATAACGTCACCTGAATGACTGAGCGTGTCTTTCAAGGGGATTGCTGATAATAATTCTTATTTAAATTTGCATTAAACAACTACAAAATCGATAACAGTTCGTTGCATAGAGTGTGAAGATAGCCGCGGCTGTTTAAGTGTTGCTCATTTAAATCTAATTAAAGTCATTTATTTATTTATTCGCATTTGTAATCACGCCTTTAGTAATGCTAAAGATTAATATAGACAAATGTGTACAAGACTTGAAAATATGAACATTTGCGATGATTGCTTTAATAGATGTAAAAATATGATTGCATGGATTTTAATTTGATGCCGTTAAATGCAATTTTCTGATACTAGCATTCATGGCGATTTATCCATAACAGTGTTAAATATGAGGTGGTTCTCCAGTTAGGTCAAACAAAAGAGCCTAAAACGTGACAAATTCCCCTATACGATACTTACTAACTTTAAATCGATATTAAATAATTATGGCATGTAACTTGACAAAACGAATGTTGTAGAACTTCTTCTTTTTGGGCTACTTTCAAGTGCAGTTCTCAGAATTGAGTCCCAAAGTAATATACTCGACATTCATTTACTCTTAAATATTACTAACCAACCCAATTTGCATACACTGTTTCAATTGCTCCAAGGACAAACAACAATACCTTCGATCGTATTACCGCCGCAAACGGCGCGTTCGGCTATGCACTCGCTCGACTGCCACCAACGACACATTCGGCAATCGCCACGAATGGCGAATGAGCGCGACTACTAACATCCAACCAAATACATTCAGGAAACAACATCACATCGTTCTGTTAAATCGGACTTTGGTCTGTTCAATCGCACCTCGGTATGTTAAATCAGACTTCGGTCTGTTATATCGTACTTCGGTCTATTGAATCGGACTTTGGTCTGTTATATCGTACTTCGGTCTGTTGAATCGAACTTTGGTCTGTTGAATCGGACTTCGGTCTGTTAAATCGAACTTCGGTGTGTAGAATCGGACTTCGGTCTGTTGAATCGGACTTCAGTGTGTTAAGTCGGACTTCGGTCCGTTGCATCGGACTTCGTTCTGTTAAATCGGACTTTGGTCTGTTAAATCGGACTTCGGTGTGTTAAATCAGTCTTGCGTCTGTTAAATCGGACTGCGGTCTGTTGAATCGGACTCTGGTTTGCTGAATCGGACTTCGAAATGTTGAATCGGTCTTCAGTCTATGTTGAATCGGACACAGAGGTAGCAAACGCCTACTCCAATCACCTAACTCAACTGCTGCGGAATGCTCCAATCCCTGACAATATAACCTCGCAGTGGCAAAATATAGCCGACTCCTTAGAACGGGCTGCGAGAAGCGTACTTGGGTACTCAAAGCCGTCTCATGAAGATGCCTGGTACGATGATGAATGTCGCAATGTCACGAGAGAGACGGTTGCTGCATACAGGGCGAAACTGCAGCCAATAGCAACGCGAGCTGTTCGTGAACGGCACAGGGAGAAGAGACGACAGGCAACTCGTCCTTTTAGAAGAAAAAAGAAGGAGCTGAAGAAGGGGCAGGATGAGTGCACTGAGTTGCTCCGAAGTAGAGGGGAAGCCCGAAAATTCTACAAGAGAGTTAAAGCTAGAATGCGTGGAACAGGGTTGCCCTCCTGCAAGGACAGCGACGGTCAGCTAGTGAAGGACCCGGATAACGTTCTGAAGATATGGAGAGATCACTTTAAAAATTTACTGGATACTGACACCACTCCAGAAGACCCCGCTTCAATGCATGACGATGGTATAAATTGTCCACCTCCGAGCCAGAGCGAGATACGTATGGCCATCTCCCGCCTTAAAAACAACAATGCTGCTGGAACCAATGGTCTCCCAGCTGAATTGTTTAAGGCTGGCGGGGAGGAGCTGATTAGGAGCATGCATCAACTCATGGAGAACATCTGGCAAGAGGAGAGCATGCCCGGGGATTGGAGTCTCAGTCTGTTATGTCCCATATACAAGAAAGGAGATCGTAGTGAATGTAAGAACTACCGTGGAATATGCCTATTACCAATTGCGTACAAGGTCCTTTTAAGCATATTGTGTGAACGTCTAAAGCCAATTGTAGAAAAACTAATTGGACCATATCAGTGCGGCTTAAGACCTGGCAAATCTACGACGGATCAAATATTCACCTTACGACAAATCCTGGAAAAAACCCATGAAAAGCAGATCGACACCTACCACCTCTTTATCGACTACAAAGCTGCCTTCGACTCTCCGATAAGGAATAGGCTTTATGAGGCCATGTCTGAGTTTGGTATTCCTGCAAAGCTGATTCGACTTTGCAAATGTACCTTAGACAACACCAAATCCTCGGTTATGATTGGTAAGAATCAGTTTGAACCATTCGACACGGAAAGAGGTCTCAGGCAGGGCGATAGCCTGTCCTGTACACTATTTAATATAGTTATGGAGAAGGTGATGAGAAAGGCTGGTGTCAACATGTCTGGCACCATATTCCACAAGAGCCACATGCCACTAGCCTATGCCGATGATATAGACATCATTGGCCGAAATCTGCGGGATGTTACTGCAGTTTTCTCATCACTAGAAAGGAGTCAGCAAAAATGAGTTTAGCGGTCAACGAGGACAATACAAAAATAATGATTTCGACGAACAAAGAGTCCTCTCGATGGGTACGCACCGTGAACGTTGACAATTATTGTTTTGAGGTAGTCGACGAATTTACCTACCTCGGATCTTCCGTCAACAAGAAAAATAATGTCAGCCAAGAAATTAAACGGAGAATAGTGCTAGCCAACAGATGTTTCTACGGACTTTGGCAGCACTTTAGTAACACCACCTTCTCTCGGAATACTAAGAAACAGCTATACCAGGTGCTTATCTTACCTGTTCTGTTGTATGCTGCTGAATCATGGGTGCTTACTACAACGGACATACAAAACCTGGGAGTATTCGAGAGAAAAGTACCCCGAAAAATATATGGACCTATCTGTGTCGAAGGCCAGTTTCGCCATCGGATGAACCATGATCTGTATGAGCTTTACCACGACATCGACGTAGCTAAAAAATCAGAATCCAACGACTTCGATGGCTGAGACATGTTGCCAGGATGGATGTAAATGCTCCAGCGAGAAAGGTGTTTGAAGGCGAACCTGAAGGACGGCGCAGAGCAGGGAGACCCAAACTCCGTCTATTAAGTTCCTATTCGCAAGTCAATATTAAAATCACCGACGATCAATACAGGGTTGCTGGCAAATTGAAGAAGATAATGATCCATTTTACTCATTAAAAAATTTAAAACACATCGTTGTGATCGATAAACAGACATTACACACAATTTGTGATTGTCTATTATTATATCTTCCAACTCAATTGCAATTACATCCAAGCTGCTTTCACTCTTTTTAATAATTACTTTATACTTCAAACTGGAGTTTACATATATTGTCGTGCCACCAAAACCATCAGATCTATCACAGTGTATAGCATCAAAATCACGTGCAGTTCTCAGAATTGAGTCCCAAAATCATGTGTTGTACTGCGTTAAACTCTTCAATTGTTTTTTGACCCCTTTTATCTTCCTACAGTTTCTGCTGCTGCTGCTTTACATTTAAAAGTTTATTAATTGCTTTGCAACCAATTCAAAACACATCCTGACTTCTATACTGTTTCTATTCCAAAAACTTATCACCCACAACCACAATTGCTGTAGACAACTATTAATTGGAGTTTCTTTATACCCTACCTCACCCCACCACCGCCTCAGCACTAACGTAATGCAGTTGTGCAAGTGTTCTGGCCAGATCTGATTCTCGTATACATATTCAATTAACTTTAAATCTGTTTCGTAGCATTCGAAACAAACCAAAAAGAAATAACGAATCCTGAAAGTAAACCACAACAATATTTTGGCAAATTTCCTGTAAAAACCACGTATCCTTTCATGCAAAACATAAAGTACTTTTGTTCAATGGAGCCATCACATCACATCATATGTTCATGAATAAACTTAAAAGGCATCACCCCATTCAAAATTACAATTGGGCATTGCAGCCAGTGTTTTGGTGTCTGACAAGAGCTTGAAAGAAAGAAAGAAAAAGTTTGGACAAAAACCGATTTTGCTTTTGCCAAAGAAAATAACCTCAGTGTGCAAACAATTCTAATGATTCTAAAATGCAAATAATGGTTTTCCCAGGAAACCACAACAACTATGTTGTCGCTATCATGAACACACACAGAGAGGAAACACACACAATAATTCCCCTGAAAATGTAAATGAACATATTCATGACGTTAAGCGGCGGCAGCAGCAGACAGCATCTTGTTGTAATCTCTGTAAGCATTTCACCGCAGTGTAAAGCTAAAGAGAGAAACCTCAAAAGAAACTAAATACAAGGAGAAAACACAAAAATATTGTAAAAATAAGAAAAGTTTTTATTGTCGCGTGCAGCCAAACACCTTTTTCCAATTTTCGTCATCATCAGCACCTCGCATGCTCTCTCTCTCTCCCTCTCTCTTTCTCACGGTGTAGGGCTTCGACAACATTCGCAGCTGCATTTGCATTTTTAGGTTCTGAGTAAAATTAAGTTGAGAAAATCTTATAAATAAATTTTCTTGTGTGTACGCTTTTTACCAAAACAGATTATCATCTGGTGCCGTGGCAATGTTATTTTGCATTTCTCATCCCTCCTCTTCTACGTCTCACTTCAACAACTTCAAAAATCTTGTCCTTAAATAGTTTTACACCTACAAACAGCTAAGATGAGAGGTGGGAGCGGCAAAAGAAACCGGAAGAATATGACAAAAAATTACGACAGAGCTGTTTCCACTAACGTATAATGGTACTTAAACTTCTTGGCCAAAACGAACGAATATAGAGAGTAAAGAGTAACGGCGAGTAATGTGCTGCAGAATATTGGATAAGTTTGATGGAAATTAATGTAAATATGCAACAATATTTTCTCAAGTTTATTGTTGGTTATAATTCTGAAAATAATTAAAGTTTATGAATTCTGTAGGCAAAGGAAATTGCTCATAGTGGTCGTGTTGAAAGCAGTAATTTAAAAAATTGTATTAGAAATTATTACACAATTACACAGTACAACATTTTTCTGCACATTGATTTGGGACTCAATTCTGAAAACTACACGTGAAAGTAGCCCCAAAAAGAAGAAGTTCTGCATCATTCGATATGTCAAATTACATGCCAAGTTAGTAAAGTGGAATTTCTCTACTTAAACGTGCAGTTCTCAGAATTGAGTCTCAAAATCATGTGTTGTATTGTGTTATATTAGCGTGTTTCTACAGAAGCGATTCGATGTGGCAAGGGAATACAGGTGGAAGTTTAGCATAGCTCACTTAAGTCCTTGTGGAGGTCCCGTTGTGATACCATTTTTAAATTTTCGCACCAGTTATTCCTACTCTATTCGCTCAACATCACTCTCAAGCCATTTTGTTGCTCTGATGGAGGCATGGCTGTTCTGCAAATCGCCTACTGATAGACAGGTATTGTCCACAAGTGTTCGATAACCAAACTTTTCATATCTCAGGTCACCAAAAGCAGGACAGAGACATAGAAGACGCTCTGTGGTCTCCTCTGCTATTCCATCATTGCTGCTTCTACAAAAGCCGTTGTAGGATAGTTTCTACCTCTTAGCGTGTTTTTATCCGGTCAATGACCGGTTATTACAGGTATGAAGTTCCTCAGAAGAATTCTAGACAGGTTCAGCGCAAAACGTTATAACGAGGGGATTTATCTTAGGCTGAGGTAGCTCAGCCGCCTACAGTGTCTTGGCACTGTAAAAATCTTACGAAATAAAAGAGTGGATTTTCCCTTACTAGTGCAAGATATTATGTATTTATTTCCTTATTTTATAATCCACAAAGTTTAAATAGATCAAAACACTCCGGATCCTTAAGATAAAGTACCATTACTGGTCTGATATCCTTAAGATGTTAGATGGCGGGTAATTATGTCTTGGAATTATGCTTGGTCGGTTGCCTCGTATCGTTTATGGTGTCTGGTGCGAGGTATTGCGAGGTGCCTGGTATAGTTGTCGTTTGTACGGAGAAGCGGTCCTTAGACGAGCGGCGGTATTACGACAAGTGGAAACAGGAGGGGTTGCAATAATTCGTCGGACGTCTAGGACTCAAAGGTAATCTAGGTTGGACCTTTTGGTGAGATTTGCTAAGGTCTTGGAACAGAAGAATAAGAACAACTATTAATAGGCCTTGGCCTCACAACTACGACGACTCCTTGCACAGACTTAGTGTCTGCCGTTCAGACTCAAGGTTCGATTGTACAGGCCTATTGCCCAGACTCGTAGGTCCGATTGTACAGACTTATTGTCCGTTTAACAAAGATACTTGTCTTCCAATAATCCCAAAGGAGTTCAAGGAGTTCAGATAACATACCTTAACTTGGAAATTAACTTCATCTTGGAGGAGTCACCGACGATCGTTGTGGAAAAGCGTCGTCTTATTATATTATGGGTGACATGAACCAAACGTGAATTATAAAGTAGTAGTTTGCACTGAACGCCGCAATTTAAAAGAATATTTGTGCTGCTGATCGATGATGCTGTTGTGTTGTTGCGCATTCAAATCCCACTGGAGTCGGTTAAAAAAATATATTTTTTTTTAATTTTTCTTTTTGAATTGTATTATTTTATTTTTAAATTATTTTAAGTTTTTATATTATATTATTCTTAATATTATATGTTTATTATATTATTGTATTTATTATAATATTATGTAAGGATAAAATTTTTATTAGGCACGTTACACGTTACTGTTCTGGTCGCTGTGTAAGTGGGTTATCTCACCCATCATTCCTTAGCAATGAGGTTCAGTTACCCCGCAATTAGCTGTTTCCTTCTTATAAGAAGGACACCAATCTCCTTCAGTGACGATCGGCATTTTCGAACATTTCTCGAAGTATTCCACATGGTCACCAGCTATCTGATAGCCGCTTTACTATAAGTAAGTATATGAATACAGCCGCCCAATATCCCACGATACAAAATTTTCTCCATGGCTATTCTAATGACCGCTATTTCGGCCTGAATCGCTAGCCTAATCGACAGTTGCAAATTCAACTCCTTTGAAAAGATTGAACAGCCCGAACTTTCACTTAATTTCGAACCGTCCGTGAACATTAGGACGACATCCTCGCCAAAGTGTAGGTCATTACCGTAGAATGATCTATCCGAAATGTTCCTCAAAAATCCAGTTCGAAAAAAAGTTCTGGTACAGTGTACTCCGTGTGACGCCTCACATTGACTAAGTCTAGAATGTTGGCATGACCATAGTTCCAGTACATCTATACTCTCGTGGCGTCTAGGCGCATTGCGGTGTTCGCTGCTATTTTCCTCACCTCAATGACCGGGAGTAACCAGTTCAGGACTGTAAACAGTACCTTTGTTGCAGTAGTTCTAAGTGCTTCTATTGTCGTGATTGCCAGCAGTCTCATGAGGCGCTTGAATTTCTGCCTTTGCTTTGCTTTAAACAGCGCTGCCCACAAAACTGCTGATCCGTGAAATAATCATATGGCCAATGAACATTTTGGGGCTAATTCCCAAGTTGAGGCCCCTTGCCTCTTTGCCACTTTGCTTTGCTAGTCCTGAACTGAGAGTTCACATTCCAATGTGGGCCAAAAGAGATTACCCTATTGGAAGATGCTCTTATTTTTGCAAATGGCCGCCAATGTCAAATCTGTTTTTACATTTGTGGACTAGACAGATGTAGAATACAAGTGAATAAGCCATGGAGCGATACACTTCCCAAGAACGCGGAATAATCGTGTCTATTTTTTTGCGTAACAATTCGTTTGTGGTGTTGGCGCAGCGCGAATACCGTCGCTGATTTCCCGGCCTTCCGACACTGACTGCGCAAACACCACGCCGTTTGGCCACCAACCTTGAAGATTATGGGACACACGATACGTCGCCAGGAGTGGCCGGCCTTGGAGTGCCCGTTCTGCCGAGAATATCGACCAGACGCCGTGCATCAGAATTAGCCATCAGCCGGTCGTCCCTAGGACGAATTTTGGTCAAAAACCTGCGCATGTTTCCGTACAAAGTCTAGTCCGTGCATCAGCTGCTGCCTGTCGACCGCCAAACTCGTTTAACCTACGCCCAAGTCATCCTCAATCTCGAGGACGAAGTGGACGATTTTTCGACCAAAATCATAATGAGGCTCATTTCCACCTCAGCGGGTACGTGAACAAGCAAAACTATCGGTTCTGGGGCACCGAAAATCAACGAGTGATGCACGAGGAGCCATTACACCCGGTCAAAGTGACTGCATGGTGCGCTGTTTACGCTGCAGGATTCATCGGACTATTTTTATAGGGCCATGTTCCCTGACAACCAGTAAAATCCTAAAGATTCAAATAAACAGAATCGAAGTTTTTAATTTAGAGAAAAAAGAGAGCCAAACAACATCGGATGACTTCTTTTTACCCATCTTTTATATGACAAGACCACTTTATCCAATACGCCTAAATTTTAGGAGTATATTAAATTATGAGATGATCACTGAGTCAATCTCCAAATGTTCCATTGAGTCAATTACTGGTTCAGGTTTGACATTATTTAAAGCTCCCTCGATGTCCAGGAAGGCGACGAGTGCGTATTCCTTGTAGTTCAGAGATCTTGCTATTAGACTGCTTATCGAATGTAAAGCAGTTTCCGTGGATTTATCCTTCGTGTAGGATTGTTGAGATAGAGATTCTGTATTATGATCCTTAATCCTTTTGCGAGGATTAACGGGACCGGCAGTTGCACAGTGTTTAGAACACGCGGCTACCATGCCGGAGATCCGTTGTTCGATTCCCGGCTCCAGTCATCTAGATTTTTCTTTCATTTCCGGCCCTTTCGATGTTGTCGACAGCAACTTCGCAGTTTAAGTGTCGAGGAAATCGGCATGTCTAAAAAAAGCTTCTCAAACAGTGACGTTCGCATTCGTCGACAAACAAGTAGATTCCGTTTGATTTACAACAACACGAGAAGCTATCCCATACCTCATTCATGGGGTGTAAAGGGAAATTAAGTTTTTTAAGCTTAGGCATCTGCGCTCGATAGTAGTTTCTTGGGGTTGCCAAAACCTCTTAGAGAGTCTATGTACTGAGTTTTAGTAACTGAATATTGCTATTATCCGATTTCAAGTCCAGGAAAGGACATCCACTCATTGATTTGGACTTGCTTGTCGAGAAAGTGTAGAGTAAAATGTGTAGGGCGCTCTTGAAAAGCGCTACTTACTAAGATGGCAAACAGATTGGAATGAGAGTGATAACGGAAGATTATAGGTTTTTGTCTAGTGTTAGGTATCTTAGGGAGAACCCTTTGTTTTCAACCTTTGTCTTGGTTTTCTGCAAACAGGGCATGGGTCACTCAATGCAATTTTGCATAAGAGAGCCCAGTTTGACTGCGCTTCTTGCACCTGTGGAAAACCTGATATAAGGGATATTCAGGAATTTTGCGATTACTTACTTCCAGACTGTTTGTACGATTTGCAGCTATTTCAAGGTGTCTAAGGTTGCAAGGCTATTGGATTAGGCCGATACCACAATCTTGTTCTGTCTAATGACGGTTGCCACGGGTACATCTGTCGCTGATCTGCAAGGTGCTAAAACTGGAAGTAGTTCGACTACGATGTCTCACTAGGAATCTTTTATGCCACCGTGGGTGACATTGGATACATACATATTGATCCCACGGGGGTTCAGACGGGCCTAGTCTTACAAATACATGGTTGCCGTTTACCATCGTCGAACGGAAGGGGCTTAAAACATTTCCTAGCCTACCACCGGTAAGGGTACTGCATCCTTGCGACCTTCTTGGGGTATATACAAGTTTCAGTCAGAAGTCTTTTTGCGAAAAGTGACCAATCCTGTGAAGTATGGTTCATTAAATCACAAATTAATAGCAGATTATCTGCGAATCTCCCACCGATGAGTGAAGGCAGTTGCGTGGCATAAAGAGTTGTAGGCCCCCTTGTGGAATCATCACGCGAACTGTGGGGGAAATCGGATGCTATAGACCCATAGACTAGCAGAGGTGGCAAGGACGTATTTCCTTTGGAGGTACTGTCAGTTTGGTATATCCTGACTCCAAAAAGCTTCAAGCTAGCTTGCGCAGTTTCTTTAGCATACATTGGGTAAAGCCTTCTCGGTGTATCTCATGTAAAACTCTCGTGGACTCTGTTACGTAGTCCTCAAGATACATCGATGGTAGAATTTTAGTTACTTAGCACTGCGGTTTCTCATATTTGCTACCACTAAACGGAGGGACTGGCCGTGGCATGATGGTTAGAACACGCGACTACCATAAGGGAGATCCCGTGATCGATTCCCGCCTCCAGTCAACTACATTTTTCTTTCATTGTCGGCCCCCTCGATGTTGTCAACAGCAACGTCGCAGTATAAAGTCGAGTCAATCGGCATGTCTAGTAAAAGCTGGGGTATACTTAATCCCGTCCAGGGTCTGCATAAGGACCCACCAACCTTACAAAATAAGAACACAAGTGATTTCCCTGACTTCGGCTAGTAAATAGTGTTTATTATGGCTTGATTTTCTTCTAATACACTTGTTTTAGAAATTCAACAAATAACTTATTGGTTTACGGGAACTAATAACTGCTTTTCGGACTTAATCCAAATATCTGCTCTGGATAAACGAGAACTATTCAATTAGCCCAGTATTGGATCGGTTAATGAAATTCCGGCATAGGTTCCGGTTATCAGGATCGGTTTCAGGTTTCGGATTTCAGGTTCGGATGCCAAATTTGTAGGACCAGCTCCGGTGCTAGATTCGAATGGCAGGTTTGTGATGGTGGAGTAAGCATAGGATCGTGAAATAAACTCGGCTGCGACTAACAGGTTCGAATTTTAGGATCGGGTTCCAAGTTTCGGCATAAGCTTGGCTTTTGTCTACCAGTTATTGTTATACATACATTTGTTCTTTTAATATTCTTATAAACTACCTTACAAACAGACAGCCGAAGCCGCTATAGGAAGACAGACAACCGAAGTCGCTTTAAGGTGAACAGATAGCCGAAGTCGCTTTAAGGGGAAATTTGTTTCGTTAGACAATTAGGTGCCGTTAGTTGTGAATCTAGAAAGCGTGTTAATTCACAACAACGCGAAAATCTATCACATACCTCATTCATTGGGTGTGAAGGTAAGAAGGGACATCCAGTGACACTGCCCCGGGAATATGTAATCGATCAGACGTTGTGAGCGGCTTAGGGACATCCGCAGAAAGCTCCTGGTTATTCCCAAGTGAATAACGAATAATTAAACAATTCCCCAACGCCCGCAACCGACTGTCTCAAGATAACCCAAGTCTTCGCTCCAATTCAGCCAAGTCTATGTGGCCGAGTCATTGAAAATTGGATCACTCGGTTCCGTGCTACCGTGGGAAGCCGTGGCGGATAATTTAAACGCGTTATATTGGACATGTTCTGATGTTTATCTAAAATGGGTTAAAGGTTCTCATCGTAGTCTCTCCAAATTACTCTCACTGTCTTACATCGTTTTCGTCCATTCTTCCAATTATCATTTACTCTCATCATAAGCTCATCCGATTACTCTCACTCGCTTACTTCGTTTTCGTCCATTCTTCCAATCATCATTTATTCTCATCATAAGCTCATATAATTACTCTTATTCACTAACTTCGTTTTGTCGCATTGTTCCTACATCATGTACCGCAAATCTTTCCTATATACAGGCAGATCATTTTTTGTCGCAGATACCCTACACACCACATCATCGTCAATACCACTCTTCGCATCAACATCATCACTCTTCGGGTCAACATCATCGATCTTCGCATCAACATTATCACTCTCAAACAAAACAATAGGTCATCGTCGTTGTCGTCATCGCCTTCATCATAGTTTGAGTCTCATCACCAATCACACATATATATAAATAAATACAGTTGTTTTGTTGTTATTGTCATTTCGCACTGAAAATGTAACATAATGAAATTAAAAGAAGAAGTTAACACAGTCCATTTTTCGCCTTCGACCAATAAAGTTTGTAAATTTAAATATTAAAATTACCAAGAAAAAATTGTTTTTTTTTCACAAAGAATTTGAAAAGACTCAAATTCTCAACAGGACACATAATGGCAAACGCGACTGTTTCCAATAAAAATCAAAGAATTTCGTTAAAATCCCACACACAGCTTGTATTATTTGATTGTAACCCTTTATATATAAAACTTCCCTATATATAGGTATTTTTTTTCCTATATATAGGTATTTATTCTTTGGTAAGTCTATAGCAACCCTTTTAACAATTACTTTCATTTAAAATTCCAATTAAATTAAATTCACTGCATTTGCATTCCTTCTTTGTGAGTGGGAAGAGAAACGACCTTGAAAAGGCTCTTTAACATTTCAAAAACAGAACAGAGCAGAGAGAACTGAAGTCCTGCATGGTCTCCGCCTAACAACTAAGAACCTTTATTAGTAGCCAACAACCACTTTGACTTGGACACCATCAGTGCATACATTACATAAAGTATTCCTGCAATTAATTACCATAGTGGCGATGATAACTCCTCATAAATGTATGTGTCTCTGTCTGTCTCTCTGTCTGCCTCTCTGTATGTCTGTATGCTTATAAGGCGATAGTGCTGACGATTATATTACACTAAGGCTGATGATGAGGAATTTACATCAACATTATTATCATCATCGTCATCATCAATTTCACCGCAATACACGATATCGTTGATGCCGCTGTGGTGGAAGTGAGATCTGCCATTGACGCCGCCACCGCCACCACTGCCGCTGCTGATGGAAAGCAAACCCAAATGAAAAGCAAACAATACAAAACAATCAGCACTACCTCTTGCAGTGTTAGTTGTTGTTTTTTACATAAGATGCCTCCTCCTACTCCTCCTGCGCTTTTATAATAGCGAATAGTCCACCTTCTCCTCCTACTCTTGCATCACCGTCTCCTGTTACTCCTACCAACCACCTACTCTCCTATTACGAGGTAGCCTGCAACAATAACAACAACTTTCCTATGGCATTTCATTGATATGATGCCTGCCTGGTTGGTTGGTCGACTGCCTGGCTGCATTGTAACGTAACAACGAAAATGGAATAAAGAGAAAAAAACTGGAAAAAAGTGGAAAATCCTGTCTGACAGCATTTTCATCCAACAACCGAATATGAGAAATGAAAATACAAAAACCCACAAATAAATTTGTAAAATTTTCTATATATACATATAAGATAAAACTACTTTCCGCTCATATGGGATATCAAACAGTATCAGTTTATACAATAATTGTTGTTGTTGTTTCTTTATATCTAGTTTGTTGCGGTGCGATATGCCAACATTAGTGTCAAGTTTTGTTGGGCCTTCATGGTTCAAAATGCTGCGGCGGATGCAACTAAACAACCAACGAAGCAACCGACATCATCAGTGGTACGCGACGCGCCGCCTTCTCTTGCTCTCATCTTCAAATTGCCGTTGGCGAGTGTTTGGTAATGGGAGGAGGAATAAAAGCGAAACAATTTTTTTCCGTTTAGTTCGACGGCATCAGTTTGTATTCCGTTGAAAATCTATGTAAAACTATATTTAATATCCATAATAATGTATGTTTAATATAAAGGCAGGCGGGCACAGTGGTCTGGGGTAGGAAAATATGTTAAAAGATTTCTTATGAGTAATAGTGTCTCTTACACTGAAGAGCAAAAATGGGCCTCAAATTATTAATGCAGGCAACTTCACAAAACGAATGAAGCAAAAGTTCTTCTTTTGGGGGCTACTTTCAAGAGCAATTTTCAAAATCAAGTCCCAAAACAATGAGTCTGATTGAAACCGTCATAATGTACAGACGTACTGATCGTGCCGGTCTTAATTTGAATCGTTTTGAAGTAAATTCGCTGATTATTCTTTCTACCCGATCTACTATCCACTATAAGTGTTTAGAGATTATTGCTAAAAAACAAAAGAAAAATAAATACAATAAATCTACCAAAAACTATTGCATAAAATGAGTAAGAGCACGGCTCTAAACTCATTAACAACATCTCCAAAAACACCAAATTCTAAAAATGATAGAAAAAGAAAAAACAGTGAGAATATGGAGAGTGAAAATAAACATTTAAAGAGCAACTATTACGCTGCGCTTGACATTGAAGATGACTTTGAATGCGATGAATTGTCATTAAAGAGATTTAAAGAACACGTTATAAAGAATAATGCACAAAACAAATTGTCAAACTGTGACTCGCTCTCGCAAAATATCTCTACACAATCATCTCAAAGTGGTTCATCAAACAAAAACAATGCAAAGCAAAATAGGTTGCCTACAACTCAAAAACAAAATAATCAAAACAAACAAGTTAAAATTCCACCGATTAATATATATGATGTTGAGACAAATGAACTAATAGACTTTATAAAAAACGGATTGAACATAAAAGATTTCAAAATTAAACAATATGATAAATGGAACAAAAATACTCTTATGCTTAATTCACTCGAAAGTTATGTTCGTGTTAAATCACATTTAGAAAAAACAGACACTAAATTTTTCACATATACTCCAAAATGCGCCAAAAATAAAACATTCTTGCTTAAGGGACTAAGTGCTACCACTAATCAAACTAAAATTCTTGATGAACTGCGCGATTACGAGACTGAAACATTAAAATTTATTAAAATCAGTCCATTCTACACCAAAAATTCGAAGAAAGAGGGGAACATACTTCCTTTCTTTATTGTCCAAATAAGGCCTGAGGGTACCATTAGAGACCTTAAAGCGATAACTGGAATTATGCATAGAGTTGTTAAATGGGAGCCACTGAGGAAAGATGAAATACCACAATGTCGAAGGTGCCAGGGATTTTTTCATAGTGCATCCAATTGCTTTCTGGAGCCGAAATGCGTCAAATGTAATCAGCAACATGAAATTGGTAAATGCAGCATGTCTAACGTGAGCCCAGCTGATCGTGAAAAACTTTATTGTGTACTTTGTAAAAAGTATGGTCACCCCGCATCATACAAAGGGTGTGAGACATACAAAAGACTCAAATTAAAATTGAAAGAGCGAAAACAAGCTTTAGGACTTAATCGCAATCAAAAATCTATGCCTGTGAATCCAAATTTAAGTTATGCGAATGTATTAAATTCAAATAATATTAATAATAATGTAAACTCAAATAATGTAAATCAAAATAATGATGTATTTCAAAATCTACAAAAATGTATGCAAAATTTAACAAACCAAATCTCAAAATTTCAACAGCAGTTAGGAGAACAAGCTGCTAGAATTGATATGTTATATTCTCTATTAGATTTTAGTCCATAATTATTAACGATCGAAATACAACAGAAACATTATTAAAGAATTTGTTCATAGTTCAAATTAATGTCAACTCGCTTATAAGATTAAATAGAAGATATGATTTGCAAATATTTCTGAATAAATATAACCCAGATATTGTATTACTGAATGAGACTAAACTCAATAATAGACATAAAATACATTTTGAAAATTATAATTTTGTACGAAAGGATAGATATAATGCCGTAAGGGGAGGAGGAACAGGAATTCTAATTAAAAATGATATTCACTTTGTAGACTGTTCTAATTTAACGACAGCAAATTTCCATTATTTAGAGACTTGTGTAATAAAAATTCCTATGATGTGCAACAAGCATTTGTTTGTTATAGCTGCTTATTATCCGTCGGGAAACAACAATGGACCTTTTAAAAATGAATTACAAAAGCTTTTTGAATGTCTTAAACTTAATGATGTGAATAATTTTTATGTTTTAGCAGGCGATTTGAATTGTAAACATTTGAACTGGGGCAATCACACTAATAATTCGAAAGGTATTTTATTAAATGATTGGTTGTCTGAGAAAGAATTAGAATTTAGATGTAAACTATTTGCCTCTGTTCTTCCGTCTTACCCACGAGGTAATTCTTATTTAGATATTTGTATTGCTGATAGTAGACTGTACGTTCATACTTTGAATGATTCTTTAAATTGTTTAAAAACGATCGATTACGATAGTGACCATAATGCTATAGAAATATTTATTTCTAGAAACATAGAAACAGAACCATTTGAATTTCTGAGAGCAGCAGAGAATGCAGTTTTAAATTATAAAAAGACTAATTGGGCAAAACTTAGAAAATCTATAACAGATGCTTTAGACAACTTTTCTATTCCGAATAACAGGAACTTGTCAAATGAGGAGATAGATGAGTATCTCGAAAAATTAAATAATATTATTACGGACGCTATTAAGAATAGTGTTCCTAAATCTTCACATATCAACTCATTACAGTGTGTCGTTAATCCAGTTATTAAGGAACTGCAAAAAGAGAAAAGCAAAATGTTGACAGCTATTAAAAAACATAACAGACTTCAGCATACACTTCCACTCAATGAACTCAATTATGTGAAGAATAGACTCAAACTTATAAGAAAACTTCTTCAAGATAATTTTTCTATTTCTATGAGCAATATCTTAAAACGTAGACTGTCTAATATTAACAGGTCCAATTCATCTAAAGTTTTTTTCGAATTAAAAAAACAATTCCGAAATAGAAAATCATTTGCACTTAATGCCTTGAGAATACCAATGAATGACATTTCAATTCTTCATAGATCTGAAGTTGACATTCAGTCTCTGGAAGTAGAAACTAATAAATATGTTATTAAAAACAAGACTGATGTGTTGAATGTAATGGGAGCATACTTAGAATCGATTTATTCTTCGAAGAATTGTGACAATTCTAACGCTACTCACAATGAAGTTAATCAGGTTTTCAGCTCATTTTTAGAAAAGAAAGTGAGACATGATGATCTCCAAGAAAGAATTATTGATTTTGATGACAACAGAAGAGCTAATGATCTTGAAGCTAACAGTACTTTGGAATATTTTGTTACTCGGGATGATATTATTTACATATTTTCGAATTTGAAAGGCAAATTGTCATCTGGTATAGATCAAATACCTAACATCATTCTTAAGAATATACCAAATATTTTGATTTTTGAATATTTGACATTATTTAATAATATGATTAATAATGCTTTCTTTCCGAGAAGATGGAAAATAGCAAAAGTTGTTGTGTTGCCTAAGAAGGACAAAGACAGTACAGACCCAAGGAATCTTAGACCTATCAGTTTATTGCCCAATATTAGTAAAATATTTGAAATTTGTACTAACACTATTATATTAAGACACTGCAAGTCACACAATCTAGTATGTGAAAGGCAATTTGGTTTTAAACATGGTCACTCGACGATCCACGCTATAAACTTGCTAGTTTCCAATATACAATGGAACTGGAATAAGAAAATTTGTACAGGAGCTAGCCTCATAGACTTTGAGAAGGCGTTCGATAATGTTTGGATACCGGCCTTGATATACAAACTGATGAAATATAAATTTCCTCAGCATTTTGTTATTTTACTTTATAATATGATTCATAACAAGGAATTTATGGTTTACAATAACAGTAATAACTGTTCTCAGGTGTTTAAAATGTTAAATGGTCTGCAACAGGGTACAGTCAATGCACCAATCCTTTTTACCTTATTTATTCATGAGTTACTATGTAAACTTGATTGTTCGATCGGATTTGCTGATGACATAATAATTTATCAATCTGGTGTTAAAATTGATGAGATTAACGATAAGTTACAAAAGAATTTCAATACTGTTGAAAGATATTCCATAGACTGGAATATGAAACTTAATATAGATAAATGCGAAACGATACTTTTTCGACCTCCAGTTAACAAATGTAATTCTAATGTAAGAAAAAATTGGAAAGATTTTGGAATAAAATCGTCGTTAAATGGGATAACTATACCTATTAAAAAGGAAGTCAAATACCTCGGGATATACTTAGATAACTTTTTATATTTCCACTCACATATTAATTACCAAATCATTAAGGCACAAAAAGCATTCATGACGTACAAGTCAATATTTTTTTCCAAATTCGTCGAAAAAAATGTAAAAATTTTGTTATACACATCGATAGTCCGTGCTATCCTGTGTTATGGCGGACCTATCTGGTTCAATACTTCACCCTCATATATGGAAAAAATAAGAAAATTTGAAAGAAAATGTTTACGTTCGTGTACCTCCCTTCACAGGTCCCCTGAAAGCAATTACACTAAATATATATCAAATAAGATTCTTTATAAGTCTGTGAATATTAACAGAATAGATAACTTTATTATAAAAAATATTAGGAATCACATTATTAAATGCATGAATTGTGATATAAATAACTTGATCATGGCCCCATATTATGCTGATGACTCGTACATAAAAGAAACCTTAAATACTGGTTATGTTCCTCCTGAGGCCTTTTTATATTTGGATAAAATGGGATGCATTCAGAACTCTCTGGGTGTACCAATATTTTATCATTTGTATAGAAGGGCAACGACTAAAGCTTTTGACAGCAATATGACTTATAACAATAGCTTAAGATATGATTGTAACATTACAGATAAGGACCGACGCGATCGGTTCAAATCTCAAAGTTTTTGGTGGCTTAACCTCTAACTTTTTCTTTTAAATATTGTGACCTTTTTATAATACACAAAAAAAAAGAGCTAGAAGTAGTGTTTTTTCTTAGTTTTTCATTACGCTAAAAAATATAAATGTATATTATAATACAAAAACATAATGTAATCCTTAATTTGAAAAAAAAAAAATTGTTGTAATAGTGGTAACACTGTCATATAAAAAATGATTGAGTTTTCGTTTATGGAACAGTTCATTACAATTATAAATATATTGAAACTTCTTGTTTATTTGTAGTCTTAAGCATATTAAATCAAAATAAATAAACAATAAAAAAAAAAAAAAAAAAAAAAAAAAAAAAAAAAAAAAAAAAGTCCCAAAACAATCAGCTGTAAAATGTTGTACTGCTTAGGGTTAGGGATAGACGATATTACAGAGAAGTACAAATCTGAAAAAAGTTTAGATATGAGAAGCAATTTTTCTAAGCAAACGATTTAATGACAAAGATTTCTCTTTCGAAGAGCAAAGATCCAGCTCAACCATACTGATCACGTATATAAGATTTATGGTCTTGTTTAAGTGGGTTGCTCATTCCACGACTTTGGGAAGTACAGGTGAATGCTATCGGGCGCATCCACAAGTTGCAGATAGTGGAAGGTTCCGTAGATATACGGAGCAGCTGCTAAGGCAGTCGCGGACAATCGGCGGTTCTGAGAGGAGATTCTCAGATGGATTCCGGGTGGCGCCGGACTTCTAACAAGTTCTGAGTGCCTATGATACTCGCAACGACGAGGCGGTTAATTAGCGCCTTCAAATAAGCAATAGCCATCAACAACAAGCGTCTGTTCCCCATGTTAGAGGCGTCTGGAAGCGCGTGTCGGATCTTGAAGCAAGCGACTTGTTATATAAACGTGATATAAGGTTCCTAAGCCAGCCTGGCCATAGAAGCTGCAAAGGCAGGCCTCAGAATAAATATTAATAAGACGAAGGTAATACGAATATACGCCACATCCCACCGGCCATTTTCTATCCAAAACATTTAACTTCGGAGTGCACCACTTTCGCTACTTGGGCAGCATTTTAACATCGACTGTAGACTCTTCTAACTATATATCAAATCGCACCATGGGAGCTCGGCAAGCTTTCGGACAATCAATCTCCACCCGGACTAAAGTAACGATATTCAAGTCGTGCGTAAAGTCAGTTCTTCTATATGGTTGCGAAACGTGGAATGTGGCTGCTAAGGACATATACAAGCTGAAAGTTTTCACCAACAAATACCTTAGGAAAAATATTAAGAATTTTCTGGCCCAACAGAATAATGAGCACATGCCTTTGGGCATGCAGTTGTCAAAGCCAAATACAGTCCGAAGTATTGAGAACGAAATTGCGATGGATTGGTTACGCGTTACGAAGATAACCCGGAGATGTAACCCGCAATGTCATTGACTGGAACCCGCAAGGTAGCAAAAGGAGTGGACGGCCTGCTCACACTGTGCGAAGAAGACGTCTTTGACCTCAACATGTTTCCAACATCTCTCATAAACGGACATATAGAGATGGCCAACCAGACGAAGCTGCAAAGGACTTATTTAATAAAGTGTCTCTAGTGTGTGACATGTTAATGAAAAAAAAGGCGGCCAGGACACAAAAAGAATTCCGTTTATTGGTGGAAAAAAGTATCGCTCACCTTAGAATAGAGTGCATTCGACCTTGTAGAGATTTTGTCAGATCTAGATGTTGCCTAGAGGATGTTCTTGCATACCGACAAGTCACACAGCGGGTTTAGGCTGGTTAGCTTCGCAGCGGGAAGGAACATGGTAGTGCGTGGAACCAGATCCAGCACAAAGATATCGATCAAAACACCAAAAATCAAATTGATCATGTGGTAATTGATGGCAGGCATGCATCTAGTGTCATGGACGTGTGTGTGATCGGTGGAACAAATATTGGCGCATTGATCATTACCTGGTTGCAGCCAAGGTGCGCACAAGATTGAGCAGAGCGAAAAACGCACGTAACCAAACACAAAGAAAGCTGGACATCACGAAGCAGCAAACCCCCAGCTCTCCCAACTTCTACGACACAACGCCTCTACTTCTGACGTTCCCGATACACAGTGGCAGCATATTGCGCATTCCATGGTAACCGCCGCAACAACCGTGCTAGGATATGAAATGCGGCGCTCAGACGAATCCTGGTATCCTGGAACAGGATGCTGCTTATAGGGCAACGCTACAGCCAATTATAAACCGTGCTGTTAGGGAATGGCACAAGGAGAATGTAAAATAGGCGAGACACTTATTTAAGCGATACAGGGGTGAGGTCCGAAAATATTACCAGAAAGTAAAAGCAAATAGCTACGTTAATGGGTTCCTTTCCTGTATGCACAAGGAAGGAAATCTGGTTACAGATAAGCAGAGTGTGCTGCATATATGGACAGAACACTCCCAACAACTGCTCGTTCAGAAGGCAGTGCACGTGAAGCTATCACTTAGATTGCCTACCACCAAGTCAAGCCGAGGTAAGAAGAGCAAAATATAATAAAGCAGCCAGTGCCGACGGACTTCCGGCAGAGCTCTTCAAGTTCGGTGGCGAGAAGCTGACAACGAGCTTGGGTTTGGCTTAATGAAATCTAAGCTTATTATGTCCTGTGACCCAAGTGTGTGCTTCAACTACGGCGGGATCAGCCTTTTACCCATCGCATATGAGTATAGGGTCCTGTAGAGTGTGCTATGTAAAAGACTAAAGCCAGTGTTAACCAACCTGATCGGGCCTGTGGCTTTAGACCTGGTAAATCAACAACTGACCAGATATTTACACTTCGGCAAATCCTGGAAAATACCCAATAGAAACGGATCGACACGTACCATATTTTTGTCGACTATAACATAAGCCTATTACCAATTGCGTACAAGGTCCTTTCAAACATATTGTGTGAACGTCTAAAGCCAATTGTAGAAAAACTAATTGGACCTTATCAGTGCGGCTTTAGACCTGGCAAATCTACGACGGATCAAATATTCACCTTACGACAAATCCTGGGAAAACCCCATGAAAAGCAGATCGACACCTACCACCTCTTTGTCGACTACAAAGCTGCCTTCGACTCTCCGATAAGGTATAGGCTTTATAAGGCCAAGTCTGAGTTTGGAATTCCTGCAGAGCTGATTCGACTTTGCAAATTTACCTTAGACAACACCAAATCCTCGGTTAAGATTGGTAAGGATCTGTCTGAACCATTCACCACGGAAAGAGGTCTCAGGCAGGGCGATAGCCTGTCCTGTACACTATTTAATAAGTTATGGAGAAGGTGATGAGAAAGGCCGGTGTGAACATGTCTGGAACCATATTCCACAAGAGCCACATGCCACTAGCCTATGCCGGCCGATGATATAGACATCATTGGCCGAAATCTGCGGGATGTTACTGCAGTTTTCTCATCACTAGAAAAGGAGTCAGCAAAAATGGGTTTAGCGGTCAACGAGGACAAAACAAAAATAATGATTTCGACGAACAAAAAGTCCTCTCTATGGGGACACACCGTGAACGTTGACAATTATTGTTTTGAGGTAGTCGACGAATTTACCTACCTCGGATCATCCGTCAACAAGAAAAATAATGTCAACCAAGAAATTAAACGGAGAATAAGACTAGCCAATAGATGTTTCTACGGACTTCGGCAGCAAATTTAGTAACACCACCTTATCTCGAAGTACTAAGAAACCTGTTCTTTTGTATGCTGCCGAATCATGCGTGCTTACTACAACGATAATACAAAATTTGGGAGTATTCGAGAGAAAAGTACTCCGAAAAATATATGGACCTATCTGTGTCGACGGCGAGTTTCGCCATCGGATGAACCATGAGCTGTATGAGCTTTACCCAGCATCGACGTAGCTAAAAGAGTCAGAATCCAACGATTTAGATGGCTGGGACATGTTGCCAGGATAGATGTAAATGCTCCAGCGAGAAAGGTGTTTGAACCGGCGAACCTGAAGGACGGCGCAGAGCAGGGAGACCCAAACTCCGTTGGAAGGACCAAGTGGTAGGCGATGTGCCATCATCGGGTAGGACTAACTGGAGAACACACGCAGAAGACAGAAGCGTGTGGAATTCTTTATTACTTCAGGCCTCAAATTTATGAACTACGTTTCGTAAATTGTAATTGGCCACTTAAGTAAGTAAGTAAGTATAACATAAAGCAGCCTTTGACAGCCCGATACGGCAAAAATTACTCGAAACCATGCCTTAGTTTGGTATTACAGCGAAGCTGATACGTCTTTGCGGAATGACGCTGACTGAGACGAAGTCTTCAGTTAAGATTGGCAAGTACCTTACGGAGCCATTCTGTACCAGACGAGGACTTAAACAAGGCGACGGCCTATCGTGTGATCTCTTCAATATAGTGATGGAGATGATAATGAGAAAAGCTGTAGTAAACACGAGTGGCCACATGTTACTTGCATACGCTGATGCCGTAGACATCATCGGTCGAAAACTGCGGAATGTGACTGCAGTCTTCTCAAGTATACAGAAGGAATCAACGAAAATGGGTCTAATGGTGAACCAGGATAAAACGAAGTTATTAGTTTCAACGAACAAAGACTCTTCTCGTTTGGGAAACTGCATGAACGTTGACAACTATAATTTCAAGGTGGTAGATAATTGTATCTACCTACGCTCCGCCAACAACATAACAAATAATGCCAGCCGCGAAATCCGGAGAAGAATCCTACTTGCTAATAAATGCTACTACGGACTAAGCAAGCAATTCAATGACAGAGCCCTCTCTCGATTGTCTTTTCAGAGAACTAATTCATTCTGTTAAAAACTTCGGTCAAACTAAATTTATCTTGAGCTTGACAAAACATATATCAACATATTTAATTCCCCTTAATTCATATCAAAATAAATAAATTACATGTTAAACTTGACTCTAGCCACACCACAGTGCCCCGGCATGTTATGTGAGTATGTACGAATAATTGCAATACTTAGTACCACATTGTTGAATTGATAGTCAGCAGCTATTGCAATTGCATCCTATCAACTGACAGTTTCGATTTCCTTTATTTTTTTCTTTCTCCATCTGCTTGCTTCCTTCTCCTCCTGGTGTTGCTGCTAACAATTTGAATTATTATTGTAGGTCTGTGGCAGCAGGCGCTTTGTGCCGGAGGTTTATAACACAACAGTCAAATCAAATTGCTTTTAACATTGTAAATATAAATTGCAGTCAAATGTTGCAGTCAGCAACGACAGCGACGAAGACGACGACAACAACAACAGTTGCAACAATGTTAACAGCAGCAGCAGCAACAATTACGTTGGATGTATCACAAACATGAAAGATGAGTCGAGGGAAAGCAGTATAGCTATTAACTATGGCAGCAGGAACAACATCAACAAACAAAAAACTTGTAAATAATATAGCAAATGGGCATTAAATTGAAGGTTTTCATTTATGTAAGAGGACAACAGGGAAAGTAAAAGCAAAAAAAAATGAGAAATATGAATTGTTAAAGGTAAAAGAGCAAAGTATTGAAAATGCAACTAACTGAAGAGCATCACAATATTGAGGTTTAAGAATTTGTCACCAGAAGGAACATTCGCCAAAGGAGGCAGGCAAAGCGCCAGCCAATATGAAAAATAATTTAAAAAAAGCGTCCTTAAGGACTAAATAATAAAAAAAAAACATAATAAATAAGTTAAAAGATTTGTAGAAGTGAACTAAAAAAAACCCAACAAAAAGAGTATTCGATGCTTTTCAAGTTTTGTCTCTGGTTCTCGAGTTATGTCAAACAAAAGAGTCTTAAAGGTGACAAATTCCCCTATATGATACTTACTAACTTCAAATTGATATTTAATTATTATGTCATGTATCTTGACGAAACGAATGATGCAGAACTTCTTCTTTTTGAGGCTATTTTCATGTGCAGTTCTCTGAATTGAGTCCCAAAATGATGTGTTGTACTGTGTTATTTAAAAAACTGTAGATGAGTTTCCACATTTGGAGTGAAATGTATTTACAATTTCTACAAATTATTTTACTCACCAATATATATAAACAATATCTGTACAGGTCTATTAAATAGTCCGAGATATAACATACCTGAAAAGAGAAAATAAGAAAAAAAAAATTATAAAATAATATTGAAGCAATTAAAGTAGAATTAATTATACCCTCACCCTTAGGGAAGAGGTTATATATCATTTGAGGAGACGTGTTAGAACCCTAGTATCTTAAGACCACATTCGTTTGGGCTTAATTAGGGCTTAATTACACGGTGCTCTTCGCACACGGGTCCCTACGATGCGCCAGTTAATATTCCACAAACCGACACTTGCCATGTATTTTATCATGATTGCACATATTGCATCATCGGTCATATTTCGATCACGTAGCAATTTAAATTTAAACATAAATTCCGGCTCATAAAAATAACATAAAATTCTTTGGATTTATTTACTTGAATCGGGATAAGTAAACAAAACGGAAATATGAGTGAACGAAGGGGCTCTTTGTTTTTAAGGATAATTGATCAACGCCCAAGAATCACCTGATAACAATATTCAGATTACTTGCAGTTTGCAAATGTATAAGTCACGCAATGGAAGAAGATCAACTTCAGTTTTTTCACAACAACGCCAACGCGCAAATCGGTCACCGCGAAGTTCGTTTAGTTCATCTTCGGTGCAGTTATTAGCTACAAACAACCCCAAAGCTGGAAAATATGATTAAGATTGATTAAGACAAAAATATTAAATAAAGTGTTAAAAAATAAAAAAAATAAAATATTTTTTTTTAATACATTTCCTCTCGAAATATTAATTCGCCCCTGGTAAACCAGGTACCAGATTTCGATGTTATGCGTTTGGGCATAACTTCCCCTTTGGTTTAGGGTCGGAGCCTATCTAACACTCCTGTCGTCCTATGGGTCACAACACCCAGTTGTTGGATACCCACGCCGGGCCCAAGCCCTCCCCGCGATTTGAGTATAAACCACAGCCACCACGATACTCCCCGAAGGTCGACCCAATCGGCCTGAAATAAATAAATTCCAGAACGATCTTCCCGGTATTAAGTCTCCGGTCAGACCTCGTGACCATAGCCACTACTAGTTGAGCCCCAAACTGCTCCGGACTGGTCACCAATGGAGAGCTAAAAACATTCATCATCACAGTTTTGACAACAGGCACACAAACTCCTTTACCAATACATCCCACACACACTACCTAAGTCGCCTTCGCCAAAAAAAGCTACTTATGCTCCTCACCCCTTCAGGGGAGCAAAGCACACCACTCACATCAAACACACCATTCACACATACAATACCCATATCACCCAAGTTGGCAGCAGGCATTCACACAACCCATGCATCCAATCCTCACTAATGACACCACAATCACAACTGGCCCTGTCACACAAACTTCGTTTATGGAGAAATGCGTTCAGGGACCCATGCCCGGTTATTATGAAGCCCAGATATAGCCCAAAGCTAAAGTCAGGGTTTTCGATAGCAAACCGGACATCACTCACAAAGCAGTAGGTAGTCTGCTAGTCGCACTATTATCCTATCTAGATTGCCATCTAGACAGGACACATTCATCCAAATACCTCTTAAGCTCACTCACAATCATACCTTCTGCATTCCCATACACAATCCAGTCATTCTGCAGGATGGTTCCCCTGTTTAGCCCAAAAATAATGCATTTACGCATTACCTCGAAGTCAAGAGGAGGAACCCCCACCAACACTTGTAAGGCTTCCGTAGAGACCGTACGACATACTGGCCCACACACTAACAACATCACATGTTGACACGCCAGTTTCTTGCGATACCCCACAGCAGACTTCACTGTTTCGCCCCATATAGGCGCGCCGTAAAATGCGCATGCAACAAACAGCCCGCTGTATATTGAGTGAACAGCTCGTCTGCTGAGGCCCCAATCACACATTAGGACACGACGTACTCTTCCAACAACTCTGAAAAGTTTTTCACGCACTCTTACTAGGTGTACCAGGAAATTCATCCTTTCACTCATCGTGATCCCCAAATACTAGACCTCAGTCACGTATTTGAGGGTCACGCCATTCACTCTAATCAGTGGAGGTCGAGCTGTAGACAATTTGCCCTTGAGCAACACCATCACAGTCTTGTCCACTGCCACACTCACTCCTACCCTGGTACCCCAGTCACCAATAACATCCATCACACTCTGGCGAATTCGCTCTAATTCAGAGCGAGATTGACCCTCAACTAACACCAGCAGATTATCTGCATATGCACACACTTTATACACTTGTCCAAGCTGCCTTAGTAATCATGAGGTTCGAAATAAATGGACCACAAATGGATCCTTGAGAACAGCCACGGATCACATTCATAGTTACAAACTCATTCACACCAACTACACATGTTCGCCTGTCAGACAGAAGACTGATGCCCCGATAGGATCGAGTATTACTCCTAATCCTATCGGTTGACAACAGAAGCACAACCACTCTGGTTATCTTCTAATCTCGCGGAAAATAGCCCTCACTCACACACTTACCACACAAAGCCATCAGGGATGGCCTTAAAGATGCTTTTACACATCTCACCGGTCAGCAAATCAATATCTGGTGACTTCCTACACCGCACCATACTCACACATTCACTCAATTCATGTTCTTCCAAGAGCAGGGAATCAGTCACTTCCAATGGAGGAAGAACTAAGCTCCTGGCCCTTGGAATGAACTCACTCAACAAGACATCTACACACTCCCTTCAGGTCGATAGCAAATTGCCATCAACCTGGAGGCCACATGCCTACCTTTCCGTTTACACATCTGGTAGATACTTCCCTAGGGTTCATTTCTATGATCCTCAGTGAAAGCTCTCCATTCATCTTCTTTCACACACACAAGCATTATTTTGTATTCAGCCGATTATAGGCAGCTCTATGGTGAGCAACATCATCCGCAACCACTCTTATGGCCCGCTGAAAGCGTTTTAGCAGTCAAATAGTGCCCTCTGTATATCTATGGTAGGCCCAGTCTGTTTAGTCGCTGGTTCAGCTTCTCCGCTATTAGCTGTTTTCCCCTTTTTCCCGTAGACGCCACTTTCATTCAATTTGGACCCATCAGTAAAGATGTTAAAAAGTTCCATACATATCGTTTTCGTTCTCTGACGACTAATTCCTAGAGGGCAATCTGGTTTTGCAGGGGATATTTGATTTCCATGCATTAAGTGTGCAGTCAATTTCAAGTGAGACATTGGTTCAGGATCCTTGAGAGTCCAATAAAGTTTTCTATTTCGTTTAGTCGTATGGCTGATTTGAGAACACAGCCACTGCAGCATACATCAGTTGGTAGTAGATTAAGTATTGGCGTTCTCACTTTTATACATTACTCTCTATACTAACACTATGTTTGGTTCGTCGGTCATGTCTGGTCTATGATGACGTTATCGAATTGTATGGATGGAGCTATCAATTTACTGTTTTAAATAACACACGAATACCTTATTCGTTACCTTCTATTGCACATGCCTTCTGTAGGCCTGACAAAAGGAAGCGATCATAAATGAGATTCGTTTGATCAATGAAAACTTCCGTGTGCCTTAATATGTTCCAGCCAGACAGAAAAAAGGTAGCGGGTATGGCAATGTCAACACATACAAAACCTTCCAATTGCCTCCTTTTTTTAATGGCTTCTTAGAGCCTGGAAAAAACAAGGGAACGTGAATGGCATGTAACGTGGCATAATATGTAGTTAGAAGAAGCAATTATTTTCCGGTGATCGGGGTTCGAGATCTGTTATCGGATCTTATACGATTATAATGCACTGGTAGGTTAATTAACAGGCCTGCTCGAGGTGACCTTAGGCTAATTGTAAAAAAGGTGTTCTTTAGGCCTGATTTCGGAAAGGCCTGAGCAATATTTCCGCTGGAATTTTAGTGCAGTCCAAGAAAATAGATGACTAAAACTTGTAGTAGGTTTTAAATCTTTAGAAATATTGACAAACATCGAATAAAGGTATACTTTACTTTCCAGAAATGATCACAAGGTTTTATACTCTGCGCATTATATGTATGTACCACTATTTATACTCTGCGCATTATATGTATGTACCACTATATCCTCAATGACAAACTGTTCAAACTGTTTATTATTAGCAGCTAAGGTCTAACACCAAGTATATTTTATTACCTTTCATTACCCACATACATGCAAAGTTACCTTATATATATATACGAGTATATGCTTTAACTCATTTGATATATGTATGTAGTATAGGTACAATTTATAGACTTATCATATAGCGTGCTGTACACACACATACATACATATTAGTACCTAAACTAAAAGGATGAATATACTTCATTTAGTTCTAGTGCGTGCTGATTGCCTAACTACCTTTACCACCCTGTCGTTTCATCCAACGTAAACAATTCCATGTGAAATTTAACACATGTTCACTTTGCTTTTGCGAATCCTTCTCTTCTGCATCCGTTGCTTCTTCCTGTGAATTAAATTATTAAGCAATTAACTGATGGTCAGTTGCTTAAGGGAGTCTCTCACTCTCATTTATATATAATGCGATTATTGAGCGGACATTACGTTATATTTCACATCCGTTCTGGACAATAAATCATATATCAATAATCCGTGAAAAAGTTTGGTGCACATACGTTGTCTGCACACAAAAGGAATATCGCCAGAAATGATACTCAATCTCCATGCTCCATTACTGTATCCCTTAGAGAAATCATAAGAGAGAAAAGAAGTAGCATCTCTTGTAGCATTTGTGGATATAGAGGGAACCTTCAACAATATCGAGCCTCTCTGCATAATGAACAAGAGGTTATCCCACAAGAAGGAGTATTATCTCCGTTACTTGGGAACCTAGCCGTCAAAAGCGTGCTCAAATAGCTGTAGTCGAATGGGCATGGCATGAGCGGAGAACATAGCACTCTGAGTCTCGGTGAAAAGACTACCTTACCTCAAACGGAAGATGTAAGACTATATCAATATCCTTGCAGACTGGTGCGCCAGCAGAGGGCTTAATGCGAACGCTGATAAAACAGAATTAGTAAACAGAAATAGTCCACTTTAGCCAATATCCAGCTGGATAACAAAACAACTTAATTTCTCAAAAGGTGAACTACATAGGCCTCATCTTGGACAAGAGGCACAACTAAACACAAAACATAGAAAGCAGATCCAACAAGACACTCATAGCTTTAATTACATGAAAGCAATTGGAAAAAACCTGGGAATTCAAACCCAAAGTATCCTTAAAGTATGACTCCATAGTCTAGTGGTATGCGTTCAGCCAAAAAAGAGCAACTTTCGCCAAATGGATCGAGTTAAACGTTCTTCCTGTTGTTGAATTACCAGATGGAAGAGATCATCCACCTTTAAGACACTCTACATATTGTTTTATCTATAACCACCAGATTTAAGCCACAAATGTTATGTTCTCAAATCAGCCATATGACTAAATGAGATAGAAAACTAGGATCCCACTATTGGACACTTACGGATCCTAAGCCAACTCGTTATCTCACTTGACACTGAATACATGGTTAGTGCACGGAAATCGAACATCCTCTATGAAACCAAAACGACCTCCAGAAAAGAGTGGACAAAGAACGGAAACTCTATGTATGGGCCACTAAACCACTATTGATGGATCCAAACTGGATGTCACTGGATATCAAGAATAAGAGAATTCAGCAGCGTTTTCCAAGCAAATGTACTTGCTATTTAATGTTGACGAGATTAAAGTAAGGAAGGATATTCTCCCGTTCAAAGATAGTCTGGCGACGGTAAACTCACTGAATTCCCACAACAGCACATCGAATGTGATGAAGGTCTGCCAGATATTTCTTAACGAGTTATCCAAAAACAACATAGTTCTGATCACGTGAATACCCGAGCAAAGCGGATTCGAGGGCAACTGCAGAGTGGATAAAGAGGCCCGACATGGCTTAGCCCTGCAGGAGAGCGATATGGAACACAAAGCGCTTCGCCCTATGTCTTACTGTAAAAGCACTATCGGAAATCTAACTTTGAGAACAGCAAACGAAAGATGGAAGAATAAACAGACCTGTAGGAATGCCTAGAGGACCTGGCCGGAATCTAACCGGAAACGTACATCGGACCTAACAAATTCCGATAGATACTAGATCAGGATAATTATTACCTACCCAACGGAACACGGGCCTATAGTTAGCCACGCGAGCAGAATAAGATTGCCAACAAAAAGCGAGAGTATCTACGCGACCATTATTCAAGTGATCCAAGGTTCAAGGTAGAAAACTCAGTCATGTTATTAGGAATTAAACCTGTTAAAGCACTATCAACCATCTAACTTTGAGAACAGCAAACAAAAGATGGAAGATTGAACACACCTGTAGGAATGCCAGGACGAACTGTCCTGAATACAACCCGAATCCATCTCGAAACGTAAATCGAAACTAATAAAACTCAAAAGATCAGGATAGTTTCACCATCCTAGCGGAAAACGAACCCATTGGTAGAAACGCGAACAGAATAGGATTCGCAACAAAAAGCGAACGTATCTACTGCATGGTGGTTAGAATGCGCGACCATTAAGAATAGCAAACGATAAATGGAAGAATGAACAAAACTGTAGGAAATCCTCATGGTTTGATAGTGAGTGTGAGTTCAATTCCTACCACAGTCATGTTAGGATTTGAACTTGCCATAGCACTATCAAGAAGAGCAAACGAAAGATGGCAGCATGAACAAACCTGTAGGAAAGCCAGGAGGACCTGGCCGGAATACAACCAAAAACGTATATCGAACCTAATACATTTTGTAAGATCAGAATAGTTTTATCTTCTTAGCGAAACGTGAACATAATGGAATACGCAACAAAAACGAATGTATCTACTGCATTATGGTCGATGGGGCCGGCCGTGCCATGATAGTAAGAACACGCGAATATCATGCGATAGATTCAAGGTTTAATTCCTACCTCAGTCATGTCAGGAATTGAACCTGTCAAACCACTGTCGAAAATCTAACTTTGAGAACAGCAAACGAAAGATGGAAGAATGAAGAAAACCAGACCAGATTAGTATAATTATTACCTTGCCAACGAAACACCGGCCACGCGAACAAAATAAGTTTCGCAACAAAAAGCGAATAAGGGTTAGAACACGCAAGAGAGAGATCCATGGTTCAATTCCTGTTACAGTCATTTACATTTCTTTCCTCGTCGACCCCATCGATGATTGTCGATTGCAAACTCGCAGTATAAGTCAAATAAAATCTTCTCCAGCAGCTGACGTTCTCATTCGTCTAATTCTATGCCGTTGTGTGAGTCTAAAAATAGAAAGTGTGTTAATTCACATTAACGCGAGAAGCTATTCGATACCTCATTAATGGGATGTAAAGGAAAATTTTGATTTTTTAATCTACTGCGGGAATAGCAGCTGCCACCTATCCACCGACTACTTTATAGATGATTGCCCAGCTCTATGGAAAAGGGAACTGGAAAGACTGGAATGGGAAAGACCTTATTAAATGGCATAGAAAAGCAAGATTCGTTGTACAACGGTAGAATCACCATCTTTTATAAGACCATCAACTGGACGGATTGGTTCGAAACTAAAGAATCCCAATCAACTGAAGACGGAATCTACCACACCCCGGAACTATTCACATACACCGAACCCATCGGTTGAAGGAATACCACCAACGCCCAATGGGTGACACAATGGGTCCATAAGGATCTAAGTGATCCTTCCTTTTACTGAAAGGATGCCTACAAACCATTAAATAATTTAAGGCACTGAATGGGATTTGAAATTTTGCGGTTTAACGTATACTGCTAAGCTTTGACGAGCGGATCTGGTATAAGGCCTTCTCGCACTTGTGTCGAATGTTATCCTTGAGGGCTTCCAGGGTGTCGGACTTGTTCACGTACACTAGGGACTTCAAAACACCATACAAAAAAAGTCTGGAACGGTTACATCGGGCTATCTTGCGGGCCAGTGCAAATCGCCGAATCGAGAGATGAGTCCAGCCGGCAACGCCGCCTTGAGAATGGTGGTTGCTCCGTCCTGTTGGAACCACATGTCATCCAATTCTAATTCGTCCAATTACGGCATAAACTACTCGGTTAACATGACCTTATAGCTCGAACCGTCCATTGTTGTCATTTGACCAGCGGTGTTCTCGAAAAAATTCCCCAATGACTGCTGCAGCGTGAACAGCGCACCATGCAGTCACTTTGAGCTGGTGTAATTGCTCCTCGTGGATTCTCGGTGCCACAGAAGCGATAGTTTAGCTTGTTCACGTACCCGCTGAGGTAGAAATGAGCCTTATCGCTTATTATGATTTCGGTGGAAAAATCGTCCACTTCATGCTCGAGATTAAGAATGGCTTGAGCGTAGGTTACACACGTTTGGCTGTCGGCAGGCAGCAGCTAATGCACGTACTGGACTTTGTACGGGAACATGTGCAGGTCTTTGACCAAAATTCGCCTTAGGGGCGACCGGCTGATGGCTAATTGCGAGGCACGGCGTCTGGTCGATGTTTCCGGCAACAACTCGACAACAGCGGTGATATTTTCGGCATAACGGGCGCTTCGTGGCCGGCCACTCCTGGCAACGTCTCGTGTGGTCCCATACTCTTCAAGGTTGGTGGCCAAACGGCGCAGTGTTGGAGCAGTCAGTGTCGAACGAACTGGAAATCGGCGACAGAATTCGCGCTGCGCCAACACCACAGACGAGTTGTTACGCTCATGGCTTGTTCATTTGTATTCTACATCTGACTAGTCCACAAATGTCAAAACAGATTTGACATTGGCGGCCATTTGCAAATGCGAGCATCTTTCAATAGGGTGATCTATTTTGGTGATCACCATGTATTTTGCTTAATATGGGAAGGCAGCATGAAATTCCCTACCTACCGATGATCTTTCCAGAACTGGTTTTCGAGGCCTTTGGTATTACCGCTTGGGTCATCCTCACTTAAGTCGAGGACACAATTATTCGAGAACCGTAGATGTACTTTCGTAGATTCTCATAATGTTCTCAGGAATGGCTAGCTTGTGGAGGTTTTATCTAATTCTGTAAGTCCAAACACTGGACTTATGCCTGAAAGCTATTAAATCATATCGAATGATTTGTGAAACTAAATTCGCGCGACTTTGAAATCATTACACAGTACAACATTATTAGCTTATTGCATTGGGACTCAATTCTGAGAACTACACGTGAAAGTGGCCCCAAAAAGAAGAAGTTCTGCACCATTTGTTTTGTCAAGATACATGCCATAATAATTCAGCATCGATTTGAAGTTGGTAAGAATCGTATAGGGGATTTTGTCACGTTATAGGCTCTTTTGTTTGACATAACATAAATAATATTCCACGTTAATCATACGCCACAGAGTACAACACTTTTTTTGTAACTGCTACAAAATAAACCCAGTTCAGAATCATTTAATGAATGGAAAAGTGAAACTGTTGCTTATGTAGGGAAATTTTATATGAACAGATTAAAGGAATTGTAATTCTTAATTTTTTTTTAAATTTGTTTCAGCTAAATCAGACTAGTGGTTCTCGAGTTATGTCAAACAAAAGAGCCTAACATGTGAAATTCCCCTATATGATTTTTACTAACTTCAAATCGATATTAAATTATTATGACATGTAACTTGACAAAACGAATCATTCAGAACTTTTTCTTTTTCTGGCTACTTTCACATGCAGTTCTCAAAATTGAGTCCCAAATCGATGAACTGAAAAATGTTGTACTGTGTTAGTTATCACTAAAGATCATGTCTTGTGTTATTAAGTAAAATGAGTTAAGTCACCAACAAATGGTTAATTAAATGCGTGTGTGAAATAGGGTTGGAAAGGGAAGAGTCTTGTAAAATTCAAATATTCCATTTTATCATAAGATACGCAACCCCATTCCACACACACACGCGTTTCAATAACCATTTGTTGCTGACTGACTTAACTCATTCTACTTAATAGCCCAAGAGTTAAACAACATAATAGCGGCAACTTTAAATTAGTTTAAACTAAAGCAGATTGGAGGGCGCGTGTGAACTTAACGCTCGGCCATAAAAACTAAATTGAAATATTACAAATTTTGCTAAACAATGACTCGGGAATAATTTTAAATATTAATTAAATGGCGCCAAAATGTTTTATGGTTGACAGACGACGCAACGACGACGGCTGTTGCTGAAGCAGAGAGAGAGATGAAACGCCCCCAACACAGTCAGACACATCTGTATCATCATCATCAGTATAACAACGCGAGCGACTTTTACTATCTACTAAATGTGCGCTAATTTTATTCATTCCGGTTGTCGAATAATCATTTGAAATCTATTTGGTTCGAAACAAAGGCTCTCGTAATTTATTGTATCGTAGCTTTTATGGAATGAATTAATTTTGTTTAATTGTTTTAGCTCTGTGTTTCTCTATTGTGGTTCAGTATTCTTCGGTTGCTGTCATTGTCCCCTGGGTCATATCATAGTTACTGTTAAATTGAGTGTTTATTTTTAGGTTTTTGTTTTCATTTAATTATTTTGATAACTGACATTTGCCGTAATCATAATAGTTTATTGCCTTTTTTTTTATCGGAAGCGTGTGAAATACATACATTAGTGATAATGTCTCTAGCGATAATGGAATTATTGTATAAATTACAGTCATTTAAAGTTAGCTGCAGACAATAAAGGGGAACATTAGTATGACTAATATTTGGAAGTGTAGATTCTAGTCTCTTCGGCTAGAACATGTTGCAATGTATGTAACAAGTGTCTTGATGGCTGAGTTCCCTAAGCAGTCACAAGAAACTAGGATCGGGCGCGGTGGCCTAATAAGATCCTCCTCTTAATTAAAAAACTATCAGGAAAACAGGAAGAAAGGGAAAAACAAGAATCCCTCAAAAGTTGACGCCACCGCAAACGTTATAAGGAACATGATTTAAGGATATGCACCTGGAGAGTCCGAACTCTCTACAGAGATGGTGAATTTATCCAATTGGCGGATGTCCTCAACAAATACAAATCTCACATCACCGCCATACAGGAAATGCGATGGATGGGACAGGATGGGACACGACGAAAGTGATGTAACATCTTTTACAGCTGCCATGTAAAATAATATGAATTTGTATGTGAATTCAAAGTCAAATTTGACATGTAACGGGTCAAGGTTGCACACGACGAAAGAGATGTGACATCTTTTATAGCTGCCATGCAGAAAGACACGAATTTGGATGCGGATTCATCGTTGGCAAGAGACTTCGACATCTGGTCACGCGGTTTAACCCTGTAAGTAACCGAATAGCCACTATCCGCTATAAGGCGAGATATTTTTACATTACGCTGATTTATTTACACTCACGAGTGCATGGAGAGTTTAGAGTAGGAGGTGTGCTTGCCACGCCTGATTCTCTAGGTAGATTAAATATGTTTGCTAGATAGGCTGTCGCACGTCGTAGACGTGCCCTTGCTTTGCTGGTTCTGGTTTCCGGATTCCGCCCAGTTATCACACATCCTCGGATCTTAGTGGGGGTGTCTGCACCCCCTTCTGCCTAGCATTAATACATGGTTTTCGTTCACCGTCGTCGAGCGGAAGGGGTTTAAAGTTCTCCCCGTCTCCCACCGGCGAGGATACTGCATGCCTGCAGTATAGTACCAAACCGTTTCCATCTTTCCGGGGTGAAGGTATGCAAATATCGATTCATGCGGATATGTAAAAGTTCCATGTCCGATCTTTTTAGTTTCCTTTTTAGTACAGGGTTTACCAATGAGAGGTGTTATTGTGAATGGCCAGCTATTTCGGTAGCTGTAACTTTTGAAGCTTTTATTCTTTGACATTTGACAAGTAGAAACTACGTCATTACTAAAAATGGAACGATAAACACATCTAACGTATTGAAATTATTTAAACTCACTACAAAAATGGTAAAAATCTTGCAGTCACAGTTCGAAAACTTAAGCATTTTTTGATCGTCGTGAAGCACCTTGTCGGAACGCAATACAGAAATTGTTGGAAAATGTAAGCTTTTGGGACAAGTAAGTGATGTGAAAAATAAAACCGCGCATGCTGTGGTTAAAACTGAAACCGCTGGTAGAGTCTTCGTGATCGGTGTGGTTGCATTACAACCGGGTGCTATAGACCCATAGAGTAGCGATGGTGATTAGATAGGCCTCACCTTGGCCAAAGGGGGGTATGCTCCATACTAACATATCTAATTTGGTAGCTTCTGGCTAGAATAAAGAGCAGACAATTGCGGTAGCTTGCTCCAAAAATTGTCGACTCCTTTTCCTAGATTGTTCAAGTTTGCTTGGGCCATCCCAGAGGGGCGCTGGCAATCGCATTGTAATATGTCTGTTTAGAACACCATGGGTAAGGCCAGCATGGTGAGACTCGTGTAAAACCATGTGGACTCTATCTCTCCCATAAATTTGGAATGCAAACTTCTATCCCTCAAGCGGATGTTAAGTTCTAAGATGAACACGACCAGACAAAAACTGCTCCCACCTTCCATACAAACTCCACCTTTTTGGGGTAAATTCATAAATATATTCTTATCTGATATAAACAAATCAAAGTCACTATTTGTGGGGAAATTCCTCTTTCCTTTTTACTGAAAAGTTAATTTCCAAGCATTTCCATTGTAAGCCTTCTTTCCGCCTGTACCCAAGTATTAACAGGTACCTTATTTTCCTCCATTCTCTTTGAATTCGCTTCCTCCTCCCACTCTTGCTTTTCGCCACAAACAATAATTTTAACTTTATAACATGAAAACAAAACACAACAAATCAAAATACAAAAAACACAGTGCCAATTTAGTCGAAAATATTCTCTTTCGATTATTCCAAATTTAGATTGCGAACGTGCCTGATGATGGCACAAACATGCAAATGTTCTCAACTAAATATGTGAAGTACATGTGCTGCTGCCCCTGTGATGTCCTCCTTTCCGGCAAATATTCGCCGCTCCACCGGCTTGTGCCTCCCAGCCAATCGATTTAGAGAGTAATTTTCATGTTCATGTGTTCACTTTGAATTTCTACATTGAAATTTATCGTGGTTTTTACGGTGGCATTGTTGTATGTGTTGTAACGTATGGCTTTTTTCCTTTTTTTTTTCTGAGTTATTTTTGTTGTATTGTTGTACCTCTGCTTTCCAATTTTCTAATCAATTTTGTGTGTGTGTTTTTTTTTCTGTTTGTAATTTTTTTGTTTTAGAGTTCAGATTATTTTGCATTGATTCGTCGTGTGTTTGGAACCCCCATTTCCATTTGTCTGAACATTTGCTCTGTTCTTTTTGTTGTTTGCTGTCACTGCTTAGTCTTGAGCTGTTCGTTCAGCTGTTTCTTGCTGCTGTTGTTATTTTTAAAACATTATCATGTCATTTTTTTTTTTGCGTGCCATTGTCTTCGAAATGTCAGTTATTTTCGGTACGAAATGAACTCGATGAGTGGCGCACAGTAGAACGACGTCACATAGATACCCCGCCGGGTTAGATTTGACAGTAGCAGCGTGGCCGACAGCCAGACAAACGGTTAAGAAGATAGGCACACAGACATAGGTATAGACAGGCGCGATAATACTAAAATTGGCTGACATTTACAAAACAGGATCCTCAAATCATTTGATGGAGTTTTTTTTTCGTAATTTGTTTTCTCTTTTGGTTTTAGTTATTTTCTTTTACCACTGTTGACATTGATTTAGTGTTGGCAAGAGAGAGGCAGAGGTGGAAGAAACATGAGCAATTGTGCTGTTTACTTATAAATATCTAATGTTAGAGTTTATATTGTTTATTATGGAAACAATACTCGAATAACTGCCCCGCCCCCGCCTAGTTTAGAATTGGCAGTGAATATTATTTATATGTAACTTTTCTTTGACAGGTTGTCTTCGGTTCGGAGTACGTGTGTTTTGGGTTGACATTTCAACATTTGTCAAATATCACAAATGAACATTCTTTGGCTATTATTATCATATTTTTGTGTGGTTGTACACATAACAAAGCAATGTCATTAGGTTTGTCACAGCTAAAAATACTTCATTAGGCATGTAGTATATAAGTATGTGTTTCCTAAAACAAAAGACAAGAACGTCCCTAATGTTAATGAATTCTGCAAAAATTTTAAGGATCATGACTCAAGGACATGTACCTGGAATGTCCGTTCTCTACAGAGATGGCTCCGCTTACAAATTGTCGGATATCCTTGACAAAAATAAGGTTGACATTACCGCCTTACAGGACGTGGAAGATGGAAGGGGAGGTGATGCACACGACAAATGAACTGTGACATACACAGTAGTTCATTGATTTAGGACTCAATTCTTAAAACTGCACGTGAAAGTAGCCACAAAAAGAAGAAGTCCTGCATCATTCGTTGTGTCAAGTTACATGCTATAATAATTTAATATCGATTTGAAATTAGTAAGTATCGTATAGGGGAATTTGTCACATCCCGGATAGGTCCTACTATGATGATAATGATAATGCCCTAAGCCTTGGAGAGGATGTCACCACGGATGGTTCAAAATCAAAGGAAAGAGCGGGCTGTGGAATCTTTTCGGAAGAGTTGAATTTGAGTCTATCAATCAGATGAACCACGGATGGTTCAAAATCAAAGGAAAGAGCGGGCTATGGAATCTTTTCGGAAAAGTTGAGTTTAAGTCTATCAATCAGACTACCAGATCACTGTAGCATAGTTCAGGCCGAAATAGCGGCCATTAGAATAACTGTAGAGAAAATTCAATATCTTGGGATATTGGACGGCAATATTCATATTCTTACTGATAGTAAAGCGGCTATCAGATCCCTAGAGAACGTGTACACCACTTCAAGAAATGTTCAAGAATGCCGGTCGTCTCTGGAGGAAATAGCGAGACATTAGACGATTACCCTAACATGGGTTCCAGGACATGGGGACATATGTGAAAGCCAAAGCTCCGATACGCTGGCAAGGGCCGCCACAACCGTGAACTCTGGCGAAGTTTATGGTCTCATTGGGATCCCTCTTACAAGGGAGTAACAGCTCATTGCGGGGAAACTGGACCTCATTGCTGCAGAGAGATGGGCAAGAGAACCCGCCTGTGCAGCGACTAAACAGATTTGGCCTACAATGGATATACAGAGGACACGATTTGTGCTAAACTTATCCAGAGTCCACTTGAGGAACATCATAGCTGTAATAACTGGTCATTGGTCGGTTGGTAAACACGCTACGAGGCTGAAACTACCCTACAACGATTTTTGTAGAAGCTGCAATGATGAAGAAGAGGAGACCATGGAGCATCTTCTATGTCACTGCCCTGCTTTTGGTGACCTGCGATACGAAAAACTTGGTCATCGGACACTTTTAGACAATACCTGTCTATCAATAGGCGACTTGCGGAACATCCATGCCTTCATCAGAGCAACGAAATGGCTTGACAGTGACGTTGACCGAATAGAATAGGAACATTTGGTGCGGAAATCATAAAATGGTATCACAACGGGACTCATACTAGGACCCAAGTGAGCTGTGTTCAACGTGGCTGCCGAATTAACCTAACCTAACCTAATCGACGAATGCCATGTCTCAAGCGCCATGGGCATTGCATGTGATGCGCGCTGAAAATATATTCTCGGTTCGCCACTCAGTTGCACCCAAGGAGTAACAAGAGATAAGGCAGCGCCTTATCTAATCAAACACAAGATAAACTATATCGACAATGTTGCCTGCCGCCAAGATAGCCAATGCCTATTTTAATTAAATCTCTGAATTACTGCTTTTTTACTGGCGGTTAGGTTAATTCGGCAGCCGCGTTCAACATAACTCACTTGGGTCCTAGAGTAGGTCCCGTTGTGTTACCATTTTAAAAATTTTGTACCAATTATTCTCTTCCCTATTCGGTCAGCGTCGCTTTCAAGCCTTTCCATTGCTCATAGAAGATGCTCCATGATCTCCTCTTTTTTCTCATCATTGCAGCTTCTACAATAATCATTGTAGGGATGTTTCAACCTCTTAGCGTGTATTCCAACCGGCCAGTGACCTGTTATTACAGCTATGATGTTCCTTAAATAGACTCTGGGCAGGTTTAGCGCAAATCGTGTTCTCTATATATTCATAGTAGGCCAAACTGGTCACGTTGCAAGAGGGTTTTCTCACCCATCTTTCCTTAGGAATAAGTTTCAGTTTCCCCTCAATCAGCTCTTTCCCCTTATGAGAGGAACACTAGTGTGACCGTAAACTTTGCCCGAATTCACGATGAAGGTCCTTTCCAATACACCGATCCTTTGTTTACCATATATAATTTCGGATAATAGAAAAATTCTTGGTGAAAAACTCGAAATATTCCGTAAAAACTGGAAATGGTCCGATTGTTCAAAACCGCATAGAATACAAGGCATTCCGATGACCACAAAATCATTATCAGAGCAGACAAAAGACCCTCTGGTTGCCATGCAGGACAATTCAATGCTCCCACTATAAATGAAGTCGCAGTGCTGATTTTTGGGAAGAAAGTGGAATCACGCGATATTGTTCCTAAGCGCCGGGATGGTGGACAACTGAGGCACGTGTACGAGACTCATCGGTTATATGAAGCACTTCAATACCCGTTGATTTTCTATCGTGGAGAGGATGGCTATCACCTCAATTTAAAAATAGTCAATAGAACAAAAGGTTTGTTTACAAGTCATCACTTCTTTTACATTTTCCATTTAAGTTCGAATTTCGTTCTTGAAATTAAATTCTGATCGAAAACATGTGCGGCAGTCTACTGCCGAAATTGGAATACCAGCGTCAAATCGTTCGATGCACGATGCATTTAATCGCGTTAATCAGATCAAGCATTCATCGATATCAGCTGACTGAAAGAGTCCGAAAAAATGTGCCGCCATTGAATGCCGAGCAAACGAACGAGTACCATTCGCTGATGGAGGTTGTTGACGATGGAACGGGAGGCATTTACTTTCTCGATGCTCCCCCAGGCAAGACATTCGTAATTTCTTTGATTCTGGCAACATTTGGTCAAGATCGAAAATTCCGTTGGCTGTTACATCCGCTGGTATTTCTGCCACATTGTTGAAACGCGGTCGACCTGCACTTTCCGCTTTGAAGCTGCTGATGAATCTTCTCACGGTCGACAAGCCAACGTGCAGCGCAATTGTTTGCGAGAATGCAGAATCATCATTTGGGGTGAATGCACGATGGCACATAAACGAGTTTTGAAGGCAGTTGACCGAACGATTAAGGATTAATGAGGTGATTCGAGATGATTTGGTGTGGTATGAATGAAATTAACGCATGCCTGAAATCGTCATCTTTGTGTTACTGTATTTTCAAGACAGCTACTGGCACTTGATAATGGCCAAATTTCTATTGATGTTTCAACTGGATTGATGACGTTCCGTGCAAATTTTTTCGAGTTTACATCGTCAAAGGAGGAACTCATCACTAAAGTTTTCCCCGGCATTGCAAAAAAATTATAAAAATCTAGATTGGATAAGTGAACGGGCCATACTAGCAGCAAAGAATATGCTCCGACAGAAAAGAAAATCGGTGAGGACAAAGACAAGAGCCTAGAAAATGTATATGACCGAAGTCGGAGCCATGACATCAAAATAGTACTAGGTGATTTTAATGGTGAAATAGGCAGGGAGACCGTATTTGAGCCTACGATCGGAAATCGGAAATCGATCGGATCAGTCTGCACACCGAAAGGTCGAACAATGACATTAGACTGATTGATATCTCTGCGGCAAGAAATATGGTAGTTAGCAGCACTTGATGTGATCACGGAAATATTTATAAACCAACATGGTTATCTCCAGATCAATTGACGAGGAATCAGATAGATCACGTGGTAGTCGATGGAAGGCCCACTTCGAGTGTTCTGGACGTACGAGTGATAAGGGCTACGAACATTGACTTCAATCACTACCTTACCGCAGTTAAGGTAAGCATAAGGCTAAGCATGGCAAAAAATTTACATCACCAGGCACAACGAAAGCTGGACATCGGTAAACTGCGGACCACAGAGGTAGCGGATGCCTATACTCCAACCACCTACCTCAACTGCTGCAGAATGCTCCAACCCCTGATAATATAACCTCGCAGTGGCAATATATAGCCGACTCCATAGAACGAACTGCGAGAAGCGTACTTGGGTACTCAAAGCCGTCTCAAGAAGATTTCTGGTACGATGATGAATGTCGCAATGACACGAAAGAGGCGGATGCTGCATAAATGGCGAAAATGCAGCCTAGCAGCAAAGAATAAGGTCGTCGATAGCTTGAATGTTATTATTCAAAGTCGAATCGATGGAGAACTGCATTTATACAAATCCGTTGATAGTGTGACCAACGAGAATGAGGCGACCAACTATCGGACAGAATTTTTGAATTTTTAGATGTGTCAGGAACTTCGCCGCATAATTTACAAACCGTCTACATTGTTTGTTTTTTCGCCGGAAAACAAATTGAAAAACATTGTTAATCAGATCGCTATTCACTAATTTCGATTAAATTCAAATAAATCACATTAAAACTTTAGTTCAAGTTGTCAGGAGTATACCCTGGAGCTTAAATGAATTCATTACCTTAGGAGCGATACGAAGTTTGCCGGCAGTCCGAAGTTGAATGGCAGAACAACGTTTGCCGGGTCAGCTAGTATATATACATCTTTCCTTGAAGTTGAAGCTTTTACTTTTGCACTTTTATAATATCATCAAAACTTAATATATTTTAAATCCACATTTCATATGGAGATTTGAGTTAAATCTCTTTTGGAATATTTAATTATCTGTTTTATTACTGCGTACGTACAAATTTTGTATAAATCTCAACCTGCTCATATCCACTTATTAAAACATATATTAAAAGAGTTTAATACAACCATTGCAACTGCTATCTATCTTCTGGTAACTTTTATGTAAATATTTATTCACACACACACTCACACTGGGATACTTTAAATACCTGTGTAAATTAATATTTGTGGAACTTTACAACATCACATTGTTCTCATTAGCATTATCTAACACATCTGTTCCCTCCCTCTCTCTCTCTCTCTCTCTCTCTCTGTCTGTCTGTCTCTCTTAAAGCCTGAATTTGTTTCGCAAAATTGTTAGCTCAGTTTGTTTTTGCTGCCGCTGCTGGTATATTGTAATTTATGACAGGTGATTATGACACAAATAAATGGTAATTTAAAGACTAAACAATGTGGCAACATTATAATTGATAATGGGCGTGTGTACAAATGTGCGCGCGATAGAGATCAACAAACAGCATTTCAGGTGTCGTGATTTGTTTGGATGATGGGGAGGGGGTGGGGTGGCGATAGGAGGAATTGATTGTGCATTTGTGTTCAAACACAACTCATTGAATATGTACAAAACAAAAAAACTCGCACACAAAAAGCACATTGATATCAATAGATGATGGAGTGATAAACAGAAGCTTATGTTAACATTTATCGGCAACAGACATATGTTATGTATGTTATTGAGAGGCGGCGATATTTATTTATGATTCAAGTGAAAAGGGACAGGTAAACCATTGAACGTAGCGGTGTATACTTTGAATAAAATAAGAAAGTATAATAAATTAGTAAATTTTGATGTTGCACAGTTACAATCAATACCTATTTTAGGTACTCGGTATGCTTTTGGCTAACTCAGTTACTCAGAAATTTGTTATCTATTGTCACACTGAAATGTAACAAGGATTTTTTTTCCAACGGTGCTTTGGGTGCCATTGGGGATGCAAACGTGGAACTTGAAGCCCACTCACTATCTCTCCTTAGTGCCACCTGGGCAATGTTGTTTCGTAATATTTTGTTCATGTTGACCGACGAACCTTGATGGTGGGTTCTGTCACCCGCTTGCCAGTCTTATACACACAAGTAAATACTAATTGGGCGTCGGAAATGTGATGCAAGGTAAAGCTTTTGATCGGTTTAATTTGGCAAACCTAGAGTTATCCTTGTCAATTGCACTTCAAGCCTACTCACAGAGCTCCGTATACGTGGACGGAGTACCTCCACGTGGTGACGCCTGGAGACGTGCCTTTGACGCCCATCAGAGCTCGGCTAACTGTGAGCGGCGAAACTTAAAACCCAGGCAAGTCGGCTCAGAATGAGCAGTACCCTGGTCAGCGTTGGACCCAAAATGCTCGGCTGTAATAAAATCCTGGCAGAAGGAGACAACTGCGACGTGGAGCGTTGGGCTTGCAACCAGCCGCCGATGTTTGAACTATTGCAGTAAAAAGAAGTAAGAAAAAAATAAAATGGACGCCCCAAAATGTTGACGACCACTACAAACGAATTAAGGACCATGATTTGAGGATATACATCTGGAATGTTAGAACACTGTATAGACCAAGTGCCAACATCCAACTGCCGGACGTTCTCGAACAATACAAGGCTGACATAACCGCTTTACAGGAAATCCGGTGGACGAGACACGGATGGTAGCGCATGAAGACGTGCGACATCTACTATAGTGGCAATGCGTACAAGCACGAGTTTAGATGTGGATATGTGGTTCGTAAGAGATTACGACACCTAGTCTCACGGTTCAACCCGGTGTGTGAACGAATAGCCAGCATAAAAGTCAAGACAAAGTTTTTCCACATAACACTCCTATGAGCCCATGCTCCGACAGAAAAAAAAAATCGTTGAGGACAAAGACGAGAGCCTAGAAATTGTATATGACCGAAGTCGGAGCCATGACATCAAAATAGTACTAGGTGATTTTAATGGTGAAATAGGCAGGGAGACCGTATTTGATCGGAAAATTCAGTTTGCACACCAAAAGGTCGAACAATGACATTAGACTGATTGATATCTCTGCGGCAAGCAATATGGTAGTTAGCAGCACTTGATGTGATCACAGAAATATTCATAAACCAACATGGTTATCTCCAGATCAATTGACGAGGAATCAAATAGATCACGTGGTAGTCGATGGAAGGCCCGCTTCGAGTGTTCTGGACGTACGAGTGATAAGGGGTACGAACATTGACTTCAATCACTACCTTCCCGCAGTTAAGGTAAGCACAAGGCTAAGCATGGCAAAAAATGTACATCACCAGGCACAACGAAAGCTGGACATCGGTAAACTGCGGACCACAGAGGTAGCGGATGCCTATACTCCAACCACCTACCTCAACTACTGCAGAATGCTTCAACCCCTGATAATATAACCTCGCAGTGGCAATATATAGCCGACTCCATAGAACGGACTGTGAAAAGCGTTCTTCGGTACTCAAAGCCATCTCAAGAAAATGCCTGGTACGATGATGAATGTCACAATGACACGAAAGAGGCGGATGCTGCATAATTGGCGAAACTGCAGCCAATGGTAAAGCGAGCTGTTCGTTAACGGCACAGGGAAAAGAGACGAGAGGCAACTCGTCTTTTAAGACGGGCGCTGAAGAAGAGACAGGATGAGTGCACAGAGTTGCTTCGAAGTAGATCGAAGCCCAAAATTCTACAAGAGAGTTAAGGCGAGAATCCGCGGAACAGGGTTACCCTCCTGCAAGGACAGCGATCGTCAGCTAGTGACGGAGCCAGATAACATTCTAAAGATATGGAGAGAACATTTCAGAAATCTGCTGGATGCGGACACCACTCCAGAAGACCCGGCTCCAATCCATGTCGATGGTATTAACTGTCCATCTCCGAGCCCGAGTAAGATCCGTGCGGCAATATCCCGCCTTAATAATAGCGAAGCAGCTGGAGCCGATGATCTCCCGGATGAATTGCTTAAGGCAGCTGGAGAGGAGCTGATTATGTTCATGGATCGAGTAATGGAGAACATCTGGCTAGAGGAGAGCATGCCCGTGGATTGGAGTCTCAGTCTGTTATGTCCCATATACAAGAAAGGAGATCGTAGTGAGTGTGCAAGGTCCTTTCGAGCATATTGTGTGAACGTCCAAGGCCAATTGTAGATAAACTTATCAGTGCGGCTTTAGACCTGGTAAATCTACGACGAATTAAATATTGACAGTACGACAAATCCTACAAAAAAAACTCATGAAAAGCAGATCGACACCTACCACCACTTTGTAGACTACAAAGCCGCCATCGACTCTCCGATAAGGAATAGGCTATATGAGGCCATGTGTGAGTTTGGTTTTCCTGCAAAACTAATTCGACTTTGCAGATTTACCTTGGAAAACACCAAATCGTCGGTTAAGATTGGTAGAGGTCACTCTGAACCATTCAATGCGGAAAGAGGTCTCAGGCAGGGTGATAGCTTGTCCTGTACACTATTTTTCATAGTTATGGAGAAGGTGGTTAGAAAGGCTGGTGTCAAAATGTGTCTGGCGCCATATTCTACAAGAGACACATGCCACTAGCCTATGCCAATGATATAGACATCATTGGGCGAAATCTGCAGGATGTTACTGCAGATTTCTCATCACTAGAAAAGGAGTTAGCAAAAATGGGTTTAGCGGTCAACGAGGACAAAACAAAAACAATGATTTCGACGAACAAAGTGTCCTCTCGATGGGGACGCACTGTCAACGTTGAAAATTACTGTTTTGAGGTAGTAGATGAATTTACCTTCCGCGGATCTTCCGTCATCAAGAAAAGTAATGTCAGCCAAGTAATTAAGCGGAGAATAGTGCTCGCCAATAGATGTTTTACGGACTTCGGCAGCTCTTTAGTAGGTTAGGTTAGGTTAATTTGGCAGCCACGTTGAACACAGCTCACTTGGGTCCTAGTATGAGTCCCGTTGTGATACCATTTTATGATTTCCGCACCAAATGTTCCTATTCTAATCGGTCAACGTCGCTGTCAAGCCATTTCGTTGCCCTGATAAAGGCATAAATGTTCCGCAAATCGCCTACTGATAGACAGGTAGTGTCTAAAAGTGTCCGATGACCAAGTTTTTCGTATCGCAGGTCACCTAAAGCAGGGCAGTGACATAGAAGATGCTCCGTGGTATCCTCTTCTTCTTCATCATTGCAGCTTCTACAAAAATCGTTGTAGGGTAGTTTCAGCCTCTTAGCGTGTTTACCAACCGGCCAATGACCAGTTATCACAGCTATGATGTTCCTCAAGTGGACTCTGGATAAGTTCAGCACAAATCGTGTCCTCTGTATAACCATTGTTCTCTTGCCCATCTCTCTTCAGCAATAAGGTCCAGTTTTTCCGCAATGAGTTGTTTCCCCCTTGTAAGAGGGATCCCAATGAGACCAGCTCTTTAGTAACACCACCTTATCTCGAGGTACGAAGAAACAGCTGTACTAGGTGTTAATTTTACCCATTCTGTTGTATATCGTGGGTGCTTGCGACTACGGACATACCAAACCTGGGAGCATTCGAGAGAAAAATACTCCGAAAAATATATAGACCTAGCTGTGTCGACGACGAGTTTCGCCATCGGATGAACATGAGCTGCATTAGCTTTACCATGACATCGACGTTGCTAAAAGAGTCAGATAACAACGACTACGATGGCTGGGACATGTTGCCAGGATGGATGTAAATGCTCCAGCGAGAAAGGTGTTTGAACCGGCGAACCTGAAGGAAAACGCAGGTCAGGGGGATCCAAACTTCGTTTGAAGGACCAAGTGGTAGGCGACGTGCCACCATCAGGTAGGACTAACTGGAGAACGCACACAGAAGACCGAAGCGTGTGTAATTCTTTATTACTGCAGAACTCATATTTATGAACCACGTTCGTAAGTTGTAAAGGGCCACCTAAGTAAGTATGTAATATCCGGACCTTAACAGCGGCCTTGTAGTATCTTCCAGGGGGTTGAGCCCACTGTAGAGTAAAACCCTTATGGGCAGGTATTCAGGTTTGGCCAAATGACATCTGCTTTATGGAAGAGTTGATGAATTCATCTACCTCTGATCCGTAACCAGCAAAATTACAGTTTAAGTGTGGAAATAAAGTGTGAATATTGCTCGCCCACAGGTGTTTCTTTGGGCTACGCTAACACCAAAGTTCAACTGTACCAGGTACTAATACTACCTATCCTACTGTATGCCTCGCAGTCTTGATTGCATACACAGGCGGATGTCGCTCATCTGGCGGTGTTCGAAAGAAAAATACTCTACCAATTCGATGGATCCATTAGACGCCATATAACTAAATTGGATCTTGTTACAGAAATATTGCTATACATTTTGTAAAGTCACCTAACACAGTACAACATACATACAAACCGATATTTAATTATTATGGCATGTAACTTGACAAAACGAATGATGCAGAACTTCTTCTTTTTGTGACTACTTTCACTTGCAGTTCTCAGAATTTAGTCCCAAATCAATGAGCTGAAAAATGATGTACTGTGTAAGTTTCCAATTTTGTTTTCTAATTCCAGATTTTCTATAATCTAACCTTAATGACTATTAAATAAGGTATTTAAAAAACACACACACACACACATACTCTTAAATCCGATTATACATTTTAAATTGCCATTGCAATTGAACTTCTTCGAACTTGAGCATTAAAAAATGTATGTGTGTCGATACATACATACATACAAACATAAGTTGTTTATACTACAGTGAAACTTCGATATTACGAACTTCGTTATAACGAAAAACTCAATATAACGAATTTTTAGCTGAGACCCTTGAAAAAACCTTTTTATTGCAAAGTTTTTCATACAAAAATGCTCTATAGCTATAACGAAAAAATTCTGATCTATAAAGCCTCTATATAGCGAAGTATTTTTTCAAAAGCCTCTATACAACGAAATTATAATTGAGTAATACATACATATAACATTTTAAGTGTGTAAGTCATTATCAAAAGCCTCTACATAACGAAGTCTTGAACTATAGCCTCCATACAACGAAGTCAGAATAAAGCATAAAGCAAAATGAAATTTTAAGCAAAACGGGGAATTCCCTTTTAAAATTTCTATACGAGAAAAAACAAACAAAAATTACACAATATTTTACTAAAATGTAATAAAATAAAAAAATAATAAAAACTTAATTTTTTATTTACCTCTTAAATAGTTAATTTTTATTATTATACTAGTATTTTTGTGTAAAATAGAATTCGGACAAAAAAAAACTATAGTTATAACGAATTTATTTCGTATTTCTTTAAATTTCGTTATACCAAGGTTTCACAATGCATATGTATAACGAATCAATAGCTATAACGAAGTATTTTTCGATCCCCTCTAGATTCGTTATATCGAAGTTTTACTGTATATAAAACATAGCCCATATATAATGGATAAGAAACCATTAACAATTGAACTTAACTAACCGGGGTGAGGGATGAAGTTCTGCTCATACAAGCTATTACATAAATAAATAATGATGAGCACTGCGAATTTATAATAGTTCTCAAGTGCTGACTGGCAGTCAGCGTCATTTACGGTATTTAAAAGTTAATCATACTTGTACACACACTCACAGACACATATCCATTACGATTTGCTTTGCTTTCATATATATGTATATGACAGAATTCACGTATGTAGATTACATAAAAACAAGTGGAATGCTATAGAAAAATACAAACAGCTGTCAAAAATCTAATTGACATTTTATGTTTTCAGTTGCACTATGTAAGATATGAACATGTGTAAGTACAGTGGATGTGAAAAGTATGCGTAAGAGAATTTGTGCATTTCGAATTACAATTTCATTTCTCTGATGTATTTAATACGCAATTAAGCTATGGTTTGTAATATTAGGGTTCGTAAGATAAAAAGGATATGATAATCTTACGCCACCATATAACAATATAACAAAAGATGCTAAAACATGACAAATTCCCTTATTCGATACTTACTAACTTCAAATCGATATTAAATTATAATGGCATGTAACTTGACAAAACGAATGATGCAGAACTTCTTCTTTTTGGGGTTACTTACAGGTGCAGTTCCCAGAATTGAGTCCCAAATCAATGAGCTGAAAAATTTTGTACTGTGTAATATTTAGTTGACATTGCCGTTACGATGGTTACCCTTATGTGGTACCTTACCAGTGCTTAGGAAATACATAAATCCCTACAACAAATCTCATTACCCCCGGACAGGATATTATTAACCCACACTCCTTAATTAAAAGCATTCAATTGAAACAACAACCCCATTCATAATGATGAACAATAAGCATTCAGTCAATGAGGCAACAATGAAATGTAGTACAAAAAAAGAAATCTAACGTAAAACGCTTCATAAAATTTGAATTTAAATGTGTTCTCTTAAACTCCCCTAATAATCCTCATATTTACATACATATCGTAAACCTAAAACAGAGCAACAAGAATGAACAGAAACGTCCCACGCTCCCTCCCTCCCCCCTCTGAATTGTTCACTAAACATGTAAGTGAGGATCGTAAAAAGAATCCGTGGTTAACATTTTGTTGTACCACAAATAAAACCGTTAACAAATATTGTCACATAGCTCTTGAAAATGGGAAACCATAAAGTAAAAACGAAAGAACTACTACATAGAGGTATATTGTCGTGGCCGTGTATCTTCCTACCTACCGTTAATATGTACAATAGCGTATAATATAAAATCGTTTTACGCAAAAGTATTAAGGGTATTCATGGTAATGCGTGCATTTGGTAAAGCATATATAAGGGACAGTAGGTTTATTGTAAGGGTTTACGAATGCGCCAAAGGGTTTGTAGTAAACGGTTTTTCATTTAGTTTGGGTCGATGTTGACAAGCGGTGCAGGCCATATTTTATTGGCAGCATCTGTGTAACCAATTGCGTTTTTTCAATTACTGATGGCAAATCAGCATGACAAGTTTGCATAAGGATCTCACTCCATGTTCAAATGATACAATTTGTTAACCATTGGTCGTTATTGGAAAAGTGACGCACGTTTCGCCGATTTTACAGTAGACGCGGTGGATCTTAAAAGTCGATTCTGCATGATTTGGTGATCTAATTCGAGATAACCCGCATGTTCTAGGAACGAGAGAACGTACGACAACTTCGGTTTTTTAAGGGAAAGTGTGCAGAAAAATTCGAAGCTGTCAATTCCTTGTCACGCACAAGAACTTGGCCATTAGCAGACTTCAACTAGGCGAATTTTGCTTCGGGACTGTCCAAAAGTTCTATCAAAAGGTAAAAAGCTTAGACTTTGGAAGAGGGATCCCCAACTGTAAGGACAGAGATGGAAATCTCCTCACCGATAGGCAGAGAGAGAGCTGAAAATATGGAGGATCACTTTCGTTGGCTTCTCATTTCCTAAGGCAGCATATGCGTATAATCACACCCCAATCACCGACGACGGAATAGATTGTCCACCACCGAGTCAAAAAGAGATCAGCACGATTTAAAAACAATAAGGCCGCGGGAGTCGAAGGACTTCCTGAAGTGCTTTTAGGGCCGGACAGTCACATAACCAGATATTCACATGACAACAAATCCTGGAGAAGACCCACGAAATCCAGATCGACACCTACCATTTCCCGCTATCGGAATCGGGTTCGGGATTAAATCATATATATTGACTCGTTGGTATAAATGATTTTATGATTCTTTGAGGAGCGTATCTGAGCGCTACGGGACGCGTCCAGATACTTTGGGGTAATTGCCTTTTGGCGATCGCGGACAGCTCAGCGGTAACAAGAAGAGGGGCTTGAGGGGACATCTCTGTGCAAGGACTATAACCCAAAACTCAAGTGCCAATGAGACATCGTCCAGTTAAACCTGGTTGGTGAAGAACAGTAACCATCTCCGGAAGAACCTTGACGTATAGGAAACGTCCTCCGGCCAATCTTCCAGGTGAGAACCGTATAATCCTAGGGTTAAACTGGAAAAAATCTTCCGGTGAGAGTAGGGTGACCAATAAGTCCTAGTTTCCTAGGGTTACCTATAATATGGATCAACCCAGTATAGAATGTTTAAAAGAAGACGGAAAAATGTAAAAAGCGGGTGGTAATATACAAACAAGCGTGGGTGGCGGCTGTGGTGGCGAGGGTGAAGGATAAAGGGAGAAACTAACTCGTTCCCCCGACTCCTAATGATTTCACAGACAAGGCTGAGTTATCTACAGGCACTGGTTAGCCTTATTTTGAACCTCTCTCTGATGAGGAATATGTCATAATTATAGGTGAGCCTTTGTCTGAATGCGAGGTTCTTCTAGAATTCTTGGCGATGGGTCTCGATGAGGCTCCACTCCCTCCACCTTTTTCTACCTCGTCAATACCTCCTCTCTGTAGACAAGGAAACTTTACCAACGGAAGAGTGAATCCGGTCCTCTCCTACTGGATCTTCATGTAGGACCACCTCGGTGGCATGCATAGAGGCGGTATCCAAAAAAAGGGGAAGCGGTGATTCCTCCACTTGGCTGTCCGGTAGGTAAAAGGGACTGGTCAAAAAACATTTTGGGTATGTGGCTAGATTCGAGAAATCGTATCCCACGTGACCAAGGAGTGGAGCAAGAACGAGATTGATATCGTCCAAAGCCGATTCGAGTGTCCCTATTCTCTGTAGACAGGATGCTATGGAAACTTTACCAACCGAAAAGCGAAGCGGGTCTTCTCCTACAGGATCTTCATGTAGGACCACCACGATGGACTGCATAGAGACATTATCCAAAAATGGGGAACCGGTGGTTCCTCCACTTGGTAGTGAGCCCACAATATCCGTGGTTGAGACATAGGAGGGGGGCCAAATGATGGAGCAGAAGGCCTAGATTGACTATAGACGATCCTGCAGCCTACTTAGGAGATTTGTAGGAAAGAATATTGCTCTGCTCTCTGGGAGGGAAAAGGGACTGGTCAAAAAGCATTTGGGGTATGTGGCTAGATTCGAGATTCGGATATGTGGCTAGATTCGAAAAATCGTATCCCACGTACGGCTGCTGATTGAAGACAAACTTATGGTGACCAAGGAGTGGAGTAAGAACGAGATTCACATCGTCCAAAGCCGATTCGAGTATCCCTCCTCTCTGTAGACAGGATGCTATGGAAACTTTACCAACCGAAAAGCGAAGCGGGTCTTTTAGTACTGGATCTTCATGTAGGACCACCACGGCGGCATAGAGGTATTATCTACTCGATGAGGTTCCACTCCCGCCAACTTCTTCTACCTCGTCAATACCCATTAGTAGTACCGACCAGGCCATAGCCGATTCGAGTGCCCCTTCTCTCTGTAGACAGGATGCTATGGAAACTTTACCAACCGGAAAGCAAAGCGGGTCTTTTCCTACTGGATCATGTAGGACCACCACGGTGGCCTACATAGAGGCATTATCCAAAAAAGGGGAACCGGTGGTTTCTCCACTTGGTAGTGAGCCCACAACAACCGTGGTTGAGACATAGGAGGGGGACGAAATGAGGGAGCAGAAGGCCTAGATTGGCTATAGACGATCCTGCTCTGCTCTCTGGTAGGGAAAACGGACTGGTCAAAAAGCATTTGGGGTATGTGGCTAGATTTTAGAAATCGTATCCCCACGTACGGCTGCTGATTGAAGACAAACTTATGGTGGACAAGGAGTGGAGCATGAACAAGATTGACTTCAGCAGAGCCGACTGGCCAAAGGCGTCAAGATTGCGGAATGCAAAAATAAGGAAACTTTGCCTTTCCTTTGGTCAGGGGCCAAGTTGAGCATCATGCCTCAAACTTTACTTTACTGCGACAAACTGTTTCAGTGTGGTTTCCCTCTTTCTCACGAGAGGTGGAATGAAAGCTGCAACTGCTCGGCAAACTCCACACTGGGTTATGGGAAATCATTTCCATACACCCATGCAAGGATAAGAAGGGTTTTGATCTGAAGGCAGCAGTGGATAGCAAGTCACACGCTTACCTTAAAAGTTGCGGAGGTAGGGTGAAGTTTGACCTGGGCAATATTTATTTCCGTGCATAAATGAAGCAAAGAAAGCTAAGGGTGGAGCAAATACATTTGCATCACTGTCTGGCCGCCTCTGTTGATATCTCACTCTACCTCATTACTAAACAGGCGGATATAGCTCTCGTGCAAGAAATCTACATAGTAGACAACAAGGCCCACGCTTCGATAAAGCAAATACCACCATTTACACACCCTGCTCGGGGAAAAAAGGTAAGAGCTTCCTACCAAGCGAGGCAATAGAAAATGTCGCAATGAAGGTATATCATGAGGAAGGCTAAAGTAAACACGACAGGTCTTGAATCGATCTTTAATAAAAGTTACATGCTGCTCGCGTATGTCAATTGCATAGATGTCATTAAGAAGCAGTCAGGCAAAAGTAGTTCTAGTGATAAATGAGGACAAAACCAAGTAATTTGTTTCAATGAACTCGAACTGAACTTTGAACGCTGCGTGAAGCTTCAGAACTATAACTTTGATGTGGTAGATTATGTGCTTAGCAAGCAATTGAATGAGAAAGCCTTTTTTCGACACACAAATATCCAACCCTACCTGACACTGATCCTACTCGTCGTGCCCTACAGCGCAGAATCCTGGCTAATGACACAAGCGGATCAATCGGACGATTTGACAGAGGACCTTAAGATATCGAACCTATGATTTCAACCTAAATTATTAACTCTCTTAAGTCACCAATGCAATCCAGGAATTAATTTGGAGTTCCAAGCACGAACATGAATAATAGAGGTAATGCCACCATTCTTCACTGCCGATATGACTCCGTAACTGCAACATAATCGGAAACGAACATAAATTTACAACGATCTCGAACAACCGATTAGTTTTCAAGTCATCGAAATGAAAACGAATTAATAAATAAGCCGATTCAACGTTGCAATCCAAAGTCACCGACATTAGGCCGGATGGTTCATATAATCCTGAGTTACCGAAAACCGAATCTTTGATAGAAACTCAGCAAACACCAAAAGCTCCGACATTGGCTGATATCTGACACGTCTACACATTGTCTGAACTCATCTTACCGATATCGTACCGAAATCGGTACGACTCGTTAAAGCGAATTTTTTTTTTATTTTGATCGAGTTCGTAGCGATTTCGGAACTCCGAATTTCGCTTCAGATTTTCCTACGATTTACATTCAGAAATCTTTCAGACATCGGTACGACATGTCGTACATTAGCTGAGTAGGTCAGACATAATGTTAACCACTTTATACGTTTTTAGTTACGATTTTGGTCAAATTTCGGATCCGAAATCGGAAGAACATCTGAATAGCTTCAGATATTTGGTAAAATATCGGTCCGTATACATAACGACGCGACGAATTTCCCTTCAGAATTCCCCTCGATTTACATTCTGATCGTTAAGACGTCGGTACGACATCAGATTTCCCTCAGCTGCGTCGGCAGATTTCGCGTCAACCACTCCATACGTTTTTAGTAAAGACTTCGGTCCGATATCGGATCCTATATCTAAAGATTTTACCGATTGTCGTACCGATATCTGAACTTTTTGTTTGCTGGGAACCTAAATAACCAGCCAGGCAGTTATAATATCCAGAACCTTGGACATTGAATTAGTAACTAACTATCCTAAGTCAAATTTTCCAAAACGAACCTAATAAATAGAACTTATATCTTTCTTCTACCACTTAATTTTACCCTCTAACCTGAATACCCTTTGTGATATTCGTTACTTTGGTTATTTGCTATTTCTGGCTGTTGTTACAATGTTCATAAGCGAATTACGTTTACTTTATCTGCATAAAATATTAAGCAGAACCCCGTCGGTCGGTGCCGGAGGAGAACAAAACGTCAACAGCAGCAGCAGCAGCTAAACGTAAAAGGGAGCGTAGCCAAAGTCAGGCGTAGTAAGTAATGGCTATGCTTCTACTGCTTCATGTTCTTCCACTACTTCTTACGTTTTATTTTATGACTGACATGGCCAATTAACTGAACAGCTTTTTCTTTGAATGGCTGTGTGACTTTTAGCCAAGTGTAAGTGGTTACTAGTAGCAGTAACAGTCGCAGTAGTAGTAGCAGTAGTTGCGTTGCGTTGTATCCAGCACGGGGACGAATCTATCATGTTAAATGTTGTTAAGAGGACATTTACTTAAATATCAGCTTAAATGTCAAATCATTTTATGGCTCAACTTCAACAGACAGTAGTGGGGTGGGGAGAGGGGCGAGCTGGGGTAGTGGTAGTAACAGCAGCAGCAGCTTCGGATGAATAACAAAACTATGGCCCATGAAAATGTTAGTGTCGTTCTATGAGCTCACTAATACAGTTAGTTCCCAGCAGGTAACTATGTAGGTAAGCTTTCTATGCTACGACATTGAGCAGTGATTTTAATACCCAGGGAAACTTGATGGGGTATTAAGTAACGAGTCAGTGATTTTGGTAAGAAAATCACGATAGTTTTATGGTTACGACAATTGTGTTGTGTGTACTGACTAAGAATTAAGACAATTGTAGACAATGAGATTTGCCAAAGAAATGTTGGAAGAAAATCTCGAAATTTGAATTGGATAGTGGCAGTTGGAGGAAATTGTATTAATGACTGATAACTACCCTTACTCTGTTTATACCTTCCAATGCCAGCAGGTCTGGAATAGACTCGATGTTGTCAACAGCAACTTCGCAGTATAATGTCGAGTCAATCGTCATGTCTAGTTAAAGCTTCTCACCGCATTCGTCGATAAACAGTTAGGTGGCGTTAGATGTGAATATAAAAATAGAAAGCTTGTTAATTCACGCGAGCTGTTCGTGAACGCCACAAGGAGAAGAGACGAGACGCAACTTGTCTTTTTAGACGGAAAAAGAAAAAGCTGAAGAAGAGACAGAGTTGCACCGAAGAAGAGGGGAATCATAAAAGATCTACCAGAGAGTTAAGGCGAGAATGCGTGGAACAGGGTTGACCTACTGCAAGGACAGCGATGGCAACCTAGTGACGGACTCGGATAACGTTCTGAAGATATGGAGAGAACATTTCAGAAATCTCCTGGATACGGAAGCCACTTCAAAAGACCCCGCTCCAATACATGACAATGGTATTAACTGTCCACCTCCCAGCTAGACTAAGATACGAGTGGCAATATTCCGCCTAGAAAATAACAAAGCAGCTGGATCTGATAGTCTACGGGCTGAATTGTTTAAGGCAGGCGGGGAGGAGCTCATTAGGAGCATGCATCAGCTCATGGAGAACATTTGGCTTGATGAGAGCATGCCCGGGGTTGGAGTCTCAGTCTGCTATGTCCCATATATAAGAGTTGAGATCATAGTGAACGTAAGAACTATTAGAGTCTAAGTCTGTTATGTCCCATATACAAGAAAGGAGACCAAAGTGAATGTAAGAACTACCGTGGAATAAGCCTATCACCAATTGCGTACAAGGTCCTTTTGTGAACGTCTAAATCGAATAGTAGAAAAACTAATTGCACCATATCAGTGTGGCTTAAGACCTGGTAAATCTACGACGGTCAAATATTCACTTTACGACAAATCCTGATAAAAAAAACTCATTAAGCAGATCGACACCTACGACCTCTTTGTCGACTACAAACCTGCCTTCGACTCTCCGATAAGAAATAGGCAATATGAGGCCTTGTCTGAGTTTGGTATTCCTGCAATGCTGATTCGACTTTGCAAATGTACCCTGGAAAACACCAAATCCTCTATTAAGATAAGTAAGGATCAGTCTGAACCATTCAACACGGAAAGATGTCTCAGGCAGGGCGATAGCTTGTCCTGTACTTTATTTAATATAGTTATGGAGAAGGTGATGAGAAAGGCTGGTGTCAACATGTCTGGCATCATATTCCAAAGGAGATACTAGCCACTAGCATATGCCGATGATATAGACATCATTGGCAAAAATCTGCGAGATGTTACTGCAGTTTTCTCATCACTAGAAAAAGGGTCGGCAAAAATTGGTTTAGCGGTCAACGAGGATAAAATAAAAATAATGATTTCGACGAACAAAGTGTCCTCTCGGTGGGGACGCAGCGTCAACGTTGAAAATTATTGTTTGAAGGTAGTAGATGAGTTAACCAACCTCAGATCTTCCGTCAACAAGAAAAATAATGTCAGCCAAGAAATTAAGCGGAGAATAATTCTCGCCAATCGTGGGTGCTTACGACAACGAACATACAAAACCTGGAAGTATTCGAGAGAAAAGTAATCCGAAAAATATATTGAACCATCTATGTCGACGGCGAGTTTTGCCATCGGATGAACCATGAGCTGTATGAGCTTTACCATGACATCGACGTAGCTTAAAGAGTCACAATCCAACGTCTACGATGGCTGGGACATGTTGCCAGGACGGATGTAAATGCTCCAGCGAGAAAGGTGTTTGAAGGCGAACCTGAAGGACGCCGCAGAGCAGGGAGACCCAAACTCCGTTGGAAGGACCAAGTGGTTGGCGACGTTGTTGTTGTTGTAACAGCTGGTGGAAGTAGCTGGGGTGATCATTTTTTATACCGATTTTCAATTTTTCGGCACTCGATCGGGCATACAATTCGATTATCATACGATCATTGTTGGCAACTCTGTTTTGTTCCTTAGTAGATAGAAAAGTTTGTGTCACGGATTGTTAGTTGTGGTTGTTGGTGTGAGTTTCGTCAAATTCCATCATGCGATGTTGATAAATTATTTTCTTTTTCCTTGGTCCTTGCGCAATCTGAAAGTTTGTAGTTGAAGCATCTAGGATGAGTTTTGTTGGCTGGAGAACTTGAAAGTATTTGTAAAGTAATTTTTCATCGATGTTGATTTGGCTAGTGTCCCGGCTGTGAATTGAACCCGGCACCTTCGGATTGCTAGTCTACGTCGGTTCCACTAAGCTGTCAAACAAAAGTGCCTAAACATGAAAAATTTCCCTAATACGATACTTACTAACTTCAAATCGATATTAAATTATCATGGCATGTTACTTGACAAAACGAATGATGCAGAACTTCTTCTTTTTGGGGCTACTTTCACGTGCAGTTCTCAGAATTGAGACCCAAATCAATGAACTGAAAAATGTTGTACTGTGTTAGGTTTTCTACAATTGGCTTTAGACGTTCACACAATATGCTCGAATGGACCTTGTCACACTCACTATGATCTCCTTTCTTGTATATGGGTCACAACAGACTTGAGACTGCCAACGCTACTAAGAGTGCCGTTTTGTTGAGCTTCAGTATCTTTTGTTACCTAGCCCTTAAGTCACTATAAAGGCTACATTTGAGATAGATCACGGCCAATATGGTATTAATTTAAACATAACTATGTGGTCTACAATTATTCTTAATAAAGTTGTTTAATTGGCACAGTAGAAATATAGAAACAAATGATTATTTTTATATATAAGCCATTTTTCAATGTAACTATAATTTCAACCCGCGAACATTTACACAGTACAACATATGATTTTGGGACTCAATTCTGAGAACTGCACGTGAAAGTAGCCCCAAAAAGAAGATCAGCATTATTCGTTTGGTCAAGTTACATGCCATATTAATTTAATGTTGATTTAAAGTTAGTTGGTATCGTATAGGGGAATTTTTCACGATTTAGTCTCAGAATTGAGTCCCAAATCAATGAGCTGAAAAGTGTTGTACTGTGTTATTTATCGTTGACCTACTGCATAGTGTAATTTCTAAAAAAAAATAAGGCCACATATAGCTACATGCTGTTAAAATCCAATGAATATAGAAACCCCCCCCCCCCCCTGAACAGCTTGTCACAGGAAAGAATGACCTCTTCAAGTTTTTCTATTGTGTTCTGGTTACAAAATTGCACAACTTAGCAGTCTTCTTGTTGTTCTTTATGAATTTGCTAGGCCACATAAGGTAAATATTTCAAGTTACTTTTTGTAAGCACCAGTATATCCTTTCTCATGTCCTTTTTGTAACTGAATTCACCACATTAATTATGCTTCGCTTTCAATTATTAAACATGTTTGTTCGACTTTGGCTTTTGTACGAACCATGTCTCACACCAATGGGTTTTCTTTTTTGCTTATACAAAAAACAACAACACTAACGCACACAGAACTGTTCATTTCAATCCAGTTAAGCGAATATCCTTCAGCGTGATACTCAGCATATTATGAATGGGTAATCAAGTACGTACGTACATGAGTGAGCGTACACACACCCAACTCTAAAGGTCATCATCTATCCATCCCTTATTGGAATCAAGTGCGCTGCGCTGCTCTGTGAGTATGTAAATATGTAAGGGGATACTTAGGCACCGTAACCGTATCAATGGGAGAGTGTTCCCATTGGCAATGGCAGTAGCAAAGAAATAAAACAAGTTTAAATTGCGTTCAAGGGTAGCGCACGGGATATTGTGAATAAAAAAGTACTTAATAAACTAGTTTCAAATCGGTTGGTCGGTCGGTCGGTCTATCGGATGAAACGCATTCAGGGAGTTTAAAGTCTTGTGACGCCTAAGTTGAGATTGCGGGACATATGGTAAGATCGTCTATGAATTTTAAGCAGTACAACATAGAAGATTTATATTAGAGAAATAGTGTAAAAACTAATTTTCCTCATAACAAAGAGCCCAAAACGTGACAAATTCCCCTATACGATACATACTAACTTCAAATCGATATTAAATTACTATGGCATGTGACTTGGCAAAACGAATGATGCAGAACTTCTTCTTTTTGGGGCTACTTTCACGTGCAGTTTTCTGAATTGAGTCCCAAGTCAATGAACTGTTGTACTGTATTATATATGAGGTTTATTTCAAAGAGATTTTTTTTTGCACAATTTTCTTATGAAATACTTTTAAAAACTGTACTTTAAAGTATAGAGCAATTTGGAACACTACTTCCATACCTCTCTACGGGTAACCAAATGACCACAGCCGTTTATTTCTCCTTTTAAAAGAGAAACCCCTCACTGCTCTCATTGCTATAAAACGGTCATCTCGAAATCACCAAGAATCTGACACACTTCCATTGATACAACAACTGGAAGACCCAACATTTCTTATCTTAAGATTATATTCTTGATAAACACGGCATAGCGAATGTCACCATCCCATAACACAACAATCACCTCACAGCTGGATGTAGGGTACACGCATATGTTGTTTACGCATCTACAATGTGCCACTTATTATTACTCTTGTACTAAGTACTACTGCTCATCATGTTATTATAAAAGCTTAACTTTACTTAGCGCAGTGCTGTGCTGTGCTGTGCACACAACCTCAGTCAAACACTCACTTGCAAAACCATAAAACACACGCGCTCCCACTCTCTCTCGCATTCTCTTCGTCGCTAGGCCTGCACTCACCCAGCAGCAGCAGCATGTCAACAGTGAGTTTTTAGTCTTCATTATGGCTCATAAATTGTATATTTACGCACTTAATGTCATTTGTAATTGTTAAGATGCCGTCTAACGAGAAAACATTAAAACCGTTTTAACCTCTCTTCCGTCACTCTGTCGTCGCTGCCACTCAATATTCTATACGTATAATGTCAAAAGAGAAACTGCAGGAGGGATGCAGGCACGCTGCCTGCATAAGGATGGAATGGATGGAGAAAGAGATGTAAAAGATGTTGCCAGATTGCAATATAGAGTAGAGTAATGGGCGCTGGTAGTAGTTTGGTAAGCGCCATGACGAGTAGGGTAGAATGTTCGAAACCTGAAATTGCACTTTCTGATATTTCCATAAATCAACGCCGTAGCCAACAAAAGGCTTTATAACACAGTACAACATTTTTCGGCTCATTGATTTGGGACTCAATTCTGAGAACTGCAAGTGAAAGTAGCCCCAAAAAGTAAAAGTTCTGTATCATTCGTTTTGTCAAGTTACATGCCATAAAAATTTAATATCGATTTGAAGTTAGTAAGTATCGTATAGGAGATTTTGTCACGTTTTAGGCTCTTTTGTTTGACATAACACGAGAACTATTAGTGTTGTACTGTGTAATATATAATAATAGCTGACCCGGCAAACGTTGTTCTGCCATACAACTTCGGACCCAGCAAACTTCGTCTCGCTCCTTAGGTAACGAATTCATATAAGCTCCAGGGGTATAGTAAAACACAGTTAGTTCAAGTTTTAATGTGATTTGTTTGAATTTAATCGAAATTAGTGAAGAGCGGTGAAGAGCGATCTGATTAACAATGTTTTTCAATTTGTTTTTCGGCGAAAAAAACAAACAATGTAGACGGTTTGTAAATTATGCGGCGGAGTTCCTGACACATCTAAAAATTCAAAAATTCTGTCGGATAGTTGGTTGCCTCATTCTCGTTGGTCACACTGTCAACGGATTTGTATAAATGCAGTTCTCCATCGATTCGACTTTGAATAATAACATTCAAGCAATCGACGACCTTATTCTTCGCTGCTAGTATGGCCCGTTCACTTATCTAGGTTTTGCAATGCCGGAGAAAACTTTAGTGATGAGTTCCTCCTTTGACGATGTAAACTCGAAAAAATTTGCACGGTACGTCATCAATCCAGTTGAAACATCAATAGAAATTTGGTCATTATCAAGTGCCAGTAGCTGTCTTGAAAATTCAGTAACACAAAGATGACGATTTCAGGCATGCGTTAATTTCATTCATAGCAGGGATGACGGGAAGCGTTTGACGAATATACCACAGCCACAGCAAATCATCTCGAATCACCTCGTAAATCCTTAATCGTTCGGTCAACTGCCTCCAAAACTCGTTTATGTGCCATCATGCATTCATTCCAAATGATGATTCTGCATTCTCGCAACAATTTCGCTGCACGTTGGCTTGTCAACCGTGAGAAGATTCATCAGCAGCTTCAAAGCGGAAAGTGCAGGTCGACCGCGTTTCAACAATGTGGCAGAAATACCAGCGGATGTAACAGCCAACGGAATTAGCGATCTTGAACAAATGTTGCCAGAATCAAAGAAATGGCGAATGCCTTGCCAAGAGGAGCTTCGAGAAAGTAAATGCCTCCCGTTCCATCGTCAACAGCATCCATCAGCGAATCGTACACGTTCGTTTGCTCGCCATTCAATGGCCATTTTTTCGGACTATTTCAGTCATCTGCTCTCGTTAAATGCTTGATCTGATCAACGCGATTGAAAGCATCGTGCATCGAACGATTTGACGCTGGTATTCCAATTTCGGCAGTAGACTGCCGCACATGTTTTCGATCAGAACTTAATTTCAAGATCGAAATTCGAACTTAAATGGAATATGTAAAAGAATTGATGACTTGTAAACAAACCTTTTGTTCTATTGACTATTTTTAAATTGAGGTGATAGCCATCCTCTCCACGACAGAACATTAACGGGTATTGCAGTGCATCATATAACCGATGAGTCTTGTACACGTGCCTCAGTTGTCCAGCATCCCGACGCTTAGGAACAATATCGCGTGATTCCACTTTCTTCCCAAAAATCACCACTGCGACTTCATTTATAGTGGGAGCATTGAATTGTCCTGCATGGCAACCAGAGGGTCTTTTGTCTGCTCTGATAATGAGTTTGTGGTCATCGGAATGCCTTGTATTCTATGCGGTTTTGAACAATCGGACCAGTGCGTTATTCTCATGCTTAAGATTTTGAAATTGTTCGATTATTTGGTGTTTAATCTTTTAACATAATAATCTAAAATTTTTCAAGCATCATAACGAATTTTCCACCTTTGCGTCGACAGAAATCATTAAATCAAGCGATACAGTGCAAAATTTCGTCAAAAAATGTAAATTATTCCAGTTTTTACGGAATATTTCGAGTTTTCCACCAAGAATTTTTCTATTATCCGAAATATTACAGATTTAACATCGTCCAAAATTATCAATCATACGATAAAATTTAAAATTTCGTCTAAAAAAAAATTGAATTTGTTAGCATTTTTTCGCAATTTTTCGACAATAATGTTCTATTTTTCCAAGTTTTTCCGGAATTTTCCGAGTTTTCCACTAAATTTTTTTTTATTTTGTTACCAGCTCCCCCAATGGCGCTAAGGTGGGTCTTCCAGCAGCTCGCGGTTATCTCAGAAGGTTCCAACCCTTCCACCATAGCCCAGAGGAGCAAACAAAAAGAAAGAAGAAAACAAAACAAATATAAAACACAACACAACATATACCTTGATCAGAGAGAGTTTGGTGTCTCTTCTCTCGCACTATCGCCCGCCCTTCCATGGTTCATTATGCGCCTTTCATTAACTCTTTATGAACCCCACACTCCACCTTGACTCACCTCATTTAGCCCTTACACTCTCCCATTCCCTCCTCACAAACAAATTTAGCACATCATGATTTTTAGACAAATCGACATAAACCAAATTTATTTAACATTATATTTCAAAAACTAATCTTAAACATTACGACAATTTTTATTTTCTTCCAACTAAGCTATTAACTCCAGTAACATCTAATCTCGAGTCATTATCTCGGATTTAAATCCTTCCCTCAGAAGCGTTTTCATCCCTTGTTTGGTCTTTGATTTAACTTTACTACCTAGTTAAAAGAGCTCTCCGAACTGGTTTTTATGGACCTCAGCATTTAGATCCTTTTACAAAAATATTTCCAAAAAATTGCTCGCTGAACGAATTTATCAAATCCTACACTCTTTTCCTTTTTAAAAACTGGCGTTAATAACCTTTACAATTTCTTTTCCTACACACTACATAAAACATTTAAATTTTCCACAACATAGACGTCACAAACATACACTTCTTAACATAATTATTATAAGCTTTCTTTGTTTTTTAATTAAAATTGTTAAACATTATTTTTAACGGTGTTTCTAATCTTTTTCTTTTTTTTTTATAGGCCCACGGCACGATTTTTAACAGGCCATCGCCGATGTGGCGATTTACTTGCCTTTCACGGGATCTCTCTCGCTTTACTGGCGGATATATAAGCTGGACGGTAAGTTTATTAAGTTTACGTATTACCTTAAATCCAGACTAATTTGGTTATTTTAAACTTTCAGATGGTTTTGCCTTATTTCCGGTAGGATTGAAGTTGTCCGGTCTCACGCCAATGAAGCAGCTTTAAAACAGCGTCGCTGATAATACTGCACGTCACGGAATAAGAGGACGCCAATAAGCGGTGGCACAAAGCTCCTGGATTGACCAAAAAAAAAATGCACTGGCCCCCGCATTTGGTTGTTGCGTTGGAGGCTAGCGATTTACCTTCTGCCGAGATCCTTGGTATTCTAGAGGACGGCACAACACAAACCAAATAAACGTTAACTTTAAAAATTTTACGAACACACACAATCCACACACTTACTTTTTACGTGACACACCACTGTTTTGCACAAAAATAAATAAAGCCTTTGTTAAAATAAGGAATAAATCCCCTATTGTTTATTTATTTAAACTTGAGCACTTAGCTTTATGTAGATGATTAAAAAAAACAACAAAGTATCCGCTGTCGATTTCCGTCGCCTTTCAAAAATTAGAAAACAATGTCTATTTGCTATCCGCGTCCGGCTTTTATATTGCCCGTCAATGACCGCCTCAAGCTAATTTTCCCACAAATTTTTATATTTTTCTTTTTGTGCAATGTTTTGTTATTGTCTTCCCTATATTTGAAAGGCGCGGGCGTTACGCTCAGTGTTGAAAAATTTAGTGCCATCGGTTAACACTGCCTGGCAACACTTTCACCTACAAAGCAACACTGTCGTATTCGCCAATTATCTGCATATGGCAACGACGCTCGAGCATATTTCCGTTTTTTTATTTTTTCTTCAACCCGGTCGGACGTACCGGCAGACAAATCTCTTTGTCTTCTATTTTAATTAATTTTTTTTTATATTTTCGGTTTGGGCCTATGTACACCGTGTTGTAGATAGGAACCGTGGAGGCCCACGCAACAATTTTTCCATTTGAAAAGTCATTTTGGAATAATTATCCCAAATTTTTCACAGCTCCATCGAAATTTATTAAATCTTACTATAAAATGCAGAATTCCGGCGAAAAAACAAATTCAAACTTTTCAACAAAAATTTTCCATTTTTCTATTCAAAAAGCCATTCTGTAACAATTGCACACAAAATTCCATACAAAAAGGCAATTTCAGATTTATCCAATTTTCCGACTTTTCCGGAAGATTTCCCAAAATTTTCTTTCACATAAACCTTCTCCAGGAAATAACGAAAAACTGAAAAAAAGTTTGAGTAAAATCGGCCCAGCCGTTCTCAATTGATGAATTACTATACATTTTTGCCACCATTTATATATATATAGATATCCATGTAAAAAATCACGTTTACATGGAACGCCAAACTCTTTTTGGGGGATTTTGCTACACTGACCTAGTACCTTCACCCTGACTTGGAATTTCTCATCCCCCCCAGATTAGCTTTTGCACTGTGTAGTATGTGCCAAGTATCAACAATTACAGCAACCATCTGGCAACTACCTACCAGAGGAGTAAACAGATCCGGTCATCAAAAATGCTTAAACGTGATTAGCAACTTGGGAAAGTATGACGATGACACTTAATAGCGCTGACTTGAAAACGTAAAGTATTCACTACACACTGCGTTAAGTTTCACATATCTATCCATCTAACCAACTCCGACAACTACACGTTAAAGGCACACACACACACACTTGTGCCACAATCCTAGAGCTTTAGTGTAGTTGTGGCGAATTAATATCATTTGTTTGACCACCACTAACTCCATCACCACCACAACTATTAACAAGTCTATACTGTCTAAACTTTTGCCACATACTGTGGCAAGTATACTTGACCAACTTCAATAAGCTTAATAAGTTGCAGACCACAGCGAGTCACTGAAGTTGCCTTCCTAGCCTTGCTATCACTATTCTAAGAATTTCATATGTCATATTAAGCATTTGTTTGACATGAGCAATTCATTTGTGTGTTTTGTTGCTCTCTAATAGTCGAACAGTTGATACGTACAATAACATTTCTGATTTGACTTGTCATTCGCGTGGAAAGGACCTCCCAGTTCAATCAATTCTCTCGACTCTCGTCTGCTGCTCTTTCGTAATCGCATAGAGAATTTGTCATATCCAAAAGGATTAAATAGACCACACACACAATAACACACGGTAAATACGCCAGCTGGCTCGCTGTTGGCAAAGGGCATGATGATACTTGTGTCGTCGTGTGGTCAGGGTTGGCAAAATGAAAATGTGTCTGAATTGTACGAGATTGAGAATTAGATGGCATTTATACCTTGCTAAAGTTTCAATTGTGGAACTTGTCATTGTGATTTGCCATCAGTAATAGAGAACTGAACAATAGGTTAGACAGACGCCGCCAAAACAACGTGGTCACCAACAGGCTGCCAACATGGGCCCGCTTACTTACTTACTTAAATGGCCCATTACAACTTACAAACGTGCTTCATAAATTAGAGGCCTGAAGTATTTAAGAATTCCACACGCTTCGGTCTTCTGCGTACATTAGTTCCTCCAGATAGTGGCACGTCGCCTACAGCTTTGTCCTTCCAACGAAGTTTGGGTCTTCCTGCTCCGCGTCGACCTTCAGGTTCGCCTTCAAACACCTTTCTCGCTGGCGCATTTCCATCCATTCTGACAACATGTCCCAGCCATCGAAGTCGTTGGGTTCTGACTCTTTTAGCTACGTCGATGTCATGGTAAAGCTAAAACAGCTCATTGGTCATCCGATGGCGAAACTCGCCGTCGACACAGATAGGTCCATATATTATATTTTTCGGAGTACTTTTCTCTCAAATACCCCCAGGTTTTGTATGTCCGTTGTAGTAAGCACCCACGATTCTTCAGCATACAACAGAACGGATAAAATTAACACCTGGTGTAGCTGTTTCTTAGTATCTCGAGATAAGGTGGTGTTACTAAAGTGCTGCCGAAGTCCCTAAAATCATCTATTGGCTAGCAATATTCTCCGCTTAATTTCCTGGCTATCATTATTTTTCTTATTGACGGAAGATACGAGGTAGGTAAACTCATCTACTACCTCCAAACAATAATTGTCAAAGTTCACCGTGCGTCCACATCGAGAGGACTCTTTTTTGGTCGAAATTATAATTTTAGTTTTGTCCTCGTTGACCGCTTATACCATTTTTGTTGACTCCTTTTCTAGTGATGAGAAAACTGCTGTAACATCCCACAGATTTCGGCCAATGATGTCTATATCAAGGCTAGTGGCTCTTGTGGAATATGGTGCCAGACATGTTGACACCAGCCTTTCTCATCACCTTCTCCATAACTATATTAAATAGTGTACAGGACAAACTATCGCCCTGCCTGAGACCTCTTTCCGTGTTGAATGGTTCAGAATGATCCTTACCAATCTTAATCGACGATTTGGTGTTTTCCAAGGTACATCTGCAAAGTCGAATTAGTTTTGCAGAAATACCAAACTCAGACATGGCCTCATATAGCCTATTCCATATCGGAGAGTCGAAGGCAGCTTTGTAGTCGACAAAGAGGTGGTAGGTGTCGTTCTGCTTTTCATAAGTTTTTTTCAGGATTTCTTGTAAAGTGACTATCTAATCCGTCGTAGATTTACCAGGTCTAAGGCCGCACTGATAAGGTCCAATTAGTTTTTCTACAATTGGCTTTAGACGTTCACAAAATATGCTCGAAAGGACCTTGTACGCAATTGATAAAAGACTTATTCCACGGTAGTTCTTACACTCACTACGATCTCATTTCTTGTATATGGGAGATAACAGACTGAGACTCCAATCCCCGGGCATGCTCTCCTCCAGCCAGATGTTCTCCATGAGAATATCCGAGGTAGGTGTATGGGACATAACAGACTGAGACTCCAATCCCCGGGTATGCACTCCTACAGCCAAATGTTCTCCATGAGATGATGCATGCTCCTAATCAGCTCCTCTCCACCTGCCTTAAACAATTAAGCTAGGAGACCATCGGCTCCAGCCGCTTTGTTATTTTTACAGCGGGATATTGCGCCACACGTATCTCACTCTGGCTCGGAGGTGGACAGTGAATACCATCGTCATGGAATGGAGCGGGATCTTCTGGAGTGGTGTCCGTATCCAGCAGATTTCTGAAATGTTCTCTCCATATCTTCAGAACGTTATCCGGGTCCGTCACTAGCTGGCCATCGCTGTCCTTGCAGGAGGGCAACCTTGTTCCACGCATTCTCGCCTTAACTCTCTGGTAGAATTTCAGACCAACTATGTGCACTCATCCTGTCTCTTCTTCAGCTCTTTCTTTTTCCGTTTAAAAAGACGATCAGCTCGCGTTGCCATTGGCTGCAGTTTCGTCCTGTATGTAGTATCCGTCTCTTTCGTGGGATTGCGACATTCATTATCTTACCAAGCACCTTCTTGAGACGGCTTTGAGTATCCAAGTACGTTTTTCGCAGTCCGTTCTATGGAGTCGGCTATATATTGCCACTGCGAGCTAATATTATCGAGGTTTGGAGCATTCCGTAGCAGTTGAGTTAGATGGTGCGAATAGGCGTCCGGTACTGCTGTGGTCCGCAGTTTACCAATGTCCAGCTTTCGTTGTGCCTGGTTTCGTACGTTTTTCGCCATGCTTAGCCTTTAGCGTACCTTAACTGCGGTAGGGTAGTGATCGGAGTCAATGTGTGTACCCCTGATCACTCGTACGTCCAGAACACTCGATGCGTGTTTTCCATCGATCTGAAGATAACCATGTTGCCTTATGAATATTTCTGTGGTCAAATTTAGTGCTGCTAACTACCATATCTCTCGCCGCAGAGAAATAAATCTGTCTGGTGTCATTGTTCGAAGTTACGGTGTGCAAACTGAATTTTCTGATGGTAGGCTCAAATGCGAAAACTGTGGGATGTGATTGCAGCCTTCTCTGGTATTCAGAAGGAATCAGCGAAAATGGGCCTAACGGTGAACGAGGACAAAACGAAGTTATTAGTTTCAACGAACAAAGAATCTACTCGTTTGGGAAACTGCGTGAACGTTTACAACTATAATTTCGAGGTGGTAGATAATTTTGTCTACCTAGGCTCCGCCATCAACAAAGAAAATAATGTCAGCCTAGAAATCCGGAGAAGAATCCTGCTTGCAAATAAATGCTACTACGGACTAAGCAAGCGATTCAATGACACACTCAGAAAAAAGTGAACTAAATTGAAGTAAAATTGAACTAGAATTGAGTAAAATGAGTCTTCATATGGCGCCAAGTAACACAGTACTCAAATTGAGTTTGCAAATTTCTTTAATATAAGTCTAAAATGCGAACTAAAATATAGTATACATTTCTTTGTTTTGAGTACAACACGACTTATTTTTGAACACATTTTGAATCAAAAGTAGTAAGTTGGTATTACAAATAAGTATGCACTAGGAGAAACATGTACTAAGTTTAAGGAAATATTTACTAAAATTGAGTAAGAGTGGCCATCAATTCGGAGCCAAGTATTACGGTTACTCAGATTGAATTCATTTCATACTTGATTTCAGTAAAGTTGTTACTACATTCAAATACATTTGGAATAAAGACAAGTAAAAGTTACTGAATCTTAGTCGACATATACTATAAGCAAGTATTATGTGTCAATAATCAAGTATGCACTTACTCATTCGTAGTTTTTTTTGATACGATTTGAGTGCAAAATTTCTAAAATAAGGAGAAATGATGTTTCACTGAGTATGCACTTCTTACATTTTACTACCGATATTCAGAAAATTTCCTAAAGTCAACCACAAATTGACTTGAAATAAGTACACGCGGCAATCATGGAAGTTTGCATCGTATTCAAAAAAAGAAAAATATGACTTACTACAAGCAAATTTTCTAAATTGAAGACCGCATTTTCTCCGTATTAATGCAAATTAAACTACATTTAAGTACGAGACAGGTTAATGCGTATTGGAATTTAGTATAGTTGAACTTAATTGAAATCACAAACGAAGTAAAAACAAGTATGCTCTCCTAGAATTAGCGAGAATTTACTTAAATGTACAACTAATCAGATCTGAAATTGAGTCAGATTGTACTCAAATTGAGTTAACTTGTAGCCAATATGAACATAAATGTCTTACACTATAAGACTGAATGTACTATATTTGAGTTTAGTGTCAACTTGGCTCAAGTTTATCTATCCTATTGTGGAATATATTTGTACTATATTTAAGTTCGTCCAGACTTGCTTGTATGCTTTTTACCCTTAATTGAAGTCACAAAGAATTAAAACAAGTATGCTTTCTTGAAATTAACGAGAATATACTTAAATGTACAACCAAACGGACGGAAAATTGGATTTATTGTACTAAAATTAAGTTTAATCATGGTTAATGTAGTATTTGCATTTCCCCCAACTAGCTTTAATTTTTTTTTAATAATTACGTTATATAAGCTTATAAATAATTTAAAAGAAAGAAATTTCTGTCAAAATAAAAAACTTTTATTTTATTATTATTAATAAATTGTTTTTGCAATTGACTGATATTGCAGAAATGCCGTGGTCATGTCTGATGCTAGAACACGCATGCGTACAAGTAGTTATTCATTTTAAAATACAGTTATTTTACATAACTAATACATACCACTTCCAACTGCAGATATACAAATGTCAGCAAATTGTACGTCATCGCTGCAAAAAACGACTTCGCTGCCTTCAAATTTTAGGTAAAGGAATTAAAGTTAATGTTTGGCCAACATGCTCAGAAAGTTGAGGAAGGATTGGGGTTTATAATATTAATTATATATTCGAATATTATATTATATTATTCGAATTTGTCATTAATTTGCGCAAATACACGTTCATTAGATAAAATTATTTTAAAAGAATACTACAAATCAAATTCCATTAGCAAATATAAAATAATATGCCGCGTGGAGGTTTTTATTCAAATGAAAATCTTTAACTCAATTATTGAATTGTGTTTTTCTCTAAATCAAATTTGGCGAACGGCAAAGTTGACTTTAAAATACAAATTTTTAAGTCAAAAGAAAATTTAGAAGCAAGTTGTCTACAAAATGTTCACATGAACTATTTTACGTATGGTTACATAGATTTAATATTTGACTTGATATATAATAAAGGTATTGATCTAAACAATTAGAACCTGCTCTTTAGGTTTCCCCGCGGCATAATAAACTGCGTCAAAGTCTCATCATTGTCAGTTATATTGCAAACGGTTATTTGTTTACATGAGTAAACTGCTTCAAGCATAATAGAGGAGGTCTCAAACCATACGTAGCCGTGACACAGACGAGCCTCCCCGCCACACGCTAGAAGTGTAACTATCTGACAGCAAACTGAACTATTAAAATAATTTGCAGTATTATTACGCGAAAGCCAAGAATAAAAATTATCTAGATCATGCCAATAATAAATATCTGTCTAACATTACAATATATGAACTAACGAAGATAAAATAAAATTTTTATAGTCTATGAGGTTTGAAATGAAATAACTAATAGTATTTCAATTGATATCACAAGGGAACAAGGTATTTGTTGTTTAAGAACTGAATATTGTTTTAAAGGTAATTTGGGACGCTGAATCCAAATCTGCACTTGGTTTTTTTGTATCAGCTCGACTTTTCGCGATATACCGTTATGTCCATAACTAAGGCACTTCCACTACAAATATTTAAATAACTTGAAAACGGTTTACCATATTCAATTAAAAAAAAAAAACTTAAACTCGTCAACAAAATTATCTTTAATCCGTGCCTACATTGTTTTTAATTTGGCTTAGTAGTTTCAGAGATATCGTTGTAGTTTTAAAAAATAAAACAAAAAATTTACAAAAAAAAAAAATTTTTTGTTTTTTAAAAATTCATAAAAAAAATTATTGCAACAAAAATCACAGTGTTTGTCTTAAAACATTTAGTTTAATATAGTGTGAATCAAATGAGCTTTATTTCATTGAAATATCTGCACAACTTTTGATTTTGTCAACAATTTACTGAGATAACTAAATTTACAAAAATCACGATTTCCATACAAAAATAACATTTATTAATATGTTTGTGAAAGTGTAACTCGAGCAAACCTTAACGGATCGTTATGAAAATTTATCAGTATTAATATTTTTCGAAACGAACTTATGGGATTGTAAATGGGCGGAATAGCCCCACCCCTTCTGGTACCTCCCATACAAAATTACCTATTTTGGGATAATTAATATATCTTCGGTAGCTGCCAAACAGACTACCGGAGGATATTGAAATTTGGCCAGTTTATTTATCTTGCAAAAGTAGACAAACACTAAAAAAACCGAAAGCGTTGCCATACCCCTTCTGGTACCTCCCATACAAATGACCGAACTCACCCCAATAGTCTTACATACATATCTTTTTTGTGAGTACACTGAATTCAGTCAAACTATGCGGAAGTTTTACGGTTATGAAAATATAAATCTGGAATGAATTTGCACTATATCGGATCACCCCTTCTGGTACCTCCCATACAAAATTACCTATTTTTGGAAAATTAATATTTCTTCCTTAACTTCCAAATTGAAACTTGCCGATTAATTAAATTTGGTCTGTTAATTAATATTATAATAGGAGGCAAAACTAAAAATTAAACTATAAACAAATTTGCAAATTTGTCATGATTTTTAAAAATACAAAATTTTAATTTTTTTTTGGGTAAAAACAAAAAATTGCGAAAAATCTGTTATCACCGAATTTAGCATAACTCATTCAATTTTCAATCGATTATTATGTACATACATGTTTTAGAAAGCTATCTTAATATGATATTCAATAAAGCTAATAAAAATAACAATTTGCCCCCAACCGATTAACTTTCAGCGTGAAGAAAATTAAAATGTGTAATTTTTTGTGTAATTTTTTTTTTTTTTTTGAATAAAACAGCCTTTACTCAGTCATTTTTTTTTTGTAATATTAAAAAATTTGATTTTTTTCAAAGGTAACAACGATATCTTTAATAAAAAAAATAAAATTTTAAAATCCGGCTTATGAAAAAAAATTATGATTTTTTGAACTATAATTTTTTGGAAAAAAGTCGAAAATACGATTAGTACCTGTAACTTAAAAATTCGAGCTGATGGAGAAAAATGGAGATTAGATTTGAAATCAGCGACCCCAAATTAGTAAAAAACAGCTATCGAATTCCAAACAACACTCAAAAAGTTCAATTTTGTTCCCCTGTGTATTTGATCCCAAATTCAAAAATGTTTTTTAATATTTTTTTTCGAGTACAACATATCCCATACTAAAATCAAACAGTTAAAGAAAATATTTTGTTGTGGTGTTGTTGTTAATTTCGAATTTGGATTTGAAGATTGCGTTCGAAAAACATTAATAACTTAACCATTTGTTCACCAATTTTTACAAACAAATATGCGTTTTACAAATGGCTGAATGCACTTTCTGAATAATACAACAAACATAAGGGTAATGTAACAAATTAGTGGCTAAAAACTTCTTCAAACTTCAAAAATAGTGAACAAAATCAAAAAAGTTTAAAATAGGGGGGCAAAATCAGACAAATGTGGCAAGTTATCTATAGTAAAATATATATATTTATATATCGTTGGAAAGGTCTCAGATTTAAAAAAATTCAAAATTGGTTTATAACTAACTGAGTTATTAGCTCAAAAGTGATGAAAGTCCCGATATTAGACTTAACAAGATTCTTTGGTTAACAATAATCATGATGTATTCGACTACACCTACATCATGCACTGGATCTCTCCCCAAGTTCCTTAAATTTTTTCTATTTATTTTTAACAAATTTGATTAACTGCAAAGTTGACTTCAGAATAACAATTTGTAAGTTATATGAAAATGTATAAGCCAGTTGTCTACAAAATGTCCAGATGAACTATTTTCCGTATGGTTACATAGATTTAATATTTGACTTGATATATAATAATGGTATTGATCTAAACAACTAGAACCTGCTCTTTAGGTTTCCCCGCGGCATAATAAACTGCGTCAAAGTCTCATCATTGTCAGTTATATTGCAAACGGTTATTTGTTTACATGAGTAAACTGCTTCAAGCATAATAGAGGAGGTCTCAAATCATACGTAGCTGTGACACAGACGAGCCTCCCCGCCACACGCCAGAAGTCTAACTATCTGACAGCAAACTGAACCATTAAAATAATTTGCAGTATTATTACGCGAAAGCCAAGAATAAAAATTATCTAGATCATGCCAATAATAAATATCTGTCTAACATTACAATATATGAACTAACGAAGATAAAATACAATTTTTATAGTCTAAGAGGTTTGAAATGAAATAACTAATAGTATTTCAATTGATATTTGATCCCAAATTCAAAAATGTTTTTTAATATTTTTTTTTCGAGTACAACATATCCCATACTAAAATCAAACAGTTAAAGAAAATATTTTGTTGTGGTGTTGTTGTTAATTTCGAATTTGGATTTGAAGATTGCGTTCGAAAAACATTAATAACAACCATTTGTTCACCAATTTTTACAAACAAATATGCGTTTTACAAATGGCTGAATGCACTTTCTGAATAATACAACAAACATTAGGGTAATGTAATAAATTAGTGGCTAAAATCTTCTTCAAACTTCAAAAATAGTGAACAAAATAAAAAAAAGTTTAAAATTGGGGAGCAAAATCTGACAAATGTGGCAAGTTATCTATAGTAAAATATATATATTTGTGTATCGTTGGAAAGGTCTCAGATTCTTTTCTTCAACCCAGTTAATAAATTCAAAATTGGTTCAGAACTAACTGAGTTATTAGCTCATAAGTGATGAAAGACCCGAAAAACCGGGTTTCGAACCATAATTCAAGATTTTGAGGGCGTTAGGAAACTTTGGTTTACAAGATTCATGATGTACCCGACTACACCATGCACTAGGTCTCTCCCCAAGTTCCCTAAATTTTCCTAATTTTTTTTAAACTTCAACTTTGACCAGAATAACAATTTGTAAGTCATATGAAAATGTATAACACAGTTGTCTACAAAATGTGCAGATGAACTATTTTACGTATGGTAACATAGATTTAATATTTGACTTGATATATAATAAAGGTATTGATCTAAACAATTAGAACCTGCTCTTTAGGTTTCCCCGCGGCATAATAAACTGCGTCAAAGTCTCATCATTGTCAGTTATATTGCAAACGGTTATTTATTTACATTAGTAAACTGCTTCAAGCATAATAGAGGAGGTCTCAAATCATACGTAGCCGTGACACAGACGAGCCTCCCCGCCACACGCTAGAAGTCTAACTATCTGACAGCAAACTGAACCATTAAAAAATTTGCAGTATTATTACGCGAAAGCCAAGAATTAAAACTATTTAGATCACGCCAATAATAAATATCTGTCTAACATTCCAGCATATGAATTAACGAAGATAAATCAAGTTTTAATAGTCCAAGGGGGTTTGAAATGTTTAGAAAACGAAAATAAAATCTATTCAGTTTAACAAATTGTATTTCAATTGATATTTGATCTAAAATTCAAAAATAATTTTGAATTCATTTTGTACGTTTATTTGGAATTTGATTTGTGATTGAATTTAGAAAGAATAAATTCCGATTTGTGATTAGTAATTGGATTAGAATTTGTTATATCGAAATGAATTTAAATATTCAAATTGCACTCTTGAAATTCAAATTTGTAATTATAATTATAAAAGTATAAGTAAACGGAAATTAATAATCAAAAGTGAATTCACAAATTAGTTGTAGTTTAAATTTGAAATTTAGCAATAACCTTCAATTAAAATTAGAATTTGTAATTTGATATTCACAAATTAATTTAAATTTTTAATTGCCTCTAAAATTGAATTCTGTAATTGTATTAAGAATGAATGAAATCATAACAGCAATATAATTCAGAATAAGTATTTTATTTAAAATTTTATATTCTGATTTCGAATTGTCATTCATTCTGCAATTTTAATTTTCAAAACTTAATTTTATATTTAAATTTATTTTTTAATTTTAACTCAGATACTGACTGCATATTTCAAATTATAACTAGAAATTGCATATTTTTATTTAAATTCCAATTACAAATTGGAATTACATAATGCTAAAATTTAAAATCTTAATTTAAATGACACCTCTAAATTTTAATTTGAAATTTGCACTCCAATACCCATTTAAATTCCATTACAATTAGGAATTCATTTATTAATTAAATAATTTTTGAATACCAAATGCAAATTACAAATTTAAATTCAATATTCAATAACAAATTATAAACTGTTCTACGCTTTTAGTTTATAATTTTTGTAAAATACATTTGTAATTTTTGAAATTTGAATTTAAATTATTATTAGTATTAGAAATTGGAGTTTGGTATTCAGAAATTTATTCAAATTTGCAATTGACACTTGTGGAAAGAATTCCAAATTAAAGTAACTTTTATATTTAAAAACGAATTCGAATTCAAATGACAATAATGAATTTGAATTCATTTTTCCACACTAAATTCCAATTACTAATTGCAAGTCAATTTGGATTTTGCTATACAATTTGTAACATAAATTTTTGCACACACACACACTACATACGCGTAATTCTTTAAAAACAAGCGCCATACAATTTGAATTTCTTTAGTAGCATTAATTGTAAATTTGAACTCATTACATATTATTGAATTTGCAATTGGAGCTTCTAATGAAATTCAAATTGCTTGTTATTTTCGCCGGTCACACACACACAACACCAATGAACGAATACACAATTGTACTAACCCATTTTTTCCTATTGAAAACACCACGGTTGAGAACACCACCGCAAAGACTTTTTCGAAAACAATCTTCTTAAATTATTCACATCTAAAATTGATAATTAAAGTTCTTATTATCACTTACCTTTTACAAAGTCTCCGAAAAACACTTTTTCACTATTTAATTTCTTTTACAGTAACATGACACTCCAAATAACACTTTACTCCTAAACCTCTTCAACAAAACTGTTCTAAACGCAACAAATACCAGCTTGTATGCGCACAAACACTTATACACACACACACACAAATCACATAGTTCGATCGCTGTCGAATGTTTGTCTCTTTTTGTTTCACAGTTGTTGAATGCTGCACATTATGGTTTCATAGAGTTTATCTCTTTCACTCACATTTTGTGTGTACTTATGAGAACACAGAGCTGTATTTCTGGGAATGAACTAAATTTGAGTACACAGTGAACTAAAATTAATTACAAATGTATTCAACTTTAGTTTGACGCTTCTCATAATTACAACTATATCCCTCAACTTGAATACCCTTTTTGACAACAAATTTGGCACATAGCTAAAGACTTTTTACTTCAAATAAGTATTTTGTTACAATTGTTTATTCAAAATGAACTCAAGTTTAGTTTAATGTCTTATTTTTAAGTAAATGTTTACCTAATTTGAGTACGCATGCTTACTATATTTGATTATTTTTCGAACTACCATTGGGTAATATTCTCTTTTAATATAAGTTGAGCATACTACAATTAAGTTTTTCGTCCCCAAATTCTAGTTTATTTTGAATAAAAATTTCTGTTACAAATGTATTATTTTTACGTAGTTTGCTTGTCCATTTTAAGTCTACAATATCCTATATCTTATTATTTGCAACCTAAAATTGAGTAAAATCGTACTCAATTTAAGTACGATATTCCTGAAGATAATATTCCTTTATTTTAGTACACCGTAACTCAAAATTACTACATCTATACTTGAAACGATCATACATGTGTACTCTGTTCTACAACTTCTTTGAACTTAATTTTAATATCTGGAGTAAATTGAAGTACAATGCGAACTAAACTTACATTCTTCCATACAATTTTGTTTTCAACACTTTGCAAACTTAAATATTTACATGCCATACTTCAAACGAATAATATTTTCCTTAAGGCGAGTAAAATTTTACTCATATTGAAGAATACAATTTGAGTAAAATTTCGTACTTATATGAAGTATGCACTTTTTCAACGCATACTCAAATCCAGTACAACATATTCGAATTGAGTATAATTTATTCATTTTAAGTACAAATTTACTAGTTTTAAGTAAATTTTGCAAACTCAAATCTAGTATGTTTTGTACTCAAATTTAGTACGGACTTTTTTCTGAGTGCAGAGCCCTCTCTCGACGAACAAAACTCAAGCTATACCAGATACTAATTCTACCTGTCTTAATGTATGGCTCAGAATCCTGGGTTATGACACAAGCGGATGAATCGGTTCTGGCGGTATTCGAGAGAAAAATACTCCGTAAAATATATGGGCCCATCATCGTTAACGGAGAGTATCGGCGTCGTATGAATCATGAGGTGTACGAGCTGTGCACTGACATTGACGTGGTCAAACGCATTAAGGTGCAACGGTTGCGTTGGCTAGGTCATGTTGTACGCATGGACGAAAATGCTCCAGCTCGAAAAGTCTTCGACAATGAACTCAATGGACGGCGCAGAAGAGGGCGACCTAAACTCCGTTGGAAAGACCAGGTTACTGAGAACCTTACAGAACTCGGTGTGACTAACTGGAGAAGTAGCGCAGAAGATCGAGGCGCTTATAATATTTTTCTACGTGCGGTATATAACACAAGGGAACAAGGTATTTGTTGTTTAAGAACTGAATATTGTTTTAAAGGTAATTTGGGACGCTGAATCCAAATCTGCACTTGGTTTTTTTGTATCAGCTCGACTTTTCGCGATATACCGTTATGTCCATAACTAAGGCACTTCCACTACAAATATTTAAATAACTTGAAAACGGTTCACCATATTCAATTAAAAAAAAAAACTTAAACTCGTCAACAAAATTATCTTTAATCCGTGCCTACATTGTTTTTAATTTGGCTTAGTAGTTTCAGAGATATCGTTGTAGTTTTAAAAAATAAAACAAAAAATTTACAAAAAAAAAAAAATTTTTGTTTTTTAAAAATTCATAAAAAAAATTATTGCAACAAAAATCACAGTGTTTGTCTTAAAACATTTAGTTTAATATAGTGTGAATCAAATGAGCTTTATTTCATTAAAATATCTGCACAACTTTTGATTTTGTCAACAATTTACTGAGATAACTAAATTTACAAAAATCACGATTTCCATACAAAAATAACATTTATTTATATGTTTGTGAAAGTGTAACTCGAGCAAACCTTAACGGATCGTTATGAAAATTTATCAGTATTAATATTTTTCGAAACGAACTTATGGGATTGTAAATGGGCGGAATAGCCCCACCCCTTCTGGTACCTCCCATACAAAATTACCTATTTTTGGATAATTAATATATCTTCGATAGCTGCCAAACAGACTACCGGAGGATATTGAAATTTGGTCAGTTTATTTATCTTGCAAAAGTAGACAAACCCTAGAAAAACCGAAAGCGTTGCCATACCCCTTCTGGTACCTCCCATACAAATGACCGAACTCACCCCAATAGTCTTACATACATATCTTTTTTGTAAGTACACTGAATTCAGTCAAACTATGCGGAACTTTTACGGTTATGAAAATATAAATCAGGAATGAATTTGCACTATATCGGATCACCCCTTCTGGTACCTCCCATACAAAATTACCTATTTTTGGAAAATTAATATTTCTTCCTTAACTTCCGAATTGAAACCTGCCGATTAATTAAATTTGGTCTGTTAATTAATATTGTAAAAGGAGGCAAAACTAAAAATTAAACTATAAATAAATTTGCAAATTTATCATGATTTTTAAAAATACAAAATTTTAATTTTTTTTTGGGTAAAAACAAAAAATTGCGAAAAATCTGTTATCACCGAATTTAGCATAACTCATTCAATTTTCAATCGATTATTATGTACATACATGTTTTAGAAAGCTATCTTAATATGATATTCAATAAAGCTAATAAAAATAACAATTTGCCCCCAACCGATTAACTTTCAGCGTGAAGAAATTAAAATGTTTAATTTTTTGTGTAATTTTTTTTTTTTTTTTTTAATAAAACAGCCGTTACTCAGTCATTTTTTTTGTAATCTTAAAAAATTTGATTTTTTTCAAAGGTAACAACGATATCTTTAATAAAAAAATAAAATTTTAAAATCCGGCTTATGAAAAAAAAATTATGATTTTTTGAACTATAATTTTTTGGAAAAAAGTCGAAAATACGATTAGTACCTGTAACTTAAAAATTCGAGCTGATGGAGAAAAATGGAGATTAGATTTGAAATCAGCGACCCCAAATTAGTAAAAAACAGCTATCGAATTCCAAACAACACTCAAAAAGTTCAATTTTGTTCCCTTGTGTAATCCACTGGGATTGCATAGAAGTACCAGCTAAGTTAGTAAGTAAGTAAGGCTCAAATGCGTTCTCCCTGCCTATTTAGCATTAAAATCGGTCATACGGTCATATACATTTTGTAGGCTCTCGTAGAACTCGTCTTTGTCCTCACATATGAGTGTTATGTGGTACAACTCTGTCTTGACTCTTATGGTGGCTATTCGTTTACACACCGGGTTGAACCGTGAGACTAGGTGTAGCAGTCTCTTGCCAACTACAAATCCACATCCAAACTCGTGGTTGTCCGCATGCGCGAGCCTCAGTGTCCCGTCCACCGGATTTACTGTAAAGCGGTTATGTCAGCCTTGTATTCTTCGAGGACTTTCGCCAGTTGGATGGAGGCACCTGGTCTACTCAGTGTTCTAACATTCCAGGTGCATATCCTCAAAACATGGTTCTTAACTCATTTGAGGTGGTCGTTAACATTTTGGGGGGTCCATTTTATGCTTTTCTTACTTCTTTTCATTGCACTAGTTTGAACGTCGTTTTCTCCTTCTGCCATTCTGGGTCAGACGGTGTCCAGGGTACCGCTCATTTTGAGCCGAAGTGCCTGGGTTATAGATTTCGTCTCCCATAGTTAGCCGTGCTCTGACGGTTGTCAAAGCCACTTTTCCGCACCAGTTGAAAAACCTTTAGAAAAGAACATCATTTCGTTGTGTTGGCCTATCGGAAGAGATACTCAAAGGCACTGTTGATGTCCTGATGACCCTCTTAAATCCGCCTCTAAGCCCCATTTTTCTTGAAAACGCTCCATGATTGTAGTTTCACATTACTCCTGTACTAACATGTTAAATACGTACCTGCAATGCCGATACAACTTCGATCTTGCAAAATGACGCCGACATTAATGACTCCCCTATGAGGCCTTAGACAAAGTAACAACTGATCGCACGATCTCTTCCAGATCCAAGTGAAGTCAATTACATAGATATGATCTGTGCAAAATGCCATCATTTTACTGCAGCCTTCTCAAACAATCAAACGGCTGGAGAATGTGATTCGATGGTTATTTCTTTAGCTCGGACCATAAGTTATACAGCAGTTGAGATAATTTTCCCCTACAAATTGTATCCACATATCACATTATCCCACTTAGGACGAAAAAGTGTCTTTAACACAGTACAACATTTTTCAGCTCATTGATTTGGGACTCAATTCTGAGAATTGCACGTGAAAGTAGCCCCAAAATGAAGAAGTTTTGCATCATTCGTTTTGTCAAGTTACAGTTTGTAAGTATCGAATAGGGGAATACTATATAGTGGCGTATGATTATCATAAGTCATTAATGTTCTCTGAATTGAGTTCCAAAATCATGTGTTGTATTGTGTAATATTCTTCCTCCACCTAAATTTCAAATCATCTCCACAACAAATTACTTGAGCATTAGATTCATCACAGCTTTGATTATGTTAAACGTAAACCGAACTATTCGTCACCCAAGAACGTGAATGCGACCAACGCGAAAAAAAAAACAACATCAACTTTAAATTGTGCTACTTTCTGAGTTCTCGTAATTTGAGCAAGCAACATTTGTGTGTGCAATCTGATGCGACATTGTGTGGTTGCTTTGTGTCGCAGTCATCGTCATCATCATAGTCATGGCCTCCACTTGCCATTCTCCGCCAACCCCGCGTGTCATCTTCATAATCAGCATTTAAAATTTGGGCGTTTGTTGCCAATTCAAATAGTCAGTCAGTCAGTTCGAACCGATGCTCATTGGATATCGTTAGATTACGTTTTCGGCGGCGGCGGGTGGCATTCATGGCCTGCGTTGTGTCTTTTTCAGTTGTCGCCGTTCTTTCTGTGACCGCATGACTTTGCAAGGGTGCGACGCCTCAATGCGTCAAGGGGTTATAAAAAAAGTGCATAACTTAAAGAGCGCAGCCTGCCAGTTGAGTTTTAAACCGATTATACGTAATATTATGTAATTTATGATAGTGGGATGGTTGTTGCATTCGGGTAAATCTTTGTGTGTGTGTGTGTGTGTGTGTGCTATGGCAGCAGATTGGAGGAAGGAAATGTTTGTTGTCGTGGCAGAAATTGTGAATAATGTTTGCTAGCGCTAGCATTATGTCTGTGGCACATCTTGATGCAAACTTATGGAGAGGAAAAAAAAAACAGAAAAAATTAAGAGCTTGAAATGAAGTTAATTTCAGTTGAGCGCCCACTCGAAGGTCGTATTAAATTGTGTCGCACATTAAAGGCTAAGCGAGGGCGAAGTGAAGAGGAAACTGTCAAGTGGAAGTGTAAACTGGGGATTGGTGAAGATGGTGTGAGATTAGTTAGAGTTTATGGTTGCTCTGAGCTCAGATTGGGGTAAGGAGAAAACTGTGGCATAGGGATTGATTGTAATGCACTTAAATTTAAGATTTCATGGAAAGGTTTATGTATGGAAAGGTTTCAGCAAAATCGGACTAGTGGTTCTCGAGTTATGTCAAACAAAAGAGCCTAAAACGTGACAAATTCCCCTATACGATACTTACTAACTTCAAATCGATATTAAATTAGTATGGCATGTAATTTGACAAAACGAAGGATGCCGAACTTTTATGGGCTACTTTCATGTGTACTTCTCAAAATTGAGTCCCAAAATCATGTGTTGTACTGTATTAGTTAGTCATGGCATGAAACATATTAAATTGCCTACACCGACTGAGGAGATAAATCCTAGATCTTCTATATAACCTTTCCCTAAGTATCTTAGCCCGCTACGGGCTAGAGCTACAGGGTGATGCAAGGTAAAGCTTCTGATCGGTTTAACTTGGCAAACCCAGAGTGATCCTTGGCAATTACAATTCAAGTTTACTCAAAGAGTTCCGTATTCATGGTTCTACTGCGGACGGAGTAACTCTACGTGGTGACGCCTGAAAACGTGCTTCTGACCACCATCAGAGCACGGTTAACTATGAGAGGCGAAACCTAAAACCCAGGCATATCGGCTCAGAGTGAGTGGTTCCCTGGACAGCATCTGACCCAGAATAGTCGACTTTAACAAAATCCTGGCAGGAGGAGAAAACTGCGACGTGGTGCGTTGGGCTTGCAACCCGCCATCGACGTTTCAACTATTGCAATGAAAAGAAATAAGAAAAGAATAAAATGGACTCCCCCATATGTTGACGACCACCGCAAACGAATTAAGAACCATGATTTGAGAATATGCATCTGGAATGTTAGAACACTGTATAGACCAAGTGCCAACATCCAATTGGCGGAAGTACTCGAAGAATACAAGGTTGACATAACCGCTTCACAGGAAATCCGGTGGACGGGACACGAGTGAAAGCTTGCGACATCTACTATAGTGGCCATGCGGACAAGCACGATTTTCTATGTGGATTTGTGGTTGGCAGGAGATTGCGACACCTAGTCTTACGGTTCAACCTAGTGTGTGAACGAATAGCCACCATAAGAGTCAAGACCAAGTTTTTCCACATAACCCTTTATATGTGCCCATGCTCCGAAAGAAGAGAAAAGTGATGAGGACAAAAACGAATTCTACGAGAGGCTAGAAAGTGTATATGATCGTAATCCGAGCCATTACATCAAAATGGTACTAGGCGATTTTAATGCTTAATTAGGCAGAGAGACCGCATTTGAGTCTATCGTCGGAAAATTCAGCCTATACACCGAAACGTCGAACAATGGCATCAGACTGATTGATTTCTCTGCGGCAAGTAATATAGTACGCAAACTTGATTTGACCATTGAAACAATCATAAGGCAACATGGTTATCTCCACATCAATTGACGAGGAATCAGATAGATCATGTGGTAGTCGATGGAAAGCACGCATCGAGTACGAGTGATCAGGGTACGAACATTGACTCTGATCACTACTTTACCGCAGTTAAGTTACGCACAAAGCTAAGCATGGTGAAAAACGTACCTAACCAGGTACAACGAAAGCTGGACATCGGTAAACTGCGGACCACAGAGGTAGCGGACGCCTACTCCAACCACCTAACTCAACTGCTACGGAATGCTCCAAGCCCTGATAATATCACCTCAAAGTGGCAATATATAGCCGATGCCATAGAACGGACTGCGAAAAGCGTACTTGGGTACTCAAAGCCGTCTCAAGAAGATGCCTGGTACAATGATGAATGTCGCAATGCCACGAAAGAGAGACAGATGCTGCATACAGGGTGAAACTGCAGCCAATGGCAACGCGAGCCGTTCGTGAACGGTACATGGAGAAGAGACGAGAGGCAACTCGTTTTTTTTCGACGCCAAAAGGAGCTGAAGAAGAGACAAGAAGAGTGCTCAGAGTTTCTCCGAAGTAGAGGAGAATTCTTCCAGAGAGTTAAGGCAAGAATGCGTGGAACAGTGTTGCCCTCCTGCAAGGACAGCTATGGCCAGCTAGTGACGGACCAGGACAACGTTCTAAAGATATGGAGAGAATATTTTAGCAATCTACTGGATATGGACACCAACCCACAAGACCCTGCACCAAACCATGGTAATGGTATTAACTGTCCACCTCCGAGCCAGAGCGAGATACGTGTGGCAATATCCCGCCTTAAAATTAATAAAGAGGCTGGAGCCGATGGTCTCCCTGCTGAATTGTTTAAGGCAGGTGGGAAGGAGCTGATTAGGAGCATGCATTAGCTCATGGAGAACATCTGGCTAGAGGAGAGCATATCCGGGGATTGTACCATATAAAAGAAATGACATCATGGTGAGTGTAAGAATTACCGTGGAATAAATCTTTTACAAATTGCGTACAAGTTCCTTTCGAGCATATTGTGTGAACGTCAAAAGCCAATTGTAGACAAACTAATTGGACCTAACCAGTGCGGCTTTTAATGTAGTAAATGTACTAAGTACCAAATATTCACTTTACGACAAATCCTGGAAAAACACATGAAAGGCAGATCGGCACTTACCACCTCTTTGTCGACTACAAAGCTGCCGTCGATAAGGAGTATATTATATGAAGCCATGTCTGAGTTTGGTATTCCTGCAAAGCTAATTCGACTTTGCAGATGTACCTTGGAAAACACCAAATCCTCGGTTAAGATTGGTAAGGATCAGTTTGAACCATTCAATAAAGTAAGAGGTCTCAGGCAGGGCGATAGCTTGTTTTGTTCACTATTTAATATAGTTATGGAAAAGGTGATGAGAAAGGCTGGCTTCAACATGTCTGGCATCATATTCCACAAGAGATACTAGCCACTAGCATATACCGATGATATAGACATCATTGGCCAAAATCTGCGGGATGTTACTGCAGTTTTCTCATCGCTAGAAAAGGAGTCAGCAAAAATGGGTTTAGCGGTCAACGAGGACAAAACAAAAATAATGATTTCGATGAAAGAAGACTCCTCTTGATGAGTACGCACCGTCAACGTTGAAAATTATTGTTTTGAGGTTGAAGATGAGTTTACCTACCTCGTATCTTCCGTCAACAAGAAAAATAATGTTAGTCAAGAAATTAAGCGGAGAATATTGCTGTTTTTACGGACTTCGGCAGCACTTTAGTAACACCACCTTATCTCGCGATACGAAGAAACAGCTGTACCAGGTGTTAATTTTACCAGTTCTGTTGTATGCTGCCGAATAGTGGCTGCTTACGACAACGGATATAGAAAACGGCGAATTTTGCCATCGGATACCAGCTGTATGAGCTTTACCACAACATCGACGTAGCTAAAAGAGTCAGAATCCAACGACTACGATGGCCGGGAGATGTTGCCAGGTTGGATATAAATGCTCCAGCGAGAAAGGCGTTTGAAGGCGAACCTGAAGGACGTCGTAGAGGAGGGAGACCCAAACTTCGTTGGGAGGACCATGTGGTTGGCAAAGTGCCACCATCTGGTAGGACTAACTGGAGAACGCACGCAGAATTCCGAAGCGTGTGGAATTCTTTCTTCTTGAACCACGTTCGGAAGTTGTAATGGGGCACATAAGTAAGTCAGTATATAAATATATGTAATGTTTGGTTTTTCTATTTGATGTTCAAATGTCTTCAAGCTTCAATAGTTTAGATTTATTATAAACTTCAACTGCGACACTCGTATAATAAACGCTAAAGTAGAAGTTTTTTTTCTTATTTGTACAATCGTTGCAATTTGTACAATCGTTGCAATTTGCAACATTGTATGTAATCTTTAACATATGAATGACACGTGAGTAAATTATGATGCAGCAAAAAATACGATGCCAAAACATGTCTTCAATACAAATAAAGTACCCTTCCCGCCTGCCTGTGCCTAAAGCATGGCGATACAGAAAATTAAGCCAACTACACTCAACACAACTCACACACACACCAAAGAAGTACAGTGTTCAATGATGTCTTGATGCATGTTCTTCCTTATCACAAACGCAAGAGACTTTACTCGCAATGTCTGAAGTGACTCAGACACAAGGTTAGCTAGAATGCAGTTGTTTGTTGTGCTCGAACAATGACTTCACTTTTGAAATAGCAACTGAAGTTTTAGTGTTTTAGACAATAATAAAAACTTGCTTGTGAATTCTGTAACTGAGGCTAGATATTGAGAATAAAAGTCGGAAATCGAACATTGACATAAAAATTGCTACACTATTATAAATGTTGAGCCAAAATCACTCTAAAATTCCAAAGAGAGCTACGTGGATAGAATACTGTGAGTCCATACTCGCTGTCAATGATGAAGCCCGATTCAGAAGAGTTCTGTCTAATGAACCGAAAGTTTTGGGCTTCATTGTGAGGATAGATGGGTCATGGCACGAGTCCAGCGCCGAAACACTGGAACTGCTAATAGATGTACACTTTCTGGGCAATGTTGTCGGTAGTATTAGCCCATCCAAGTTGTTCAACAATATGGACCTGGATTTTGTAGATTAAAATGGTGAATGAGGAAAAGATGAAGTGGGCCACCATAAGTAAGTTTGGGTCCCACAAATCGCCTTGACCGGATGGTATAATACCAAACATGCTGCCGACCTCTAAGCATGATACAATTCCGGTTGTGTTAAGCATCTTCAAGGCTTTTATTCGGTTATGTTGTATTCCAGAAAAATGAAGAGAAGTTTAAGGTGGTTTTCATACCCAAGGCGGTTTATGCAGACTAATTAGCCTGATTGATATGTATGTAAGGATGTCTTTAAGCCTTCATACTCTCAGCACCTCTCAATATGCGGACATCGCAGGAAGAACTATCGAGAGCACTGTTCATGACGTAGTTGGCTTTAGGAAGCGCAATCTAAGTTAAGGTACCTTAACTTTATCTGCCTTCCTGGATATAGATGAGGCTTTCAACAATGTAAGACAATTAAGAAATTTGTGGAAGCTGCTTGAAAAACATAACGACCAGATGAATACCATAGGGAGTAGTCATATGTTCGTTCTTCTATGACTCCTTGTGATAAACCGAGTACTTAAACCATTCAATGGGGGTGGTATGAAAATTGTGACATATGCGGACAACATGGTTGTTGTTGTTGTTGTTGTAACAGCTGGTGGTAGCTGGGGTGATAATTCTTTATACCGATTTTCAATTTATCGGCACTCGATCGGGCATATAATCCGATTATCGTACGATCATTGTTGGCAACTCGTTTCGCTCCTTTGTAGATAACAAGGTTTGTGTCAAGGATTGTTAGGTGTTGTTGTTGTGAGTTTGAACCGCCAAATTCCACCAAAGATGGCGCCAGCTGGCTTGTTGATTTATATGAGATGCTAATAAATCATTTTTCTTTTTCCTTTGTCTTTGCGCAATCTGGATTTTTGTAGTGGAAGCATCTAGGATGAGTTTTGTGGGCTGGAGAACTCGAAATTATTTGAAAAGTAATTAATTTTTCATCGATGTTGATTTCGCCAATGTGCCCCGGCCGGGAATCGAACCCGGCACCTTCGGATTGGTAGTCTACGTCGCTTCCACTGCGCTATCGAAGGCCACTGGACAACATGGTCATCATGGTAGGTGGAAAATTTTTACCAATGATGTGTGAGCTTATGCAAACTGCCCTTGGATAGCTGCTACGATGGACCGTGAACTGTGGATTAGGGGTAAACCCCTTAGAAAACGGAATTGGTTCTATTTACTCGTGGATATAAGGTCAAGTACTTAAGGCCACCGAAACTGAATGGTGTGCAACTGAAACGCTCAGCGGAGGCCAAGTACCTATGATTTGTTCTCGTTCAGTACCTAAATTAGTCAAGGGACTTTGAGTAGAGGTTAAGAAGAGGTGTCAATGATTTTTTGGCGTGCCAGACCTCTATATGTAGGTAATAGATGGGGACTCAGCCCGAAGGTAGACAATGTGTCCACTGCCGTAGTCCGACAAATTATTTCGTATGAATGGGTGGTTTGGTGGTAGGGTAAATAAGCGTAATTTACTGAAAATTCGTAGCAATCTCCAAAGGTCGAATGCAATGTGGGGATTATTGGGGCTAGAAGGAGCACACCGCATATGGCTTTGGATGTGTTCCAGTGCTATCCGCCCCTGGTGTTGTTCATAAAGGCTACTGCGGCCCGAGGGGTTATCAAACTGAAGGAAACTAGCGATTGGCATCAATCCACACCTGGTCATGAAAATATTCTTCTGCTTTTAGATAATGTCGACTCTTTCATTTGCTATCTCCTACTAATTTTTTGACGAAACGTGTTGATTTCCATAAAGTAGATCGTTGAAATTTGGGAAGGATCGGAATGGAATGATGACGGGACTACTTATGTTGACTCCGGTTCAATCGTCGATTGAACATGGCACAGGAGCTGATGGCAGGAAAACCTGCAGCTTAGCCTCTCTTTCAAGCTACGTAATGAATGCAGTGTTTTTCAGGCTGAGGTACTGGCCATACAGAAAGCCGCGGAGGCTATAATGGGATATGAAATCGTTACTTGCAGACGTATAACCATATTGTGTGTGGATAAACAGACTGCAATAACAGCGATCAATTCTACTTGGTGTATATCAAACTTGTTGAGTAACTGTAATGAGAAGTTGGATGGGATAAAGCCTCTGTTGGGTCCCGGCACATTGCGATATCTCTGGGAAAATCTAAAGGAGACTGCCAGATCATGAATCTCTGATAGATGTTCACCCGCCCATATGTTACCTTTTTGGCCAAGTGGAGTACTGGCCTGGAGATTTTGGAACTGTATAGCTGCTGGTATGCTGTGACCCAGGAATACATGTCTAGCCTATGTACGAATGAGTTAAGACTAGTATGTGAAATTTGTACTGCCTTATCTCGCTTTCTACTTCATGAATGAGGTATGTCATAGTTTTTCGCGTCACTGTGAATGTACACGTTTTATTTTCTTAAATACACAAAACTTGATTATAGGCGAATGCATACGTCAGCTGTTTGAGAAGCTTTTATTAGACTTGCCAATTGATTCGACACTATACTGTGAAGTTACTGTCGACAACTTCGACAACCATCGATGAAAGAAAATGTAGGTCCAGGGAGACAAAAATCGAACCATGGATCTTCCTCATTTTAGTCCCGTGTTCTAATCACCATGCCATTGAAGGCCTCGTAGAATTTTAACTGCCCACTGCAATATCAGGCACCTAACGGGCAAATGTGATAGGTCCACATGGGACTACTGCCTTCCCAGCCAACAGAATGCCCAGAAATCGGTATGACGGCGTTAAAATCTTCCGATACGGGTTCTAAATCGGGCCGAAGTCGTTACTAAAAACGTATCTAGTGGTTGACACGAAGTCTGACCGACGCAGCTGAAGGAAATCTGATGTATGTATGACATGTCGTAACGACGTCTGAATGTAAATAGAAGGAAATTCCGAAGGAAAAGTCGTTACTCAAAACGGATGGAGTGGTTGACAGCAAGTCTGACCCACGCCGCCAAAAGGAAATCTGATGTATGTACGACATGTCGTACGGACGTATGAACGATTTCTGAATGTAAATCGAAGGAAATTCCAAATACCGATCTTAAGTAATTCGGATGTTCTTGCCGACGAGTCGTACCGATTTCTGCCCGAAGGAGAAATGAATCGAACCATGAATCTCCCGCATTATAGTTGCGGGTTATAACGATTATGCCATGGCCGGCGCGATGGAATTTAAACTGGCCACTGCAATAAAGGGAATCGGTACGACAGTCGGCAAAGTCTTCCGTTATCAGGCCGAAGTCGTTACTAAAACTGTAAGGAGTGGTTGACAGGAAGTCTGACTGACGCAGCTGAGGAAAATCTGATGTGTAAACAACATGTCTTACCGACGTCTAAACGATTTATGAATGTAAGACGAAGGAAATTCTGAAGGGAAATTCGACGCGTCGTTACGACTTCGGACCGATATCTTACCAAATATCAGAAGTTATTCGGAGGTTCTTGCGGACGCGTCGTACCGATTTCTGCCCAAAGTCTTTAGGAAACTAATTTTCGATATCGGATCTGAAATAGGGCCAAAGTCGTTACTAAAACGTATGCGCTTGGTTGGCACAAAGTCTGACCAAAGCAGTTAAGGAAATATTAGATGTACGACATGTCGTACCGATGTCTAAAAGATTTCTGTATGTACATCGTTGGAAAATCTGAATAGAAATTCGTTGTTTCTTCAATAATATTTTGTTGTTTCCTCCGACACAGAGTTCCGAAATCGCTGCGAACTCGATCAGATATGTCGCAGCAAAATAAATAAAATTTCGCTTCAATGAGTCATACAGAATTCTTTACGATATCGGTAAAAAGAGTTCAGACAACATGCAGACGTGTCGAATATTAGCCAATGTCAGAGCTTTTGGTTTGCTGGGTAGTGTGTGTGAGGACGAAGAGGAGTCCAAAACGATGGAACATAGAATTCTGAGGGCAACGTTATAAAGAGAATCTAGAGTGTCTCTGCTCAGTCGGAGTTGGTAACTTAATAGGTTTTATGGTTTCAATGGTTCTACACGACCTTCTCTTTCTTTAGTATTTATACATAGACCTTTCTAGCTTTATGCACCTTTTTTGGATCATTAGATCACTAACACAGTAAAATATTTTACAGCTCATTGATGTGGGACTCAATTCTGAGAACTGGTCGTGAAAGTAGCCCCAAAAAGACGATTTTTTGCATCATTCGTTTTGTCAAGTTACATGCTATAATAATTTAATATCGATTTGAAGTTAGTAAGTATCGTATAGAGGAATTTCTCACGTTTTATGCTCTTTTGTTTCACATAGCTCGAGAACCAATAGTCCGGTTTAGCTGAAATCAATTCAAAAAAAAATAAGAATTACAACTTCTCTAATCTGTTAATATAACGTTTCCCTACATCATCATCAAATAATTTTGAACTGGGTCTATTTTGTAGCAGTTACAATAAAACAATTGTACTCCGCGGCGTATGATTTGCGTGGAATATTACTTATGGTAATCATACGCCACCATATAGTATTTATGTTATGTCAAACAAAAGAGACTAAAACGTGTCAAATTCCCCTATACGATACTTATTAACTTCAAATCGTTATTAAATTATTATGGCATGTAACTTGACAAAACGAATTATGCAGAACTTCTTCGTTTTGGGGCTACTTTCACGTGCAGTTCTCAGAATTGAGTGCCAAAATAATGTGTTGTACTGTGTAAGTGTGTAAGTAAAACGTCCTTCTGAATTCTTTAGATCGATTGTAAAGCTTTTTTAAAGCTTTCTAAACTATTCCTATTATTTCCACTATAACGTCTGCTTTGATAATATCTAAGTTAACCAATTCAAAAGAGTTACCCACCCATGTTAGCCGTTAAGCGATATCACCAACATATTGAAACATATGACGCAAATCAATTGTATACACAAGAATCATAAAAACTAATATGTTTAAATATTCAACAAAACTTACCTTTCTTTACAGCTGCAATTCCTAGAAATCCTTAAGAACTGTGAACATCAAATCCGCTTCTGGTAAATTTTCACAATTGTAGTATTTCTTTTTCGTTTGCTTAACAATTTGTATTAAGTTGTTATTGCTTTACTTGCTTGCTTGCTTGCTTAAATTTCCAATTTTGTTATTCACTTTCAGCAAGATTTTCACTTGACTTATTTTTGCTCGCAACACTGGTTTCACAAAGAGAGAGAGAGATTTCCTTTGCACTGGTGAAATATTTTATTTATTTTATTGCAATTTTTCTTATTCTTTATTGTCTTCAATATTCGACACAAATATTATTATTTATCTGAAATAAAATCAATTTATATGAAATTATTTAGTGAGAAGAAGAGAGAGAGAGAGAGAAAACAACAATTGCAAAATTAATAACAATAACCATTAAACATCTGGTTGTGATTAAACTTTTCTAGTGATAAGATTACAAATAAATTATTTATAATTTTTTTTTCGTTTTTATTATTATTAACATTTATAATGATTCTTTTATTATTATTCATTTAACAAATGATAATTGCACAAATTATTACAACAAAAACTATTTTGTATTATCAACAAAAATGACACAGAAATAAGCGGCGGTTCTTTACTCATTTAACTTAATTCAATTCATTTCTCACGTTTTGTTATTGTGTTTGAATGAAATGAATTTGGAACGACTCACATAAAATATGCACGCATGTAATGGGTAATATGTAGTAGTGGTGGTGTGTGGCAGAGAAGTTACTTGTTGTACAACAAATGAGTGCAAGAAAAGTGTTGCTTCTGGTAAAATCTTATACACTTGTATGTTTGTAATGGGTAAACTCACAAACTACTTAACGGATTTTAATAATTTCTTTTTTGATAGGTCACAATTGTACAATAAAAAAGAATAAGATACTGTTCTCTTCATTTAATTTTGAAATACTATATACTATGACATATTTTGCAGCTGCCATGCCGAAAGACACGAGCCTAAGACGTAACAAATTCCTCTATACGATACTTACTAATTTCAAATCGATATTAAATTATTATGACATGTAACTTGACAAAACGAATGATGCAGTACTTATTCTTTTTGGGGCTACTTTCACGTGCAGTTCTCAGAATTGAGTCCCAAATCAATGAGCTGAAAAATGTTATACTGTGTTATTAATGAATATTTTTTTTTGATATTCATATCAAACACATTTTAAATTGTATTGTTTGTTACTTTTAGTCGATCGTATTGATTATATATCACAAATTACTTTAAGTGTATCCATTCCCATGTTTGAATATTAACGGTCAAATTCAAACTATAATTGGTGCTGGACATTTTCGGCTGATATCTACTTCGCATATACATGTTTGACATAATAGTAGATACATTATATATACAGCTGATGATGTACCATTGTGCATCAGTTCGTCACAAAGGGGTCTGAAGATGAACTCATCATGGAGTTCGAAACGCGTCATCCTAGTGCGTGACACACTGAATATTACCAAAAATAACAAACAATAAAAAACACTTTTCTAATCGTTAGCCGAATTTGAGGTATCACTACAAACATACCCAGCAGCAAAAAATGGGGCTTTGCATGCCTTCTTACAGGCCTGCAATGGCAGTCAGAAGCCCTACCCTTCAAATGCAGTCTTAATTTCAAATTAACATAGGCTGTCATAGGCAGGCAAGGCCTGCACATTCCCTTTCTCATTGAAGGCGTTTCAGTAGGCATGCCTAGTATTTCCTGCTTGGAGTCCTAATAACAAGGGCCTTCTATGAGGCATTGCTACTGCAGACCAGCTTGCAGGCCTGCAAAAGAGCATTTATAAAAGGACTTAAAAAAAAAACATATGCGAATTATTTCCATATTAAATGATTTCCTACTTTTTATAAATTTTTAATACAATATTTACAATTACAATTATTTTTTAAACTCCAGCAGCGGGAATCGGACTCGCGACCTCAGAACTCATAGTTGGGCATGCTACCTACTCGGCTATCACGTGATATAGTTGTTGTACGATAAATAACATACATGTAGTTTTCATAAACAACAGCATCTGTCTTACCTTCCCTTATGAGGCCTGCCAACAGGCCTAATCGGAGAAGTGACAAGTGCATGACTATGAATAGGACTATAGGACTGTCAACAGGCCTGTTTAAGGCAAGAAAGTTTGCATGCCCTTTGAGAACATCTATGGTGTTTTTGTGGGGTACACAGTAGGGCTGCTCACAGGCCAGTTTTAAGAAGGGAAAGAGGCGCATGTCTGCGGGATCTATTCTCATCCTAGTAAGAGGCCTCATTGCAGGTCTCATTTGAGAAGCGAAATGTGCATGGGTATGGAATTTGTTATAAGGCTTAGTGAAGGACTTATTATAGTCTGTATACATGCCTGGAAAAGGAAGGCGTATTTGAATGTCAACAAAATGCCTTTGAAGGCATGTTTACAGGCATATTTTTACAATGCCTCGTCTTTTCCGCTGCTGGGTATATTTCATCTCTTAAACAGCCCCAATTTCTAACGATTGTCGTCTCATTGCGTTCACTTTTTTGGTTAACCGTTTTATATACCTTTTTATGCTGTATATGTGTGTGCGTGTGTTCATTATTTGATTGTGGCATTTCTGTGCGGTTTTTGCAATGAATAGAAATATCAAAAAAAAAAAACAAATTCTTGCATATCGATGACCATTTAAGTGTTTCATTTTTTTGTTACAAGTGGTTTCTATTTCAAGTGGCGAGGCGAAGAGGAGCTCAAGTGTGTAAACGTTATTAGATGGTCGTCAACGTGTCTACAAAAAAAAAATTGAAAATGTTGTTTAGAGTTTTACTTTGCAATATAAGATTAAGACACAGTCAAATATTTTTGTGATTCGAAATAAAATCCCACAAAAAAATCAGAAATCTTTCAAGATTTTAGCAAATATCACCAAAAGTAAAGATCAATGTGATATTTAAACATAACGACGATAAAGTTTTTTTTTTCAAAGCATATTAATAACATTATGACTAAAGCTGAGTACAAACGGTTGCCAGAAATAGCAATTTTGTCAAATCTGCTAATGTACCGGCAATGTACTGACATGGACAGTGTTGCCCTATAATAAATCTCTGCAAATGGTGAAATTAGCAGATGCATAAACTTCGCACATCTACAAATTAAATGTGTGTTTGCATTTATCTTACAAAAATTTGAAGGTGGCAACATTTTGCGGTTCAGACGATTATCGGATGTCTGGCAATATTGTTGTTTTACAATGATTTTTCTGCAAACGTTGCCATACAAAATTTAAAGTGCCCACGGTTGTTGGACATTTTCTGCAAATTTTTCGGGCAATATTGTTAGATCTGGCAACCGTCTTTGCGTAGCTCAAGTCAAAAATATAATTTGTAAATTATAATTTCCTTGGCAGACTAGAAAATACTGTATCAGGCACTCATTAGCCGCTTTTGAATGGGATCTTAAGTGATGTCAATGGACACGGGTGGGAAAAACATTTCAATAGGTCAGGTCAACAGACACCAGTTATTTGTGTGATAACACAGTACAAAATTTTTCAGCTCATTAATTTGGGACTCAATTCTGAGAACTGAATGTGAAAGTAGACCCAAAAAGGAAAAGTTCTGCATCATTCGTTTTGTCAAGTTACATGCCATAATAGTTTAATATCGATTTGAAGTTAGTAAGTATCGTACAGGGGAATTTGTCACGTTTTAAGCTCTTGGATAGTTGCATTTGTAACGACTAGTACCAACTTTCACAGTTATGGACATACACAGAAAACCAAAAGCTCCGCTATACAGTATTCTGTACGATTCGTTGAAGAGAAAATTTATTTATTTTGCTTCGACATATCTGATCGAGTTTGCAGCGATTTCGAAACTCTGTGTCGAAGGTAACAACAAATTATTGCTAAGGAAACAACGAATTACTCTTTAGATATTTCTACGATTTACATTCAAAAATCTTTCAGGCATCGGTACGACATGTCGTATATACATCAGATTTCCCTCAGCTGCGTCGATCAGACTTTGTGTCAAACTCTTCATACGTTTTTAGTAACAACTTCGGGCCGATATCGGAAGATATTTTCTTAAGGATTTCGGGCAGAAACTTCTACGACGTGTCGGCAAGAACATCCGAATTACTTCAGATATTTGGTAAGATATCGATCCGAATTCGTTACGACGCGTCGTATTTCCACTTAGAATTCCCCTCGTTAAGACGTCGGTACAACATGTCGTACATACATGAGATACACACATAAGTCGGTCAGACTTCGTGTCAACCTCTCTATACGTGGAGAGGGGACGACGTTTAAGCACGATCACGGATCCGATATTGGAAGATTTTGTCGTCTGTGGCACCGATTTCTGAGCATTTTGTTCGCTGGGAAGGCGGTAGCCCTGTGTGGACCTATCGCATTTGGCCTATAGGTACGACGCACAGTGGCATTTCGGCGGAAAAAATAGGGTTTTTCAACTTTCCAATTTCAAAATTTTTTATGATTTGGTTTTGTAAAAAAGTATTTGAATAAGAACAATTGCACAAAAAATTTTGAAATTTTGTACTTAAAAAAACTAACAGAAGTCAACGGAAATTTATTCAATGAAATCATGTTAAAATTATTGTCCAAATTAAGACAATTTTTGTGTTTATAGCTATGGCTTTTGTTTTAGGTTTTAGTGAAAATTTAGCATTTACCCTTTTATAAAAAAAAAAATATTGAAATTGGAAAAGTAAACTAATTATTATAATTTATCAAAAATTATACTAAAAACTATCAACTTTTCACTTTTTGATGGAAAAAACTTTATGTGCTTTGCCATGCTTAGCCCTCTAACTATTAAAAAATAAAGGTCCCAGTCTGTACTTTCAATTAAGAAAAAGAAAAATAACTGTCAAATTCCGTCCCTTTTAGTAACATCGATTTTAATGCATGCATTTGTGCGTTATTTTCGGTGTATTTAAAGGTTTATATCTTTAGCAGAGGGTTGTTGGGGATATTCTCTTTTTTTGCATGGAGACAAGACATGTTTAACTTTTGAATAAAAATTAACATTTTTTAACTTATATGACATTTTCATATGATTCTAGACAGGGAAGAAAAACACCTAAAATCTACTACTTTCAATGGGCGTAAAATCTAAAGTAGGCGTGGCATCCCCAATATGTTTAATTTTTTTTCAATTAAGAAGTGTCCCGAATTTCGAGTTTCTAGGTCCTAAAATAAATTTTTTTTCCAAGATTTTTTCAAAATTTCTTAATTTAGCCCAGAGAAGTGTTTCTGCAAAATTTCATTGCTGTACGACCACTTCTTCTATTTTTTTCCAAGAAATGTATGGGACGGTGCCACTGTGCGACGCGTCGGCATAAACATCCGAATTACTTCAGATATTTGGTAACCCAGCAGCGGAAAAGACGAGGCATTGTAAAAATATGCCTGCAAACATGCCTTCAAAGGCAGTTTGTTGACATTCAAATACGCCTTCCTTTTCCAGGCATGTATACAGGCTATAATAAGTCCTTCACTAAGCCTAACAAAAAATTCCATACCCATGCACATTTCGCTTCTCAAATGAGACCTGTAATGAGGCCTCTTACTAGGGTGAGAAAAGATCCCGCAGACATGCCTCTTTCCCTTCTAAAAACTGGCCTGTGAGCAGCCCTACTGTGTACCCCACAAAATACCATAGATGTGCACAAAGGACATGCAAACTTTCTTGCCTTAAACAGGCCTGTTGACAGTCCTATTAGTAGAAGGCAGAACTGACGTTCATAGCCATGCACTTGTCACTTCTCCGATCAGGCCTGTTGGCAGGCTTCATAAGGGAAGGTAAGACAGATGCTGTTGTTTATGAAAACCACATGTATGTTATTTATCGTACAACAACTATATCACGTGATAGCCGAGTAGGTAGCATGCCCAACTATGAGTACTGAGGTCGCGAGTTCGATTAAAAAAACTGGTTATTACAAATTGTAATAAATATTGTATTAAAAATTTATAAAAAGTAGGAAATCATTTAATATGGAAATAATTCGCATATGTTTTTTTATTTAAGTCCTTCTATTAATGCTCTTTTGCAGGTCTGCAAGCTGGTATACAGTAGCAATGCCTCATAGAAGGCCCTTGTTATTAGGACTCCAAGCAGGACATACTAGGCATGCCTACTGAAACGCCTTCAATGAGAAAGGAAATGTGCAGGCCTTGCCTGCCTATGACAGCCTATGTTAATTTGAAATTAAGACTGCATTTGAAGGGTAGGGCTTCTGACTGCCATTGCAGGCCTGTAAGAAGACATGCAAAGCCCCATTTTTTGCTGCTGGGAAGATATCGATCCGAATACGTTACGACGGGTCGAATTTTTCTTCAGAATTGCCCTCGATTAATCTCTTTTACAACAGGGTACTTATTTAGACGAAATATATGTCAGCTTTATTTAAAATTTGTATTTAATTGTATTCCAAGAATGTACGAATATATAGATAGAAGGACATACGGATTTGTGCTTACGACAATGGACATACACAATCTGGGAGTATTCGAGAGAAAAGTACTCCGAAAAATGTATGAACCCATCGGCGTTGGCGACGAGTTTCGCCATCGGATGAAACATGATCTGAGAGAGCTTTACCACGACGTCGAAGTAGCTAAAAGAGTAAGAATCCAATGACTTCGATGGCTGGGACATGTTACCAGGATGGATGTAAATGCTCCAGTGAGAAAGGTATTTAATGGCGAAGGACGGCGCAGAGCAAGGAGACCCAAGATTCGTTGGCAGGACCAAATGGTAGGCGACGGACCACCATCTGGTAGGACTAACTGGAGAACGCTGACAGAGGACCGAAGCGTGTGGAATTCTTTAATACTTCAGGCCTCTTATTTATGAACTAAGTTGTAATGGGTTACTTAAGTAAGTAGGTAAGACAAACGGATATAGAAATCCGTTTATTTCTTTTCAGACTAACTCAATTTGAACCATGGAAAGATACACAATCAAGCAACGCGTTAAAGTTATTCAAACTTATTATGAAAATGGGCGTTCAAATCAAAATGAATATCGTGCATTTCGTGATTTGTTAGTTCAATTTAATCGTTTGATTGTGGGTACAATCGGAAAAGTTGTGCAAAAATTTGAGCAAACTGGTTCTGTAGGAGAAATGAAAACACCAGTATTGCTGCTATTCGCGATAGTGTGGCTGAAAAGCCGTACACCTCACGCTCGTCGTCGTGCCAAACAATTGCACCTCTCACGCTCGTCGTTGATGAACAGTATGAATACCTACGGAAACGCCTTCAATGAGAAAGGGAATGTGCAGGCATTGGCTGCCTATGGCGCCCCATGTTAATTTGAAATTAAAGTTGCATTAATAGGGTAGGGCTACTGACTGCCTTGCCGGCCTGCAAGAAGGCAAGAAAAGCCCCATATTTTTGCTGCTGGGGAGTTTTCACAAAAATACATTTTCCTTCTATTCGTACTATTGTGTAGGATATTAAAGTTCATACTATTGTGTAGAATTTAAAAGTTCATATTTTCGACCTCCCAATGTATCTGAAAATAAAGCTAAATAGTAATAGTCGTATGTTAAGAACCATATGTTAAGAAGTTAAATAAAATACATTTGCCACACCAATTCCGCCCAATAATCGAACATAAAGCTTTGGTCTGTATATTCGTACCTGCAGTACCAAATCTTTTGTGTGCACCAAATTTTATTTCTCTGGGCCTAAACAATACATTTTACATGCCCGCACCCTTTAGAGGGAGTTATTTCTTCTATTCTCGAAATAAGTCCCCTAAGGGTTAATTTATTAAAAAAAAATTCTCATGATCAAACAAACCTTAATTTCCCTTTGCACCCCATGAATGAGGTATGGGATAGCTTCTCGCGTTGTTGTGAATTAACACGCTTTCTATTTTTAGATTCACAACTAACGGCACCTACTTGTTTATCGACGAATGCGAACGTCACTGTTTTGAGAAGATCTTACTAGACATGACGATTGAATCGACGCTTAATACTGCGAAGTTGCTGTCAAACAACATTCGAGGGGAGCCGACAATGAAAGAAAATTTTATTTTTTTCTTTTAAGATGACTGGAGCCAGGTTTGAACCTGCGATCTCCCGCATGGTAGTCGCGTGTTCTAACCACTATGCCACGGCCGGTCCCAAACCTACATTCCTAATTTCACTTAAATTGGTTCATTCAGCAAAATTTTTCGGGATAAATACACCCCAGCGCCACCTACCAGGTCCATTTGGACCAACTAATATGTATCCTAAAGTTCCGGTAAATAGAACCATACGTTCAACACAAAGATGTTTAACATACTTTGAATGGTTTAAATCGGACCCACAACATAAATTTCGAAATTAATCGACTCAAGCGACACATACTGCGTTCATATATACAACAACTTTGTTCTTTTGATCAAACACACATAGATTTTAAATTTCAGTTAAATTGGTTCATTCGTTTAAACATTCGGTATAATTTCACCCCAGCGCCACCTACTGGGTCCATTTGTACATACAATTTTTTCACATGATCAAACAAATAAACTTTCTGAATTTCAGTTAAATTAGTGCATTCGTTTAAATTTTCGATATATTTTCTCTTTAGCGCCACCTACCGGGTCCATTTGAACATAACAATTTTTTCTATCATGATCAAACAAATATATATTCTGAATATCAGTTAAATTGGTCCATCCGTTTAAATTGTCGATATAAAGCCATGCCAGCGCCTATTCACCCAACACGCCAACACCTATTCTCAGTCCTACCAATTACAAATACAAAATTTCATAAAGATTGATCGAGCCGTTTTGGAGGATTACTGCGACAAACAACGTGATACGAGATTTTTATACATTAGAAGATTTCAATTATTACTTTACAGATCTTGCATTGTAATTCAAGTGCCATTATGCCCTAATTTAATACACCGGCCTCTTTTTTGCCAAATATTGCAAACTCTGCAACAATTAATGCCACAATGACAGAGCAGAAAAACTCCTCCTCACGACGACACTCCATTTCCGTTTCACCAAACCCGTTAAGTACCGTTATACTATGTGTGTGCGTGCATGTGTGTGTGCTATCGGTGTTGTTTTCCAATCTATTTTATGAATTGACAAAAAGATTGACAGAACGAACGGCACAATGAAATTATTATGCAAAAAAAAAATCATCTCAAATGACAACAAAACAAAACAAAATCGAAGAATTCGAAACAACAAAAAAAGTGAATGTCCAAAATGACACGAGTAACAAACGAACAAGACGAATGGCCAGAGATTAATAACTGACCCGTCAACATAATGAGTGACAGGTCGTTCGAGCGTTCGTTCGCACATGTTCGTCCCGCCAAAGGCCTATTTTCTGTAAATAAACAAAATTCTCGCTTGCACACACACACGCACACACACAGGTCAACATGCTAATTTGCTTATGCAGGCGGTAAGTTAACATAAGGCCAAAGTAGAAATGTGAATTATGCAAAATAAAAACACACACGCACTCACACAGCCACTACCAAAAACACAACCAAACACACACGTGCAGATATAATTAAAGTACTCTGGCCGTTCGTTAAATATAGTATGAGTGAATGTACACAAGGAAAGGTAAACAAAACAGTGTGTATTTTCGTTTTTTTGTTAAGTTTTCTTTGATTACCGGTTTCTGTTTCTTCTTCTTATTGTGTCGTTCACAATTACGAAAAGTATCTTGATCGTCCGCAAGGGACTAACGAGAGTAATCACCGCCGCCTCAACGAGGAGGAATGAAAGAAAAATAACAACTACTAAAAACAAAACAATAACAAACCAAAACAAATAGTAGCACACAACGTGGTTAAACTTTGGTCATACTTTTTTTTCTTATTCCAACATGAACTGCAAAATGTTTAGACTGATTTAGAATTGTTGTTATCGTTTTTCTTCTTTGGCCTGTGTTTGTCTATTACTTGAACTTTATTTTGTTTTATTTATTATTGGTTTTGGTTATTTCACTGCCACTGCCACAGACAATATGAAATGTATTGTTTCCGTACCGCGTCACTAGAGGAAACTTAACACACACTCACACACACGAGTGCCGTTACACTTTCTTACAGATAACAACGATACTAAGTATCTTCTTTTTGCTTTAGTTTGTTAATAATACAAACATTGATACAACAACACTCGAAAACGTACGAACACACCGCAAACTTCTGTTTGTTTGTATTTTTATTCCGTTGAGTTTGTTAAGACCGTTGGACTTTACGCGCTATCGCCGGTATTCACACGTCCGTTACACGCAAAGAACTCCAAGAAACTGATAATACATTTTGTCTGAACGAACCTCGACAGCCGCAAATCGGCACACACTTTGTTCGAATGTTGTTACTTCACAGATGTGCGAGACGTATACGTGTGTGACTGTGTTTGTGTGTGCGGTCGTTGTGTTGTAGAGTTTAACAGGGCACTGTCAACAGTTCTATAGTAACATTAAAGGAAACTGTTAACGGTTTTGTCATACTATTCATATGTTTAACATTAGCTGTGCTATGACTTCTTACTGCAAAAGAGTGTTGCCATACTAGTGTGTTTCGTAGACTTCCTATTAGTGTAGACAACAACCATTAGAGTCAACGCATGTGGAAATTTCACTAACCCAGCAAACCAAATGCTCCAACATAGTTTGATATCCGACACGTCTGCACATTGTCAGAATTCGGTACGACTCGTTGAAGCTAAATTTTATTTTTTTTGCTCCGACATATCTGACTGAGTTCGCATGGATTTCGGAGCTCTTTGTCGTAAGCTGTGCTATGACTTCTTAATGAAAAAAGTGTTGCCATACTAGTGTGTTTCGTAGACAACAACCACCAGAGTCAACGGAAGTTTCACTAACCCAGCAAACCAAATGCTCCAACATAGTTTGATATCCGACACGTCTGCACATTGTCAGAATTCGGTACGACTCGTTGAAGCTAAATTTTATTTTTTTTGCTCCGACATATCTGACTGAGTTCGCAGGGATTTCGGAGAAAACAACAAAATGTTATTGAAGAAACAACGAATTTCCTACGATTTACATTCAGAAATCTTTCAGATATCGATACGACATGTCGTACATCATATTTCCCTCAGCTGAGTAGGTCAGACATCGTGTCAACTACTTATACGTTTTTAGTAACGATTTCGGCTAAGAATTCGGTTCCGATATCGGAAGATATTTTCCTAAAGACTTCGGGCAGAAATCGGTACGACACGTCGGCAAAGACCATTCGAATTACTTCAGATATTTGGTAAGATATCGGTCCGAAGTTGTAACGACGCGACGAATTTCCCTTCTGAATTTTCCTGTCGTACATTTATCAGATTTCCTTCAGCTGCGTCGGTCAGACTTCGTGTCAACCACTCCATATGTTTTTAGTAACGACTTCGGTCCGATATCGAAAGATTTTGCCGACTGTCGATTTATGTCTAAAAATGGGAAATAGATAGGAAAAATTGTTAATACAATAAGTTGTACTATCTGCTACAATATATTGTACTATTTGGTACAAAAAAAGTACTTTTGGTATATAAATTGTACTATTTGGTACAATACATTTTACTATTTGGCACAATTAAGTATTTTTTGGTAAAAAAAAAAATTATTGCAATAAATTGTACTAACTGGTAAATTAAATTGTACTATCTGGTAAAATAAATTGTACTATCCGGAATAATAAATTGTACTATCTGGTACAATAAATTGTACTATTTGGTACAGTAAAAGTACTTTTTGGTACAATAAATTGTACTTTTTGGAACAATAAATTTTACTTTTGGAACAATTTAAATACTTTTTGGTACAACAAATGTCAATTTAAGGTACCAAATTTGTAGTACAGTTTATTGTACGAAAAAAACAAACTATAAATGGGAACAATTGTTGGCACCATAAAAGTAATTTTTGGGAAGATCCATTTAGTACAATAAAAGTACTTTTTGTGACAATAAAAGTACGTTTTGGTACAATAAATTGTACTTAGTAGTACAAAAAAGTACTTATTAATACAATAAGTATTGGGTACAATAAATTTTACTTTTTGGAACAATAAAAGTACTTTTTGGGCACAATAAATTTTACTTTTTGGAACAATAAAATTACTTTTTGGTATAACAATTTGTACTTTTTGGAACAATAAAAATACTTTTTAGTACAAGAAAAGTCCTTTTTGGTATCAAATATGCTGTATAGTTTATTGTACGAAAAAACAAACTAAAGATAGGAAAAATTTTTGAAACAATTTAAGTACTTTTTGGGAACAATAAGTAAATAAAATAATAAATACATTGTACTATTTAGTACAATAAAAGTACTTTTTGGTACACCAAAGCACTTTTTGGAACAATATATTTTACTATCTGGTACAAAAAATAGTACTATTTGGTACAATAAAAGTACGTTTTTGTGCAATAAATTTTACTTTTCCAAAAAAAGTACTTTTTGGCACAATATACTGTACTTCTTTGTACCAAAAATGTAGTACAATTTATTGTACGAAAAAGAAAACTTTTTCGGAAGACAAAATTATAATTTGGTACTATAAATTTACTTTTTGGTGCGATAAATGTAATTTTGGTACAATAAATTGTACTATTTGGTACCACAAAGTACCATTACTGTACCAAAAATCACAATTTATTGTTTCCAAAATTAAGTTGTTCAATTTGGTACAAAAGTACTTTTTACTACAAAAAAATGTACTTTTTCGTACAATAAATTGTGCTATTTGGTACAATACAAATGCTTTTTATGTCATAAATTCTTCTCTTTGGTACCACAAAGTACTTTTATTGTATCAAAAAATAGTTTGTTCTATTTGGTACAATGTTACAGTAAGTTGTACTTTTAGGTAAAATAAATTGTACTTTTTGGTAAATAGTACAAATTACTTTTTAGTACAATAAAAGTACTTTTTGGTAAAATAAATGTTCTTTTTTTTTTGGTAAAATTAAAGTACTTTCTTATACAATAAATTTTACTTTTTTTATACCCTCTACCATAGGGACGATGCTATATGTATATATATCATACGACACGATAATTATTCTAACGCATTCAAGAAGACGTGTTAGACCCCAAGTATCTTAAGACGAAATTAGTTTCAGAACTTTTTAAGACGACTGAGCTACATCCGCCTGTTTGGCTGGTGGGCAGGATAACCCGAGTCAAAATTACATATATTCATGTGGGAAATTAATATTCTCCCATAGTATACGGTTATTGAAATTGGAATCAGTCATGAATTTGGACTATATCGAATGACCCCTTCTGGTATCACCCACACAAATGACCGAATAGACCGTCAGTTTTACTGTAAAACTTTTACATACTAAATATCTTTTTTGTAAGTATTTCGAATTCAGTAATTTATAAAAAAAATCTAGTCTTATAAAAATTTGACTAGATGGACTATAATCGGGCTTTAGACTATATCGGGCAACCGCTTCTGGTACCTCCCATACAAAATAGAATATTTTTTGGAAAATTAATATTCTCTCATAACTGCCGAACGAAAACCACAGGATATTTGAATTTGGTCAGTTTGATTATCTAGTAAAATTAGGCAAAATCTCTGAATATCGAAAAATTTTTCACTTTCCTTTTGGTGCCATCCATTCAAATGCCCAAAATTGCGCTCATAGTTCTACAGTTGTAAGTACACTGGTACCACCCATACAAATTTGTCAATTTCACGAAAACTAATATTTTTCAATTTTTTGTATTAATAGGTTCCATCTCAGAAACCGGAAGGTTTACCCTGCCTATTAGAAATTGTGATATCTTTTGAGATTTTTGTGCAATTCAATCAAAAACATTTTCCTTGATTCCCAGTTGGTACCAGAAAAGATCTTTTTCCCTTTAAAAAATGACCATAAGCCCAATGAAATTGAATTGTACTATTTACATTTCCAATAAGTATATGTTTATTAACTTTTTTAATAATATATTTCAAGAATATTTCAGCATATGTATGAATTTCCTCCAATAACTTTCCCACTTACAACTTAGCCGCCATCAGTGGTTTCAAATGTCCTTCGAATGTCGTATTTACCGATTCCACATTCAGCGAACACTTACGAGCTTCATCCATTAGTCGCTGATAAACCTGACCGTCGTAGCAGCCCAAAGTCGATGACAAAACACGATCGTGAAAATCGAAACCATCCACCACAGCCACTGCATTGCGTCGAAACTGCAGAAGAGTCTGCTCATAACGTCTTTCCACTTCGTGGACTTGTTTGGCATGGACATCAGGATAAAAACATAAAATATCCTTTAAGCTTGAAAGGAATAGATCCATTATGAAAATCTCCAACAGTTGTTTCACTGTGGGCTGTAATACATCTTTGATTTTTCCCTGTCGCATGTCTTGTTCAATATCCTGCAAGGCCATGCGGGCTAGGAAAACTTTGCAATGCATTATGGCCGCCTTTATTAAACTTAATCCTGTGCGATTTGCGGCTTTTTGGGCGGACTTTAGGGTTTGTTCCTTGGCATGGCCACTTTGCAAGAAATAGACATGCTTTATTCGCTCTACTGCCGTAGCTTCCAAAATCTTGACTAAGGTATCCAAATCTAAGGACCATTTAACACGTTGTGCTGAGCGTAAATACTCTACCGTTTTAGGTAAAATTTTACGTTTTATTGCATCCTCATAGCTTTTCAGCAAAAATCTGGAAGTTTGCAATAGTAAAACAGTATTTTCTCCTTCGTAGGTACAACAGGCTGTAGCAGCAGCATAAATGTGGCCAAAATTGGCGGAAGCCATATAGCCGTGACCGCCACAGGCCTTACGTAATATCTCGACACCCTTGGCCGATTCGTGAGAACACACTGCTTTCAGACAACAAGCCAGAGCATGTAATTCGGGAAGATTGCGCTTGTTGCCCTCACCAAGTTCTTTGTTAACCTTACGATACAGCTGCCATATGTTATCGGCAGCCAGCCGATAAAATATTCCCTTGGCAATCTGGGGAAATAATTTATGTTGTTGCGTTAGAAAATCAATGATTTGAATTTCACTTGTGTCCGGTGGCTCCAAACCTTGACGACGAACTGCCGAATATCTGAGCAAGAGAGAGAGAGAGAGAGAAAGAGACGATGATATAATGCAATATTGAAAATATTAAAAAAATATATTATTGTTTTTTGGTAACATAACATACACCCGTCCAAATTTACAGCTGTTATACCTTTGTAGCTTATAAAAGTTTTTCTTAGAGCTAAGCTACTTTTTAAGATAAACGGTTACCCCAATTTATGTCATGGAGGCTTTAGCCTTGTGTCTTTGAAGACGACACCAGATTAACCACTTTTTATCTCCAAAAGTAAAAATTTCGAAAAAAAAATTCCTTCGTAACGCACCAGATTCATATTCACCTTAATTTTTGTGATTGTAGATTTTGCCGCTTGGTCTAGCGAATCGTACCATTTTTACCCCTGTCTATTTGTTCATTCGAAAAGCCATTTCGTAACACTTGCACACAAAATTCGACCCAAAAAAGCAATTTTCCCACATAAACTTAATCCTGCCAATTACGAACAATTGAAAAAAACTTGAGCAAAAGGGCCAGCCTTTCTCTCTTGATAAATTACTATACATTTTGCACAACAATTTTTTTCAAAATTATGCGAAAGTTTCCAAGCGTCACAACTATTTTTTCTCCTTTACGTCGTCTGAAATTATCAAATCACGCGACTCAATGGAAAATTTCGTCGAAAACAACCAAATATGTCGAGTTTTTTTTCCTGAAGTTTCCGAGTTTTCCACCAACAGTTTTTCTATTTTTCCATTCGAAAAGTCATTTTAGAATAATAATCCGAAATTTTTTACATTGCTTCGTCCAAAATTAACAAAACATACGATAACATGAAAAATTTCGCCGAAAAAAAGAATTAACAATTTTGGAATTTTTTCATGATTTTCCAACCAAATTTCCAATTTTCTGTTTTTCCATTCAAAAAGACGCTACGGAACTATTGAACAAAAATTAAATTTTCCATTTTCATAAAATCAAGCAATACAATGAAATATTTTGCCGAAAAATCCAAAAATTTTCGTGTTTTTCCGGAATTTTCCAAGTTTTCCACCGTGAATTTTTTCATTTGGAAAACATTTCGAAATACATATCCGAAATTTTTGACAGTTACATCGTCCAAAATTATCAAATCATACCATAGAATTCATAATTTCGTAAGAAAAAAAATAAAAATTTTTCTAATTTTTCAGGAATTTTCCAAAAAAAAAAAAATTCTATTTTTCCTTTAGAAAAGCCATTCGTAACAATTGCACACAAAATTCCATACAAAAAAACAATTTTTGATTTTTCCAATTTCCCGACTTTTCCGGAGGATTTTCCCAAAATTTTCTTTTACATAAACCTTCTCCTGGCAAACCATTTGAGCAAAATCGGCCCAGCCGTTCTCAATTGATGAATCACTATAAATTTTTTCCACCATTTTTATATACATATATAGATTTTGTTCATAGTCATGAAAAAAACTATGGTCGTGTTTTTTTGGTATCCTATATAGGAGACCGGTATAGGATACCAACTATAGGTCTGCAAAGAACCATCCAAACACACTTGTTGTGTTTAGTTAAATTTTCTTATATCTGCTTGTATCTGTTTCGCTCTCTTTGGATTGAGTGCATATGGAATATTTCTCTTTTAGATAACGATAGAATAGGTATGAGAGAGTGAAAGTACCAAGTATCAAAAATACTTGTATGATTACATACACAACAAACAGATATATCGGTATTATTGTTATCTGTGCTTGGAATATGTGGAGAGCGTGACGCTGAAAGCATAAAGAAAAAGAGCGAAATTTTGTTTTCTTTTTGTTAAATTTTGCCACAGATGAAACTTACGCACTTACTTTTTGTAAAAAGAATAAAAAAAAAAGTTAGAAAACATCATCAACGCAAAGCGTACGATCTGGAATATTTATATTAAATGGATATATCCATTTAAAAAAAGGAACAACAGTTACTTCACTGAGTGGAACAGATAAAGAGAAACAAAGTTTCCACTACAATGAGAGCCAGAGAAAGAGATGGTACGCGATCTACTCAATCCAAAACGCACGAGCACATGTTTTGTTCTACTCTTTGTTGTATTTGTACCGATAATATCAGGTTCTTACTTGTTTTATCTGTTTGTACAAGTAGAATGAATGGAACGCTGCAGGCCTTTATTACCAACAAAACGCTTCGCCGTTAACAATCATTCAAATGCAAATTATTTTATTTGACGTTCTGTTTTCTATTCTATTTTCTGTTTACCTCTGCAATAAAAAATTTGGTCACATTTTAATTTTTACTACTTTTTTGAACAACTTATCCCCGTTAAGCTTAGCATGTAAATTTATCCCCGTTATCGTATATGGGATAGCATTTGTATGGCTAAGCGGATATATGTTACCAACAAAACGCAACCTATATAACAATTTCCTTCACTACAGTGAGAGAGAGGAAAGAGAGCAACTCACCAACACAAATTCATATAGTGGTTGTATTGGGCTGCCGTTCACTGCTTTAGACCCTAGGTTTCTTTGAACCAAATTCGATTGATGACTTTTTAAGCCGTTTGAGCCATGTCCATCTGTCTGCCTCTCTGTTCGGCTGGTACGCAATTAGCAAATTATTTTGAAATTTGCATGGGTTAATATTTTGCCAAAACTACTTACGGGATTGCATATGGGCTACATGGCCACGCCCCTTCTGGTACCTCCCATCCAAATGAACCATTCCGCACCACTTTAGAAACCGAGTAATAATATGAATAAAGCCAACGCGATCGTGCCCAAATTTAGTATTTAGAAAAACTATAACAGAATAAACTTTCGGAGAAAAAATTTTAAGTCCAGCTATGTCCTTTAGTGTACCTCCCGTTCAATTGTACCATTTCGCCCACTCTAGATATCGAGTAATAATATCAATATACCCAAAACGATCGTGCCCAAATTCTGTATTTACTTAAGCTATAAGAGGATAAAGTATTGGAGAACAAATCGGAAGCCTAGGATAGTAGAGCCGTGTGATCCAGTGACCAGTCAGTTAGTTGTAATTAAATTCATTGAACTTTTTAATTATTTTGAAAGCCTTTGGAATTGTTATTATATGGGCGATTCCACAGAAAGGTGCACCAAGATCGAAAAAAAGTTAAAAAAAAATTTATCTGGCTGGTATTAATAAAGATAAATATACTTAAGTTGTTTTTAATTAAAATGTTCGAAGCTCATCTTATTTTCATTGATGATTAAACGGACTGCAAAATTGGACTAGTGATCTGGTCACCTCATTGAATTTTTAATAAAATATTAACTGATGATAAAATAATATTTAAAATTATCAGTTAGCTGCAAAATTTTGATTTTATTTTATTGACTTTCTACTGTAACCTTCGTGATTAACTTTTTTTAGTATATAAACTTTATAATATTCCCTAATTTTGGAATTACAAAATTAATTATTTTTGAAAAAAAAATTCGTCATAAATTATCAAAAGGAAATTTATGTCACATCAAGCGACGTCACGTCACTTTTCACAAAATAAAAAAAGTTTTTAAAATTCAGCTAATTTTAAAACACATTTATAATATTCCAAGTCATATTAACAATGGTTTGTGTTTTGGTAATAGAAGAACTAAATAACTATTAGCTTATATTTTAGGACCATCGGTTCAAAGGATTTTGTCTCTCTTACTAAATATAAAGCTTCCTAAGTATTACACAAAATGATAAAGGAGTAATAAAAACATTAAGTTTTTTTTATTGTTTCTCATCTCATTGAAAAATTGAAATTGCCCATATGTTCTTTTCTTATCTCTTTCGCTTTTAATCTCTACTCTTTGCCTATACCAAAGAGCAAAACAGCAACACGTTTGTATGCGATTTTTTAAATTGCCAAAAATGCAAATAAAAAGCTTTTATATTTTATATGTATATGCATGAGTTATGTACATTAGGGATATAACTTTTTGCAACTTTTTATCTACCGTGAAAAAAAATGTTCGCACCGCCTGATGTTTTGATGTTTTTTATTATTCCATTCAGCAGTTACTCTTGTATGATATTAATTATATTGTATTTAAATCATTATATAATTTTCAATAACAAACCATTTTTGATCTAATCGCAATATTATAAGCAATAACTGTGCCTTTCTTTAAGTTTTTTATTCTAAGAATAAGCAGTTTAGAAATCGCTTTCGGTGCGGAAACTTTTTTAACAGAATCAACCTAAAAACCGTTTTTTTTTGTTTGTTTACATATGAACATATGTTTTCTGCACAGCATGATTACCACCTATTTCTATAACCACCATTATATTAAAAACATAACGATATTGTTAAATACATAAATTGACCAAATAAGTGTCAAACATTATTATTCATATTCATAAATAATAACATTCATAATAACAATTTCACAGACCTTCTCTAGGGAAATACTTTACCAAATGTAACTATGCCAGTGCTTACAACATATTGGCAACTCTATTTTATCAAAGATACAAAATATACAACAAAATGAAAAAGAAACGAGAAAAATATAATCGTCGGCCATAACAAACAAGTAGAAAAGTGTCAATATATATTTGAAAGCAATTTTTTTTAATAATAATCCAGAACATTTAACTTAAATTTAACACATTCAATAAAAAGCATATTACTCTTTGTTGTTCTTCAAGCATTTCTGTATTAAACTTTGATCAGACTATAATTTCAGGCAATTTAACATAAGGTTTTTTTCAGTACTTACTTTTCCTGTTGTGTAGCTATCCTAGGCAAACCTACCTTGTGGCAATCGTGGCCGCTTGCTGTAAAGTGAAGGCAACATCTCGCACAATCATAACACGAACATAGACCATAGTCCCGTACAGCAGCAATGGTTCGGGTCCTCTCACAAACGTACCATCAGCCAATACTTGATTGTGTTTCGCCAGCATTTGCTTAAGTGGTATACGAACATTTTTTAAACCCAAAAAACCGTTATTAACTCCATTTAAACCAATTCTCGGACCAACTTCACCAACATCGACACCAGCTTCCGGTTGATGGGTGTGCTCATTTCGTACACGCACTATAAAGGGCTGCAAACCATAGCAACGACCACGAATGTAAAGTTGTGCCATTAAAATCACCATATTGGCAGTTTGTCCCAAACCACCAGGCCACCACTTGTACGAGCTGAGTGAGGGAGAGTTTAAAACAAATTCCTGCCTTTCCACATCGTAGTCAGCTCTGGTCTCTAGACCTCGCAAGTAAGTTCCATGACCCAGTTCAGTTTGTGCATAGGTGCCGATGATGCCATCAAACGTGGAAGCCTTGTCGAGCCATTGTAGTCGTTGCTCCTCATTGGCGTGTCCCAAGAGAGCTGGTAAAAACATGGCAAAATGCAAACGCAATGGAAAATTTTGCGGAAACAAGCCGGCACCCAAAGATCCCGCGAGCAGCGCACGTAGTTCATACAATTCCTCAATAGTGGGAGTGGTGGTAGTGTCGTCAGCGGCGCCGGCACCTTCTCGTTTACGCTGCTGGCGCTGCCAATTGGTCAGCTTTTGCAAAAAACTTACAGCTTTAGCTGTGATGTACTCGTACAGCTCTTTGTGCGACAAATTAGAGACTTGTTGCTGATCATTTAACTGTGGGTCGTCGAAAAAAAGCTTTTCCAAAGCTCGTCGTTTACAGAGTTCATTGTAACCACCCGACCACCAAAGAGCAAAGTCTTCGCTGCAGATGGTGGCATTATCTCGTTCTTGGAGTAGGTCAGTATTGATAGACATTATCGTAGTGTTACAAATTTGTTATTTGGCAGTTCGATAGAAGATTTTTGATAAAATTTACTAATTACATTAATAACAGTTCGATTATTTATTTGAAAATTTGCAAATTTGCAAAAATTTGCGTTACTCTTTTTCGCTATGCTAACTACTGCACTCTTGTTGAGCAACTGCATGCTGGCGAACTGCAAAAAGTTGTTGTTTGCTGTTTGTTATCAGAGCCACTAATAAACTTTTTACTCTGACACGCTACACTGCAAAAGCGATACTTTTGACTTGAGTTACAGTGAGTGCAAGGCAACGTGTCGTTAAGGCGTTAGCTAAATACGAAAAAAAAGAATCTGTCGAAAATTCTTTCCAATACCGATAGAAGCGAAAAATCCAGATCAAATTTTAACAGAACTAATCTAATTGTATATAATTAGATCTTATAATATCCGAAATTTGTACGGCCAAATATCGTTTTGATTAAAGTGATTTTTAGTATAATGAAATTAATTTTTAGTATAAAAAATTAGCTTTTAGTATAATAAAAGTACTCTTTGGTACAATAAACATACTTTCTTCTACATCAAAAGTAATTTCTAGTACATTTAAAGTACTTTTTGGTATAACAAATTCTATAAATTCCTTACCGAAGGAAAGGAGGAGGGTATACATCATTTGATACGCTCTGCTCCAAAAGTGTAATACATAGAAGAAGTCATTTTATACTATATGTTTCTTTGAACCATATTCGATTCATGACTTTTTAAGCCGTTTGAGACATGTCCGTCTGTCCGACTGGTACGCACGATAACTTTCGAAAGACGCAACCAATTGTTTTGAAACTCTGCGCATGGGTTAATATTTCCTCAAAACTAGTTACTTTATTGTAAATGAGCTCTATGGTCACGCCCCTTCTGTTATCTCCCATACAAATGTACCACTCCGCCCACTTTAGAAATCGAGTAATAATATCGTGCCCAAATTCTATATTGAGTAAAGCAGGATAAAGTTTTGGCGAAAAAACTAGAAGTGTAGCCACGTCACTTCTGTTATCTCCCATACAAATGTACCACTCCACCCACTTTAGAAATCGAGTTATAATATCAATACAATCAACGCGGTCGTGGCCAAATTCTTTACATATTTAGAAAAGCTATAACTGTATAAACTTTTGGCGAAAAAAACTAGAAGTCTAGCCACGCCCTTCTAGTTCCTCCCATACAAATATACCCTTCCGTCCACTTTATATATAGAGTAATGATATTAATAAATCCAACGCGATCGTGCCTAAATTTTGTATAAGTTTTGGAGAAAAAATTGGAAGTCTAGCCACGTCCTTTTGGTACCTGCCACACAAAAGTACCATTCCGACCGCTTTAGAATACAATTAATAATAATATCAAATTATCAGTCACTTTTCCTGACTGGAATTTCTGTACTGGTTTTTTAAGTACAATATATGTTCTCTATGGTACGGTTAAAGTACTTTTCGTGCAATGATAAAAATACTTTGTGGTACAATGAAAGTACTTTTTGGGGGAACACATTATATTTTTTGTACAATAAATTTTACTTATTGGTACAATAAATGTACTTTTTGGTACAATAAAAAATACCTTCTGGTGCTAAAAAAAATACTTTGTGTTACATTGAAAGTACTTTCTGGTACAGCAAATTTTATTTTTTTTTACAATAAATGTACTTTTTGCTTACAATAAAAGTAATTTCTGGTACTTTAAAAGTACTTGGTGTTGCATTAAAAGTACGTTCTGGAGCAGAAAAATACTTGTTGGTACAATGCAAGTAATTTTTGGTACAATAAAAGTACTTTATCGTACATCAAAGTAATTTTTGGTACAATAAAATTAAAATTTATTATACCAAAAGTACTTTTTAAAACAATAAAAGTATCTTTTGGTACAATAAATGTACTTTTTGGTACAATAAAATTACCTATTGTTAATATAAATTGGTGTCTAGTACATTAAAGTACTTTTTGGACAAAAAAAAATCCTTTTGGTACAATAAAATGTATTTTTTGGTACAATAAATGTACTTTTTGGTACAATAAAAGTAACTTTTGCTACAAAAAAACTTCTTTATGGTGCAATAAACGCACTTTTTGGTACAAAAAAAGAAGTTATTTTTGGTACAATAAAATCTGATCAAATCATATTTTATTTAATCAGAACTGATCTATTGATAACTAATTTGAGCAAATATTTGTTGTGCATATAGAAATACTTTGAGTCAAAAATAGTTTTCAGATCATTCTAGACATACACAGTACACCACTTGATTATGGGACTCAATTCTGAGAACTACACGTGAAAGAAGCCCCAAAAAGAAGAAGTTCTGCATCATTCGTTTTGTCAAGTTACATGCCATAATAATTTAATATCGATTTGAAGTTAGTAAGTATCGTATAGGGAATTTTGTCACGTTTTAGGCTTTTTGTATGACATAACATAAATACTTTAGGTGGCGTATGATTATCATAAGTAATATTCTACGTAAATGATACGCCACGGAGTACAACAGTTTTATTACGACTGCTACAAAATAAACCCAGTTCAAAATCATTTGATGATTGGAAAATGAAATGATAAAAAAAAGGATTAAAGTGGAACCATCGCCAAGACCAATGACTGAAACTAAAATCACCCAAATTGGGGTGAATATTAATCGTATGGAGTAATTGCGCGAAAGAGAATGATTTTTTACAATTACTACTTCGAGAGATAAAAAGGATCAAACTATCGCTCAGAATACGTACACAACTACAGCTACAATCGCAGACATTTAGGTGTAAGGTATTCTTAAGGAGATCTTACTTTAAGATTTAAAAAGGAACAACAGGGGAACCGCCATGTACATCACAGTAATAACATATTTATCTAAATTGACGCATTTAAGGTATATAGATCTCTTTAAGAGTTGCTCTTGTTTTTGTATTGTTGATCTATGTATGTAAATAATGAGTTTGTTTCCATTGTTCGGTTTAATAACTATTCTATTATTGCTAATAGAATCTGTTGTACAAGAGTTGTGTGAAATGGATTATGTTGACGGCTGGCAGGGCTGATAGCTAGTCCGATAGTTGCCAAACTATCTCATCAGCACCCTTTGCTGTGCCTTCTCCACACATTATCACAACCTTAAGTGTTAAAAGCTTCAAGAAAGCTTTCCAACTAACATGGCTAATTTCAAGTGTCGGTTGTCTTATGCGCCCCATTAACAACTCATCACATAATAATAAAATTGTTTTAGAAATTATTATGAATATAGCCTTTATTATTTCAAATAATATGTCTCTAAAATATATGTATATTTGCTACGCAACGAAATTTTTTTTTTTTAATTTATTCAACTTTATTCTTTTATTAATGCAACATTAAACTAGATATCTAATTTGATAAACATATTTATAAAAAATGCATTTCCCTGAACATTAATATACAATTTATTTATATAAATTTGCAAGTCGTCTGTAATTTTGAGTCAATTCTGTTTTTAAGCTAAAAAAAAATTAATTTAAAAAAAAAAAATCCATATTCATTTTTGTAGGGTGTTTTACGTTTTGAGTTCTATCAAAAATTACTTTAAAAACCTTTGGAATTGTTGTTTTATGTTCTTGTCTTATCTCTTGGCTCCTTATCTATATTCTTTGCCTTTACCAAAGTGCAAAGCAACAACACGTATGTATACGACTTATTTAAATTGCCAAAAATGCAATTAAAAAGCTTTCATATTTTATATGTATATAAGTACTAGATATGCATATACATATACAAAAATACAACTGGTTTTCTTTCGCAGAGATGGGCTAACAGAAGAAGCATTCATTGTATTCAAATGTATACTCGCAATCCCAACAAACATTCACGTTTATAATATTTATATTTGAAAAAAATCAGGTTTCTGAATTTTTACAAAATATTTTAGCTAATTAAAAAAATTATTTTGATTTATTTTAATTATTTCAATTTACCTGATTCTTATTGGAGTTTTCAAAACAATTTTGGATGTGAAAATTTCTAAATCAAAATTGGTTGTTTTTTGGTTAAAACGATATTTCTGATATTCAAAATTTTGACAATTTATTTTTAAATTTTGAAAATTTATTTTACTAATTCTAGGAATAATTTTAAATACTTTTTTTAACAAATTTTATACAACCAATGCGTTCATTACGTTTATCAAACAATCCCAATAATAACTCCCCCACCCCTCTCTCAATAATAACCCACAAGACCAAATGAAAACCATTAAGAATTTTTGTTCGTTTTCCGGCTTTATTTATTTCTAATTAAAATTTGCAATGGGAATATATAGAAGATAGTACTTATAATTGTTAATTGTATTATTTCTCTTTGTGTATTATTTATTAGTAAAAATTAAATTGTGTATGTGTGTTTTTGTTTCTTTGCTGTAATATTTTCATAAAAATCATTTCAATTAAAACATACCGAATAAAATCCAGAGAAGAAAGAAGCTAGATTTGAGATCGTCCCCTATTAAGATTTCACGAAGTATCTGTCCTATGGCGTTTTAAAGGGCGTGTGCTCGGGGCTGAGGGCGAGGATTTTTGTGTTGTGATCAAACATGCGAATTTAAGGCTGAAACATGTGTGGAATATTTGGAAATTCCTTTGAAACAAGAAAGAGCCAGCTACTACATTATAATGGAGAGGCTGAGAACACAACAGAGTTCCTGAAGGTGCGAAAGATGCGCAGCAGCGTCTTAATCCATGGATGGAAGAGAATCGTGTGAAAAGGTTTTTAAGACGAAATTCGCGTTATCCAATTTTGTGTGTATGAAAACTCCGGTAACGCGTGTACAAAATCCTCCCTCGTTGTCCTTTCCTATCGTGCAAAATGATCCTGATTTTTTTAAGTCTTAAAATGCGAACGTTTTTTTTTTTTGAAATCCTAAGAAATGTGGTTTGCTTAATATGTGAGCACCACAAATGTCCTTGGAATCCAACATTTTAACACGAAAGACATGAGGTGAAGTGAATGGTCAGAATGGCAATCCTTTGCGAATTGTTACGAAAATCGCTCATTAAATAATTTGTGTTATCCAATTTTGTATGATTGAATTTCCGGTGAAAATCCTCCCTCGTTGTCCCAATGCCCGCAAAAATATCCGATTAAGCGAAAGTTTTTTAAAGTCCTGTTGTTTCCTTTGAAATCCTACCAAGTTCATTTTATTGATTTGCGTTCGCATATGTCAAAAGATTAAGAATGAATAAGTTATTGTTGGAAACATCGTTAAATCCTTTGAGAATTCTGGTGATTCCATCGAATGAATGTCCTTATTACAACACGAGTCCTTATGTCATGCCTTTTTTTGAAAAAATCCTTACAGTCATATTAATTCCTTTGTTTGCTTTTTACGAACTTCTCCAAACGTAGGTTCCTGGTCCTTCAAATCCTTTCATCCGTCTTGTATTTATTCCATTTTCTTTTTTATACAAAATACAATTCCTTATGCAATCCTTTCCTTATCCTTATTTTCATAACCCTGTTCTCCTTTACTCCTCCTCCTTCCCTCCTCCAATCCAAATCCATTCCGTTTTGAAGTGGAAAGAGAAGAAAAATTAAGAAAAAAAATATGGATTAATAAAATTGTAATTAATGTGGGTACATAATTATTTATTAGAGATTTGTGTTATTAGCAGGGCGAGGTAGAAAAAATATAAATTATATTAGGAATATAATCAAGAAAGCCCAACAAACGTTTGGATTCTAATCGAAATGGAAACACGTCGTAAAGTTTTGAAGAGTTATTAGTAATTACATATAAGAAAATATATATGAAGAACTTCTTGAATTCGAATGCAGTGACATGTTAATGGCAAATCGACGATTAGAAACCAAAGCAATTGCTAAATATTTTAGCTATATGGGAAAGGCCATATTAAAAGGATTTAACTAGGACAAGATTTTTTCATAACTCTAAAGGATAACAGGATTGAAATTACTGCTACAATAATTGGATAGTTTAAATGTTGATTGGTGGGTCTTCAATACAAATTAAATTGTAAAGTTACAAATGTAAAGGATTAAAATCAAGGAATGTGTTTCGTCAGCGAATGCGGTAGATGTTAAAGATAATCAATTATGTGTCTTATGCTGTGATTGTAAGGGTTATTCACCCACAACCGGCCTTGATTTTTCACCTTTAACTTGTACATGTTGATTCTCCTTTTGTCTTGTACTTGAATGTTTTTAAACGCAGAGTGTTTGGTGATGTTAAAAAGGGTTAGTGGAAAAAAAAACAAACTAAATAAAAAGCCCAGGATACTAAAATACGTTATTACTAACTGAACCTTGGGATATAGTTTGGAATAGTGACGACTTGATTATGCAAATATGTTTTCGCACGAAAATAGATTGGTTGCTGTCTTAAATTTTTGGTATTTAAGTCGATTTTTACGTTCTCTTTTCTTTTTTAGTTTCAGTTCAGTATTTTTTATGTTTTGTTTTTTAAAATACTTGTTTAGTGGTGTTATTTAAATCGATTTGCTTCATATCTTAAGGTTTTGTGTTCATTTTTAAATATAATTTTAAAAGTTTGAACGAGATCGTGACCTTGAGAATGTCTGACGCCTGACTGGTGAATAGGTTGGTGTACCACGTCTTCGGGGACGTGGCGAAAAGGAACGTGATCTACAAAGGGGCGGAAATAAAATGTAAAAATTTATTAAAATACGTTACAAAAAAATATGTTAGTAAATGCCTTACCTGCCACGTCCAAAATCTCCGCCGCCACCACCACGACTCATTGCGCCGCCACGGTCACCATCGCCGGAATCTTCACGCACCCGTATGTATGAAACTTCGCCCTGTTGAAAAGAAAATACAAAAAAGCGCTATTATTAAAATATGAAAGAAATAAAATGTGTGCCGCCCATATAGGAAATCAATTGAGAACTTTATAATAATAAGAACAAATCACCTTAGGTAGAACTTTTTTTATCGCATGCTGAAGTTTTTAGTTTAACTAAAAGAGAGTGTGAAATGGGTCCTAAAAAACTCGTTTTAGTGTATTTTCGATATCAGATATCTTCAAAAAAATTTAACAAGGAATCCTTTTTCTGTCTGTCTGTCCCACGATGTGGAACGTTCGCTTGCTTTCTGCGCGACGACGTGTCATCACGACAGGTGGAACATCTCTTAAAACGATGTGTCAAACTGCCCTTGGAAAGCTGCTACAAGAGGCCATGACGTAAGAAATCTGAAATTATTCTTTTTACCCGTAGATATGAGGTCAAGCATTTCAGGCTACCGAAACTAAATGTGTGGAACTCTAATAGTGAATGACCACCGATGAACAACCGGAACTTTGTAGGTTAACGCTGGGGACTCAGCTTGAAGATTACAATGTGGCTGAATACTTTAGTAGTCCGACAAATAATTCCATATAGATGGCTGGTTTGGGCCTTAACAAGCGCAATTTACTGAAAATGCTCGGCAACGTCAATATGATGTCTGCAATGAGGATCACTGGGCTAGAAGGAGCACGCTCAAGCGGCTTTAAATGTATTCCAGTGCTTTCTACTCCTGAATTTGTGCGTCAAGTCTACTATTGTCCGAGGGTCTCTCATACTCGCAAAAGGAGGCGATTGGCATTAATCTGCGCATGGTCACGCGAATAATCTCAAGCTTTTGGGTAATGACAATATAAGAGATCCCCATCGAAATACATGTTTGTCTGCGCAAGGATGTTGCAAGACTGGCCACTGCAATATCGGAGAACTAACAGACCAATGGAGTAGATCTAAACCGAAATACTGTAGTAGGGAATATGCGCTACCGGTAGCGGATTCAATTAGCATTGGCTTTCGAAGTGTGATCTTACACTGAGGTGAGAAACTATAGGAATCTCTACACAAATTTCCAGAGCGAGGCAGCTACAAAGAAGATATTTCATCGTTTCTGAATCGTCGTCCTCAGTGAGGATTCCTCAATAAAAAGATGGCCAGCATAATCTCAAAGCCTCAATGATACTGAGCAACTCTTCAAACGTACAAACAGGTTCAATAATTTGCGCCCAGTGATCCCAATGTTTAGACCGACTGAGGAGGCCCGTTGTTTAAGTGATACATACGAATGCAAGTGTTCCAAACCATTTCATTTGGGCATGATCAATATAATTTCCATCAAGCGTCAACAAATGCACAAACATACATACATACAAACATATTACCAATACCAATATTGTCTTAACTATCATTTCTACTCACACTCACCTCATGCGATCTGAATCGGGAATCGTCCAACTTTTTTATGGCATACTTCATATCTTCTAATCGCAGAAACTCCACAACACCCGTACCATCTTTGTAAGTGTCCGCAAAGCAAACATCACCTGCTTCGCGCATGTGATCCTTCAAGTCTTGCCAAGAGCCAGATGGTGGCAGACCCGTCACCGTGACGCGGTACTGTGAACGTTTAGTGGGTGGCCCACGGACTCCGCGACCACCTCCATCACGGCCTCCACGACCGCCTCCACCACCGCCGCCTTCACTACGGCTGCCACGATAACTACCGGGACCACCACCCCGTGGAAATTCTACTCTTAGCCTGTAGCCATCGTAGTCATAACCATCTCTAGCTTTAACAGCGTCATCTGCATCTCTGGTTTGGGGAAGAAAAACAATCAGTAATATATGGACAACAATATCCGCGCTGGAATACCAAAACAGCATTGAATATGCATTGCCACTTACCTTGCATCTTCGAATTCGACAAATGCAAATGGCGGACCACGCCGGTTCTTCAAATCGACAAACGTAACCTTGCCAAATTTGTGGAACAGATCCTGGATATCTTTGGTGCGAATGTCTGGTGGTAAATTGCCAACATATATGCGTGATTCATTACGAGAGCTCATTATTTTATGTGGTTTTTAGTTTTAATATATTGTTTGCACTATATCAATAAAAACTCTAAATGCGATAATCACTTTTGATTGTGGCTCTTTTTGCGTTTTGTTTTCACGATGATGATAGCCGCTCAAGCCCTTTTTGCACGCACCTTTTGTCTACACTTTATTCTAAAAGTAAACGGCGATAGTAACAATGGCACCGGCGAAGTAAATGTAATTCGCCATTTTTTCCACACAGAGTTGATGTTTTTTGGCACTGTCGTTTTAGTGTTGCATTTTGTAAACATTACATACACAGAAAGAAAAATTTTCGGCATCATTGTTTTTTTTTGCTTAATATCGCGATTCATTACTTTTGTGATCATTTCAGAGTGGCCATAAGATTGTGTTTGGGAGTTTTCTGTGACCATCAAATACCTGCGTTGTTGTAATTTATAAAAACGGAAATTAAAAGGCAACAAAAATAGTCTGAAATACTTAAACTACGTACAGACGGTTGCCATATCTTACAATATTGCCTAAAAAATGTTCAGAAAATGTTTAACAACAGAGTAAAATTAAAAATTTGTATGGGGCCAAGTTTTCAGAAAAAACATTGCCATTTCGTTGTAAAACAACAATATTGCCAGACAACCGAGTGTTGCCATTTTTAAATAATTGTAAGATAATTGCACAATTTTAATATGTTTGCAATTATCACCGCTCAGAGTTGATATTACGGGCACGTTGGTTTCAACCAGTCACACCGTTGAATTAAAGAAATATAAAAGCACGATTAGACGCAGTGTTCTGTTAATGGATTTATTTCCTCGGCGAGAATATTTTGTGTGTGAACGGTTGTCGACAGATCCGTGTGTCTGAACGCTCATGAAACATTTGTGGCAATATATACACAGAAAGAAAAATTGTAGTAGGCTAAAATGCAAAATATGGGCTGATTTGCCGAATTAAAAATGTATGCTTTTATTTTCGACTTTGTCTCAAAACATAGGAAAGCTTAATCGAAGTTGGGATCGAGCACCCTGGAGCCCTCGGATAGGTCCCTTAGGGAACCTACTCAAATTAAAGATATTTTTCAGACAAATTAAACCGTATTATTAGATTCCCACAGGTCTACATAATATATTTTTATATTTAAATATTTGAATAATTTAAAGGAAATCTTGTTAAATTTAAAAAGGCTTGCCAGGAGAGTTTTTTTTCGAGAAAGGTAGTTTTTCGCTAAAATGCTGTTTACAAAAAGGTGCGAAATAATTATTTTAAAAAATCAAAGCTAATTTCTTAATTTTTTCTAAAATTTTTATTTTTTATTTCTCCGTTTGAATAAAATATTATTTTTTATGTTGTTGTTGTAACAGCTGGTGGTGATAATTCTTTCTTTTTAATTTATAGGCAATCGATCGAGCATAAAAAGAATCCGATTATATTGCGATTATTGTTGGCAACTCTGTTTCGTTCCCTTGTATATAACAAGGCGGCTTTTCGGAATTGCGACACTGCACAGCAATTGTTGCGCAACACTGATTAATTGACGCAGTTTTTGCAGGTCAGCTGTTGCTTATTTTGTTTGCGAAAACATTACAAATGGAAAAGTATATATTAAATTTAATTTGTGAATAAGATGATACTCCAAGCAAGTCAATGATGTGTAATTTGTAGAAAAAAGGCAGCAAAAAATATACTGGGAGATATGAAGAATTCCTCTTCCCTTTCCAAACGAGCTCTGGCATCCACCTCGACTCTAAAAAATCTTTTAAAATAGTAAAGTTAATATAACAAATATAAATAATTACCAAATTTAATTTTTACTCATTGACATTACTCGTTTGTGCAACAAATGATTGATTGTTGCTTTTTAATTGCCGGGCGTTGCAATTACGAATGCGATGCGCAGTACATGCAGTGCAGTGTTGCAATTCCGAAAAGGCTCAAGGTTTGTTTCAAGGGATTATCAGATGTTGTAGTTACATTTCAACCGATTAATTCCTCCAAAGATGGCGCCAGCTGGTTTTGTTGATTTATTTATCAATATTGATAAATCATTTACTTTTTCCTTGTGCAATATGTATGGTCTGACTTCAAATGACATACCGTCACTACTACTGCTACCGAGAGAACGCATATGGGACTACAAACAACACCTTCATTTTAAGTACCCATACTAAGGGGTTCATTTTCTGGCACAGAACTGAAGAGAAAGGCTACACAGCAGATAATTTAAAAACGATAGCCTGTAGTTGTTTGTAATACCAAACCTTTTTCACAAATTGCACGATTGTCCACCTTTTTAAATCTCAAAATTTAGCTTACAAATTTAAAATCTTACCTTTTTACCAATGACATTTTCTTTAAACTATCCAAATTTAAAAAAAAATTTTATATTCTTTAAAACTGTAATATTATGTTTTAAATTTTTACTTTATTCTAAAAATCCCTGTTTAAACGCATTTCCACACCAAATTTAACATTATAATTTTTATATCCATAAACAAACAAAATCGCTCCAGGAAAAAATGCTATCAACTTTGTTTGCAACAATAACAAGATTTCTTTTCACGAAAAAATTGCATAAAATGGTTTAATTTGGTCAAAGATTGCCGTAGACATAAAAATAGCATAATTGAAATCGGCGTTACAATACTTTACATTTTACCCTTACATAGGAAGTGCCTACGGCTGCGTCGCGTCCTCTGATCTTGGACATCGCCCAATGACGTGAAGTTTGAACTTAATTATTCTTCTTGCACATCAAGGTTTGAAACCAATAAACATTCTTGGTTATAGTTGCCGGTATTTATTTTTTTAGTTCCCATTTATATCTACATTAGAGGCCTATGTACCTAAAAGGCGGGTACTGCATTTCAACTGATGCTAATACTGCAAACAATTCAGATTCTTAACAAAAACAAAGCTTTTATTTCGCCTGTTATGTCTCTTAGTTTAAGTATATATGTAAATACAAACCTTTCTCACCTTATGGTGTTCACAATAAATTGATAATGTTTTGCTGATGCAGTTATTTTAAATTTATTTATTTACTTTTGCTTTATATACATGTAAAATGTATACGCATAATGATGAGTAAATACTATACGATAGTAGACACATACATATCAATGTATATCCTTTCCATTTGTTCTTTTCACAATAGTTGTAGTTATTTATTATTTTTTTTGTCTAATTGAAATTAAAAGATTATCTTTATGGAATCATCATCAAGTGGTGTTGTTCCACAACGTACAATTTTGAATAGAAATTGTACCACGCCTAGGCGCTGATGAACTTACATCCTACACCAACAGTTATTCTGTGATAGGAATCTATAAAACTATTTATTGCAGCTCTTCTTACTCTTCTTTCGTCTCTTGTTCTGGTTGGGCTGCGTCTTCATCTGCATCTGCATCCACTTCCTCTTCGGGATTATATTCACATTCTTGTTCGCCTTCTTCGGCATTAGCTTCTGCTTCTGCTTCAGCTGCCACTTCGTCTTCAACCTTTTCCTCAGCGCCGCCATCCCCTGCCTTTGCTACTACCTCTGCGGTGGTGGCTTTTGGTGTTGCTTCTTTTTTTGGATCATCATTTAAGAGTGCATCAAAACGAGTAGTTTCTACTGGTTTGCCTTCGGCCTGGTTGTATGTACGCAAGCGTCTGAGGGAGATCCGTATGATGGCCTTTTCCTTATCAGTCAACTTGTCGATATCGCTATTCTCATGTTTAAGTAAGACCTTTTTGGCTGACCGACAACCAGCCTTAAGCTTTTTGGCCAAAATTTCTGCTGCTGTTTTCTTGGGTTCTGGAGCCGCCTTTGCCGCAGCAGCTACTGTTGGTTTAGCCTTATTAGGGCCGTTCTGCTTGACAGCAGCCTTAGCCAGCTGTTGTCGTGCTCCTGGTGCATTGTACGCAACCAGCTGCTTAGATTTATCCACCACCTTCTTGGGCAGCTTCTTCTTTAGATCAATAAGATCACTGACGACAGCACTTGAATGTAGGGCTATATACCTGGCCTCTTCCATATCTATGCCGACGTCCATCAGAGAACGCTTCTTTTTCCTCGCTGCTCCCGATAGAACAAACTTGAAGGGATAGTCCTTTTTAGCTTGTTTGATAAGTTCGTTCTTTGTCCGTTCGAATTTCGCCCACGCCGACTGAGCTGCTCCTCCCTTTCTGCCAGTTGATTGTTCGTATGTGTCGACAATTGCCTTGCTGGCGACGTACAAGCGCCTCTCTTCATCGGACATTTGTGATTGTTTGGTCTTTTGATACTTCAGAACAATGCCCAAAGCGGATTTGTAACGTTGCATCTTTTGACGTTCTTCCGCAGACATGGGTTTCTCATATTGCTTATTCACACGATTGTTGCGCTCGTATTCTTCGATAATATTGGTGTGGAACTGGAAATTTTTCAAGTCGCGTGGAGCACTCGTGCCGCTTTTGATTTTAGCTTCTATCTTCTTGCGGATAATCAAGGATTGGGCATAACGTTCCTGCTGAAGGCTGACATTCATGACATTTTGTACCTGTGAGGAAATGTTTTTTTGTTTTAGTCGATTACAAGAAGTGACGGGTAATATAATATAGAACAAAAAAAAATCAATTCGGATATGGTAAAAGAAATTAATAAATAAAACTAGAATGCCTTTGAAGATTTAATAGTTGCGAGAGTCACACTTAACAAATAAATTGCACTGCTATTATAATAGCAGTTCGGTTGGGTTATGGTTAGAATGACTTCCCAAATTCAAAGGTTGCGAAAAACCTACCACTGCCCCAACAATGATGCACACTCCTACAATGTCAAACAGCATTTTGTATTTTTTGTTTACCATCTTCGGCTTTATTTTTTATTATTGAAGACTACAAAAAAAAACCTGATCAAATCAGTTTGTTCCATCATTTTTTTTTTCTTTTTTTCTTCTTTGTCTTTCTTTCTTTGCTGCTGCTTTACCGCTGTTTGGCTCGAACGTAAAGTATTCAAGTGTATACCATAGCTTTTGGCTGTCGACAATTTTAAGAACATCGTCTAATTTGTTCCGTTTTAAGTAACGCATGACTCCTTTCTTCAATTGTGTCTTAAGAATGGAAGGAGTCGATTTGACGAGTAGCTTCGTATTACCTTCGCATTTAAATTGAACATCGAATTCTTTGACATTTACGTATTTCACTTTACTGAGATAGTATTTCATGTCTTCTACATCGACAATTCCGTCGTTAGCGATTTTGCTGCAGTCCACTACAAAAGTCTTTGTTCTAGCTCCAATCATAAGGGGGACCTATTAATAGATTGAATACTGTAATAGATATACGATGGTTGCAAGCTTCAAAATAAAAGCAATAAAAATCTTTTTGATTGGGTGGATAATGGTTGTTAACACACATTTTTCTTGTAGCGGTTATAAAGTAAAACTGAACCACATGTTACAGATTTTAATTGGCCTTAAACTTTAGAATGACTGCAAATGGTTGCGAAAAATAGCCTGCCTTATATTAGGTTCACACAAAAAGCTACAACTACCACGACAATGTTGCACACACCAAATTGCACTGCTATTATTAGGGTATCCCCTACAATGCCAAACAATATTTTATATTCATTTGTTTACACCTTCGGCTTTATTTTTTATTCTTCAAGGATTTACAACAAAAAATCATGATTTGTCTGTATTGTCGTCCTCTTGCTCTATGTAATGAAGAGCAATCCAAAACTTTCTGGTATCGACAATTTTAAGGACATCGTTTAATTTGTGTTCTTTTAAGTAAGCCTCAACACCTTCGATCATATGAGCCTTAACAAATGAAGGCGTCGATTTGATGGTTACCTTCGTTGGTCCTTTGATTTTGAATTTACATTCGAGTTCTTTGTTGACATTGGCGTAATTCCTTTTACTAAGGAAATCCCTCAAGACCCTTATATTCACAATTCCTTCTTTAGCGATTTTTCTGCAGTCCACTCCATAACCCGAGTTTTTTGCCAGTTTCGGTGCACGAATCTATCAAAATATGTAATAGCAAAACAACAAAAAAGTTGAGTGGACAGTTGTTGCCAACACACACATTTTTTCTTTCTGATTTCTTCAAATTAGTCTTACGTATTGAAGGAGTCGATTTGACAAATGCCTACCTTCTTCCATTTTCGTTTACTTTTGACTTTAACATCGTTTTCTTCGACATTAGCGATATTTTTGCATTCAACTGCAAGAGTCGACGGTTTATCTGCATTCCTTGGGGAAACCTATCAATAGATTGAATACTGTGTTATTGACATAATGTGGTTGCAAGCTTCAATACAAAATATGTGTGTAAGTGATTGCTTAAACACATATGTATTTAAAAAAAACTTAATAAACAGTTACGAGTTTAATTGGCCTAAAACCATTATTCCACTATAAAGTTTTTTCGGTAGAGCGTAGACTGTAGACTTGATTCGGATAAAGTTGAAAAATGCAATAACCACAAAAAATTAAACTTTCGAATTCATTCGCAAATGGTGGGGAACTAGGAAATGGCCTTGTACTAGGTTTGCACTAGGGTATTCCTTACAATGGCAAACAATATTTTATATTCATTATTTACCATCTTTGGTTTTATGGTTTATTCTCAAAGGTTCTACGAAATATCAAAGTAATAGCAAAAAATAAGATTGAGTGAATAATTGTTGCCAACACAATGGTTATAAAGAAAAACTTGAAACTGTTAAAGGATTTAACTGCCCTCAAGCAAAGTGTCCACTATAGGTTTTTTTTTGTAAAAAAAACATTTATTTTTAACCCAATTGTTTAAACTACAATAGAGGGTTGTAGCTTTCTATTGGTAGTTGTAATGTTGTAATATGGTCATTGGTTATGTTTCTAGAATTTTTTGTTTTGTGATTTAGCACGTAGTTGCAGTTGATAATAAAATCGTGTTTTTTTTATTTTATATATGCATACATTAATATAGTGATAATATTTAAAATCACAACAATTACAAAGCACTATTTTTTGCACTTTAGATAATTTTTTTTTTAAACGATAGCGAACGCGACACATTTTGGAGATAAAAGTAACCTATTTGGTGTGATTATTTTGAGCTATGTTTTGTTTAAGATAAAAAAAACAAACATTTTGTTTTAACGCTTAAAGCGTCGTAAGCATATCAAACATTAGTAAGGTCAGCACTTGTAAGAATAGTAAGTAATCTCTAGAATTATTGTTTGCCCCCTAGAAAATCGTACTAATCCAAATAAAAACGTATCTCAGTTGCAATTTTCGATTTCCACCAACTTTACCTATCTTTGATATTTTTTTTAGACAAGTAGGACAAAAACTTAATTATTCCGTTTTTAAAAGGTTAATAAAACTTTATTATTCATTCTTTGATCAAATGCTTTACAAAACATAATATTGTAACAAGTTTTTAACCAACAGAGTTGTTAAGACCTGGTCCGTCAATTGGCTGCTTTTTAGTGTCGTTGTTTTCGAATGTGTAGTATTGGAGTACAAATTTTTCCTTAGTTTTAGCGACAATTTGAATGGCATCATGTAATTTTTTCATTTTCAAGTAACTCATAATTGTTTCCTCCAGTTTAGATCTATGAATAGTAGCGGGTTTGATAAGTATATTTCGTTTTCCTGCTATGAGTTTAATTAATACAGCCTGTCTAGGCTCATGGATTATCGCTTTTCTGATGTACTCTTTAAAATCTTTCATATCCATAATAAAATCTTTAGCGAGTTTTTTGCAGTCAATTAACAAAAAATCAGTTTCAGCTGCATTCAGTGGTTTGGCCTATTGGTAGAGTAAACAGCGTATGTGAATGCAAGTTTCGAAATAAATACATAAAAAATAAACACACTGGCTTTTAAGTGAATATTAAAAGTTATTAGATTCTTAATGAAATGAGGAATAAATACAAGTACCCAGTAGGGCTTAGTCAAGCTAATTGAAAAGTCCACCAGTTCTAAATTATACAAATGTTAACTTCTTTAAAGTATAGTAGTCCAAAATCAAAAGTTCTGGAAAAGATTTATTTCCAATGCATAAATTTTAAACTATTTCTTATTAAACTCTTTTCTTGCGATTTATGGACCGGCCAAATAGAATTTTTGCACTGATTCGATATTAGAACAAATTTAACAATACCATCGTAATTTAATAAATATAATTTAATACTAATATATGTACATATAGTACACACACATATAATTTTGACATCTTTAGAAGTAAAAAAATCAATTTCGTATAATGCCATCACAGCCAGGCCCAAATAGAGAATATAGATATTCCTTTAACATTCTCTGCGGCTTCGGGAACTAAATCTCCGTGAACCATTTCTTGCGATTCTGCCCTGGCGACTTTGGTTGCGTGAAGTCTGCTGCGACCTACCAAAGGAAGATCTGCCACAAACGGCACTTAAGCGAGTTCAATTATTTGAGCGCATTTTGTTACGTGAGACACCACAATGAATTTACATTCGAGGTCTCTGTTGACATTGGCGTAATTCCTTTTACTAAGGAAATACCTCATGACTCTTACATTGACAATTCCTTTTTTAGCGATTGAGTGAATAATTGTTGTCAACACAGACATTTTTTGTAGCTCTTATGAAGAAAAACTTAGAAACTGTTAAAAGGTTTAACTGCCCTCAAGCAAAGTGTCCACTATGTAAAAAAAATATATTTTTAACCCAATTGTTTAAACTACAATAGAGGGGCGTGGCTTTCTATTGGTAGTTGTAATGTTGTAATATGGTCACTGGTTATTTTTCTAGAATATTTTGTTTTGTGATTTAGCACGCAACATTTTGTACCGTTAATTTTTTGATAAAAATGAATTCATGTAGTTACAATCTTTGTTGCAATTGATAATAAAATCGTGTTTTTTTACTTCATATATACAAACATTAATGTAGTGATATTATTTAAAATCTCAACTATTACAAGGCACTGTTTTTTGCACTTAAGATTTTTTTTAACGATAGCGAACGGGACACACTTTGGAGATCAAAATAACATATTTGGTGTGATTATTTTGAGCTATAAGTCTTGTTTAAGTTAAAAAAAATAAATGTTTTGTTTGACGCTTAAAGCGTCGTAACCATATCAAACGTTAGTAAGGTCAGCACTAGGAAGAATAGTAAGTAATCTCTAGAATTATTGCTTGCCCCCTAGAAAATAGTACTAAACCAAATAAAAACGTATCTCAGTTGTAATTTTCGATTTCCACCAACTTTACCTATCTTTGCTTGGTAAACATATATTTTTTTCAGACAAGTAGGACAAAAACTAAATTATTCCGTTTTTAAAAGGTTAATACAACTTTATTATTCATTCTTTCATCAAATGCTTTACAAAACATAATATTGTAACAAGTTTTTAACCAACAGAGTTGTTAAGACCTAGTCCTTCAATTGGCTGCTTTTCAGTGTCGTTGAGTTCGAATGTGTGGTATTGGAGTACACATTTTTTCTTAGTTTTAGCGACAATTTGAATGGCATCATCTAATTTGTGCATTTTCAAGTAACTCATAATTGTTTCCTTCAGTTTATCTTTACGAATAGCAGCGGGTTTGATAAGTATGTTTCGTTCTCCTGCTATGAGTTCAACTAATACAGCCTGTCCAGGCTTAGGGATTATCGATTTACTGATGTACTCTTTAAAATCTTTCATATCGATAAGAAAATCTTTAGCGATTTTTTTGCAGTCAACTATAGTAAAATCAGTTGCAGCTGCTTTCAGTTGTTTGGCCTATTGGTTAGAGTAAACAGCGTATGTGAATGCAAGTGTCGAAATAAATACATAAAAAATAAAAATGCTAACACACTGTCTTTTAAGTGAATATTGAAAATGTCGATAATCTGTTATTATATTCTTAATGAAATGAGGAATAAATACTCGTACCCAGTAGGGCTTTGGCAAGCTAGTTTAAAAATGCGCTAGTTCTAAATTATGCAAATGTTAACTACTTCCAAGTATAGTAGTCCAAAATTAAAAGTTGTGGAACCGATTTATTTCCAATGCATAAATTTTAAACTATTTCTTATTAAACTCTTTTCTTGCGATTTATGAACCGGCCAAATAGAATTTTTGCACTTGATTCGATATTAGAACAAATTTAACAAAACCGTCGTAATTTAATAAATATAATTTAATACTAATATATGTAGATATGCTACATACATATATAATTTAGACAATATTTACATCTTGAGAAGTAAAAAAATCAATTTCGTATAATGCCATCACAGCCAGGCCCAAATAGAGAATATAGATATTCCTTCAACATTCTCTGCGGCCTCGGGAACTAAATCTCCGTAAACCATTTCTTGCGATTCTGCTCCGGCGACGTTGGCTGCGTGAAGTCTGAGACCTATTGAAGGACGACCTGCCACAAACGGCACTTAAGCGAGTTCGATTATTTGAGCGCATTTTGTTACGTGAGACACCACAACCCTATAAATTTGAAATCTGCTAGATTATATGATACACAACACCAGCTTCCCTTTAATTACCATGGCTGTGTACCTATTTTTTTCCTCATCCGATAATTTGTTCCATTCATGTGCTCCTCGTCGCACCGTTTCCACTGCTGAAAGGCCACAATTTTGTTTTCTATAATCTCTCAAAAAATTCAGATATCCATTGTTTGTAACTGGTCCTGGTCTCATGCATTTGCGGCCATTACCCCTAGCCATAGCATTGTATTTGGATTTTTCACTTTGTGACAATTTATTCCATGCTTGGGCTCCTTGCCGCACCGTTTCAACAGCAGTCATGCCACAATTAGTTTTCCTAAATTCCCGAAGGAAGTTTAGATATCCATTGTTGGTTATAGGCCCCGGTCTCATGCATTTTCCGCCATGTAATGCACGTGCGGTAGGTCCACAGCTCATTGCTTTGTTTTTTTTTTTAATAATGGTTCACCAAAGAAAAATTGATTTTAAGAACCGCAAATTTTAAATGCAATTCAGTGCACACAATTAATTTAACAGGACGACGAATTTAATCGTTTTAGAAACAGATAAAAAAAAATCCCAAACAAAACTTTAAAATTTATAAACTATGACCGAATGTCGACTGACTTCTAAAAGTTTTCTGTTCAGTTTTAAATAATTTTTGAATAATAATTCAAAGCTTTAGTTTTATTGATTTAAAATTATGAATTTGAGAACCCAGTTAATTAATTAAAGCAAAAATATTAAACGGATTTTAAAATTTATCCGGTTTAGCAAAGAGATACTACATACATTGCATCTCTTCTTCGTCAGAAATGATAAGTTTAAAGGGTAAATGCGGCAATGAAACTAATTACGGGGTTTTCATATTATGAAGTTTTTGAACAAGAAAAAACATTCTAAAATTATAAACATTAAGTAAAATTGGCGATCGTTCATTGGAACTAGTTCGTTCATAAACTACACAACTTTACTGTAGTTTAATGACTTATCTTAACATCAGCTGTTTGAGAAGCATTTGGGGAAGCCCACAGACGGCCGTAATCACGTTACCCTACTTTTTTAAAACAAAATATATTACATTTAATTTTTTAAATTTTACGGCAGTTTTTGAAAATTTGCGAAGAAACAATTCCAAATCACGATCCGCCATGTATATTTTTCGGAAAATCCAAATTCCAATATTATTTTTTGATTACGTTAATTTGAATCGAGACCATCTCATTGAGAAATCAAGCTAGGAAACACTTACGTAAACAATTATGAAATATGTGATACGGATGAATATTACAATATTTACATCCACTTTGGCATGTTAAAATCTTCAAATGCAATTGTATTTTAAAACTTTTGGAACATATTAAAATCGCTGAAATATCTTCGATGTTTGTTATGTAACAGCCAAAAGACTTCCCCCATTGTTAGTAAGTTTTCATAAGTGTCAAATATTGACTTCTTGAAGTATATAGTAATGCGTCATCATGTTCTTAACATTACCGTCAAAGCCTTAAAATTAAACAATTTTTCGAAATATTCAATGTTAATGTTTGGTATAACATCAAATATAACTGATATATTTGCGACTGTACTCTTGTAGTTTAATGAATTCTAGTGTCTCACTTTCTCGCATTTCATTAAGTTCCTATTTTTTTTGGAAGGTAAATCTTTGTAACGGCCAAATTTTACTGATGTATTTGCGACTGTAGTGCCCTTACTTTCAGGGTACTTCCAGTGACTCCCATTTCAAAGGAATTCCCATTTTTTAATGCTACAGTAAGCTCTTTACTGCTTCTTAAAGTCCAGATATTACAGATGTATTTGCTATTATAACCCCTTATATTAAAGGGTCCCAGTAACTCACATTCTCTTATATCGAGGGAGTTCCCAGTTTTTTTTTTCAACAGAAAATTTTTTAATTTAATATTTAGAAATGAATAGTGCTTAAATTTTACTTTATCCAGCATTTGGCGACAACACCAAATGATGAACCGTAGCAACCACACCCATATAAAAGCGACTTGCTGCAATCAATTTTTTTGTGCAGTCATATCAATTTGTTACCAAAACCAGGCAAAAATGTTTTTCTTTTCGCCGCAACTTTCAACATTTTACAAATTTTTCGTTTTTATAATACGATATCGCTTTGCGAACCAAAGTACAATGTTATTACAACACATTCGACTTTGTAGTCAACCAACTTGTTTACAAATGCTTGGATATGGTTTTTAGGCAAATTTGGAAATCCACACTATTGGGATCAGCATTTCTTAAAATCCAAATTAAGTTTTACCAATGTTTGTTAGTTATTTGATGTTTGATCTTAAACAGCAAAACTTTGGCAGTCTTTTCTGTAGAATCTCAAAAAGAATTGCTTAAAATATTACTCGACACAGCGTTTAGTCGTCACTTTTAAGTTTTGTTAACTATTATGTGGACTATGTGGATAAATGCGTTAATAATTAAGTTATGTTTATGAAAACACTGTTAATAAAACAGCAAACTTGTTGTTTACTCTCATTGAATCAAGGAAACAAATTGTTGTCCTGGGAGTTTTTCCATTCAATTTATTTTTCCCGCAGAACTTCTTCGATTTCCATATAGAATTTAAGTTTCTCTTTATATGACATATATCTTTTTTGTGGTGGGAAATAGTAGTTTACAGATTTGCTACTCATCATGTCAAAAGATATATAGCCATTCGGTAAAAGAAATGATCGGCAAGGCATGTTTGTTGTTGCCTTGCCAAGAGAAGTTTACTGTGAATTTCCTTGGCAGAAGATAGAAAATACTGAACTGTAATTAGAGATTTAAGAAATACTTAAAACTCAAAGTTTTCATCTGTTGTATCTGCGTGGAATGTGAAATGTTTGCATTCATCCAATAACATGTCTGTGGCATAATTATGCTCATAATCTTCAAAATATACCAAAATCGGTATAAATGAAACTATTCCATAAATATGCTGCTCGTTATACTACCGCCTGTTTGTTACCATATTCCAAATCGTAAATTTATAACAATTCTACTGTATAAGAGTTATTTCAAAAGTATCTAAATGTGTTTAATTACCGTTTGCTTTTTATCATTCTTGGCGCCAATATTCGCTGGTCCGACATTTTTGCGATTTGCTCCAACGATGCGTCCGGATGTTGAGGGCACATCGTCCCTATATCCTCCTCTCATCGGACGAGCCGTGTTGTTGCCGCCACCACCCATTGGGTAGGACATGCCACCACCAGCATTACGTCCTCTTGCGCCACCCCAACCTGAAGACATTTGTTGATCCCTTGGACCATTAAAATTGTCCCAAGTTGGTTCCGAATACATTTGTTGGTCTCCGCCGTCATAATAGTTGTTGCCGCCCCAGTTTTGGTTGGCATTACCGCCAAAGTTGCCATTACCACCAAAATTACCGGTATTACCAAAATTTTCGTTGGAGTTCATGAAATCCGGTTCTGGGCCAGAATTTGCGTTGAAATTATCAAAGCCCTGGTTGCCGCCACCCCGTCGCATGTTCGAAACAAACTCCAACGTTTTTTCCTTTGCCACTTGGCGATTAAAGCCTTCTTGCAAGAAACGATTGAACACGACGCGACAGGCTTCATTGAAATCGAGACTGTTGTTGTCCATTGAAGATGGACCGCAGTCGTCGTAGCCATCATTAAAGAAATTGCCTCCAAGATTATTGTTACCATAATCAAAAGAGGACTGGCCTTGCATAGTTCTGTTATTGAACATTTGGCTATTATTCGACTGGCGGTTGTTAGACCATGCCGGCGTTGACGATGCGTTTTGCTGTTTTGGGCCGTTTCTAACCTCATTAGGACTTGAGTCGTCCATAATCTTTAACTGTATGTTATAGCCATTAAAGTTATAACCGTGTCTAGCCCGGACCAGATTGAAAGCATTTCTGCGAAGGAATATTTTGTTGTTTTATCTCATGGCTATACGAAAGCCCACAATTTGTGAGTTTAATTTGTATATGTGCAAATTTGTCTTACCTGGGAGACTCGAACTCGACGCACGCCATTGTTACGTTGCCTTGATTGTTCACATCCACATATAGAAGACGGCCATAGGGACTGCAGAAGTCATCAATATTTCTAATAGTTGTACCGGGCGGTAAATTTCCAATCAATACGCGACTCATTTTAGCAATAATAAATTTTTATGAAGCAAACAATTAGCAAATTTCTTCTGGCGCGACACAAGCGAAGTGACGAAGTGACCACTTTTTCTCTATACGATTGTTTGGAAAAATGGGGATGTAAAATAAAGCCGATTCGTAATGCTTCGTAATAAAATTACAGTGTTGCCGGATCTTATATAGCCATGGTAAGGCTTGCCATCGAGTAATCTAGACAAAAAACGTAGTTGTATTAAATAATATGAAGTGTTCACACAACATGAAACAATGCAATTTAAGGGGGGCAAAAATTGTAGGTGGCAGTGTAGCAAAAGAGTTGCATTTCAATTAGCTTTTCAACTGTAGTGTCTTGGCTAACTATGTGTTTATGTAACTACAGTAATGTATGGAAAACCCCCTTAATGGTGGTAACGACGATAGTGGAGTTGAGGAATAAGGGATTCAAATTAGATTCGTCTGTATTTTAGGTGCAAAACAATATATTAGAAAATCAAAAAGGAAAAAATAATGTATGTATATGGGATTCAAGCAAAAATAGTTGTAGCAAAGTTCTTAACAAATTAATTTTGGAAGAATTTATGTTACAAAACCGAAATATTTAAAAATCAAAAACAGGAAAAAATAATGTAAATGGTTATTTTTTTTATTAGAACCATTTTTTATGGAAAAATTATGCCCCGCATAATACTAAGTATTAAAATTACGCTATAAGCATCATTTGTTTTTTTGTATAGAAATTACTCATTTTTTATTGAACAACATCTCGAGTGAAGAGATTTCCGCAGTAACGTAAATACGAAGGCACATATAAAAACATTTTGATCTGTTGTTACTTTGCTTAGTTAGGGAGCTATTTTAAAGTTGTTACACTATGCTTATTTGATTTAGTTTCCAAGTGTTTTTTTTTTCGATATAAAAAACAAGCCTGTTGTAATTTGTAAATATGAAAAAAACAAGGGAACTGTTGAATAAACACAGACGGGAATACTTATTAATAAATAATGATTTACATAGATTTATTATATGAATAATTAATAAATAACTTTTCAAGATAGTATTCACCCTTATCGTAAACTTTATTTTCCTCGTAATAATTTTCCTTTCCCCTAAATTGCAATCGCGAATAATATTTCCCATGAAATGTTTTCCCTTTTTCTATTCATTCACTGTGAAATGATAACCAAAAAAAAAAAAAACGATGGCAGTTAAACAAAATTCCCCTAATCGTGAATAGTTTTTCACTCGAATTTTGTTAGCTTTTCCCTTGAATTTGTTCACTTCAGTTTTGCTGGCGAAATATATATATCATCATGTAAGTATTTATTTGTTTTAAAGAGAATATTACAATTTTACCGAATTATTCTAGGTCTCGAAGTGTAAACAAAACGCAACACAAAATATTACTTAACAAAATGGAAAGCAACAGAACAATTGCCTTCGGCTTCATTAAAATTTCAAAGGTGGTTGTAGCAGATTTTTGGAAATCACTCACAGAAGAGTTGAATAATAATGCTGGTCCTCCAATCAAAAATGTTTCTGAGTGGAATTCACCATAAAACTCTTTAGCAATAACTCTACTATCCTCCGTAGTCGGATAAGTTATCCACTTATTGCATAGATGCTGTTCCAAAACATCTAGCACCTGTGGCAGCACTTCGCAGAAGGTGGACTGAGCTAGTCCAACTTCGTAGTCTCTAGCTACTCCCTTTTAATATCCGCCCTCTGCAAAGATCCGCAAGCAGGCGCAAAGTTTTATAATCGTCGGAATTCCAAACGACTTTTTCGTAGGCTGCAGGGATTGAGTAAGCACTTCCAGCACACTTGAGAATCCATTTTATTTTTGTAACTTGTAGTATTTTTGAAATCACGTATGGCCCAAAGGGCTCTGTTTTGTACAAAAAAATTAATAATATATTAAATAATTTATTGTATTTTTAATTGGTAAAAAAGGATAAAATATATTTTTCTCGGCTGAAGTGCAGAATATGGGGCGGGACCCCAAATAAAAACAAAACTATGCCATTCGCCTTAGTCACCAAACAACGGAAAGGTAGGTCAAAGGTGGCGCCGGGGCCAATGGGGATCTGGGGGGTTAAAAAAACTGCCTATTGTCTTCTATGAAGACTCCCTATGTGCGGGTACACAAATTATAAATATTTGCAAGCTAAATTCAACGGAGTATCTTTCAATGCCCTACTGGTCCAAGGTAGATCTTTTTTTGTTGGAACACTATAAAAAATTTTAAGTGAAATTAAAAAATTAACTTATCATTCTTAACGCATCTAAAATAACATAATTTTTTTTAAAAGAGAGACAGTTTTTATCCTGCATCGCTATCTGTCTTATACACCGCTTCTTGGATATTTACTTTTATTTTTGGTTAAAAATAAGCGCCAAAGGGTCCATGGGTCCTGTAGGGTCTAACAATTAACACAATTGGATTCGTCTCAATAATATATTTCATTTGAGTACCCGCACATAAGGATCGCCATAGGGCCCAAGGTGACCCTTTTTTGGGCTACCTTGGGCCCAAAAACCTCGTATGGTCTTAAAAAATGCACCATTGGATTCGCCGAAAATATATTTCATTTGAGTTTAGGGGGTCTTCATAAACCGAAGGGCCCCTTTTTACCCCCTAGGGCCCCATGGACCTCGGCGTTTATGGAGTATTTAGGGGGGCGTGGCATATTTTATTTTATTTTTGGGATCTTGCGCCATATTCTGCATTTTTGCATTTCTAATGGATCAAAAATATCTTTAATTTGAATATTGGCACATATGGGATCACCATAGAACCCAAGAGGCGGCATACGCCGCAGTCAGTCTCTCGTACTTAGTCATGGCATTCCTTTAATTTAATTGCAGTTCACTTTTTATTTGTTATTTTGTATTTCTTATGTTTAATTTTTTATTTTCTACATTTTTTTTAATTTTTTGCTTTTTATTTTATATTTTATTATTTTTAAAGGTTAATAACTTCGAAACCTAGTAAAATAGACCTAAAAAAATTAAACCGTTATATACGCATTTTTTGGAAATAAAATTATTTTATTAAAAAAGTCATGGTCCAAAATGGGTTAATTTGATTTTTAGCACATAATGGGTTAATAAAACAATTTGTGTATATACAGTTGGAAAGCTCTTTCAGAGGGCTTTCCAATGATATATATATAGACATCCAAAATGGGTTAATTTGATTTTTAGCACATAATGGGTTAATAAAACAATTTGTGTATATACAGTTGGAAAGCTCTTTCAGAGGGCTTTCCAATGGTATATATATATAGACATCCGTCACCAGATGTCGGAGATATTTATATATATATAGATTCCAACTTTAAGGGGCGATATCTCATAAACTATAATTTTCCCCCAATAAAAAATAACACTATTAGACTCAGGATAGCAATGCTTATGTATACCTTAAATTTTAACCCAATCGGGCTTGTGTCCATATACTAGACTTAAGCCGCGGCAGGAAAATATTTTAGGCTTACAAGGGAAATGGAAAAATGTGTGAGCTAGACAACAACTGACAACATGCGAAACACTTTTTAGCATTTCCCATCCTTAGCTCAAAATGTGAAATGCTTTTTTGGTGTAAAAAGACTATAAAACCACTTTATAGCATTTCGCATGTTCAGTTTAAAATGTGAAATGCGTTTTTGGTGTAAAAAGGCTATAACATGTTAGCGAAATGGAATTATTCCAATATGTATTTCGTTTAACTTCCATAGTAAAAACGCGAAATTAGCGTCACTTTTAGCATTATGCATTCACTACCAATATTTCCAACTGTATGCGTCCAACTATCTGTCAAATGCTCTTTACTACACAACATTTTTTGTTGTTATTGTGCGTGCATTTTTTTGTTGTACAACAATAATTTCTTTATTTATTATTTACATTGCATAATTTTGTTCATTAAAACATTTGTTTATAAACAAAAGAAAACGCAAAATACTCTCAGAAAATGTGCAAAAAACGAAACGCAAGACTTAAAAACACAAGTGACAATGAAGTGTGAAGCGTAGCAAGACAAGCCGCCGCATGAAAAAAAAGGGGGGAACGCACCTCCAAGAAAGCTAATGAATCAAAAAAAACATTATGTTGTATTTGACAAAAAAATATTAAATAATTAAAGTTTAACTATTGAATTACAACAGTTTTTGGCAAAATGGCAAATTTTAAGAGCGTGAATTTCTACGATTTGTGCCGCGTTTGCACCGCCACAACGGATCAGAAGATTGACATATTCTCCACGGAAGGAAAAACAAAGAACCTGAGTGCCAAAATTGTGGAATGTTTGCCATTAAGTGTGAGTGGGATTATCGGCTGCGACATTAGCACAACTTTAACGTTATGTATTTCTTAAACTTTTAGATAGAAGAATCCGATCGTTTACCTAAGGTTTTATGTCAGCAATGTGTACAAAATTTGGACACATTCCTGGAATTTCGCAATATATGCCGAAACTCACAGGTGATGCTAACGTCATGCCTAAACACTGCTTCAGCCCAGAATGGCGGTAAAGTGTTGATCAAAGATATCTTATCGTCCAGTGGCAAGAGTTTAAGTGTGGTCAATAATGTTTCCAATTCGATCACACTGCAACCGCAGCATCAGCAACAAACAGTGTCTGTGCCGCAGACGGCAACGCAGCAGCAGCCTGTTTTTACACTGCAAGGTTCCAATCTTATGGCCCAGCCTCAGATAACAACAACATCAGGTTCCTTAAACAATCAGGATTTTTTAAACTCGATCATGCAGGCAGTTGGTATGCAGGTTTGTATACTTTTCCATTTTATTAGCTGGTATATTCTTATTGTCGATTTCATGAGGAATTAAGGAGCGCTTACTGGGTAAACAATAGGCCGATGCAATACCAGATATGCTTAGTATTTGAAATATTATTAATTACGTTCGTCAAGAAATCTGTAGCATTCCAATTTATTCCAATCAACTCATTTAGACCGATGCAATAAAGACTGAAAAACCGACTGTGCCGCAGTATACAATAACAATTGACAACTCCTTTCCGCAAGCAACGATGGCACTGCAACAGCCACAGCAGCAACAAAATCCTGCACCAGCGGCGGCAAAGGAAAAAGAAATAAAAAATAAGTATGTGTTTTTAATGTAATGTACTATCAAACATGAGCAAGTTTTAAACATGTTTCTAATTTCAGTGCTTTGGAGGAGTTTTTAAAAATGAAACCAAATATAAAAGTAACACCAGTGAGTAAAAAACAACAACAGCAGCAGCAGCAACAACAGCAGCAGCAACAACAGCAGCAACAACAACAGCAGCAACAACAGCAGCAACAACAACAGCAGCAACAACAACAACAGCAGCAACAACATCAACAACAACAGCAACAACAACAGCAAGAGCAACAACAATTGCAATTGCAGCAACAAGCTCAGCAAGAACAGTTATTACAACAACAACAGCAAGAGCAACAAGCGCAGCAAGTTCAGCAACAACAGCAACAGCTGGTCCAACTTCAATTACAGCAATTGCAACAACAGCTACAACAACAATTACAACAACAACATCTTCAGCAACAATTGCAATTACTAACATCACAGCTGCACCCCCAGCAAATCACCATTACAGCACCCCCCGCTTTACAACCGCAGTTAGCATCAACAGCAGCACCCGCAACCACAAATACAGAAAACACAGCAGCGTCCACATCTGATGTGGATGACGCCAGTCCTTCGAAAAATAAAAAACCGAAATTAAATTTTGTACTCACACCTCCTACAAACAACGCCTCACTATCGGCAACAATACCCCAATTGGCTTCATCAATTAATCCACAACAGACAGCTTTAGGCCCCCAGATACAGCTACAGTTTCAGCCGACCCTTACTTCCCAGACTCTGTTGCAACAGACCCAGCAGAATTCGAATGCAACGGCTACTGCAGCATTATTATCGAATTTAGCCCCACTGTTGCAACCCCAGACGCAACTAAATGCTGCATTACAAAGTCAGGCCTTGGCAAATGTCGCTCAGAATCAAACGACGAATATGCTATCGCCAAATAAATGTTTCTTGCCCATAACTATAAAAGATGAAAATACAGATCAACAACTCGTGGCACATATTGATGCTAAAAACTTTCTCTTGCCTACAACATATCAACTGCAAATGAAGGTTTGTACAAATAGCGTTTTATGTAATAAGCCGTTTTTCATATATTCGTATTTTTATAGCTTCAACCTCAAATAGCTACGGTTGATGGACAGCCTATAATGCAACTTGCTCCTACGTCAATACCAGCCACATTACAATTGACTCCACAATCATTGAGTGCAAATCATACATTCCAAACAGCTGCAGCGGCAGCGATGGCCAGCATAAATGGCAATCAATCAATCCAAGCTCAAATATTGCAACAACAAGCGCAACCAGCAGTGCCACAAGTAACGCCAACGAAGAACGCAAGCAAGCAGGCGCAGCAAAAGCTGGATCAGAAGCAGCAACCTCAGTCGCAATCACATATAGAACCCCCAGCAAATGTTTCCAAAAATGTTCAAATTACAGCACAACAAATCATAAATCCTGCTGGCAGCGTAAAAACAAATGCAACAACGTTTTCATCGCAGTCGGATTTTAAACAGGAATGTAATAAAAAACCTTCGGATACAGTGATATCTTCCGCAGTTATGAATGTTGATAATTCTAAATTTTCTAATCGGCAAAAATTTAAAATAACACAACAACCTGGTAGTAATACAATCGAAATTACTCCCAACACAACACTAACTCAACAAATCATGCAACAGGTTCAACAGCAACAACAACAAAAGCTGCAACAACAGGTCTCTCCTAACACTACGACAGTGACAACGCAACACGGTGGCATAACCGTGCAACGTATAACTACAAAAGCCAATAGCAATACTATAAGTTCTAATACAGCTGGATCTGTTGCTGACGCCTCACAACATTCCACCAGGTCTGCAAATAGCAGTGCAACACAAACAAATTTGCCTACTTTGCCCATTTTAAATAAAAACAATATTACGATAAGCCGTGTAACGCCACAGAGCCAAAGGCTACAAACATTACAGAGTAATACAAATCTTCCTGCCGGTACCACATTAAAGACAGTAACAGCGCAGCAAAAGAATCGACCGAGTCCAAACCAAACAACGCCGCTTGCCATTGCAACAGCACAGTCACAAACATTGCCCTCAGCCCCTATACAACAGCAACAACAACATAATACATTGCCCACACAAAAACCCCCTCAAGTCATATCAAATATACCCAATACTACACTAAGAATCTCACCGACCAAGAAAATTCTCAAAAAAGTGCCACCAAGACCTATTGCTGCAACAACCAACTCATCGGTTGTAGCGCCGAAACTAACAACAGCAACACCTCAAGCAGTTGTTTCGCCTGCATCTGATCACCAAGCCAATGTGACATCCACCAATATACATCAAGTTAATCAAACGACCAGCAATAGTATTGAATGTGGCCAATGTGGAAAAGTCTTCAAGAAAAAGGAACACTTAACGCAGCACATGAAACTGCACACTGGTATACGGCCATTTAAGTGCAACGAAGAAGGTTGCCCCAAGACATTTAGCCGCAAGGAACACTTGATGCGTCATCAAATATCTCATACTGGTCAAAAAATGTACAGTTGTGATATATGTCAGAAGCCTTTCTCGCGCAAAGATAATCTAAGTAAGCACAGAAAGTAAGTATAAATAATTGTATTATGCATATGTGTATATATGCATATAACATATTAATTTTGTTTTTTGTTTTCAGAATTCATACGGATAACCCCTCAAATACTTACGTGTGTGATGTTTGCAACAAATCATTTGTAGTGAAAGCATATTATGTACAACATAAGCTAATGCATAAAGGTGAAGGAATGTCGCAGGATGAGGAAGAGGTAAACTTAGATAGTATTAGACAAATATGTCGTGTCAAAACATAGTTGTGTATTAAATCTAGTTAATAATTTTAGGACAATAAATCTGTGAAAGTAAATGCAATAAATCAAATTGAGAGTGGTGAGGATGCAAAGGTAAGACAAAATAATAAGGAACAGAAAAAAGAGGGAAAGGATGTTGTGGTACACCATACACCAAGATTGGCACAACAGCAAACGCAGCAACAGCAAACACAGCAACAGCAAAACCAACAGCAACAGCAAACCCAACAGCAACAGCAAACGCAGCAACAGCAAACACAACAACAGCAAACCCAACAACAAACACAACAGCTACCACAGCAACAACAACAACTGCAACAGCAAATTCAAACACAACCGCAATTACAACAACAGCAACAGCCACTTCAACAGCAACTGCAGCTACAACAACAACAGCACCAACAAGCTCAACAACAGCTACAATTAGTGCAACAGCAATTACAACAACTGCAGCAACAACAACAACAGCAGCAGCAGCAGCAACAACAACAGCAACTGCAACCACAAATTATGCATTTACAATTGCCTACATCAATGATGACCACACAAGATTTAGCCGGCAACACCATTACCATAACACAAACAACCAATGATCCCACTACGAATGCTCTAAAGGTTCATGATGGCACTGTCCTGAATCTACCCACATCATTGGCAAATTTTGTGCAATTATCACAAGCACAATTTGTAAATGCTGCCACAGGACAAATAATGGGTCATTTAAAAATTGACAAATGATCAAATACCGGCAGCAGCAGTGCGCCAACTTTACTAGCGACATGTCTCAATATGCTCAAGTGAACCACAGAGTATTTTTTCCAGCTTTAAAATACAAACAAATGGAACTGTTTAATGTGTACTTCAAAGTAAGTTTATACCAGATTATACTCAATGCAAAAAAACAACAAACAAACAAAACTTCCTGTATATATATTTTTATAACGAAATTTTATGCTATTAATTGCGTCCAAAATGATTTTCCATTTGATCACATTGTATTATTAAGCAAAACGATGTTATTTTGGGCGTAACATTTTGTATTCTTGTTTAGGCGAAAAGTTTGTACACACATTCGTTGCGTTTTTTTTTGCTCACAAAAGGTGTTATTTATTTATTGTTTACACATATTTTGTGTACGTGTTTAATTTTTGTTGATATTCAAAGGTATTTCAAATATGTATGTATGTATGTATACATTTTCCAATGGTCACATTTAATTCGTTACAGCTACAGATTTTGCTTTTGTTTATAGTTTATTTATTCAATATTTTAACATGTGTTGTAAAATTTTCAACATTTTTATAGGATATAGGAAAGGTAAAGAATTTTTTTTTCAATATTACTTTGTTTTTCTTTTTTAAAATGTATTGGTTTGTAAAACACGCGTTTTTTAATTTGTTTTTTTTTTGTTAATATTTTGTTTAGATTTTATTTAATTAAGTAAACATTCAAAAATCTGCATAAAAACCATCGCATATTGTTTGTTTTTTTTTTCGTGCTGAACAATCGAGGAATTGGCGACATCTGGGTTTTAGAAATAAGTTCAAGATGTGGAAGAGTTACCGAAGCAGCCATTTTAAATATCGCTAATTATACGTCGCTTCCATCGAAAAGCACTGTTGAAGAGATCATACGATGGGTTGTTGCCTTGCCTTAGGCCTCGTATGCTATAAAATGGCTCAGTAAGGTCCTTTGGTCTTTTCAAGGATTTGCCGCAGTGTGAAAATCTGGTCCGTTGTTGATTCAACACGTCTAAAGCTACACTGAATAGGCCCGATCAGGTAGATAGCACTGTTTATAGTTTCCACATGGGTAAAATGTTAATCCCGCGGAAGTTGAAGCACACACTTGGATCACCTTTCTTCAGCAGCGAACGTAGTACGCTTAGATTAAAATCATCGGACATGTACTCGTTAAGCCAAACTGTGAGCAGGATCTTATAAATGCTCGTTATCAGCTCATCGCCGCCATGATCATGATCTCTGCTGGAAGACCATCGGGAGTTTGTATGATAGATGGACGTTAATTTAAGCCTCTCACATCCAGTTTTTGTCAATAATTTCTTACTGAAATGTCAAATACTGAGCTTGAGTTATTATTATAAGCAGAGAATGTTGTCATCCAGACGGACACCCCTAAAAAGTGGCAGTTTGTAGCAGTTTTTGTCCGACCTTACTTATCTTGGAACTTTACCTCTCCTTCGAAGGTATAAGTTTGCATGTCAAATTTCAGCTTCTTATTTCTTACGGCTGTAATCGCGGTGACAAACAGACTGACACCCCAAAAAAAGGAGTGTGTATGGGATGTGGAAGTAGTTTTTTATTCGATATTGGTCATCTTGGAACTTTACCTCTCCTTCGAGGATATAAGTTTGCATATCAAATTTCTGCTCGATATCTCTCAAACTACGGTTGCAGGGCAGCTGGTATGGGACGTGGGAGTAATTTTTGTCCAATATTGTTTATCTTAGAATTTAACCTCCGTTTAGAAGATAAAAGCTTGCATACCAAATTTCAGCTCGATCAGGCAGACGGTTTACCTAGGGCAAACCGACCTGGGCATACCTGACCTCCCGTAGCACCATCTTTAGACTCCTCGGTCGGAGCTCATAAAGATGTGCTGGTTCCCTCGGGTCCGTGGATTCGGTAATCCTCAAAAGCCTGCCGGAGAAGATACCCTGCGGGGAGCCGCGGATACAGACAGACAGACGGACATATTTAAATCGACTATGAATTTGATGCTGATCATTTATATATATACATATTGTCAAACCTACCACGCCTCCTTAAGAACGTTCCAAATGGAAGAACAAAATCAATATACCCCACACTCCGCTCGTGCGCGCGGTGAAGGGTATACAAATTACACATTACCACAATTACAAGGACCAGCTGGAAATAACAAAGACAACCAAGATATAAAATTTTATATTTCAACTTAAATTTTATTTTTGTTTCACTTGAATCTTCCGTTTTTTAATTACACAAATTGAAAATTAATATTAATAATATTTGTTATTTGTTTATTGAAGTTCGTAAAACATTTCTTAATTTTAGGCACATCTAAAGTAGAAAAATAGGAAAACGTAAAAAAGTATACACACATACATATATGTAGCAGCCATAAATATATAACATCAAAACTAGGGAAATAAATATAAAGCAATTTTCAATAAGTTTATATTTTTAAATCTTATAATGAAGCTAACTGGATCAAAACTCAAACGAAAAGTTAAAAAAGAAAGTTATTAATGAATATACATATGTATTTAGTTTAGCAAGATCTTGCTTTAAAATGTCCAACATTTTTTGTTTTTTTTTTTGGATGGAAGCGTGATTATTTTTATTCTTTGCTCTCTATTGTGAGTATTCCGTTAGGTCTCATTTAAATAGCACCTAATGTTTGAAATGAATGCGAGTTTTGTTTTCTGCCTTACAACAGTATACAATATGAGTAAGTTGTTTTTTTATTTTAAACTCTATATTATTAGTTATTATTTATGGTGTACAAATATCATATGTCGTCGTGTTTTTTTTTTGTAATTTTGTAGTTTTGTAATTAATATATAAGTGTAAAATAAATAAAAATAAATACTTGTCATTGTCGTATTTGCAAATTTAAATATTTATAAAATAAATATGTTTTTAGCAGATCTCATTGTATTGTAAGTACACACACACCCACCCACATCTTAGTTTGTCTATCCTCCTTCCTCTTCCCTCTTTTTATATCTGTCTCTCCGTTAATGTGTCTAGGTTTCTTTTGAATCTGTAAAAAATAGAAGAAAACTAAAAATCAACATAGTTTTAATATTTGCCATCAAATTTTAGCATATAAGTTCATACATTTAAATTAAGCAATTAACAAAATATTGTTTATTCTTCATTGCTAAAGGCAATAAAAACTAATAATAATAAAGATATTTAAATATTTTTTAAAAAAAACATAATTATACTGATGTTTTTTATTAGTTTTACGCTTTATATTGTTAGCATTTTAGAGGTGTTAACTTTTGGAGATAGTATGTAATAGTAAGTATAGAATATACAGTTCAACAGACAAAGTTCAAACCAATATAAACTTTTATTTGCAAATGTACTTAGCATGCCTTTACATAGTGTGAACGTAGCACAGTCTTCTGTCTTTATAAAGCCCGGGGGGAAAAAGGACGCATAAATAATTTATATTTGGCACGTAATATTAAGGTTCTTAATAAGGACTAAGGTAATAAGGACTTAAATAAGAATTTTGTTCTTAAGACCAGTGGTTTGAAGACATGTAGTAAAACTATAAAAATGGTTACAATGTTAAGAGTGTTAATAAATTCGTTACCAAATATAAAAAGTCCAATTCGCTATTTCTGGGCATTTGGTCATATTGTATGGGGTTACCGAAAGGGTCTTAAGAGGCTCCAACAGAGAACTTAACAAAAAGTCTCTTATTTATTCGAACAAAAATCTTAAAAGAAATTTTTCCTTTAATTTCAAAATAAATTAACTGGGCAAATTTAAATATACTCAAGTTATCCGTTTTGGAAGTTATGGCAGAAATATAAAGTTTCTACAAAAAGGTAATTTTTTATGGGAGGTAGCAGAATGAGTCGGCCGATATAGTCCATATTCATTCCTTAGTCCAATTTTCTTAAGCGTACATCTCTTGCAAAATATGACAGAATTCAGTGTACTTACAAAAAAGATATGTATGTAAGACTATGAGGGTGAATTCTGTCATTTGTTTTGAAGTGACCATAAGGTTGGAGGGAAAGGTTTTGATTTTCTGAGGGTTTGTCTTTTATTATAAGGTTATTGTACTGACTAAATTTAAAGATTCTCCAGCTGTTCGTCTAGAAGTTATTAGAGAAATACTATTTCTCTAAATATAGGGATAGTTTTATTAATAGAAGAAAAACGAACTGGCTCATCTATAAGAGGGTTCTAGAGAGCAAGTTACCCAGGTGTCCGATGATCGACGACAAGTTTATACTGTTGAAATATTAACTTACGTCATAGCTGAGGCAAGGGAAAAATCCATGGAATGCAGGAAACTATTTAACAACGCGAATAGAGATGGCGACTGGAGCGCATATAAGTCTTTAGTTAACAGTTTCAAGAACCTGACCAGGAAGGCCAAAAGGCAGTCAGTGAAAAATTCTGCAGTAATGTAGAAAGCTCTTCGGACACTAGTCGGCTACGTAAGGTTTTATCCTCGAATCCAACAATACCATCTTACATACAAAGACCAGATGGTACATGTACCACTAACAGCCTCGAAACTTTGGAGGTGCTGATGGAAGCGCACTTCCCAGGTTGTCGGGATTACCAGTATTTGAAAAACTCGGTCCGCTATAACTTCGATATCTCCAACATACCGATTTCTGAACATCGAATTTAACGGGCTTTCAAAAGTTCCCACTCTTTTAAATCAGCGGGACCCGATGAAAATATTCCCGCGGATTTAAAAAAGAACATCAAAGTATTGACGCCCTGGCTTCTGACAATGTTCAAAGCCTGTCGAAAGCTGTCGCACATTCCAACGAGATGGTCAATCGCACACTATGGAAATAAATGTTGCATATATCAGAAATATGATGCATAGAGGAAATAAATGATGCATATATCAGATCATCTCATCAGCATGCCTACACGAAGGGCAAATCCACAGAAACTGCTTTACATTCGATAACCAGCCTCATAACCCCTAAAGTACAGGGAATACGCTCTCGTTGCCTTCCTGGATATTACTTTCTTACTTACTTAGCTGGCACTTCTTTGCAATCCCATTGGATTATATAGCGCACGTAGAAAAATATTATAAGCGCCTCGAGAAGCGCAAAAGCTTCTTCTCCTGTTAGTCACACCGAGTTCTGTAAGGTTCTCAGTAACCTGGTCTTACCAACGGAGTTTGGTCGCCCTCTTCAGCGCCGTCCACCGAGTTCATTGTCGAATACTTTTCGAGCTGGAGCATTTTCGTCCAAGCGTGCAATATGACCTAGCCAACGCAACCGCTGCACCTTAATGCGTCTCAACACGTCAATGTCAGTGTACGTCTCATTATTCATACGACGCCGATACTTTCCGTTAACTTTGATGGGCCCATATATTTTACGGAGTATTTTTTTCTCGAACTTTGCCAGAACCGATTCATCCGCTTGTGTCATAACCCAGGATTCTGAACCATACATCAAGACAGGTATCAGTATCTGGTATAGCTGGATTTTTGTTCGTCGAAAGATGGCTCTGTCATTGAATCGCTTGCTTTGTCCGAAATAGCATTTATTGGCAAGCAGCATTCTTCTCCGGATTTCGAGGCATTATTCCTTTTGCTGATGGCGGAGCCTGGTAGAAAAAATTATCTATCACCTCGTAATTATAGTTATCAAAGTTCAGGCAGTTTCCCAAACGAGTAGATTCTCTGTTCGTTGAAACTAATAACTTCGTTTTGTCCTCGTTCACCGTTAAACCCAATTTCGCTGATTCCTTCTGTATACCTGAGAGGCTGCTGTCACATCCCGCAATTTTCGACCGATGATGTTTACGTCATCAGCGTACGCGAGTAGCATGTGGCTTTTGTTGAATATCGTGCCACTCTAGTTTACTGCAGCTTTTCTCATTATCATCTCCATCACTATGTTGAAGAGGTCACACGATAGGCCGTCGCCTTGTTTTAGGCCCCGTCTGGTATAGAATGGCTCCGTAAGTTCCTTGCCAATCTTCCCTGAAGACTTCGTGTCAATTAGCGTCATTCCGTAAAGGCGCCATGGCCATGGCTTCGATTAATTTCTGCCGTTTCGGGCAGTCGAAGGCAGCTTTATAGTCGACTTAAAAATGGTACGTGTCGATCTGTTTCTCTTGGGTCTTTTCCAGGATTTGCCGAAGTGTGAAAATCTGGTCAGTTGTTGATTTTCCAGGTCTAAAGCCACACTGATAAGGCCCGATCAGGTTGGATAACACTGGATTGAGCCTTTCACATAGCACACTCGACAGGACCTTATATGCGATGGGTAAAAGGGTGATCCCGCGGTATTTGGCATATACACTTGGATCACCTTTTTTTTTAGCACAGGACATAATACGCTTACATTCCAATCGTCGGGCATGCACTCTTTAAGACAAACCGTGCGCAGGAGCTGGTGTATGCTCGTTATCAGCTCCTCGCCACCGGACTTGTAGAGCTCTGCCGGGAGTTCATCGCAACGGCTGTTTTATTATTTTTCAGCCGCGACATTGTTCTTTTTACCTCGAGCTGGGCAATCTAAGCCGTCGTCGACAATTGGGGTGATACCTTCACGTGCGCTAGCTTCTGGAACCAACACTTGCTGGAAGCTGGGACCAGATATCTATCCTTGTCCTTACAGCCTCACCTCTATCCCTGTATCGCTCTATGTATATAGTTGTTCTTTCGTGCCTTCATCTGACGTTTTTTTGTCGTTTAAATAGCTGTCTCACCTGTTTTACTGTCTCTTTGTGCCGTTCCCTTACAGCCCGGGTTACAATTAGCTGTAGCGTTGACCTATAAGCAGCATCCTGTTCCCCAGACAATATGCGACATTCTTCATCGTACCAGGATTCATCTGAGCGCCGTTTTTCATATCCTCGACAGAAGTAGAGGAGTTGGGCTGCAACCAGGTTATAAACCGAGTGCATATTAGCACCACGTATCACAACCACGCCCATGACACTAGATGCATGTCTGCCATCAATTACCACATGATCAATTTGATTTTTGGTGTTTTGATCGGGGGATAGCTAAGTTGCCTTGTAGATATCTTTGTGCTAGAATCTGGTTCCACTCACTACTATGTTCCTTCCCGCTACGAAGCTAACCAGTCTAAACCCGTTGTCTGACTTGTCGGTATGCAGGCTGAATTTACCGATCAATGGATCAAGCACATCTTCCCTTCCTAAAGTCTCCCAGAACAATGTTAATGTCGTGGCCAGGGCATCGGCCACGCCTCTATCCTCCGTCGGGGCATGTGCTCAAATCAGCGTGATGTAGAAATATTTCGCCTTGATGCGGATTGCGGCTATTCGATCAATAACAGGTTTGAATCGCGATACAAGATATCTTGAGTCTCTCGACAGCTACAAATCCACATCCAAATTCGTGCTTTGTTGTTGTTGTTGTAACAGCTGGTGGTTAGCTGGGGTGATAATTCTTTATACCGATTTTCAATTTATCGGCACTCGATCGGGCATGTAATCCGATTATCATACGATCATTGTTGGCAACTCTGTTTCGTTCCTTTGTAGATAACAAGGTTTGTGTCAAGGATTGTTAGGTGTTGTTGTTGTGAGTTTTAACCGCCAAATTCCACCAGAGATGGCGCCAGCTGGCTTAGTGCTTTTCGGCATGGCAGCTGTAATAGATTTCGCAATTTTTACGTCGCGAACATCCATGTCCTGTCCATCTCATGTCCTAGATGGCGTTGATGTTAGCCTTATAATTTTTGAGGACATCCGCCAGTCGGATAGTGGCACCTTCTTTATAGAGTGTCCGGACGTTCCAGGTGCATATCCTTAAATCATGGTCCATATTACGTTTGCGGGGGTCGTCAACATTTGGGGTGTTTCGATTGCTACTTTTTCTTTCTCGTATTTTCGTAGCCAGTAAAGGACCTGAAGGCGGGTGGCTAGCCCAACTATCTGCGTTCACCGCTCACTATCAGCCGCTATTCATGATGAAAAAATATCACGAACAACGTTGTCAAGGTGCCACCAGAGATGCAAGTTTTATTTTACATCTCCAACGGCACCCATAATAACCCTACGGGAAAATGAACCGGTACAGTATCAGTCACGGGAACGGTTCCCTGGGGTGCATGAACCGGTTCTAGTTCCAGAACTTTTGTATGTAGAGAACCGGTACGTTTTGTATGGGGTTGGCCACAAAAGTGTCAATTGGCACCTAATTGATACTTTGTGATGTGTCTTGAACCGGTTCAACAGTACAAGCCCTACGACAGATTCAGTATAAACCAGTCACCTAACTATGATATCTGTTTTTTTTTAATGTGCTCCAAAATAAGACAAAAAAATTATATGAAACTTTTTGATAAAATTGTCTAGGGTTAAATTATATATAAATATTTTATATTTTTCTGACTTTTCTACTTATTTATAAACTACAGATCAGTCAAATTGACTTTTTTTCACACTTAAGAACCAGTTTGGTGACACATCCCCTCTTCACCCGTCCTGAGATTCGTACACACAGGTAAATTAACACCACTTTTCCTGTAGGGAATTTTTTGAAAAGTTAAAAAAGACTGTTGGAGCTGAATTAGACCACCCAGTGAGTAAATAACACATTGAAATATGAAATGAAAAGTGAAAGTTTGCCAATTACTGTTACAATTTCAAACACCATGATAATCGTCTAAATGACATCAACCTAAAAATTCTATAACATTTACCAAATATTTATTTTAATATTGCAAAGGTGAGCCAATTTAATATCTGTTTATTTTTCTACACTATAAGTAAACCGTTCAATATATCTGTTTAATATTAGCCATTTTCTCTATTTAAATAATTAATTTTGTTTACCTTAATCTATTTGCAAATTCATACAAGAAATACCAATGAAATGCCAACTATAATAATAATAACAGCCGTTAATTTGAAATTAAAAATTCCACTGAACTGATTTTTTCTATCGAACATGTTAGCGAATGCGTACTGAGATGTTTTTGTTGTTGTTGGAATTTATGTTTAGAAGTGTCTGCCACTAATATTGATTTATTGCTTAGTAAAAATTGTATAAAAGTCGAGAGAAATTGTGAGTTATGTGCTTAGATTAAATTCACACATGTACATACTAACATATTTATAAACAATTCAAATTGAAAAATCTCCACGTATTTTGAACATTTTCATGTTAGGGAAATAAAGGAAAAAGTATTAAGAAAATTAGCTTTAAAAACACATTGGCTAGATTTTATGTTATTAAAACGTGATTTTTAGAAAATTCTTATTTTGTATAGAAAATTATTAAAAATTTGACTTTGTTGTTTAACGATAATTTTTATTTGCATAATTGAACATTAGCGCAATAGGTGTAGAAAATTTATAATACCGAGAAAATGTAAGCTGCTAAAGCTAAGTACAGACGGTTGCCAGAAATAGCAATATTGTCAAATCTGCTAATGTACCGGCAATGTACTGACATGTACAGTGTTGCCATATAATTAATCTCTGCAAATGGTGAAATTAGCAGATGCATAAACTTTGCACATCAGCAAATTAAATGTGTTTGCAATTATCTTAGAAAAATTTGAAGGTGGCAATATTTTGCGTTTCAGACGATTATCGGATGTCTGGCAATATTTTTGTTTTACAATGATTTTTCTGCCAAAGTTGCCAAAATTTAAAGTGCACACGGTTGTTGGACATTTTCTGCAAATTTTTGGGCGATATTGTAAGATCTGGCAACCGTCTGTGCGTAGCTTAAGGATAAGAGAGGGCTTTCCACATACTACACAAGTACTCACCCGGAATTGGTATTATAGAGTACTCGCAACAAGTCTCTCTATGCTCTGTGCAAATGTCTCTGAAAAATTTAAGGATAATAAAATCGCCAACTGGTGGTCAATGACGAGGATTAGGTAGCCGACGACGACAATTTGTGACAACTAATGTGTATACAAAGCTGTCATTGACAGGTAGATATGTATCACATATCCCGAAGTGTTGTCTTGTCAGGCGAGATTTTGATGAGATAAATAAAAAACACTAAAGTGTTGCCTTACAATTTTAATTCTTGTGAGCAATACAATATCCTGCCTTTCTTTATTATACAATTTTAATTATATAAGAGATTCTGATGTTTTTTTCTTCCTCTGATACTTCGATTTTGTATTGATAGACCAGAATATTAAACACGTAAAGTGTTAACATCATATATACATATGTATATAATATTCCTGAAATGGCATGTGACCGGCCGACCACCCATTATCATCGACAATTTCGAATATGGAAAATGTTCACACCTTGTGATTACTCAGCAAAATAATTGGAAATTTTCAATTGCTATTGCAGTCATCAATATGTAGTACATTTAATGCTAATAAAAGAAATCACCTGCTGTTACCAAGAAGTGTTAGCAAATTTCTTTTCGTTTAGCGTATTTCACAATATCCCATTTTGGTAATCGACTGATGTATTTCGAGACGGTCACGTAGTCTAGCTTAAATGTGTTTGGAATAGAAGTAAGTTATTAACAAAAATAGTTATGAATGAATAATTTTTTTAAATGTATTTCACAGAACCTAATCACAAGTGTTAAGGTAAAGACCTAGGGCATACTATAAAAGGGTACTTTGTGTCTGATGACGAATCTACGGCATGGCGAATCATGTTCATCCGTGATTTCGCTAGTCAAACAAAAAATCCATAGGCGGCTTCCCGGGCAGCGACTGTCTCACAAAAAACGGCTGAAATGAATCCTGGCAGTAGGAATAAAATGCGGAACCTGGTGGGTTAGGCTTGCCACCCTCCACCAGTATAATGGCAGAGAATTTTATTCTTATTAGCCTTTAAAACAGCTTGACACATATATATTTATATCTTAGTGTCTAAGTCAGAGGCTGACTCCCTTTTAACTGATGAGAAAAAAGCTGTTACCTCTCGCATCGTTCGACCGATAATGTCGATATCATCCGCATATTAAATATGGTGCCAGACATGTTAACCGCTACTTTCCTTAGCACCTTCTCCATTACTATGTTGAACAGCATACTTGACAAACCGTCACCCTGTCTAAGACCTCTCGTCGTATCGAATGGTACAGATAGATCCTTGCCAATCCGAACAGAGGATTTGGTATTCGTAAAGGGTACACCGGCAGAAACGAATTATTTTCGCAGGAATACCGAACTCAGACATGGCTTCGTATAGTCGATGCCTAATGGGACTATCGAAGGCAGCTTTGTAATCGACAAAGAGGTGGTAAGTGTCGATTTGCTTTTCATGGGTTTTCTCCAGAATCTGCCGTAGTGTAAATATCTGATCCGTCGTGGATTTGCCTGGTCTAAAGCCGCACTGATAGGGTCCAATCAGGTTTTCCACAATTGGCTTTAGACGTTCACACAGTATGCTAGACAGGACCTTATATGCAATCGGTAAAAGGCTAATTCCAAAGACAACAGACAAGACAACTGAGATAGCCAACGCCTATTCCAACCAACTCACTGAACTACTTCGGTATGCTCCAACTCCCGAAAATACTAGCGCACAATGGCAATATATTGCCCACTCGATGGAAAGGAGTTCGTGGACGGTACTGGTGTATGTAAAGCGCTCGCAAGATAATTCCTGGTACGATGAGGAATGCTGAAATGCCTTCCGAGAACAAAGTGCTGTATACATGGCCTAACTGCAGCCAATGGCAACGCGAGCTGTTCATGAAAAGAACAGGGAGAAGAGGCGGGAGGCGACTCGACTCTTCAGGCGAAAAAGCAACAGCTGAAGGAGCGGAATAATGTATGTATTAAAGAATACAGTAACAAAGGTAAAGCCCGAAAATTCTACCAGAAGATAAAAGGTAGGGTATATGGAACAGATCTTCCCTTCTGTAAGGACAAGGATGGTCAGCTCGATACTGACTCCGAGAGCGTACTGAGAATATGGAAAGATCACTTCTGCAACCTATTGATGTCTGAAAACTCGGCTGATGAAGACTGTGTACCAATCCGAGATGATAACATCGAGTGTCCACCTCCGAGCCAAGCTGAGATAACAACTACCATATCCCGCCTAAAGAACAACAAGGTCGCTAGGGCTGATGGGCTTCCAGCTGAGTTGTTTAAGGTGGGTGGATATGAGCTTTGTTTTGAACATGCAACAGCTCATAGAAAATATTTGGTTTCAGGAGATCATGGTCGAGGAATAGAATCTCAGTGTGCTCTGTCCTGTCAAAAAAGTGCTTATTCCACTTATCCACTACCGTGTAATAAGCCCTTACCGATTGCGTATAAGGTCCTATCTGGCATATTATAAAGCCAATTGTGGAAAATCTGATTGGACACTATCGGTGTTGCTTTAGACCAAGCAAATCTACAACGGATCAGATATTTACCCTACGGCAAATTCGGGAGAAAAACGATGTGTTAAGCAAAGCAGCTCGCATATGCCGATGATATCGACATTATCGGTCGGACGATGGGATAGGTAACAGCAGTCTGCTAATCTGTGGAATGGGAGTCAGCGAAAATGGCAGCAACCTCTTTGGGGCAAGGAAAATAGTTGTCCGATCTTACTCAAATTTCCGTCATGCAAAAAAATCGTCCATACATTTTGCTGGCGCCCTAATGTACATTTAACATTTGCTTGTCGTTGAGAATGAATTCTGAACCCTAAAACTATTGACTATGTACCTCTAGACTAGAGTGGCTCAAGATCATATGGAAAATCTAAATTATGAAAAAAATTTGCAGTTGAATCAGATTATAAATGTACGTTTTCTTAATAGTCCATAGACCGAATTTTAGCACCCTACACCCTTTGGGAAAGCAATGCACTTCGGTAAAAGTGTTGGTGACTCCAGTACAAATGTTAAAAAAAATGTCAGTTTCACTCATCGGTAAGACCTATTTTTTGTTATTAACCATATATAGTCGGATACTCTAAAATTTGTAAAGGGTCCGTCATCTAACTTTTTTTTCAACTAGTGCTTATTTCGTGAATGGTAACACTTAGCTCATGTCTGATTTGACAGATAATTAGTTTTATCCTTCCGCTGAACGAATATGGTTGTGTATACGCTTGAACAACGCTGGGAAATATTGCGACATTACTTTGAAAATCATGGTAATGTTTTGCCAAAAAAAATCATCTTTTCAAATGATGATGTAAACAAGCATTTGGGGCACAGAAAACCCGCACGCATACATTGAAAAGCCGATGCACACAAAACGAGTCACTGTTTGGTGTGGATTTTGGTCCAGAGGCATAATTGGGCATTTTTTTTTCGAAATTGAGCAAGGAGTTGCCGTTACAGTCAATGGCGATCGTTATAGGGCCATGTTGAACGAGTTTTTGTTCACAAAAATTGAAGAGGAGGATATTTGCAACATTTGGTTTCAACAGGACGGCGGTACGTGCCACACAGCCGAAGCTACACTCGATGTGTTGCGCCCTGTTTTTGAAGATCGCATTATTAACCGCAGAGCTGATGTCGTTTGGCCACCTCGGAGCTGCGATTTGATACCGTTGGACTATTATTTGTGGGGTGCCCTCAAAGATAAGTGTTACGCCGACAAGCCAGAGACAGTTGACGCTTTAAAGGACAATATTCGTGAAGTCATTGGTGAAATACAGCTGCACACAATCGACAATGTGCTTAAAAATTGGACCGATCGTGTAGGCTACTACATGGCCAGCCGAGGCAGCCATTTGAATGAAATTATTTTCCATTATTAACAGTAAGGATTGTACTTTCAAAGGTTATTTCAATATCATTCTAAACATATATAACCCAGTAATAATTTTCTAAGCAGCCCTCGTATTATAGCAAGTTATAAAAATGTTCGGAATTTTTTAAATGCAAAAAATGTGTAAATTATAGATTTTTTTGGAAAATTAAAAAAAAAACTGTCACTTTAACCTTTTATTTGGTATACAACACGTCTGTGCAAATAGCCTCCTTATATTTATAAAACAATTATTTATTTGGAGTTATAATTTAGATTTTTGTAAAGCGTAGCTTTCTTCGCTAAAATTTGTTTATGAAATATATTGTTAAACGTCACTAACGAATCATGTAAAAATAATTACTCGTAAAATTGATATTATTAAAAAAAAATAAATAAGGGAAATTGGTAAGGTGCATATCAAATTAATAGACACAATCCAACCTTTTTTTATGTTGTGTAAAAATAATCTAATAATAAGGTATGTTTTAAATAAAATCGGATATTGTATTTGTGGAATATTTGAATTTATTGTTATTAGCTATAATACGAGGGATGTTCGCGAAAATATTACGAATTTATATATCTGTGGAAAGGTAGTAATGTTATTTTTAATTTCATGTATATATTAGTACAGTGGCTAGGATGTTTAAATATAAAAAAAAAACTATTACTTTTCTGATCTTGAGCCGAATTTGTTGTATCATTTCGATACACTTAACGTAAATTAATAAAAAAAAAATATTTTAAGAAATTTTTCCAGTTTAAAGGTAATTTTGGTCCGCTTTCTACAATTCTAAGATTAAATGACCATATAGCGTTAATATACCTGAGGTTGCCTATAACAATCTATTATTTAAATTAAAGTTAAATAAATTTTTTTTTAACACATTTGTACTGGAGTCGTCTGCATTTAAGGTCGAGGTGAATCGCCTTCCCACGATTGTAGGGTGCTAAAATTCTGTATATAGATTTCTAGGGGAACTCGCTTTCATAATCTGATTCACCACCTTAAGATTTCGCACATTTAGTATTTTGAGAGAATGGAGAATTTTCTAATTTGAGCCTTTCTGATTGTTATTCATTTGGGAATAGCCAGAAGCTCTCTTTGGAGGTTCTCAAGCAGCTTACTACGTCCGAGAGATCCCGTATTCCCAGTATACCACTTATGGGTCTTAGGAAGTAGGTAACATAAGTTACTGAAGCTGAACAGAGAGGCTCTCTTAGTGGCTTTGGCAGCCCCAAGTAACTAGGATCGGGTGCGGTGGCCTAATAAGCCACTCTCCTTAAACAAAACACTTATTATGAAAACACGAAGAAAAGAAAAAACAGGAACCCCCCAAATGTTGACGACCTCCGCAAACGTTATAAGGATCATGATTTAAGAAAATGCCCCTGGAATGTCCGAAATCCCTACAAAGACGGTGCCTTTATCCAATTGGCGATTGTCCTCGACAAATACAAGGCTGACATCACCGCCATACAGGAAATTAGACGGAAGGGACAGGGATGCACACGACGAATGAACTGTGACATCATTTACAGCTGCCATGCAGAAAGACACGAACTTGGATGTGGTTTCATAGTCGGCAAGAGATTTCGACACCTGGTCTCGAGGAACGAACTTGGATGTGGTTTCATAGTCGGCAAGAGACTTCGACACCTGGTCTCGAGGAACGAACTTGGATGTGGTTTCATAGTCGGCAAGAGACTTCGACACCTGGTCTCGAGGTTCAACCCTGTAAGTGACCGTATAGCAACTATTCGCATCCGGGAGAAATATTTTTACATTACACTGATTTGTGGTTACGCCCCGACGGAAGACAAGAACGATGTCATTAAAGATGCATTCTATGAGCGCCTGGAGGACATTAAAATTTTTCTGGGAGATGTTAATGCTAAAATAGGAGGGAAGATGCTCAGCAGTCGGAAAATTTAGTCTATACAACAACTCCGATAATGGAATCTGATTGGTTAGTTTCGCGTCGGCAAGAAACATGGTTGAGAGTGGAACCAGATTACCGCATAAAGATATCCACAATGCAGCCTAGATATCTCCCAATCAAAATACAAGAAATCAGATTGATCACGTGGTAACTGATGGAAGGCATGTCTCAAGCGTTATTGACTCGGATCACCACCGAGTTACAGCACACTATTGAGTAGTGCTAAAAACTCTCGTAACCAAGCGCATAGTAAGCTAAACATCACAAAGCTGCATACCACCGAGATAACTATTGCCTACTTCAACCAACTCTCTCAATTCCTCACACAAACTCCTCTAGTTCTGATGTTCCCGACACACAGAGGCAGCATATTGCGAATTCTATGATCACAGCTGCAGCATTCCCGAAGGCAGCATAGGTGACGAAATCACACTAATCATAGACGACGGAGTGGATTGTCCACCACCGAGCCAAAACGAGATCAGCACGGTAAGCGCAAGGCTTAAAAATAGTAAAACTGTGGGAGCCGATGGACTATCGGCTGAGCTTTTTAAAGCCGGCTGCGATGAGCTGCCAACATGCATGCACCAGCTCATATATACGATTTGGCTCAAGAAGAATGTCCGATGATTGGAATCTGAGTGTTTTTCGTCCTGTGCTTAAAAAAGGCGATCCAAGTGTGTGTACCAACTATCGCGGGATTAGCCTTTTACCCATCGCATGCAAGGTCATGTATAGTGAGTTATGTGGAAGACTAAAGCCTATTGTGGCGAACTTGATTGGAACTTATCAGTGTGGCTTTAGACCTGGTAAATCCACGATCGACCAGATATTCACACTACGACAAATCCTGGAGAAGACCCAAGATATGCAGATCGACACCTAAATGTCTCTTCATCGACTACAAAGATGTCCGATACGACAGAAATTGTGAGATGCTATAGCATATATGGCTAAGTTTGGTATCCCCGCGATGCTAATACGACTTCGCGGGATGACACTGACTGACACAAGGTCTTTAGTGAAAATTGGCAAAAATCTGAAGGAGCCATTTTATACCAAGCGAAGCTTCAGACAAGCCGTTAGACTGTCTTGCGATCTCTTTAACATCGTAATGGAGGTGATCATGCGGAAGGCTGTAGTAAACAGGAATGTTATCATATTCAACAAAAGTCACATGCTGCTCGCGTATGCCGATGATATAGATATCATCGGCCGTGGATTGCGGGATGTTACTGCGGCTTTTTTGATAAATGAAGACAAAACCAAGTTATTTGCTTCAACGAACGAAGAGTCCACTCGTCTGGGACGCAGCGTGAACGTTGACAACTATAACTATGAAGTGGTAGATGATTTGGCAAAAGTGCAGAATATGGGGCGGGAGCCCAAAAAAAAAATGCCATCCCCCCTAAATACGCCCCAAAACACGAAAATCGACGTCAAAGTAGTCGCTAAGGGGGGCCAAAAAAAGGGGCCCCTTGGGTTCTATGATGGCCTCCCCATGTGTGGGCACTCAAATGAAAGATATTTTCGAGACGATGGATATACCAAAAAAATAATTGAAAAAATGTGAAAAAATCTTGGAAAAAGTTAGAAAAATTTAAGAAAATAAATTGAAAAATTCTAAAAAAAAATAGAAAATCAAAAAAATCGCGATTTAAAAAAAAAAATTTTTTCTGAAAAAACCCCGTAAACAATTTAAAAAAATGGGAAAAAATCATGGAAAATAAGAATAATTTAAGGAAATGAATTGAAAAATTCCATAGAAAAATGAAATGTTATCAAAACTTTTATGTAAAATTTTACATTTTTTTTTAATTTTTTAAGGTTTTTAATGAAAAATTTCAAGGAATATGTAAAAAAATTCAAGAAAAAGTCCAAAAAGAAATATTTTAAAGAAGAAATTTAATTTAAAAAAGGATAAAAGTGAAAAAATTAAGAAAAATTTTAAAAATATTTAAAAAAAGCTATGTATTGTAATTATAATTTATTTATTTTTTTTGATATATCCCTTTAAAATATTATTTGTTTTTAAATTAGAGCTGTAACGGTTGAGATGGTGATGGCGCGATTTTTTAAAGAAAAATTATTTTTTGGTATATTCCGGGAAAAATATTTTTTTTTTTGTAAATTAGAGTCAAAATGGATATGTTGGGCGTCCGCGCGATTTTTTTAAAAATATTTTTTTTTGGCATATCCCGGAAAAAATATAATTTTTTTGTAGTACCCGCACCGAAAGGGGCCTTTTTTGACCCCCCCGGGCCCCATGGGCCTGAGCGCCAACCACTTACCTACCATTCCGATGTTTGGGGAACAAGACGAAGACAATGACATATTTTTTTTTTAATCGGGCTCCCGCCCCATATTCTGCACTTCAGCCGATGATTTTGTCTACCTTGGCTCCGCCGTGAACAAAAATAATAATGTCAGCCTGGAAATCAAAAGAAGAGTATTGATCGCAAACCGTTGCTTTTTAGTATATTCCAGGAAAAATATTTTTTTTTTTGTAAATTAGAGTGAAAATGGACATGTTGGGCGTCCGCGCGATTTTTTTAAAAATATTTTTTTTTTTGGTATATCCCGGAAAAAATATTATTTTTTTGTAAATTAGAGTGGAAATGGATATGTTGGGTTTAGTAGCGCCGCAGGTTTAAACGGTCCAGGAGAGCCGTAGGAACCTAAAAATAACATCGTTGGATTCGTCTCGAAAATATCTTTAATTTGAGTACCCGCACCTGGGGGGTCATCATAGAACCGAAAGGGGCCCCTTTTTTGACCCCCCGGGCCCCATGGGCCTGAGCGCCAACTTTGACCTACCATTCCGATGTTTGGGGAACAAGACGAAGACAATGGCATATTTTTTTTTTAATCGGGCTCCCGCCCTATATTCTGCACTTCAGCTGATGATTTTGTCTACCTTGGCTCCGCCGTGAACAAAAATAATAATGTCAGCCTGGAAATCAAAAGAAGAGTATTGATCGCAAACCGTTGCTACTATTCGCTAAGCAAGCGATTTAAAGACAAAACGCTCTCTCGAAAAAAAAATATTCAACTTTACCAGACTCTGATCCTACCTGTCTTGCTCTACAGCGCAGAATCCTGGTTCATGACACAAGCGGATCAATCTATTCTGGGAGTCTTCGAGAGAAAAATACTTCGCAAAATATTTGGACTCATCATCGTCAACGGCGAGTATCGTCGTCGAATGAACCACGAGCTGTATGAGCTGCTTTGTTGACGATGTCACTTGAGGCACTTAACCCCAGGCTAGCTTCTAGATTTTATCTTTATAAATACTAGGGATGTAACAAACGTTCGCATTCGCATATGCGAATTATTCGCATCATTTTGTACATTCGCTTTCGCATTCGCATTCGTATAAATATATATTTCAATATTCGCATTCGCTTTCGCATTCGCAAAAAAATTTCTTTAATACAAGTAATAATGAGACTGAGGCCGACATGCAAGTGGTTATGTTTTCAGTCTCTCATGAAAAAAAATTGTTAGCTGAATACAATAAATAAAAAAAACATATTTCAGAAGATCCTGTATTGTGGTGGAAACGAAATACCAAAAGTTAGCGCCTTTGACACGCCAGTTCTTAGCTACGCCTCCGGGAAGTGTCCCCAGCGAACAGTTGTTTAGATGAGCCGGACTTATCTATGATCCACTAAGAACTAGATTGCATAGCGAAAAAGGAGCATAGCTTCTTTTTGTTAAATACAACTTGGCTCTACTAAACTTTGAATACTGAATACGTCAAAGTTTTCGAAAGTAAATAAAATTATTGTTTAGTTACCTTAAAGACTGAATTTCTGAGAATTATATATACTTTTGTTTTTGTTTATTTTGAAATAAATATTTTATGTTTAATTACTTAACTGGAAGGCATATTTTTATTTGAAAAGGCAGACAGTAGGAATGATACTAAACTATTCGTTTACGCAAACCATTTTTTGACTTTCGCTAAACAATTTTGGAATATTCGCTTTCGCATTCGCATTCGCAAAAACCAAAAATAAGTATTCGCATTCGCTTTCGCAAAAAAAATATTCCAATATTCGCTTTCGCATTCGCTAAAGCACATTCGTTACATCCCTAATAAATACTACATAATGACAAACAAAATATGAGGCTGGCGTTTGTTTGTTCCCAGTGTTTGCAATTTATTTATGACAACGTACATATTTTTGTAACACAACAGCTCTATTGTGATCTTGCAGAAAATTTGCGTCTATGATTTACTTTATCACCAATCACTTACACATTTTTAATTACTTACATACGATTAACATAAAATCTGCGCCATTCATAGTATTATTAAGTAGAAAAGTGCTCAAGAAAATAACAATAACAAGGCAATCATCATTCCGTTTATAATAAAATTTGTTTTTATTTAAAATGAATAATTAAAATATGTATTAAATGGAAATAAATAAATAAGCGAAAATAACGGGAACTTAAAAATAAACTTAATTAATAAAATGTTAAGGCGTAATCTACAGTATTAAATTAATGGCGCATGAAAACAAGAGACTCCCAATTGAAGACCGACAAAAGAAAACCTTGTGAAGTAAAAGCAACGTAAGTAACTTCAAGGCAAACAAACACTAGGACTCACTGGGAAATTTGAATTGACGTTTAAAAGGGAATGTTACAAAGGATAACAGACAACTTCAGTCTATGGAGTACACACAATTTCCAAATGAGCTATACTGTTTGTTAAATTTTAGTTAAATGTGTTAGTTAGTTAGCTGTATTCTTTAAACAATTAGTCTTTGGTTCAATCATTACAGAACTTTAAATAAAATACAAAAATGTGTTTTAATTAAAAATAAACTTATAAATAATTTAAATTATAACGTTAGAATATGTTTTTGTAAATTAAACCAAGCTTTTTAAAGGGTATGGGATGACAAATGTATATGGTAGAAAATACCCCTACTACAGGTATTTTAGCCAAACACTACAATGCGGTTGTGCGTGTGTGTGTGTGTGTGATGAGCGCATGTGCAACTCTACATGAGGCGTAAGCATTGTAACAAAACTTTTGTCACGCCACCAAATGTACAATGTTGATGGACAACAGGGATCTCAGACTACATTTGGACACTGCACAAGTTGTGAAAGAAGACAGGACAAAACAAACAAAAAGGAACGTGAAAAGAAAAAGAGAAATGTAAAACAGAAGCTTTTTTTTAATACTGCATTTGTTGTTTTTTTTTCGAACGTGGATTTGTGTGTGTGAAATACTATATGAAATATCAGACTACTAACTTTTGCCATATCCAGTTCGTACGAGTGAGCACTTAGAGAGATTTCCTTTCCAAATGTTGACTTGTTTTTGGTGGATGTGGAGGGGGGCTGAGGCAATCTAAAGTTACCAAAATGTTAAGGGGCTTATTGCTTACACCACCACTACCACCATCCATTCGCTTCTACGCATATTTAAAGGTTAATTCCGAAATTTTCTTAACATCACCCCACACTTGCAGTGATTTGATTTCGGAAATATCAAAATATGGCTCATACGTAGTAATACGATTTGGGGTGTTCTCATAGATTTTATAAACATCGATTAAGCCATCTTGGAATGCAAACTCTAATTCGAATATTGAACCTAAAACAGAATAATTGAAAATTGTGTCATCATTATTATTGTTATTGTTGCTGTTGTGGCCATTGTAGCGTTCGCTGTGGCCATTAGTGTCCTTGGCATACAACACACCGTCTAATTTATCGTAGACCTGTTCCAGATGTTCAACCCAGCTGCCGTTGTCCTTGTAGTTTTCCACAATGACATTTTCGTCGAGGATCCATTTGAAGTGATATGTAATAAATTCGGGATTTTTACAGGACTCATTGACGAAATTTATGGAAAATCTGCAAAGAAATGAAATAAAAAGAGTTGATATTTAAAACTCAAAATTAATTAAGTAAAGGGAAGTCGAAATGTATTTAGTATGTAGGCATCTCCTCCGCAGTTGAGATCACTTAGGTCCATATGAACCCATTGTGACACCCTTTGGGTGAAATGTATTTACTCTATTTGATTTTTATATAATTTCAATTATATGGTAGTTTATAATTTATAATACATATTAATAACATGATCATATTACCGACACAATGCCTTAATCTCTAAAGCTCAAGATTGACTCCCACTCTCGCTCTCTCTCTCCGACTCTGAATGTTATCGCGCTGTAAACCTATACCAACAGGTGATTACTGTATGTATGTTTACCTTTCATGCTATTCCTACTATTTGTCATGTATCTACTATTTCCACCTCCACCACAAAAAATGCTAAAAATAATTTAATTACGTCAAAAATTCATCAAAAGTTTCTATAGCACATGGGCACGTTTCATAAACCGGATTTATGGTCGCGGACGAGCAAAGACGCGTGCGAAATTTCAACGGTGTTGATGGTGGACACAATTTACATTAGCCGGCTTTTATCTCGTTTAGTTTGGTGTGAACTGGTATTCTTCAGAATTCCTCAGTATTCTTCTGTTACGATGCCAATGAAGAATGATGAATGACTAAGCGCTATGAAGTATAAATTTGAATTTCTATCATGTTTTGGGCCATTTTGATAATCTATTATAAATGGTTTGTTGAAATGGCCAAACCTAAAATAAATGTGTTGATATTGTTTAAACATTCATAACATACGTTGAACAATAGTGTCACAAATAATGTTGGCACGTCATTTATAATAGAAATATTTTTTATGGTATGTTACACTCAAAGAGAAATGGCTGGCGATAAGTACATTGGAAACCAGTAAGAAAGTTTCAGTCGGGAAACCCGACCGACATATACCCTAACTCTCAATAAAACATAAAATTTTCTAGTATATTGATATTATTACTCGATTTCTAAAACGGGCGGAATGGTACATTTATCAAGGAGTTACCAGAAGGGAATTTTTTCTCCAAAACTTTATCGTGTTATAGCTTAACAAAATACAGAATTTAGGCACAACTGCGTTGGGTGTATTAATAATATTAATCAATATATAATGTGGGCGGTACCATATGAGTTTTAGAAGTACCTGAAGGGGCGTGGCTAGACTTCCTTTTTTCGTCCATAGCTTTACTAAATACAGAATTTGGGCACGATCGCGTTCGATGTATTGATATTATTACTCCATCTCTAAAGTGGGCGAAAAGGTAAATTTATACGGGAGGTACCAGAAGGGGCGTGGCAAAACTTCAAATTTTTTCTCCAAAACTTTATCCTCATTTAGTTTAACTAAATACAGAATTTAGGTACGATCCCATTGGGTGTGTTGATATTATTACTCGGTTTCTACAGTAGGTGAAATGATGTATTTGTATGGGAGGTACCAGAAGGGGCGGGACCATGTAGCCCCTTTTGGCAATACCGTAAGTAGTTTTGGGGAAATATTAACTCGTGCAAAATTTCAAAACATTTGGTTGTGTATTTCGAAAGTTATCGTGCGTACCAGCCGGACGGGCATGGCTCAAACGACTTAAAAAGTCATGAATCGAATTTGGTTCAAGGAAACCTAGGGTCTAAAGTGGCTCCTTCTATATGTTACACTTTTGGGTCATGTCAAATGATTTACACCCTCCTACCTATGGGGTGAGGGTATACAAATCTGTAAGAATAATCTGAGAATAAAATGGACCCCCTCCCCAAAATGTTGACGACCACGCAAACGAATTAAGGACCATGATTTGAGGATATACACCTGTAATGTTTGAGCGCTGTATAGACCAGGTGCCTCCATCCAACTGGCGGAAGTCACCCAAGGAATACAAGGCTGACATAACCGCTTTACAGAAAATCCAGTGGACGGGACACGAAAGCTCGCTCATGAAGACGTGCGACATCTACTATAGTGGCCATGCGGACAAGCACGAGTTTGGTTGTGGATTTTTGGTTGGCAAGAGATTGCGATAACTAGTCATGACATCAACATTATACTAGGCAATTTTAATGCTAAAATAGACATTTAAGCCTAAAAAACTTCAAAAAAACTTAATTTCCCTTTACACCCCACGAATGAGGTATAGGATAGCTTCTCGCATTGTTGCGATTTAACATGCTTTCTATTTTAGATTCACAACAAACGGCACCTACTTGGTTATCGACGAATGCGATCGTCACTGTTTGAGAATCTTCTACTAGACTTGCCGATTGACTCGACACTTATACTGCGAAGTTGCTGCCGGCAACATCGTGGGGGCCGGCAGTGAAGAAAATTGTAGATGACTGGAGGCGGCAATCGAACCCGGGATCTCCCTCATGGTAGTCGCATGTTCAAACCACTATGCCTACCATCGGAAAATTCAGTCTACACACCGAAACGTCGAACAATGGCATGAGACTGATTGAATTCTCTGCGGCAAGAAGTATGGTAGTTAGCAGCACTAGATTTGATCATAGAAATATTCTTGTTATCTCCAGATCAAGTGACTAGGAATCAGATAGATCATGTGGTAGACGATGGAAGGCACGCATCGAGTGTTCTGAACGAACGAGTGATAAGGGGTGCGACCATTGACTCCGATCACTACCTTTCCGCAGTTAAGGTACGCACAAGGCTAAGCATGGCAAAAAACGTAAGTAACCAGGTTCAACGAAAGCTGGTCATCGGTAAACAGCGTACCACAGAGGTAGCTGATGCCTACCAACCTACCACCTAACTCAACTGCTACGGAATGATCCAACCCCTGATAATATAACCTCGTAGTGGCAAAATATAGCCGACTCCTTAGAGCGGGCTGCGAGAAGCGTACTTGGGTACTCAAAGCCGTCTCAAGAAGATGCCTGGTACGATGATGAATGTCGCACTGCCACGAGAGAGACGGTTGCTGCATACAGGGCGAAACTGCAACCAATGGCAACGCGAGCTGTTCGTGAACGGCACAGGGAGAAGAGACGACAGGCAACTCGTCTTTTTAAAAGAAAAAAGAAGGAGCTGAAGAAGAGGCAGAATGAGTGCACAGAGTTGCTCCGAAGTGGAGGGGAAACCTGAAAATTCTACCAGAGAGTTAAGGCGAGAATGCGTGGAACAGGGTTGACCTCCTGCAAGGACAGCGATGCCACCTAGTAACGGACCCGGATAACATTCTGAAGATATGGAGTAATCTTTTTAGAAATTTACTAGACACCGACACTACTCCAGAAGACCCCGCCCCAATCCATGACGATGGTATTAACTGTCCACCTTCGAGCCAGAGTGAGACACATGTGGCAATATCCCGCCTTAAAAATAACAAAGCAGCTGGAGCCAATAGTCACTCGGCTGAATTGTTAAAGGCAGGTGGAGAGGAGCTGTTTAGGAGCATGCATCAGCTCATAGAGAACATCTGGCTGGAGGAGAGCATGCCCGTGGATTGGAGTCTCAGTCTGTTATGTCCCATATATAAGAAAGGATATCGTAGTGAGTATAAGAACTACCATGGAATAAGCCTATTACCAATTGTGTACAAGGTCCTTTCGAGCATATTGTGTGAACGTCTAAAGCAAATTGTGGAAAACCTGATTGAACCTTAACAGTGCGGCTTTAAACCTGGTAAATCTACGACAGATCAAATATTCACTTTACGACAAATCCTGCAAAAAAAAAAACTCATGAAAAGCAGATCGACACCTATCAACTCTTTGTCGACTACAAAGCTGCCTTCGACTATCCGATAGGGATAAGGCTATATGAGGCCATGTCTGAGTTTTATATTCAAGCAAAACTAATTCGACATTGCAGATATATCTTGGCAAACACCAAATCCTCGGTTAAGATTGGTAAGGATCACTCTGAACCATTGAACACGGAAAGAGGTCTCAGGCAGGGCGATAGCTTGTCCTGTACACTATTGGAAATAGTTATGGAGAAGGTGATGAGAAAGGCTGGTGTCAACATGTCTGGCACCATTTTTCACAAGAACCACATGCCATTAGCCTATGCCGATGATATAGACATCATTGGCCGAAATCTGCGGGATGTTTTTTCAGTTTTCTCATCATTAGGAAAGGAGCCAGCAAAAATGAGTTTAGCGGTCAAGGAGGACAAAACATAAATAATGATTTAGACGAACATAGAGTCCCCTCGATGGAGACGCACCGTGAACGTTGAAAATTATTGTATTGAGGTAATAGATGAATTTACCTACCTCGGATCTTCCGTCAATAAGAAAAATAATGTCAGCCAAAAAATCAAGTGGAGTATAGTGCTCGCCAATAGATGTTTTTACGGACATCGGCAGCACTTGAGTAACACCGCCTTATCTAGGGATTCTAAGCAACAATAATACCAGGTGTTAATTTAACCGGTTTTGTTGTATGCGGCCGAATTGTAGTTGCTTACGACAACGGACATACAAAACCTGGGAGTATTCAAGAGAGAAGTACTCCGAAAAATATATGGACCTAACTGTGTCGACGAGTTTTTGCTACAATATTAGGGGTCGGTTTTACATTTGACTCCTCTAGGGGCTCCTTTAGGGCAGTTAGGAGCAAATTTTACAAAATTTAGATTTGTTTTATGGGAACTTCAGTAGGAGGTGAAGATGGGAGATAGGTATGTTTGAGACAAATGTTAAGAGGGAAAAATAACTGGAGGTCTGCCATACATTTTACACCTCTAGAGGCGACTCCGGGGCAGCTAGAGTGGTGGGATAAAATTTATAAAAATAAAAAATCTGTTTGGTAGCCCTCTCAGGGGTTGAAGATGGGGAGTAGTTGCTTGGGAAAAATGTTAGGAGAGACAAATTACTGGGGGTCGTTCACACATTTGAACCCTCTAGGTGCGATTTCGAGTCAGTTGCGGGGCTAGTTGTGGATTTTTTCCTCAATATATTGTATACGAAAATTTTCTTGTTAAAAACCGGTGGCTCGATTTTGATTTTAGACCCATGGTTTAATGGTCAAATTTTCTTAGAATTCAGCGTAGATAACGATTTTGATAACCGCTTGGTGCATTTTTTTTACTCCATACAAATTGAACCACCCTAATGGACATAAATTTTCTAGACGAATCCAAAGATGTTTCCATCGATCTTCCTGGTCCGAGGTACGCCCATAAAAGGTCACTACCATGGGATTTTAAAATTAAACCAGTAGAGAAATGTTAGGCAGATGAATTGACTGATAAATACCCTTTCTCTATGTCCTTTCAGTTGTCCGCTTGGAAGTTGTGGCAGAAATATTAATTTTTCAAACATGTGATTTTATGTGGGAGGTACTAGAAGGAGTTGGCCTTTATAGTCCATATTCATTCCTAAGTCAAATGTTCGCAAGCGTACATCTTCCACAAAATATGACCGAGTTCCGTGTAATTTCAAAAAAAAAAGATATGTATGTAAAACTATTAGGGTGAATTTGATCATGTGTACCAGAGGAAGTGTGGCAAACGTTTCAGTTTTCTGTGGGTAAGTCTAATATTACATTAAACTGACCAAATTCAAATATGCTGCAGTTGTCCGTTTGTAAGTCCTGGGAAAAATATTTTTTTTTCAAAAAAAGGTCATTTTGTATGGGAGCTACCAGAAGGGAAGGGTAGTCCATATTCATTTCTGAGTCAAATTTTTATAAGCGTAAATCTCACGCAATTTATGACTGAATTCAGAGTACTTTCAAAAAGGTATGAATGTAAAACCATGAGGGTAAATTCGGTCATTTGTATGGGAGGTACCAAAACGGGAGTGGCTAAGGTTTCCATTTTCTGAAGGTTTGTCTGAAATTACAAATTTATTTAACTGACCAAATTTTAATATCCTTCAGTTGTCCGTTTAGAAGTCCTGGGAGAAAGAAAATTTTTCCAAAAATAGGTAATTTTGTATGGGAGGTACTAAAAGGAGTTGGTCGATATAGTCCATATTAATTTCTAAGTTAATATGCACTATGTCACTCCCCAAGTTCCTTAAATTTTTTCCATTTTGTCACTCCGTGTTACCCAAAAATAGGTATGGAGGCACCAGAAGGGGTGTGGCTATTCTGCCAATTTACATTCACATTACTTCTTTTAGGAAAATATTTATATTGATCCATACAGATGGATATGGCTCAATCGTCTGAAAAGTCCTGAAACGAATTTCGTCTCAAGATATTTTGAGGTCTAACACGTCTCCTTTAATGCGGCATAATGTCATTTAAATCTTACTTTATATTCTTACATAATATACTTTTTTTACGCCAAACAATCAAAATGCCTGCCTTACTTTAAATAAAAAGTTTAAATTTCCAAAAATAACGAAAACATTTACATTTTATATAAATTTACATAATATTAACGAGTTAAACATTGCAATCATCATCCTGTTGATTTGTGTAATTTGTTGTTTCCGCGCAAAAATTGTTAACAAATAACTGTCACATCTTATTGTTATTACATATTGTAAAATTTTCAACGGTGACTTGTTTAAAAATACAGAAGGAGAATTCTTTTAAAATGTAGTATGTAGACATTTTAAAATTATTCTCCTTTAGTTTGCTTGTCTGTGTTGTTATATAATTATAACACGCATATTGCCATTGTTCCCCATTTAGGCAAATTGTATTTCATTAGCATATTAGAGCTATTTAGTCGAACAACAAACGCTACCATTTTTCCAATTAATCTTAAATCTAAAGAACTTTTTACAAGAATTTCCTTGAAATTGCATGCAAAAATGGGTTGGCTTTAGGTTGCATGATTGTATGTAGGTAGTATACATGGATGCATGTATGTTTTGCAATATAGAAGGCATACAGGTACAAGATGTTGTTTTCGCTGTAGTGTTGTACAGCGAAAACAAAACAGTTTTGTTACTAGTATATGATTTAGGCAAAGCCCAACCTACTTGTGTCCTTATTGTACTTACTTCTAAGCATTGTGCAACCTTTTTCTACAGGAGTGTAATAAACTTAACTAAACAGAAAATATTTAAAAAACTAAAAGCAAAATGAAAAATAAGTTTAATAGTTTCTGATGATTATAAAATTGTTACTTTTTATTTAAATTATTCATCACGGGTTTGGGTGCGTTAGCCTCATTAGCCATTTTCTAACCCCAACTAACTGTGTTCATGAATAACCTAGAAAGAGCCAAGAATTACATCTGGATAATGTAATTTTTTATTTTAAAAAAATCTATATTTGTGTACTTTCAATATAAATATACAGTTAATAAGAGAACAATTGTAACGCATTAAAGGAGACGTAGTTGACTCTTAGAATCTTAAAATGCAATTCGTTTGAGGACCTTTCAAGACGATTGATTCATATCCGTTTGCCTAGAAGGCTGGTGTGTACAATAACTCGAGTAAACCTTCCCTGATCCATAAATAAATTAACAAGAGTACATATTTTTAAAATGAAGTTATGGGATTAAAAATGGGCGGAGTTGTCACACCCTTTCAGGTATCCTTACGCTTTCATGCCCTTTCAGGTATTTCCCACACAAAATGACCACAATGATAGGCAAAACTACAGGAAACGATTTCCTAAAGGTAAGTAAGAAAAAACAAATACAAATGATAAAAATCGACCAATTCCTATGGCAGCTAACATTGCGTGGTAGCTATACCTACAAGTGGATGGGTTTATGCAAAACTCTGAAAGTGTTGGAAATACCAAAAAAAGGAAATCCGTGTAAAAATTGGAGATATTATTAGATGTAATATACAATGAGTACTTGTTATATCTTACCATAGATCTGATGAGATCTAACGAGATTTGCCATATCTGCACCTAAATCTAATCATATCTTAAACAAAAATTAAATTCCCTTTACACCACATGATTGAGGTACGGGATAGATTCTCGCGTTGTTGTGAGTTAAATCGCTTACTTTTTTTAGAATCACAACTAACAGCACCTACTTTTTATGGACGAATGCGAACGTCACTGTTTGAGAAGATTTTAACTAGACATGCCAATTAACTCGACTGCGAACTTGCCGTCGACAACATCGAGGCGGCCGACAATGAAAGAATTTTTTTTTTTAGATTACTGTTGTTGAACCTGGGATCTCCGGCATGGTAGTCGCGTGTTCTAAGCATCATGCCACGGCCGGTCCCAATCATATCTAGTATCACATTATATCTGGTTTTAGATCCACTTATAAAGGGTGTCCCAGCAAGAGCGCAATTTTTAAATTTTAAATAAAACACAGATATTTAAAAAAAAATCGTGAAACTTTATTATATCGTAAAGTAGACAGAATGAGGTTATGTATGGAACAATATATCGCGCATATGGCCGCCGCGGCTTTGCTGGCATGCACGCAATCTTTTAATGAAATTTTCAATGACCGTTTCGCATAAATGCTGCGGTATTTCATTAATGCAGCGTCCTATTTCCTCTTTTAAGGCTTGAGTCGTCATCGGCTTATTCGCGTAAACCATCGACTTCAAAAAACCCCAAAGAAAAAAAATTTTATGGTGTTAAATCGCACGATCTAGGCGGCCAATTCTGGTCTCCAAAACGCGAAATAACACGACCGGGAAATGACTGATGCAGCAATTGAATTGTTTCTCTGGCTGTATGACATGTGGCACCGTCTTGTTGGAACCACATGCCCTCCTTTACTAACCTCGTACCTTCTACTAGCAAACAATAACAATTGTTCAAATGTCAAACAATGACACTTCGAATGTTGCCAGATTTAAAAATTGCGTTCTTGTTGGGACACCCTTTATCTGCCATATATAATAAGATGAAATTGGATCTAACGAGATAAAATTGATCAGCACAGATCTAAACTTTTTGGATCTGTTGAGATATAATTTGATCAATAGATTTGTTAATATTTTAAGCATAAAATGAATAAAATCAGGTATTTATAAAAAAAATGTATTTTGGAAGTTTGTAATATAAATGAATTGTTTGAAATTTAAAGAATTTAATTTATTTTGTTATATCTTACAAGATCTAATTTACAATGGATCCACTAAAATTTTCTGATCAAATTAGAACTAATGTAAAAAGTTTAATTCAGCATTTCTGGGCATTTGGTCATTTTGTATGGGTTTACCGAAAGGGTCTTATACGATACCAACTGAGAACTAAGGAAAAAGCCTCTTAAATCTTAATCTTAAAAAAAATCATAATTTTAAATGGGTGAAGCAAACCACCTATTAATGCAAAATAAAATCACTGGAACAGCAGGAGCTAATATCATAAAAAAAAATAATTAAAATACCAAAAAATTGTGTGGGGGTCACACTAAGGGTTGAAGATGGAGGATAGATATGTTCTGAGAAACTGTTGGGGTAGCAAAAATATGGGGGTCGGTCATACATTTGATTCCTCCAGGGTCACGTTTAAGGCAGTTAGAGCGGTAGGATTAAAATTTTTAAAAATTTAATTTTTGTATGGGAGCCCCCTTAGGGGGTGAAGTTGGGGGTATGTATGTTTGGGAAAAATGTTAGGAGGAAAAAATGTATGGGGGTCGGTCATATATTTTAACAAAAGGCACAAAGGGAGCCACCTTAAGGGTTGAAGAAAGAGCTTTCTTCTGAGAACTGTTGAGGTATCAAAAATATTGATGGTCGGTCATATATTTGATTCCTCCATGGGCACGTTTAGGGCAGTTAGAACGATGGGAGCAAAATTTATAAAAATTTGATATTTGTACGGGAGCCCCCTTAGGGGGTGAAGATTTGGTGTAGGTATGTTTGGGAAAAATGTAAAGGCAAAAATGATCGGGGGTCGGTAATAAATTGTACCCCCTAGAAGGCACAAATAGAGCTACCTTAAGAATTGAAGAAAAAGGGTAGATATGTTCTGAGAAACTGTTGGGGTAGCAAAAATATTGGGGGTCGGTCATACATTTGATTCCTCCAGGGCCACGTTTAGGGCAGTTAGAGCGGTGAGAACAAAATTTATAAAAATTTGATTTTTATATGGGAGACCCCTTAGGGGGTGATGATGGGTGAAAGTATGTTTGGGGAAAATATTAGGAAGGAAAAAAGACTGAGGATCGGTCATACATTTTACCCCTCCAGCGGCAACTCCAGGCAGTTGCGGGCTTGATGTGGATTTTTTCCCATCCCCCAACTTTGAACGCGATGCGCTGTAATTTAACCCCAACCCACATACCAGAAATTTTGGCTCATGCATTTTTTTCCAACCACACAAATTTAGGGGGTGGTTCGTATCTAAATATTGTTACTAAGGATCTTCATACAACATTATCGCACCACTAATGTAGAACTAAGGGGGCAATTACGGTCGTTTGAATGAAAGATACCAAAAGGGGTGTGACAAAGGTTTCGGTTTTTTTGGAGTTTGTCTACTACATATTACAAGATAAATCAAATGATCAGATTTAAATAATATCCAGTTGTCCGTTTGAAAGTTATAAAGGAAATATTAATTATCCAAAAATAGGTTATTTTGTATGGAGGTATCTAAAGACAAGCGTATATCTAACGCAATATATTTATATATGTAAACTATGAGGGTCAATTCAGTCATTTGTATGGGAGTTTTCAGAAGGGGAGTGACGAAGATTTGGGATTTCTGAGTATTAGTATTATATTACAAAATATTATATCAAAAAATAATATCTGAGTATTAATATTATATTACAAAATAATTAAACTGATCAAATTTAAATATCCTCCAGTTTTCCGTTTGGAAGTAATGAAAGAAATAATACTTTTCCAAAAATAGGTCATTTTGTATGGTAGGTACCAGACGGGGTCGGTCGATGTAGTCCATATTCATTCCATAGTCAAATTTTCATAAGCGTACATCTTTACCAAAATATGACTGAATTCACTGTTGTTAGAAAAAAGATACGTATGTAAAATTATGAGGGTGAATTCGGTCATTGGGTATGTGAGGTACCAGAACGGGTCAGTCAATATAGATCATATTTATTCAAAGTCAAATTTTCATAAGCGTACACCAATCGCAAAATAGGGCTGAATTCAGTGTACTTAGAAAAAAAGATCATATGTAAAACTATGAGGATGTATTTGGTCATTTGTGTGGGAGGTACGAGAAGGAGCGTGTCAAAGGTTTCGGAAAGAGAGGCTAAGAAAATTCTAATATTATCCAGTTGTCCGTTTGAAAGTTATGGAACAAATATAATATTAATTATTAAAAATTAGGCAATTTCGCATGGGAGGTACCAGAATGGGTGGGGCTATTCTGCCCAATCCATTACTTAATTTTGGAAAACATTAATAATGGATAATTTTCATCAGGACTAATTAAGGACAGACGGACATAGCTCAATCATCTTAAAAAGTCCTGAAACGAATTTTGTCTCAAGATACTTAAGGTCTTAATCGTCTTCTTTGATCATCATCCCTAAGGGTGATGGTAAAAAAAAATAATATTTAAAAAAAAAATAATTTTTTAAAAAAAAATTTTAAAAAAAAATTAAGATCTTTTTTGTAAAAATTTTTTATAATAAAAGTCTTTAAATGCAAAAAATTTTAAAAAAAATCTTTTATTTTACTTCTCATGATATTGATTTCTCCACAAATTTCAACTTTCCTAACCCATAAGTAGGCACCACAAAGACGTAGAACACTTTTCAAAACACTCATTTCATAGTCTGATCAATGATCTATTATACGCCTTTTAATTTTTTTGATTATCTCATTCGGTTCAAAAGTTATGGTTTTAGCACAAAAGACTCAACTGACGCCACCGTGCGGGGTTGCAACGCAAGCCGGGAAAGTAAAAAAGTAAAATCATATGATTTTGTTTTTATTATTTCGTTATCCACTTCATTGAAGCTGCTTAAAATGTTTACCTGCAATATCATCAAATGAGGTTAAGCCTATATGTATGCAACACATTTTGTTATAAACCTGCTCTGCAATATTCGTGACATTTCTCATAAAATTTAAAAGTTTAGTCAACGATAGCTGCAAATTGGCTGCTTTCTCGTAAATTACAAAAAAAAATAATACTCTTATTTCGGTCTTAGGGTGAGGATACGCTTAAGACAGTTTAACAGTTTGAAACTTCTGTATTGCTTCTACCTAAAAACCTTTCTCCATATTTAATATTTTGTTGGAATTTTTAAATAAATTCTTAATGTTTTCAATCAAAGCTATAATAAAGCAGGAGTCTTTAATAAAAACAAATTTCTATTTCACAACAAATATTGCAAAATCAAAATTTTTCGTTTATACTATTACAATTTATATAAAATAACTTAATAGGTTGCGATTTAAACGCTATTACATTAAAGTACATAATAAGCTATGTGCATGTTGAATATAATATAAGTTTTACACTCAAAATGTTATTATCATTTTGGATACTATATAAATTCATTCATTTCAGGACACGCAGGTAGGAAACACATAAAAGTACATAAGAGTAGCAATTTATGTCCTCGTATCCTTTTACATCTGTTACATAACATGCGCTCTATAACCTAATACTACCACACGTTATGTTATATGTCTTGTTTAAAATTAAACAAAAAGTCTATCAATATCTAAAAATTATAAGAAATCCGGGTTAATTACTTTTCGTTTTCAGCGGCTATCGTAACAAACAATTCAAACAATTTTAAGCAATGTTTGATAACTTCATTATTATGGTTATGTTCTGAAGGAATAAACGCGCAAATTAATGTTTAGCCTCAAAGAAAATACTTTAATTTCTTTCCCAGCCAACTGTCTAGCCATTAAGTCATTTATGACATCATCGGCGCCAAAATTATACCTAAAAAAAAAACAAAATCAGCGTTCGTTAGTTGGCATTCCTTCGTATGTCTTTTTTTCTTTGGCCGGCAGATAACAGCGAGAGGCAGACTGGCCTTTGTTGGGGTTAATTTTTCACATGATGCCATAACATAATATTTCAAAGAATGCTTAAAGACATTTCAACAGTTGAATTAATTGAGTGCAAAACATATTGTCGAACAATTAAAGTTTGTATTGCTATTTCTGGATAAGAAATTAGTAGACCATTATGTTAATTATTGTTATGGTTAGTGAGAATCCCTCTGGGGTGATGTGATCATCTGCAATGAGTTATTTCTTATCAACGAATGTTTATTAGATATGTGGGATTTTGATTACATTTTGTATGTTCTAATACTTGTTAGTCAAATCTTAGTAGAGTTTAATATTAAAGCAAATATGTGAATTTTAAATAAAAGTGGAAAACAATTATCGATGGATTTTTGTTAATCAATGTTTAATGTTTTTTGCTGTTTTTCTAGGTGAGGCCTATACCCAGTAGGAAGTGTCTGCAAGACATCCTTAGGGATAGGTGCACGACCATAGTAAATCGTTGGTGACACGTAGGGGACCGTCCATACAAATCGTCGACGAAATTTTCATACAAGTGTTCGCTTTGTCATGCACGACATGTCGCCCACACAATCATGCGAACGAAGCCCACACGACAACATAATCCACACAAGCTCTTGTCTATGCGGATATGTGGATTATGTTGACGTGTGGTCTTCGTTGATACCATTTTCGCACCGGTGTGTGTGAGCTTCACATTGATTGCTTGAAGCTTTTAACACATTAGGTTGTGATAATGAGTGGAGAAGGCACAGTAAACGGCACTGCCAGCTGTCAACATAATCTATTTCACACAACTCTTGATAAACAAATTCTATTAGCAATAAAAGAAAAGATCTTGAACCGAACAATGAAACCAAACTCATTTTTAACATATACAGATCAACAATACAAAATAAGGGAAATTTTTAATATTTTTATTTAAAGTCAAGAAAACATCTTAAAAATCTTATTTTAAATTTAGCCTTTGTAAGTATTTTTAGGGTATTGAATATATGCAAAAAATATAAAATATGCTTAAAAATATTTTTTTTTTAAATATGCTCCTAAGACCAAATATACTATAATATGACTTTATGGGTAAAATATGCAAAAATATACTCTAACAAATAGGTGTCAAAAAATTTGTAAGAGTATAAAACATATTATTACTCATTTGTTAATATCTCGTCCTTAAAAAAACATGCATTTGCATTTTTCCGGTTGCCCTGGTAATCACAAATTAAGCTTTTGTTTGGGATTACATGCTTAGTTTATGAGATATCGGCAATTGATATGCTCTTAAAACCGGTATATGCTAAAATATGACTTTATGGTAAAATATGCAAAAATATGCACGAACAAATAGGTGTCAAAACACTTGTAAGAGTATGAAACTTAAAAATACCTTACTCATTTGTTAATACCTCGTTTAACAAAAAACCTGCATTTGCATATTTCCGGTTGCTCTGGAAATCACAAATTTAGCTCTTGTTTGTGATTACATGCTTAGTTTTGGAGAGATCGGCAATTGAAAGTTTTTTATATGAATACAGACGGCTTCCCAACCATAGAGCAGCATTTTTTTTAACAAATTTTTCTATTGCCGATTTGAGTAAAACTAACCTAGCAATGTTCTGTGGAAATACTCCTTTTTATACCATCACCCTTAGGGATGAGGTTATATATCATTTGATACAAAAAAAGTGTAACGGATTAAAGGAGACGAGTTAGACCCCAAGTATCTTAAGACCAAATTCGTTTCAGGACTTTTTAAGACGATTGACCTATGTCCGTCTGTCTGGCTGGCTGGCTGGATGGCTGGTCAGCAGGATAACTCGAGTAAACCTTAACGGATCGGTATGAAAATTTACCAGTATTAATATTTTTCAAAACGAACTTATGGGATTGTAAATAGGCAAAATAGCCCCACCCCTTCTGGTACCTCCCATACAAAATTACCTATTTTTGGATAATTTATATTTCTTTCATAACTTCCAAACGGACGATCGTAGGATATTTAAATTTAGTCAGTTTATTTATCTTGCAAAAGTAGACAAACCCTAAGAAAACGGAAACCTTTGCCATACCCCTTCTGGTACCTCCCATACAAATGACCTAATTGACCATTATAGTTTTACATACATATTTTTTTGTAAGTAAACTTAATTTACTCAAATTTTGAGTATGATGTTCGCTTATGAAAATAGGACTCAGGAATGAATATGGACTATATCGGTTTACGCCTTCTGGCGTACCTATTTTTGGAAAATTAACATTTCTCCTATAACTTCCAAACGGACTCTTGGGGGTAATGAAAATTGGTCGATTAATTTATGTTATTATAGGAGGCAAAACCCTAGAAAACTTAACTATTTGACACACCCCTTCTGGTACCTCCCATACAAATGACCGAACTCACCCCATAGTCTTACAAACATATCTTTTTTCTAAGTACACTGAATTCAGTCAAATAATGAGTAATTTGTACGCTTATGAAAATATGAATCACGAGTGAATATGGACTATATCTGACCACCCCTTCTGGTACCTCCCATACAAAATGACTTATTTTTGGAAAATTAATAATTCTTCAATAACTTCCAAACGGACATTTGAGGGGTAATGAAAATTAGTCGGTTAATTTATATTGTGATAGGAGGCGAAACCTCAGAAAACCTAACTATCCCTATCAAAATTAAATTTTTTAAAAATTAATATTTCTCACATAAATTCCAAACCGGCACCTATACCCCCAAACACAAATAAGTAAAGTTTTGGACAATTTTGCACCACAAGCAGGGGAAAAATTATACATAAGTAATTTTATTTTAATTAAAAATCTATTCATTTCAATAACTCAAGACTTCAACAATATCTTATATTGGGTGATGGTATTTATCAGTCCGTTTACCTGACTGAAATTTCTGTACTGGTTTTGATAAGAGGTTAAACCGGGTATTCGAAATTGGTATGTTTAGAACAATTGGCATATGGTTTCGGAAAAAACCAGTTAGACGGATATTGTGCAAGAAATTAAACAAATCGAACTTAGGCTTAATTTCCCTTTACACACAATGAATGAGGTATGGGATAGCTTCTCGCGTTGTTGTGAATTAACACGCTTTCTATTTTTAGATTCACAACTAACGGCACCCACTTGTTTATCACAGTTTAAGAAGCTTTATACTAGGCATGCCGATAAACTCGACACTTGATACTGCGAAGTTGTTGTCGACAACAAATCGAACACATTTTGTTAAATCTGTAGTTTTGAATTATATTGATAGACAAATTGTAATAATTCGAGCCATACTATTGTACTTAGCACTTCACCAAGTATCTTAAATTCGTATTACGATTTATTCGATACACATTTTTGAATTGTATATAAACCCTTTTACTTTCAGTAACTTTTTTACTTTCAGTAACTATCACATACATGCAATTGAATTTTAAAGGTTCTACATTTTACGGGTAAAACATTTGTTGTATACAAAATAACAAGTAGTAGACACATTCTTGTACGTTTAGTAGTATTATTTGTAATTGTATTATTATCTTTCTTATTATTTAAAAATTGTTATCAACAAGTGTTATCGATAAATCGAAATGTTGTATTTCTTATACTTCTGTAATATTGAACAAGAATGTAAACAATACAACCGTAGATTGTACCAAAGACAAGTGAGTAATTATTGTGAAATTGTCTAGAAACTGATGTACTGATTGGTGTTTAACATTTGTTTTGATAAGATAAGATTAATACGTAGCATGTGTCTTTAATATATGAAAATTTTAATATTGATATCGAAATTTGTATTTCGTATTATAACATATCGAAAACGGAGAACAAAACAATGTTGACTAGTTTAATAACAATTTAATCTGATATACTGACTATGTAATTATTCTTTATTTTATAAAATCGCTTAAAATTTTAGAGATAGCGGCAATGGAAAATTGTAAAAAAAAAATTAAATCATAATGTTGAGAACTAGTAAAATACTACACTGCACTTTTAGGTCTCAATGTTACTAACAAATGTTACTAAAACTTAACAATCGGAAGGCGATAAAAAAAAATTACGGCAACAACGTCGAATCCGAATCATTTGCCACGACCACAAAAATACAAATTTTGCATCAAAAAATTGTCTTGAAATAACCTGACCCGGCTTAAAGCCCATGTTACTTGCGTGTGAGAATACCCTTATTTTAAAACATATAATTTAAAGAGATCCCCTTTCAGCTCTCTACAACTTAACCATACTTTGACCTTAGTTCTTGGTTTTCTGGGACGAAACTGAGAAGGCTGCAATTCTGGAAAATTTAAAATAAAAGAATAGAATAAAAAAAATTGAATAGAATACAATTTTATTTCAACTGCGTACTAAGCTCGAAAGAATTTTATTTATCTCAGAACAAATAATTCAAACAAAAGATTTCCAAAGAAATGCATCGACATTATTTTATTTGCCCATACGATCAAATATTGAAACAACTGAAAAATTTAATAAAACTTATATTTTTTGGAACAGACATATTAATAGCCGAATTTTATAACTTTTAAGCTATAAAATTCAGCTGTTAAGTTAAAAAAAAATTCAAAAAATGTCCTCATTATAATACATTGTTATTGCAATTAAATAAGCTTATCAATTTGTTTACTCTACTAGCCTACTTTCATTTAATGCATTGACGGACGGACGGACAATCTGATGGTGGTGATAAAATATCTTTCCCAACCGGACAATGGATTCTTGCAATTAGGAATTTCGAATTAACATAAGATGAGTTGTCGTTTATAACAGTTAACAATATGATGGGTTGAAGTCAAAGTGGTATCAGTCACTTCATTAATGACCGAAATACAAAAATTACTGCAAAACATTAGAGCATGATGAGTGACGAAACGTGGACAATCATCGAAGAATGCAGAAATGCAAAAAATATTCAAGATTCAGCCAAGCTTAGAAGAAAAAGGCATGCTTCCAAACACTACGATGACTACGAATGGCTAAAATCCCAATACTATCAGCAGCCTGCTACAACCACTGTTTAAGAAAATATGGAAGACAGAAATGTTGTCAGAGGATAGTTGGAGGGGATCTTGGTCAGCATTCTAAAAAGAGGCGATCTAAATCTATGCCAAAACTACAGAGGTATTATGCTGCTGCCGATTCCATCATAGGTGCTAACTACGAGAAACTAGACTCAACCAATCGCGGACAACAGGCTGGTTTCCGACCCAACAGATATTGTGTCGCCAACGTAAATACGTTGTGAATAATAGAAGAACAGTATGTGGAATTCAGGACAGCCCTTCAACTAGTATTCGTCGATTATAGCACAGCATTTACAGAAACTGTATATTGAATGCTTTGGCACTTCGAGGTATTACACCTAAATTAATAAGACTTTTCAAGGCTCAGTACGATGGCTTCAAGTGCAGGGTGCTTTATAGTGGTCGCTTATCGGGGGACTTTAAAACCATCTCCGGAGTACGACAAGGCTGTCTCATGTCACCTATTTTATTCCTCTTTGTATTGGACGACATAACTCGTGCAATCGACGGAAAAAATCGTGGTATCACAAGTAACCAGCAAAGCCAACTAGATGATCTGGCATACGCAGATGACATATGTCTAATAACAACAAGACATACCGATATGCAAGATTATATCAATGACCTTATCTCTGAGTCTAGTAGTGCTGGACTGAAGCTTAATTCATCGAATACCAAAGCTAAGAAAATATACCCGATCAACCCTGCCCCAACTTTTACAGCTGGGGATGAAACCATAGAGAATGTTAACTCATTCGCCTATCTTGGATGTGTAATTTCCTCTGATGGTTCAGCAGCAAACGACATTCTTAGTAGAATATCTAAGGCTCAAGGTGCCTTTGCGCAGCAGTGTAAAATTTTGAAGAAACTTCAAACTTTCATCATCAAATACCAAAGAAAAATCTTAAAGATCTGGTGGTCAAGGCTCTGTGAAAAAGGCCGCAAAACAAAAATGGAATAAAGCCCCAAAAATATGGTTTTATTTCGTTATGAAACAAAGCCCCAATAGCAAGAATGAAATAAGACTCCAACAAGATGCAAAAACACCCCAATTCATAAATGAAATAATGCTCCATTTTTGGGAAAAACTTGAACTAAGCCTTTTTTTTATCAGTGAATGACTTTAACTCATTGGGCGTGCCCCCCACCGCATTCGTCTTTTAATAATGGCAGAGAGTAAGAGTTGCGAGACTGAAAACGAAGTTCGCGACGGGTTGCGCCAACTAATTACTAAATTATTAAAATTCACAAAAATTCACAAGTTAGTGACGTGAAGAATAAAACCCGCGCACGTCGCTCAAGAACAACTGCTGCTGTAGCCCAAAGTGTTGAAGAAAACCCAGTTTTGTCCATTCAGTCCGGCTGATCATCAACAACGTCGTGTCTTTGCTGATTGGGTCCTTGAAATGCATGAAAATAATCCGGAATTCCATCGAAAAATCATCTTGACTGATGAGGCCCATTTCCACCTCGGTGGATACGTCAACAAGCTAAATTGTCGCATCTGGGGCTCGGAAAACCCAAGAGTTATTGTTGAGAAGCCCCTCCATGCTCAACGTGTGACTGTTTGGTGCGGTTTATGGTCCGGCGGCGTCCTTGGACCTTACTTTTTCTAAAATGTGGTTGGATCAACAGTTACGGTGAATGGATTGCGCTATCAAGTGATGATTAATGATTTTTTATGATCGAAGTTGGATGGTATTGATCTGGACAATGTTTACTTTCAAGTCTCTCCATCCTCAATGTGTGACTGTTTAGTGCGGTTTATGGTTCGAAAATAAGGTTGGATCAACAGTTAAAGTGAATGGATAGCGCTATCGAGAGATGATTAATGATTTTTTATGGTCAGAGTTGGATGGTATTGATCTGGACAACGTTTATTTTCAACAAGACGGCATTACGTTCCACACAAGCTACGAAACCATAGATCTTTTAAGGGCAAAGATCGTGTAATCTCTGGAAGAGGTGATCACAATTGGCCACCTATATCTTGTGATTTAACACCTAGCGACTTCTTTCTTTAGGGCCACGTGAAAGATAAGGTCTATGCCAACAGCCCAGCGTCGATTCAAGACCTCAAAGATAAAATTCGTGAGGCTATCGAAAATAACATCTCTTATTGGAAAACCCTTTAGTACCCAGACCTTTAGAAAACCGAAATCTTCGTCTCAGCCCTTTTGGTACCTCCCATATAAATGACCGATTTGACCGATTTTTGGTGTTTAACTGAGAAATGAATATAAACTATATCGGACGATCTCTTCTAGTACCTCACATACAAAATGTCCTATTTTTGCAGAAGGTTATATCTCTTCAATAACTTCCAAAAGGACAGCTGGAGAAAATTTAAATTTGGCGAGTTTAATAAGTTTTTAATAATAAACAAACCTTTTATATTTTATAGATTCATTTGTTAAATATATAAGAAATTAATAAATTAATAAGAAACAAACCCTTAGAAAATCAAAACTTTTGCCACAACCCTTTTCATGCTTATCTTTTTTTTAAGTACATGCACTAAATTTAGTCAAATTTTGCACAAGGTAAGCATTAACTGAACGTTTTTCTTACGGAATATGGAATGGACCCGTTGTGTTGCGCCTAGCCCCAACTAGTACCTCCTATGCGGATTAGTCAATTTCGAGAAAATTAATATTTTTTCAATAATTCCTCGTCAAAAAGTTTAAAATAGTTCACTTTTAATATTTTCTATTATTAGCTGACATTTTCCTTAATTCTCAGTTGGTATTGTATAAGCCGCTTTTGGCGACCCCATACAAAATGACCAAATTACCTGAAATAGTTCATTGATTTTTTTACATTTGTTGACGAATTTATTAACCCTTTTTACACTGTAGGCTCTCTTACAGTTTTACTACGTCTGTCAACCTCTGGTCAATTAATAATACATAAGGAACTTCAATTTTAAATTGGATTAGTTTAACAACTCAAGTCTTTAATAATATCACACATATGGTGAGGGTATTTATCAGTCAGTATACCTGACTGAAATTTCTGTACCGAATACTTACACTTTGTTTTTAACTAGTTTATGCTAATCTACTTCTTTAAGTGATTTATAACTCATAGTCTCTATGTCAATTTGTCCACTTATGATTAACACTTAAGTTACTTCTAAGTCTTCTTCTACTTCTAATTACTTACTCTTTGGCGCCATCCATAAGAATTCCTTTGATGCGAACTTTATCTCCCTCTCGGATAACATTTGGTGTAATGGAGGCAGAGAACATTATTGGTGGCATTATCGGTGCGAACTTAATGTAAAATATTTTTTTCTAATACGTGACGTATTTATTTGAATTTTTATCTATTTGGTATACTAAATATTTATGTCATTAATTCACAAATATTTGCACAAAAATAGCAGCACTCAATAATTAACGTTTATGCAAAGCGAGTGGTGGGGGTGGTAACAAATGAATTTTACTCCGTAAGAAACACTCGCCAGAAAGAATCGCAAACAACCACGCCAATATTTATTTGGACACTTATAGTTTAAGATTGTTCCCAATCGTGTTAAACAATTTGTTAACAGCTTCTAATTAACAATCACTGTCTGCACTTCTGACTGAGCTTTTGCTATTTTTGAAACTGATTTAATTTCGATTCGTGACAAATTAGATTTCATTCATGAATTTTTCTCGTCTTCTATTTAGATTTCTGTTCTCATTCTCTGGGTGTGTTTGTGTGACAGTTGTAAGTAAGAAGTGCGGATTGTTAGGGTAAATTTCGATGTGAATTCCGTTGCTAAGTATAGAAACCGTAAATTAGAGCAATATTTTTTCTGACTAGTCACTTAATACTTTTAGGTATTTTCATTTGATTTATTTGATTTTTGTTAATTACTTAATATGTTACGCTGTCACATTAACGCGTTTGTGGGTGAATTGTTGTGTTTTTTGTTTCTGTTGTCTCGTAAGGAAATGTGTGTTGTGCTTTTGAAATTGTGATATATTTTTTAAAATTATATTGTTAGTTATTAAGTGTTTCTTCCGCGTGCAACGTTTGACTTCGTGAAATTCTTGCGTTCAACTAAACGAAAACGATTGCCGCCGCAAAGAGTTTGTCTTGTTAAATACCTTTGAGAGATTTAGTAATTTGTTGTTGTGTGATAGCGGCCTGCAGTGTTGCCATGTGAGAGGAAAATTAAACAGTGCTAAAAAGTTGTTAAAAATTCAAAACAATATTATTAAACATTACACATAACGGTTTTGTGATTTAGGTAAAATAAGAAGATATACTCTGCAGAACTAGAAAACTGAGGTCGAAATCTTTGCGCTTGTTTTGGTAAGCATTACGTATGTTATCATACCATCGATTACCAGTAATGAAACAGTACTTACTCGTTAACATACTCGCAATGCGTTTGAGTGACGAATTAACAAGGGGATTCCATAGGAGGTTTACAAACGCCACCTTCTCGCTCACCATCCATTGACGAAAACAGTAATAGCAATTCGTAATAACTTTCGTCGATATCAATTACATATATTATGAAATAGATAATGAGGTGGGGTAAACTAGTTTGGTAATAATACACTACAACAGAATGGAAAATTTAAAGGAACTTGGGAGGTGAACTAGTAAAAGGTGTCCCAACAAGAGCGCAATTTTTAAATTTTAAATAAAACACAGATATTTAAAAAAAAATAGTGAAACTTTATTATATCGTAAAGTAGACAGAATGAGGTTATGTATGGAACAATATATCGTGCAGATGGCCGCCGCGGCTTTGCTGGCATGCACGCGATCTTTTAATGAAATTTTCAATGACCGTTTCGCATAAATGCTGAGGTATTTCATTAATGCAGTGTCCAATTTCCTCTTTTAAGGCTTGAGTCGTCGTCGGCTTATTCGCGTAAACCATCGACTTCAAAAAACCCCAAAGAAAAAAATCTAATGGTATTAAATCGCACGATCTAGGCGGCCAATTCTGATCTCCAAAACGCGAAATAACACGACCGGAAAATGACTGATGCATCAATTGAATTGTTTCTCTGGCTGTATGACATGTGGCACCGTCTTGTTTGAACCACATGCCCTCCACATTCATTTCTTCAATTCGAGGCAAGAAAAAAAAACAAAAAACTGGTTATCATTTCACGATACCATTGGAGACACCAATTTGCTGAACTCGGTGTCGAATTGAGGTGGATGGAGTTTGAGCGACATCATCATGTACAGCTGCGATATTTTCGGTCGATCGACCTGGTCGATGGCGCGTTGTTGTCTTTACATCACTAACAGACCCAGTTTCGACAAATTTATCCATTAATCTCTTTACAGTTGACTCTTTTGGAGCATTATTGTGACCCCAAATTGATCGCAATTTGCGAACTGTAGCCGCAAAACTTTTACCATTTTGGTAAAACAATTTCACAATGAGAATGCGTTGTTCATTCGTGTAGCGCTCCATTTTTACTAACCTCGTACCTTCTACTAGCAAACAATAACAATTGTTCATATGTCAAACAATGACACTTCGAATGTTGCCAGATTTAAAAATTGTGTTCTTGTTGGGACACTCTTTATGTGGTATAGGTCTGGTCGAGTACAATATGAAATGTATAATCCAGTTATATGGGTTTTTGCTCACTTATGAGCTGATAAATCAGTTCAGTTCTGAACCAATTTTTGATTCTTTAAAGGTTTTGAAATGAAGAATCTTAGACCTTCCCAACGATATATATTAATATTCAGATAAGTTTCATAACTGTCTGGAGTCTTAATATTTTAAACTTTTCGGATTTGTTCAAATTTTTTAAGTTTGAAGAAGTTATTATCCACAACTTTATAAGCATACCCCAATATTTGTATTGTTTAGTAGAAAGTGCATGTTTTAATAACTAAAACGCCAATTTGTTTCTAAAATTCGGTTAAAAAGTGGTTAAGTTATTCATGCTTTTTGAGGAAAGCTACTTTCATATCCCATACTAAAAAAAAATACTGCATTCAAACACGATTTAACATTGGCGGCCATTTGCAAAAATAAGAGTATCTTCCTATAGGGAGTAAATTCCATTTTATACAATGGAGCTGAGATGTTTTCCAAATGAAAATTAAAACAGTCAAATCGGCTCTTTTCTCCGAAACCGTATACCGGTTTTACCAAAAATTCCATTTTTGAATATTTGCTTCAACCTGTCGATAAACCGGTTTTTCAAAATAGGGGAAAAAGTATTTCTACAGGACATTGCCAAGATATTTCTGGCCAAATCGGCATATAGAAGGTTGTTTATGCTTATACGATGATTTTATTGTATCCTCTCATTTTGAAATGGGTGAACTAAGTATCAAATCGCAAAATGGAGCTTATTTTGTTATCGCCATAAAAAATATTGTGAAATCTCCGTCGATATTCCTTTGAAAAACTTTATGTGATGTAATTTCCTAAACTGAGCGTCCAATCACTAAAATCACTAAGATATAGTTGGAATCACAACTTGAAATATGTTTTCATGAGCACTTCCTTTCACTGATTTACCATGTAAAATTTATACAAGATACCATTAATGCTTCAAAATTTACATAATTATTTCCAAAAACGCCGAGACAAGTATGCCTTTTTTTACCGATATAACTTTTTCCTGTAGTCAAAATCCTTACCGATCACTGACCCCTAACTTTCGTCGCACAGTGTAATTGACTGTATAGTATGTATTGCCACCTTGTCTTCTACGCCATAGATACGAATGACTTCAAACTCTAGAATATTTAATTTCTGTATAATATTGGCTGTTTATTATTTTTGTACAAAGAAATAACATGAAATTCCATCAAAGTCACAAACTTTTCTATTAGTTTTAAAAACTTCAGAAAAATACGCTAAAATACATAAATGTGAACAGGCAACACTGCCAGTGACCACCCATATCCCCTAACAAATGCGAGTGCACAGATTTGCAAAGAGTAATGAGTAATAAACTCTTAAATATATTAACAATCACAATAAACTATGTTGCATCCGTTACTGGTGGTTCCTGGAGTGAGGGAAACCAAAATTTTCCAAAAATAAATAAAAAAAAAACTACAAATTACCTGCTAACGTCATGTGAATCATTTAGATTTGTTTATAATTTAAATATTTTTGAATTTTTAATTATTCACATGCATTATTACAAAATACATACAATCACTCCTACATTTTGAATGACTGGCAGAATTTCACTATGATAGGGGGTGTGAAAGACGTCAAACTTTAGTTTACTATGAACTATTGTTAATAGGTGGAAGAATATTCAAGGGTCTCAGTTATTAGATTCTTAGAAATTGCACTAAGTTTTTAAAAATACAAATATATACCAAATAAGATATTTGCAAATATATTTGTCGGCAGGAATACTTTTTGCTTAGGAGAAGTTGATAAATCTTTTATATATACTTACAACTGAAAGTTTGTGTTTTAAAAATTTAAGTTTGATAGAAGGCAATCAGTTCTTAAGGGAAGCACGAAATACAATTAAAATCAAATAAGTATTTCAAAAAGCACAATTTTCAATTTTCTGTTGCGTTGTTTAAAAAGTGTTGATAAAGAAATGTAAGAAAACATTTTTTAAAAATTTTTTGTAATATGGTGTCAGTGAGAACAAATTAATGAAAGGACAAACAATAGTATTATCAAATAAAATCATATCCAAAACAGTTTTTATTAAAATGTTATGCCATATTGTTACTATTTAAGACGTAAATGTCCCCAATGCACTTTCATAAATTAAAAGTCCTCCTTACTCTTTGAAAAACACTATAGACAGCAAATTTTCCCACACTAAATAAATGTTGGTTAAAAAAGACTCAATTATTCGAAAGTTTTATTCAATTTCTCAGAATACAATAACTGAAACTGAAATATTTTACACGTCAAATTCTGTTACTATCTTCAAAGTAAAACTATTTTTACATTTGTATTACGCCCAATGTAAACCAAATGTTGCCAGTCATTCCAATGTAAGTTTGTTGTGTGTATAACTTTTTATCGCACTAATAATTGTGGATAATATACAATGCACAAATATTTAAACTATAAAGATATCTATTTATCTCATGACTCACAACATTACAGCAGGTGTTTTGTGAATATTTTTGGAAAATTATATTTTCCGTTACTCCAGGAACAAATAATAACGGATGTTTATTACTTGCAACATAGTTGGAATTGATTGATAAATAATGTAAGAGATTGTTACTTGATTGCTCTTTAAACAAATTGCATATACTTAAGAGAGTCGTCTGTTGTCATTGTAGAGTTGCCAATTTAACTATAGTTTTTAGCATTTTTGTTATGGAAATGTTATGTTTGTTATGGAAATGCAATATGAAACTTGAATATCATACCGATTCAAGATCTGCCAGCAGATCTAATTAGACCTTTCCAGATTCGGAAAATTTTTATATCTGATTGAATCAGAAATAACATAATTGTATATAATTAAATCTAATTTCATCCGAAATATGTAACAGATCTAATCATACCGAATTGTATCAAATCTGATTTAATTCAGAAATTTGTCTTGGATGTCACATCTTGCTAGATCTAATCATATTTTTCTTTAGATATGTTAAGATCTAATTGTATCAAACTATCTAAATATATATCTCTACATTTTGACATGGATATTTGATTTTGCCCAATTTGACCAAAATTTAAGAAACTGTAAATATTATCTCGTATAATATTTACATCGAATAGGGCTATATTAAAAAAATATATTTCGGATTTTGGTAACATAAAACCATTAAATTGAGTGCCGTTGGGAATGTAAAGTGATTCTTGCATCTCAAGCCAACTCACAACCTCCCTTGTGCATCTCAGCGGTGTTCGTGATATTTTTTTTTATCATGAATAGCGGCTGATAGTGAGCGACGAACCCTGATGGTTGGGCTAGCCACCCGCCTTCAGGTCCTTTAGTGGCTATGAAAATACGACAAAGAAAAAGTAACAAACGGAACCCCCTAAATGTTGACGACCCCCGCAAACGAAATATGGACCATGATTTAATGATATGCACCTGGAACGTCCGGACGAGAAGGTGCCACTATCCGACTGTCGGATGTCCTCAAAAAATATAAGGCAGAAATCACTGCCATCCAGGAGATGAGGTGGACAGCACAAGGATGCTCGCGACGTAAAAATTGCAACATCTATTACAGCTGCCATGCCGAAAAGCACGAATTTGGATGTGGATTTGTAGTTGGGAGAGATTCAGACATCTTGTCTCGCGATTCAATTCTGTTAGTGATCGAATAGCCGCAATCCGCATCAATGCGAAATATTTCTACATCACGCTTTTTTGTGGTCATGCCACGACGGAAGATAAAGACGATGAGATTAAAGATGCATTTTACAAGCGCCTAAAGGAAATAAACCGCTGCCCTGACCACGACATTAAAATTGTTCTGGGTGACTTTAATTCAAAAATAGGAAGGGAAGATGTTCTTGGTCCATCGTGGATAAATTCATTCCGACATATCAGACAACGACTTTAGGCTGGATAGCATCGCAGCGGGAAGAACATAGTAGTGAGTGGAACCAGATTCCAGCACAAAGATATCAACAAGGCAACTTGGCTGGACATCGCGAAGCTGCAAACCCCAGAGATAGATACTTCCTACTCCAACCAGCTCTCCCAACTTCTACGACACAACGCCTCTACTTCTGACGTTCCCGATACACAGTGGCAGCATATTGCGCATTCCATGGCAACCGCCGCAACAACCGTGCTAGGATATGAAAAATGGCGTTCAGACGAATCCTTGTACGATAAAGAATGTCGCATAGCGCCTGAGGAACCCGATGCCGCTTATAGGGCAACGCTACAGCCAATTGTAACCCGGGCTGTTAGGGAACGGCACAATGAGACAGTAAAACAGGATAGACAGCTATTTAAGCGGGAGATGAAGAAACGGGAGAATGAGGATATAGAGCGATAAAGGGATAGAGGTGAGGCCCAAAAATTTTGTCAGAATGTAAAATCAAAAGGCTACGGTAATGAGCTCCCCTCCTGTAAGGACAAGGATGGAAATCTGGTCACAGATACGCAGAGTGTGCTGCATACATGGAGGGAACACTTCCACGTCCTAAAACAAGGCGACGGCCTACCGTGTGACCTCTTCAACATAGTGATGGAGATGATAATGAGGAAAGCTGCAGTAAACACAAGAGTTGGACTTTCTAGTTCCTTTTGGTGAATCGTTCCTTTCAGTTCCGTTCATCAAATGGAACTAGTTCGTTCCTTCTGTTCCTTTCGTTTTTTTGATCTTTTCGTTCATTTTCATCACTTCGTTCACCCGTTCAATATGTTTTTAGTTCTTTTTCGGTTTATTAAGTGAACGATTTGCAAACAAATATATTGATAAATGTAAGAGCTGCTTAAAAGTTTATGAAGTATTTTCAAATTGTTTAAATGGTGTGAAAAAATATAGCGTTATAGCATTTATAAATCAATTTTCATAGCAAAATACAAAAAAAAATTTGTCGCTGTTTTTGTTGTGGTGATGTCAACACTTTAGAATTGTTACATATGAACGTCAGAACAAGTGAACAAATGGCCGAAAATGTCAAATGAATGAAAATAGCAAAATGAACGAAAAGAGCAGAAGGAACTAAAAAGCAAAAGGAACTAAAAGAGCGGAATATGTGAGACTAGTTCCAACCGTTCACTACATGGAATCGTTCATTGGAACTAGTTCGTTCCGGAACCATACAAGTCTAGTAAATACGAGTGGCACGATATTCAACAAAAGCCACATGCTACTCGCGTATGCTGATGACGTAGATATCATCGTTTGAAAACTGCGGGATGTGACTGCAGCCTTCTCAGGTATACAGAAGGAATCAGCGAAAATGGGTCTAACGGTGAACGAGTACAAAACGAAGTTATTAGTTTCTACGAACAAGGAATCTTCTCGTTTAGGAAACTGCGTGAACGTTGATAACTATAATTTCGAGGTATTAGATAATTTTTTCTACCTAAGCTCCGCCTTCAACAAATCAAATAATGTCAGCCTAGAAATCCGGAGAAGAATCCTGCTTGCTAATAAATGCTACTACGGACTAAGCAAGCGATTTAATGACAGAGCCCTTTCTCGACGAACAAAAATCCAGCTATACCAGATACTGGTTCTACCTGTCTTAATGTACGGGTTATGACACAAGCGGATGAATCGATTCTGGCAGTATTGGAGAGAAAAATACTGCGTAAAATATATGGGCCTATCATCGTTAACGTAGAGTATCGGCGTCACATGAGTCATGAGCTATACGAGCTGTACACTGACATTGACGTGGTCAGACGCATTAAGGTGCAGCGGTTGTGTTGGCTAGGTCATGTTGTACGCATGGACGAAAATGCTCTAGCTCGAAAAGTCTTCGACAATGAACTCGATGGACAGCGCAGAAGAGGGCGACCAAAAATGTTACTTGTTACTGAAAAGAAGTGCCAACTAAGTAAATAAGTAAAAACATTAAATATTTTTCAAAATTTTCCTTTTAAGCTTTATTTCAAAAAAGATATGTTAGTTTTTTGGAATACCCAGTATTTCTGTTAAAGACAAAATTCGGTAAAATTTCAGGAACCAGGGCAGGAGTCAACAATCGGATGTGGTCCACAGAGTCCAAAACAAAGGTCCCAAAATACGTAAATTTTTTTTTAAAAAAAAGACGTGTTTTTTGGTAATGGCCAAAATAAGAGGAACACATTACGTAACGAATGATAAAAACGATATTTTTTTTAATATGATAAAACTGTTATGAAGCGTTTTATAGTAAGGGTGAAAATATGAGGAAAACATAAAGTACTTTTTTTTCGGTAACTAAGTGTTATTGAACGATAAAATCGAAATTTTAAGAAAATTTTAACATATAACTGTTTTAATTCGTACTGTGACGGGTGTGAACGAAAATTTAAAAACTTCTATCAACTCACAAAAATTTTATTACAAAATATACAAAGTCGAAATTTAAACGGCCAAAATCTTCAGTGTATACTCAAAGATTTGCGAAATTGGTAAAATAAAAAAAAGTTTTGCCGTTTTTCCATAATTGTAAGTAAGTAAACAATATTTTTCCTGCTTAGGGGCAATTTACGTGGAATTTCCGATAATGAAATCAATATTTTGCTAAAAAAATTTTCAATTTGATTTATTTAATTTGTTTATAAATTAATCGACCTTTATTTTCGTATTTTAGGCGGTGTTTAAAAAAGGAAATTAACAAATTCATAATGTAAACACTTCCAAATGTAACATTACATATATTCCATTGTAAATAAATTACTTAATACTGAACAAAATTGTTTCAAATTCAGTTAATCCGTTTTTTTAGTTTTTGTTGTTTTCAGTTCACAAACAATTTTATATTGTTGGTTTTTTGCATTTACCAATTAAATATTTTACAATTACAAATTATTTGCAGATATTTCTTCAATAGTTAATTTATGCTATTTAACAGCCACCCTTCTTCGAATTTTATTTCGGGTGTTTTAAAAAATGTCTAACGGTTTTCTTTATCTGTCCCCACTTTAGAACACTGATAATGGGCTATGAGCAATAGTACAAAATTAAGTACATTTGTACCACATTTACCATCACTACATTTACGTAGCTTCTCACCAACCAATAGGAAGACTCTTCGTGTTCCTAGCAAATGAGAGATTGAACAAAATTACAAAGGCAATACATTACGTGTATCTATGAATTTAAATAAAAACGCTAACAATCAAGAAAAACTTTGGTTGAAATAGAGAAATATTAACAATTTTCACTGTTAATAAAAACAACGTGATATATTTTTATTTAATTTGTGTATTTGCTACACATTATTTGCAATAAATAAAGTTTCATGTATTTTAAAGCCGTTACGTTCCTACATTCAGTGTCTCCGTACTGTGCTCTCTCTCTTTTATCGCGCTCTTTCTCATCTTTCTGACGGCTCAACAGAAATAAAGTGTTGAACATTTTTCTGTGCTGCCTTTTGCATCATTATTCTGATTTTCACCGGTTGAGGAAGAGTGCTAGAGTAAAATTGTAGATAAAGAAATTTAGTTGAATATTACAAATTTATTTAGTTAATTTGTGTGTTCGGAAAATTCTGGAATCGCATTGTTGAAGTTACAACAAAGTTAACAAATTCAGTAAGTTTAATATTTTTTTTCTGTTGTCAAGCTGCAAATGAACGGTGAGAGCAGCAGCAAGCACAAGACAAGAACTTTCACACACGATTTTGTTGGTCCAAAAGATGTTAATAGGAAATGAAAATTAGCTTACGTAGCCTAAAATACATTCCCAATAAGGCCAGCGGCCCTTGACCGCCAACAATTGTTAGAGATTGTGATAAAGCTGTTTTTGCCATTATTTTTGTTTTATTGACTTATCTTATGTACATCTATTTTGTTACAGTAATGAAGTCCCAACTGTTTTATTTGCTATTCATTGGTGTGGCCGTATTGGTCCAAACATCCTATGCCCTGAAAGAGGAAGACTGTGAAGGTAAAGTGTGGCCCTTCAATAATGATAAGACCTTTTTTTTGTAATTCTTTTTCCCTTCTCACCATAGTTTGCATCAAAACCATTAGACGTTTTGCCGAATCCTTAACCGATGCCACAAAAAAGGATCACAAATTAATTGAAACCGAATTTAAGAAATTCTGTAAAACTCAAAAGAATAAGGAACAAAGATTTGTAAGTACATATCTACAGTCTACTGGCGCTGTTTCGTCACGACTTTCTAATGACGTGTCCGTCGTTGAAATTGTTTACTGGCATTGTTTTTGTTTAAGCTAGCTTGTTCTTCATGTGTTTGCATTATCTGTTTTTTTTTTATTTTACTTTGGTTGTAGTGCTACTATTTGGGCGGTTTGGAAGAATCCGCTACTGGAATTTTGAACGAATTGTCCAAGCCATTGAGTTGGTCAATGCCAGCTGACAAAGTCTGCGAGAAACTGAAGAAGAAGGATGCCCAAATCTGTGATTTACGTTATGGTAAGTGCACAAGTGGGGCTGTGGTGATTGATGTTTAGTTGTCCACTGAGGGGGCGTAGTAACAATGACGTGGATTTTTGCAATATGCCATACGAATTAATTAATTATTTATGATGAGTGCATTCAGATAATACAATAAGCTGAGGGGGCTCTGATAGAGGCAGCAATGAGTTGGCGATGAGTTAGGCGGAATTATTGTGTGTAAACAGTATTGATTATTTGTTATTTACTGTTTAATGTTGTCGCAGTTGGCATGGAATTCATTTCAATATTGAGGGTCGATGTTTACTTTCTTTCAAATATGAAGATATTATCGTCTTCTACATCACAAGTAGCAAAAGCTTTATTGGGGAAAAACTTGATTGATGCATTACTGCTCGCTCTTAATTATGAGTTGACTTAGGTCTATGCGATTGAAATAGGATGGGCTATGCCAAAAGTCTTAATATGTTTGAAAAGAATAGCATAGTTAAGTATTTCGCTTACTGTCCTGCAAGTTTTTTATTGCTTCTCGCCTCTTACAGAGGCTATGCACAATTTTGTTCCTATCTCAGTATAGCTATGTAATGGACCCTAATACCATCTGTAATTTCTGTGCTGTCTTAACTTGTGAATAAGGAAATCAGATTTTCTAGATAGTCAAGGTCTGTAAACTGCTGTCTAGTAGAAGATCAAAAATCGATTTGTATGACTCATTAAAATTGACGATATCGGAGGCGTAATTGTAAATGTTACTCATCTGTTTATAGCCTGCTTTGCATCTGGCCAACCCTTACAGCAGTGTTTTAGAATTGGTTTTATATTAATTCTTAAACATTTGTTTCCCATATTTAATTTTAGACTTTTTACCTTAAGTAAAACCAGGTTTACCAGTTTTTAATCCGGGGGCTCTTCGCTAATGTCCAGTCCTAAAAATTGGGCTACTTCCACTAGATTGACCCATAAATCCAATAGGCTAAGTGGTGTAGCGTAGGCTGGATAGGAGGATCTGTTTAGTCAACATGACATTATATTCCTCGACTGGGAGTACTTTCGTTTCCTCATGTAGATGGTGTTCTGAGGTTCTGCATGCAGCCCGTTACAGTCCTCAGGACGACACTTTGGCAGCTTTGAATATTTCTCCACTGGGTATCACAGGAGACCACACTTGACCGGCCAATTCTTTTGTAGGTAGCTAACAAGGTTTCTTTGTCCATTCCCCAAGTGTTCCTACTTCGCAGTTTGTGCGGAATTGCAGTGGCGTGAGGTAAGGAGGTAAACAGGCTGTCAAATGTGACCCCCAAAAGTTTTGGGTGCTTCACAGTCGGTATTTCGACACCATCGACCAAGACGCCTTTATTTATGTTTACCTCCTTTGTCCAGGTGGTGAATAGTTTTTGCTGACGACTTCGCCGGTGAAAATTTCAGGTTGCGTCCGGATGTCCTGGAAGAGTGTGGTGTGGCTAACTGTGTCGAATTCCTTCGACAGGTCCAGTACAACTAGGAGCGTCCTTTCACAGGGCATCTGCTGATTCATTAGTGAATGGAAAAGTATTGTAATTTACAAATAATATTATGATGATACCTTTTGAGGTTAAATAATTTATAATTTAACCAGAAAATGAAGAGAACCTAGAAGAGATCTTTTATTTATAAATACAGCAAAAAAGTAAAAATATTGCAAAAGCTAGTAAAACAGCTTACGTTTGGATGTGTCTATAAAATGTAGTTCCTGTTGTAAGTCTAAAAATAGAAGCGTTTTAATTAACAATAAGGCGAGCAGTTACCCCATACCAAGGTGTATTTAATAAGATGGTCGCACTAGAACAACAACTAAAGACTTTGCAACAACAACATGTACATTGTTTTTGCAAAGAGTCCCGAACTGTCAAATTGAGTTGACAGAAGTCGAACAAAAAGTAAACAAATCGAACTAAACGCAAGAAAATACCTCACTTATAGGGTGCAAAGAAAGAGATATCATTATTTTTTTTCAGTGTAATTAATATTTGATGTTCGGAAAAAACAATTGCCAAGTAGATAATCAAATCATTCATTAATGATACAGCTCATCAAGATTTTTATAATTGCTGTTGTAACAACTTTATTTAACTGATTATTGATTTTATAGGCTTTTGATAGAGCAAGACATCTGTTTATCTTACGATCAGATGACCGCTTTATGTTTCTTTTATTATATAGTTTCGTTTCTTTATACTTAATGATTGCGAGATTGAACTCCAAAATATCAGTTTCAATTGATTTTTGCGATTTTGACTAATAAAGTATTGCAAATTTGCGTGCAGTTTTGAGGAGACTTCTCAAGAACCGAGTTTAATAACTTATTTTACGCCAAACTCGAATTGAACTCGAATCCTAAGTTATTAATTTATCTAAAGAACAGCTTATTATATAACAGTTACGGCAATCCTTGCGATCCAAATTTCTAACAATTATATAGTTTATATTTAGTTTAATTTGCAATACTGAATCCCAATATCAATGTTTTATTAATCCATCTCTCATTTTATTTTATATTTTTTCTCAGAAAAACAAATTGATTTGAATGCCGTTGACCTGAAGAAACTTAAAGTGCGCGACTTAAAGAAAATCCTTAATGATTGGGATGAATCATGTGATGGCTGCTTGGAAAAGACAGATTTCATCAAAAGAATAGAAGAACTCAAGCCCAAATATGTTCGCAATGAACTATAAGGATTGCAACGTAAACAAAAAAAATTGCATAAAACACAAAAAGACTTGAATTTAGTTAAATAAAATAAAATCAAAACAAATTACCACAACACACAATTATGTTCTTGTATTTTAAGCTGCTGCTGATGTATTAATTTATTTGCATTTAATTTGTAATGTTACATTAGAGGAGAGAAAGAAAAAAAGGAATTGTTTTATTTGTATCAAAACCTACGAAAATGAATATACATAATAAATACATATTTGTTTCAAAGCATATTATAAAGTTATCACGAAGAAAATGAAAAAAGAAATACACAATTATTTTGATACAAATTTTACACCAGTTGATAGTTGTTTTATTTTGATTTCTTTATGCAACAACAACTTAAAACAGATTTTCAATACATACACAGTTGATAAAAGCATTGCAAATTTAGAGAGTATACTCTGACATTAAACTGCAATTGTGTGAAAAAAGCAGTTTATAAATCTTACATATCAAACATTATTTCTAAAACATTTAGATTTTAGTAAAAATCATGTTTATTGAAACGTGTTTATTGAAACATGATTTTTGCTTAAAAATTAATGATTTTAGATGTATATTACGAGAATAAGATTTGCTAGATCTTAAATTTAGACCACTTATGTAAATCATTCTCTCTTTTTTAAGCTTTCTGCTATATAAAACCTAATATACAATACAATTTCTATATTTGTTTTACATTTTTTAGATATATTGCTAGATTGTTTTTAATGGAAAAACTCTTGGTTACAATGAATACATTTTAAAATTTTATTATTTGAACAATAAATTATTCAATTTTCAGTTTAGAAATCTTAATATTAGTTTACATAAATACATACACATCAACACCAGTGAATGAATTCTTTTGTTTTCGAGTGATATTCTTTTTTCGTAATTATAATAAAAAAGATTTAGTTGAGGTTTGTTTTTTGCTTTTGTTCGTATAAATTAAATCAGTTTTCTTTTTAGGATTTTCATTATTTGTTTAGTTTTGTTTTGGCTTAAACTTAAATTCATTACAAAATAATCATAATAAAAAAAATTCAATAAATATTAAAATTTGTTAATAATTAAGTTTGAATAATTGTTTTGTTTCTTTTATTGTTGATATTCTTCTTTACATCGAACTTAACGTCTATAGGGTTGCTTGTTGTAGCGCCCTCTATCGTTTTCTTGCGAGAGATTCGTGTATTCACTGTAGACCACACACCAGAGATAAGTTAGAATTGCTGCAAATGGATAAAATAAAAAGAGTTAGTGGATAATAAAACTGATGATGGTTTATTGAAAATATGAAGTATACTTTTAGGATGTTTGTTGTGTATTTGTACACTGTCGGGCAAAATTGATGTTTGTTTGTTACTATAAGTGGCCTTGGTGTGCTTTTGCGACGTTCGGAAAAAAGTTAAGCTAATTTGTTTGCTAAAGAGAAGATTGCTTTTTTCAGATATATCAAAAAATTTGATATGGTATCAGAGACAATAAGCTTAAAAAAATAGTGAATAACGGTGGGACGGTTGACGCAAGGGCATCTTGACTGATTATTGAGAAATAATAATACAGATAACTTAAAATCTTGAGTTATTTGCGTTAGTTGATTCACAATTGACGGGGACAACAAACAAAAAACCGGCTCTCAAATCCGTTTACAAAAATACGTTATTAAATCTGGTTCCAAAAAACCTATAAGGAAATGCTAATCTGGATTTTCATAACCGGTTTTTGTAAATTACTAATACGAGTCGTATGCATAAACCGGCAAAAACAAAGCAATAACCGGTATTGACAGCAGCAATATAAAAACGGATCCTTAAAGTTGAGTTTAAAAATGGTTTCCATGGTCACAAAAATCTGAACCAGTTTTAGAAAAACCCAATTAGAGAATTTGGTAAGTAAAACCGGTTATTAAAACTGGTTTAAAAAAATGCTAATAAAACCCGAAACAGGTTTTGAACCAGATTAGGAATCAAATGATGCTGACCCGGATTTTCATAACCGGTTTTTGTAAATTACATTTAAGGGCCGTATGTACGAACCGGTTACATGGTTAAAAAACCCTGAAACCATTTTAAAAAACAAAAGCCGATTATAGAATGTGATGGTACTAAACCTGGATTTTTATAATAGGGTTTTGCCAATTATTTGTAAAGCTATAGCTATAGCAAGAGCCGGGATTTAAGTCAGTTATATAAAAACGTTTTTTAAACCCGGTTTTTAAAAATATATACACGAAGCCTTGCTCGATAAACAAGTAGGTGCCGTTAGTTGTGAATCTAAAAAAATAGGAAGCGTGTTAATTCACAACAACGCGAGAAGCTATCCCATACCTCATTCATGGGGTGCAAAGGGAAATTAAGTAGGTTAAGTAATAATAATTATGATCTAAAATCATCTAGGTTCACCTACAATAGATAATATTTCTATAGAACTACCATACATACATACAGGTTCCACATACATACATATGTACATAATTAATTTGTAATAGCGGAATCGGTTCCACGTTTTACAAACATTGTGTTTATCGTAAGTTGCGTACACCGGTTTTTAAAACCGGGTTTATGAACCGGTTTTATATAATTGTCTCGGTTTTTTGTATATATCAATTAGTCCCGTTTATTGCTAAATTGTTTTGTACTTACAACTCATATGAGTTATTCCTCTAAACCGGTTATGAACATTTACGTTGTATCTTTTGAAAGGGGTTCCAGGCTATTATGACCACAGATTCGAGTAATGATTTTTGAAACCGGTTCCTAACTAGGTAATAAACCGGAATTATAAGCTGACACATATCAGCAATTTTTCAAAAAACGGTTAAATAAATCTAGGATTAGTATCATATGTCTTAATCGTTTATTTAGACTGCGTTGTCTACGAGTAATTAGCAAAAACCGGTTTAAACAATCTCGGCTTAGTAATATCTGGTTCCTTGGTTATATGACCATTGTTAAGTGTATTTTTTTGAGAAAACCGGTTACTAACATTGGGTTTATGAACCGGTTTTTTTATCTGTCGTCAATTTCGCATGCTTGTTAATGAAAATTAGATCCCATAACCCATAAATTGCAGTCGCCAACCTCTTTTCTTGCCGGGCAGGTTTGAGCATACAGGTTATGAAAATCTAGTATTAACATCATTTGATTTGAGTTTAATGACCATGGTTTGGCGTATTGTTGTTTGTAAACAAGTTCCTTAAACCGGGTTTAGGAACCGGTTTTTTATACCTGTCGTCAATTTCGCTTTTTTGGTTATTTGGGTTCCGTTTCATTGTTTTAATAACCACAGCTTTGCGTATTCCGCCTCTTGCTAACAGGATTTTGTATACAGCTCTTATTAGTTATTTGCAAAAACCGGTTATAAAAATCTGATGCCCTTATTGTTTTTTTCTAAATAGTTCCTTGGTTACATGACCATTGTTTCGAGTGCTGTGTTATGTAATCCATTATCTAAACCGGGTTAACGAACCGGTTTTTTATATCTGTCGTCAATTTCGCCTTCTTTGTTATGAAAATTAGTTCCCATAACCCATATATTGCAGTGGTCAACCTCGTTTTCTTCCGGACAGGTTCGTGCATACAACTTATAAAATCGGTTTTGAAAATCTAGGATTAACATCATATGATGCCTTAATCGGTTATTTGGGGTCCGTTTCTATGTTTTAATTACCTCAGATTTGCGTATTCCGCCTCTTACTAAACAGGATTTTGTATACAGCTCTTATGAGTAATTTGCAAAAACCGGTTGTAAAAATTCCATTGTTTCGCGTATTGTTTTTTGAAAACCGGTTACTAACACCGGTTTTATGAACCGGTTTTTTATATCTGTCGTCAATTTCGCTTTTTTCTTTATGATAATTATATAACATAACCCATATATTGCAGTCGTCAACCTCTTCTCTTATCGATCAGAATTGTGCATACAACTCTTATTAGTTATTTGCAAAAACCAGTTATGAAAATCTAGGATTAACATCATATGATGCCCTAATCGGTTATTTTAGATCTGATTTCAGGTATTAATAACCATAGCTTTGTGTGCTTCGTCTATTGCTATAAAGGCATTTTTATACAGCTCATACGAATAATTTGTTAAAACCGGTTTGAACACTGATTCATGTAATGATTTTGGAAACCGGTTACTAACCGGGTTTATTTTCGTTACAGTTCCAGGTGTTAATAACCGCACCTATGGGTATTCCTTCTTTTGCTTAACAATGCTCATGGGAGTTATTAGCAGAAACCGGTTTTGAAAACCCCGTGGAGCAACATCTGATGAACTAGTTTTTTTATGAAATGGTTTCATGACCATCGTTTCATGAGTAGGTTTTTTTTGGAAACCGGTTTCTAAAACCGTATTTACTTAAAAACTTAATTTCCCTTTGCATCCCATGAATGAGGTATGGGATAGCTTCTCGCGTTGTTGTGAATTAACACGCTTTCTATTTTTAGATTCACAACTAACGGCACCTACTTGTTTATCGGCGAATGCGAACGTCACTGTTTGAGAAGCTCTTACTAGACACGCCTCGACACTTAATACTGCGAAGTTGCTGTCAACAACATTCGAGGGGAGCCGACAATGAAATAACAATTTTTGTTTTTAAGATGACTGGAGCCAGGTTTGAACCTGCGATCTCCCGCATGGTAGTCGCGTGTTCTTACCACTATGCCACGGCCGGTCCCAAAACCGTATTTACAAACCGATTTTATATTGATGCCATATCAATTCGGTTTTTTTGTTTTTGGAAATAAGTTCCCGAACATGTATTTACGCCGTCAATCCCGTCGCCTACTAATCTGGTTTGTTCATACAACTCTTAAACGTAAGCGTTATAACCGGCTATAAAAATCTATGGTTAGTTACTTCTGATGACCTTTTCGGTGATTCGCGAACCGTTTCAAGGTTTTCAAAACAACAGCATCACGTATAGTTTTGTGAAAACTTGTTCCCAAAACTCATGTTTTTATGTCGTCTGTAATATATAATTCAAAATTTTTTGTTTGGTTTTTGGAAATAAGTTCCCAAATATGTATTGCCGCCGTCAATCCCGTCGCCTACTAATCAGGTTTGCATGAAACTCATAAAATTAACCGGTAAAACCGGTTAGACAAATCTATGCTTAGTATCATCTGATGACCTTATCAGCTATTCACGATCCGTTTCAAGGTTTTCAAAACAACGGCATCACGTATAGCTTTGTGAAAACCGGTTTCCAAAACCGGGTATAAGAACCGGGTTTATTCTTTTAAGTCTATCATTACTCTTGATAAACTCATGTTTTTAAGTCTTCTGTAATATTTTTTTTTTCCAAAATTCCAAATAGAGCTGTTTTTGGTACAGAACTGAAACAGTATCCTTAAAATTTCTACACTTTTTAATAGAATTCAAATACATCTCCGAATTTTTAAGACAAAATCTATTAATAATGTAGATTTCGAGTTACTTTTATAGAATTGTATACAGCTTAATTGAAGACCTAACACTAAGATATTAAACAATGGCAGTATTGAAAGTTTGATAAATGCACTTAGGCTATCAAAGTGCCCGACTATATAACAAAGCTACACGTGTGTCCAACCCATCAAAGTATCCCAGTTGGCAAATTCTAAAAGACATCTTCAACGATGGGTGCACGACCATATTGATTCGTTGAAGACTTGTTGGTGACCGTTCATACAAATCGTTGACGACATTTTCATACAAGTGTCGCACAATTCATGCACCATCAGATCAGCGACATTGTCGCTCATGTTGTCATTGATAATTAATTAAATGAACATTTCTTCTGATAGTTCGTCAACGACTACATAAATAAATTTATTGTTACTTTTTATAATTCATAAATTGCCGTTTTATTTCGCAATTGAAACTTTGACTCTTTTTAAATTTCTTAACAAAAAAAAACACAACCTGTCTGGTCAAATACTTTCAATAAACTAATCAACTTTGCCACATTCTTTTTTCTTTGTTGTAACTTTGTCCCGTTACATTTTTTCTGCTAACATCACCTAAAAAGTGACGTCTGATACAACATCAATGTTTTGTCGCTCAGCTTGTCGTTCACAATCCTATTTCTTATTTTTGTCTTGAAGCTGGTCAAACACGATGATTTCTATTATGCGTCACCAACGAAAATTTAATGGATTTTTGTCTTGCATGAAATATTTCTAAATGTCTTTAAGAAATCTTCAAAAACACGATCATGTATGACTGTTTTGCCAACTGGGGTATAATTTGCAATTACAACCGAGACATTTTGGTCAAAATGCAATTTCACTAACCATATTGAAAAAAACCAACTAACTACTATGTCCACCAAACGCTTTTGTACAAAAATCAGTGTTTATACGTTAGCAGCACATGGGTGGCCAATTGTTGGCACGATGAATGTAATCTAATACGTTTGCTTTTCCCCCAGACGACCAATAAGTACATGGATGGAGCCATATAAAAAGTAAACGTCACATATCAAATTTTTTACATCGAGCGAACTCTCGCTTATGACGGTAATAAAATATCACTTCAAACTCATGGAAAAGTGATACAAGGCTATGATGAATCTTTCTCACTGACATTCATATAAAACCGCAAAACAACTTTCCTTAGCCCCTCTCCCATTCAAAATGCATTTAACCCATATTCATGAAATTCCTATAAATCACAAAGAACCACAAAGCAAATGATATTAATTTCCAACAAACAAACTCAACCTAATTTGCGATTATAATAAAAGTCCATAAGCGAGTTTTGAATTATATTTCGAATCGACACGAGTACTCTCTCGCACACGTTTCGATTGAAATCGTAATCGTAAACACTGTGTGTGTGTGTGTGTTTGATACTTACCACATGCAATCAAACCGAATACCAGCCATAAAACACCCGACAATACGAAACCGTCAATAAAGAAGACAACCGCTGTATAGATGACAGACACCAGGAGACCAATAGCGATCATAATGCCCAATACCACCCAGGGCATCATTAGGTAATGGTTGCGCTATAAATTCATATAAAATTTGTAAAACAAACATGCGTTAGAAATATGGTGTGGCTACAGTGGGCGGCGGTGGCAGCTGGTGATTTGGTCTTACCTTAATTACACCCGCGATCATAAGTGTGGATATCAAAATGGTCATGCATAGATTTATGGCCAATATAATTTTTACGACATCTGTGTCCAAATCGAAGAATATTGTCTTAAATGCCACTCTGGTTGTAAATATGACAATAATCGTGATAATGGATAGAATAATGGCCAATAGACCTGAGATGATGGAGCCATTACGCAGGGATTGGCAAAAACAGCAGTTGTTAAGTAAAGGTCCAGCCATTTTTCTTCAATTGTTGTGAAATTTAGCAAATCTGCAAAGGGAGAAGAGAAAATGGAAATTAGTATAAACAAATTAAAATAATATTACAACAATATATAGACAATATATGGCGACGCTCTTTCAAAGCGAAATGAATAACCTACTACTTCACCAATCGCCTTGAAAATTTGTGTGGATGCTTTTGGCACCAAAGTTCGTGATGCAATAACCATTTGTTGTTATCGGATCAGTGGGAGTGGCTTACATCTTGAAACTTAAAACATCAGTATCTTATGAACTATCAAAGATATGAAGATGATATTTGGAATATATGTCGTTGGTACATTTAGAAATAAAGCCAGGGTGGAAGTGGGCGGTGCCACGCCCCTCTTCAAAAATCGCTCTGACGGATTTTCTAATTAACCGATTGAAACGAAAATTTTATAAGTGGTAAGTGGTTAGATTGGATAAAGGGGCGTGGTACCGCCCATACAATTTAAAATGGATATATCTCATGTACTGCCAGAGGTATGAAGATGAGATTTGTTATATATGTTGTTGATACAGTATGAATTATAGCCAGGGCGGAAGTAGGCTTTTAAAATAAACCGTTATTACTGCCATAGTTCAATGTTCATTGGAGTTGGACTGGAAAACAGCGTTTGTTTGATTGGGGCACAATTTGAATTTTCATTGTATAAGAGAGGTAGCATTACCTAACATTTGGAAATAAACTATGGTATAGGGTATTTTTTGATGTACAGAACTTGTGATAGCGATAAATGTAAGTCTAGCTGTCATACTAGTAAAGTGTGTTAGACTTTCTTTCAGTATACTTTTGCAAATCACCAGAACAACACTAGAACAAGACTTACAAATCGTATAAATTTATATTCAAAATGCTCGGCGCTCTGTTCTCCAAACTTATGGAACACTTTGTCAATATGATGCAGCACATCATCATCCATCTGAGCAATACGCAATACTATGGATCGACCGCATTTACTGTTTTGGATGATATTCATCCAAATCAAGCGCGTACCGTACGTACAAGAGAAGCCATCGCCGCCATCGAACCGACGCCGTTCTCAGCATCTCCGTCCCTGCAAATTTTAAGGAATGATCTTTACCTACACCCATATAAGATACAACTGGTTAAAGAATTAGAGCCAGTGGACAATCGATTGAGTTTTTTATTTCTCATGTCATTGCAAATCATCCGAGGAGAAATGGTTTCAACATGAAGGCGTAACATGGCATATAGCGCGTGAGCCCATCACCAAATATTTGGTGACCGAATTATCTCAAGGAATGGTAATACGAGTTTGACACAAAGATAGTACTTGGCAATATTCTTGATCAGTGGGAGAAGAAAACTTGGAAAAGGTGTACTCGGTAATAAAAACATGAATCTTCAAACGAAATTTTTTTTGCGATCAAAGGGCAAAGAAGGCATGCCAAAAAGTTTTTTATGCCCAAAGGGATTATAAGTATACAGACGGTTCTCGCTACTACAGATACAAATTAAAATTTAATTTTGATCTTCAGCGGAATGTCTGTTTCCGATTAGTGAAAGAAGTGGTTTTTCGCCGTACATACAGAAAATTTAATTTACATGTCGGCACTATAGATATGACTTTGCTGATGAACTTTTTACTATCGTCAAAGAGCCTGAGATATTTTGCATTTAAAATAATAAAACTTCCTTGATTAACTTCCATGTTAAGGGGTTACTTGAAATTAGTTACATAACTTACTAAATTCAACATATTATTATCGAGCTTTAGAACAAATATATTAATTAGCCTTTATACTTAGGACCGTAAGAAATGTGAAATATATTATAAGTTAATATGCAATAGCGAAGCATTGCCGAGCCCTCTAGCTTATTATACTAAAACAATTATTAACAATTATAACAATCAAAAATATTTGTATTTTACCAAATAGTACTTCTATTGTACCAATAAGTAATTTTATTGTAACAAAAAGTACTTTTATTGTAACAAAAGTACTTTTATTGCACTAAAAGGTACTTTAATTTTACTAAAAATTACTTTTATTGTACTAAAAAGATCTTTAATTATATTAAATATAACGTTTATTGTACTAAATACTAAATAGTACAATGTATTGTACCAAAAAGTACTTACTTATAAATATGTGTATTTAATCGCGTATTTACCGATTCTCAGTAAATCTATTCCAAACCGAAATTTCCGTTCGGTTTTTTAAGTTATCCGTATTGTTTTTTAGAAATCTGTCCCCAAACTGGGATTAAAAACCGATTTTAAACAGATATCTACAAAGTTGTGTACCATGATTTATAAATAAAACCGGTTTGGAGGACCGGTTAAAAAAATTCGATTTTAAACCGAAATTTTCGAATTAATTTTTTTGAACTCTTCTCTTTTAAAAACCGGGTGGGATAACTGAATTTTTTTATATAAACATCGACAAAGTAGTAAAAGTTAATAGGAAATCTAGATAACCTGAACTGAGTTAAGCAGGACCAGCTGTGCTCAATAATACAAAAGCTTTGAAAGCTTGGCAACGTGCTTATACCTTGCAGCTAAATAATTAAAGTGGATATATGTATAATTAGAGTGAATAGATATAATTTTGTTTTAAACCTCAATAACTGTTTTGTTTGTAAATAAAAATAAATGTTTCTAAAGCTAAAGTTTTGACATTCTTCAAATTGTCTTCGGATAAATTTTAAAAGTAGGGGGTGTTCTATTAATTTTTTCGACCCATACTAGTGTGCCAATATGACCTATGCATATAGCCTTACAGATTCTGTGTTGTTTTTGTCTGCTAAATTTGTAGTGTTTCCACATTTTCATTTCAATATTTTCCATCTTCCTTTTCTTCAATTCAATGAGAACAATTTATATCGTAACATATTGCGTTGTTGTGACGTCAATTGAATTGTTGTGTTGTTCTTGATTCAACTTAATGTGAAGAATATAATTTTACGTAAAAATTTATTTATAGATTTTTCTTTGTTCGCAATAAACAAAAGTTTATTTATGTTAAAAATTGGCGGGCTTTTTATGAACAAAAAAAAAGTGTTAACATTTTTTGAATTCAATATTAACGTGATGTAGGATATGATTAAGAGGCATTCATGACTTAATGGTTAAAAAATTTCTTAGTTACAGAGATTAGTCATCAGTCGTTATGCACATATTGTTAAAGTGCCAAAATGTGTCATATACTACTTAAAGTCACGACATGCAGAAATACCAAAGAGAATGTTAACAATTTATAAAATTTTAGGCATTAACAAATAATTACCGTTACATATTACGAGCTCAAACTAAACTATAGAACAGAAATCAGATTGCCGCTGAAGATGAACCCAAATTAATAAAATCTGTTGATGAATTAAATACCTTTTTTCGTTTGTAAATTTAATCATTTCAATTTAATATACACCATAAATTTATCTATTTATCATATTTTCGGATTTTATTTTAATTTTACTTGTTCAATTCATTTTTACAAAGATTTTTATTTTTATACTATCGTTTTGCCAAAAATTAGTGATGTAAATAATACACGGGTGTTTCCAAAGACAATCTACATTCATTGATACGTATACTTGCAACTCAGTGTTGTGGTTTAAAAATAGCCCACATAAATGCACAAAGCCTTAAAAATAAAATTGATGAATTTAGATATATCTTTGAAAAGTCAAACGTAGACGTAATTTGTATTTCTGAGACATGGTTTCAAACAGACCTACAAGACACTTTATTTGCTTTACATGGCTACAAACTACTCCGAGCGGATAGGTGTAGTCGTGCTGGTGGAGTTGCCATGTTTATTCGGAAAGGTATCTCATATAATGTTTTGCTAAAATCTGGCGAAAGCGATCCAGTTGAATTTCTTTTTACAGTTGAATTGCAACAATAACAAAATATTGCTCAGTGTGGTTTATCGTCCTCATCAAACAACAAATTGTCGTGTATACTTGGAAAAACTTGATCAACTTTCATTGTGTTATAGTGATATTGTAATTTGTGGAGATTTTAACTGTAATGTTTTGCAGGACAGATCGCTTGCTTCAGAGATTGAATCGTTTGGGCTTGAATTGGTAAATCGAACCGTACCGACGCACTATTCGTCCACAACTAACACACTTATTGATCTATTCTTTGTGAGTTCCAGAAATAAAATTATGTTGTATGATCAACTCTCTGCGTCACAGTTTTCTAAGCATGATCTTTGCTTCCTAACGTATGATTTTAAAGTAAATATTTCTGTCATCACATTTGATTATCACATGGAATAGAATATATTACTTGTTAGATGTAGATGAACAAATTTGTTTTCTACAAAACCATATAAACTATCTCTATAACAAATACCTACCCATTAAGACAAAAATAATATCAAGTGATCAAAATCCATGGTTTGATGAGAAAAAAAGCTTTTAATTGGCCAAAGAAATCGTGCCTATACCCGCTGGAAAAGATTTAAAAATTTCACATTTTCATGAGGTATATAAGCACTTGAGAAATAAAGTGAATAGTGTTATTAAAAATAAGAAAATCGCATATTTCAGCAGGAAGTTTTATCAGGCACTTAATACGAAACAGACTTGGAAAAACATTAAATCCTTAGGAATAGGTAGTAATAAAACTAACGATAGTTGCAATGCTGATGTTAACCAATTGAATAATACTTTTGTTAATGTACCATTTCAGCCTCCATCGAGTGATTATTACAGAAACATGAATAACGTAAATGATCCACAATTACAATTTAATTTCACTCAAATAACATGTGATGATATAGTTGAAGGTGTGAACAATATAAAATCAAATGCTGTTTTCCCTGATGGCATTGATCCTAAATTTTTTAGAATTATATATCCATATCTGATTACGTACATTGCGCATGTTTTTAATAACATCATAATGAAATCATATTTTCCCCGTGCGTGGAAAATCGCAAAAATTATACCAGTTCCAAAAACAAGTTATGAATATCGCCCGATTGCAATTTTGTCATATATGACAAAATTATAATTTCTCACCTCAATCAATAGGACTGTTGCAGTCATATTTAACATCAAGATCACAATCTGTCGTTGTTGGAAACTTATGGTCGGAACCTCTTGAGGTTTTAAGAGGTGTGCCTCAAGGTTCCATATTAGGTCCACTCTTATATAGTTTGTATAGTAATGACCTCCCAAAATGTGTTATGTACAGTGAATTACATATGTATGCTGATGATGTACAGATGTATAAAAATTCTACCAAGAGTGATTTCTATGGTGATATACATAAAATTAATGACGATCTTCTTAGAATTAAAAACTGGGCTGAAGCAAATGGGCTACGTTTGAATCCCTCAAAATCTAAATGTTTGATAATTGCCAACAGATCTTTTAGAACACCTGATAACATCAATATAAATATGTCTGGCGTTCCCATTAAAATTGTTACAAACGCTAAAAATTTAGGTGTCGTCTTTAACAACAAACTTAATTGGCGCGATCACATAATTTCAGCCGTAGGGAAAACAAACGCTGCTTTGCGCAATCTTTGCGTTTACCAACAATATACTCCCCTTCATATACGAATGCTTTTGGCTAAATCCTTTTTGGTTCCTAAGCTTATATACGGATGTGAGCTGTTTTCCAGTTGCAGCAGCGAAATGTCAACAAAACTTAATATCACATTTAACAACATTGCGAGATATGTTTATGGGCTAACAAGACGTGATCATGTTTCCAATTACGCAAAATCAATATATAATGTTTCATTTCAAAACCTTTTAAAAATAAGAACATTAATGAGTTTACACAGAATAATTTGCACTAAAACTCCACAATACCTTTTTCAGTTTATAAGGTTTGCAAGATCAACCAGAGGAAATCAAATAATACAAATAAGTCATAATAAAAGTCTATCTGATAATTTTTTTTTCATTAACTCCATACGTCTTTGGAACCAGCTCCCTTTAAACATACAAACCCTTACCAACGACAGGCAATTTAAATCGGAACTTTACAAATATTATCAGTAAATTGCAATTAACAAGAATTCTCAACCAAACTATAAAATTCAAAACTCATTTAAAAATATCCGCTTTTCATTAACTATTAACTAAAACTCATTAGTCATATTAATTTAAAGTTTTATTTTATTCTTATTTCTTTTTTTATTTATAATTAGATTTTAAGTTTAAATCGCTATATCATAAATTGTTAATTCCTTCTTAATTCATATTTTAATTAGTTTAGAAATGATATTATATGTTTTTTCTTTTTAACCGCTATGCTTTATATAAGAAATTTTTCTTTGCATAGCTTTGGCCAAATATATAAATAAATAAATAAAATTTTTGCCATTATTTATTATTTTATCTTATAGTTTTTTGCATTACATAAACTGGGAAAGGATATCTTATCGTCAGCAGTACTTTTTATTAACCCAGAAAAAATTATCGTTACGAATAACGGATTTTCGGATAATGCTTCTTCTCTAATATCGTTGAACTTTCAAGAATTTAATAATTGTTTCATTTCCCAGTATTAAATGCAACTTCTGTTTATTATCACATTTTACGATCAATCGTATATCACTTCAACACCTTTGCGATTTAAACACTATTTATTTATGATGTTGCTCGTTCATTGTATACTCCAGTATGTGTTTAGGCTAATGGAAACCGATGATATAAATATTAGGAATTTTTATTTTTTTTTTTAGCATAAGCACGAATGCCTATTTGTGACGTGCTTACTTTGTATGAGGCTGAGGATTTGAAACAGTGAATTTTTGAAATTTGAAATGAATGTAACTTTAAAAAAAATTCTTAATTGGCGCTCATTTAAATATGAAGTAGCAAAATTTCTTTTTTTGTAATTTTCCGTATATCTGATGGTATGGATACTAACATTTCTAAAATTTTACTATGTAAATAATAAAAAAGTTTAAAAAAAACATCCATCTAAAGCCCATTTTTATACCATCACCCTCAGGAATGAGGATATATAGATAATTTGATACGACAACAGTGTAACGCATTAAAATAAAAGAGACGAGTTAGACCCCAAGTATCTTAAGATCAAATTCGTTTTAGAACTTTTTAAAATGATAGAGCTATGTACGTCTGTCTGGCTGGCTGGATGGCTGGTGGGCACCATAACTCTAGTAAAGCTTAACTGATCCGTATGAAAATTTATTTACTGGGTAACGTTGGGGATGTTAAGTGAATCTTGCATCTCAAGGCGAATCACAACCTCATTCATGGTGGCACCTGGGCTACGTTGTCTGTGATATTTTTTATCATGAACAGCGGCTGATAGTGAGTCACGAACCCTGATGGTTGGGCTAGCCACCCGCATTCAGGTCCTTTATGAAATTACGAGAAACAGAAAGAAAAAGTAACATACAAAATGTGTAATAAGAGTACTGTTGAAGTATTAATGTCCAAACATGTACATATGTAAAGAGTAAACGATCAAACCATGCCCATACCCGCACACACTCGTGCATTGGTATACCCAAGTACACGAGAACCCAGCACATGTTGTTACAAGTGTTGCTTGTGTTGGGTGCTAGTTATACATGTCAAATATCTATTTCTGTTCCGTAGAGTATGGAAATGTACATGAGTACACGTGAGTACTCATGTCACCCGTAGTGCTTAGAAGAGTTGACGAATGTAAGAACGATCAAACACGATGATCTATGATGATCATTATCGTAGCTAAAAAACTTCATAACTTCCTGGCCACGATATTAAAATTGTTCTGGGAGACTTTAATACAAAAATAGAAAGGGAAGATGTTCTTGGTCCATCGATCGGTTAATTCAGCCTGCATACCGACACGTCAGACAACGGGTTTAGGCTGGTTAGCTACGCAGCGGGAAGGAGCATGGTAGTGAGTGGAACCAGATTCCAGCACAAGGCAACTTGGCTATTCCCCGATCAAAACACCAAAAATCAAATTGATCATGTCGTTATTGATGGCAGGCATGCATCCAATGTCATGGACTTGCGTGTGATCTGTGGTGCTAATATTGGCTCGGATCATTACCTGGTTGCAACCAAGGTGCGCACAAGATTGAGCAGAGCGAAAAAGGCACGTAACCAAACACAAAGTAAGCTGGACAAGCTGCAAGCCCCAAAGACAGCAACTGCCTACTCCAACCAGCTCTCCCAATTTCTGCGACACAACGCCTCCACTTCTGACGTTACCGATACACAGTGGTAGCTTATTGCGCATTCCATGGCAACCGCCGCAATAACCGTGCTAGGATATGAAAAACGGCGCTCAGATGAATCCTGGTACGAAGAAGAATGTAGCATAGTGTCTGAGGAACAGGATGCTGCTTATAGGGCAACTCTATAGCCAATTGTAACCCGGTCTGTTAGGGAACGGCACAAGGGGACAGTAAAACAGGCGAGAGAGTTATTTAAGTAAAAAAAAAAACGTCAGATGAAGGAACGTGAAAACGCGGATATAGAGCTATACAGGGAATGAGGTGAGGCCGGAAAATTTTACCAGAAATTAAAAGCAAAAGGCTACGGTAATGGGCTCCCCTCCGGTAAGGACAGGGATGGAAATAAGGTTACAGATACGCAGAGTGTGCTGCATATATGGAGAGAACACTTCCTGCAACTGCTGGTTTCAGAAGGCAGCGCACGTGAAGGTATCACGCCAATTATCGACGACGGCTTAGATTGCCCACCACCAAGTCAAGCAGAGGTAAGAAGAATAATATCCCGGCTGAAAAATAAAATCAACAAATAACTAGATATTCACAATTCGGCAAATCCTGGAAAAGACCCAAGAGAAACAGATCGACACGTACGATCTTTTTGTCGACTATAAAGCTGCCTTTGGCAGCCCGATGCGGCAGAAATTACTCGAAGCCATGGCGGAGTTTGGTATTCCAGCGAAGCTGATACCCCTTTGCGGAATGACGCTGACTGACACGAAGTCTTCAGTGAAGATTGGCAAGGACCTTACGGAGCCATTCTATACCTGACGAGGCCTTAAACAAGGCGACGGCCTACCGTGTGGCCTTTTCCACATCGTGATAGTGGTGATAATGAGGAAAGCTGCAGTAAAAACGAGTGGCACGATATTCAACAAAAGCCGCGAGTAGCGTATTATCGTCATCAGTCGAAAACTGCGGGATGTGACTGCAGCCTTCTCAGGTATACAGAAGGAATCAGCGAAAATGGGTCTAACGGTGAACGAGGACAAACGAGGACAAAACTAGTTTCAACGAACAAAGAATCTACTCGTTTGGGAAAATGCGTAAACGTTGACAACTATAACTTCGAGGTGGTAGATAATTTTATTATAATGTTAGCCCCGAAATCCTGCTTGCTAATAAATGCTACTACGGACTAAGCAAGCGATTCAATGACAGAGCCCCCTCTCGGCGAACAAAAATCCAGCTATGCCAGATACTTATTCTACCTGTGCTAATGTATGGTTCAGAATCCTGGGTAATAACACAAGCGGATAATCGGTTCTGGCAGTATTCGAGAGAAAAATACTCCCTAAAATATATGGGCACATCTTCGTCAACGAGGAGTATCGACATGGTCAGATGCATTAAGGTGCAGCGGTGGCATTGGCTAGGTCATGTTTAGCGCATGGACAGCTCGAAAAGTCTTCGACAATGAACTCAATGGACAGCGCAGGGTGACCAAAACTCTGTTGTAAAGACCAGGTTACTGAGAACCTTACAGAACTTGGTGTGACTAACTGGAGAAGCGCAGGAGATCGATGCGCTTATAATATTTGTCTACGTGCGGTATGTAATGTAAGTAATTAAGATCTGAGAAGATTATAATAAAAGAAAGAATAACTTAAAAATAAGGATGATTTATAGATTTCGCAACTTGAACAGAACTCCTCATTACGATTCGTAATAGAATCGCTTTTACGATTCGCAATAGAAACGCTTTTTGGATTCGTAAAAATATTGCTTTTTCGATTCGTAAAAGAATTGCTTTTACGATTCGAAAGCAAAGGTGTATTTTCTCCCGATCGCGAATCTTTTCCGCGAATGGTTTTCGAATAAATTGTGAATGATATATGATTCGAGAATGATATCATGTTCGAATCGGATAGTTAGTCGGGTTTCTACATTTTTACTATACGTCTCGTCTGGCCATAAGACCGAAAGTCGTATGGGTGATGGAGATTTATCAGTCAGTTCACCTGACTGAAATTGCTTTACTGGTGTTTTGTATCACATTAAACATCACCCAGTGAGTTTAGTTCACCTGATCGTCTGATGATATACTCGTATGCTACCCATTGTATACAATTTCTCGAATAATCACCCATAAACAACTTTGCTCTAATCACACGTTTTAAATTTTTATGTGTAATCATTGGATCTGTTGTTAGACGAGTAAACATCGCGATCTCTCCCTATATATTTCTATATGAATATTACAGATATACTCAATAGCATTTACGCATGTATATGTTAGGGGTTTCACTCCTTAGCTTAATTTTTAATTGTTACTCATTGGTTTTCAATTCCAGCGTGTGTAGGAATGAGTACTTGCATTGTTTTCATTAAGTTTTTTTTTTATTATTTGTTTTTGCAAAACGAAATTAATAACATTACGAGTACGTTTCGTTATGAAGTTTCCATGTTCTATTTTTAGATTAGAAAAAAAAATAGTTCGACACAATTTTCACTACTATTTTGGCATTATCGGTATATGTGTCTACTACAAAGTTCCAAAGTTAATGTACAAATCGAATATGTGTTTACTTTTGAGTCAATAACTTAAGGGGAAAAGGCACGTTAGTGGTTGATTTTTGGATAGCAACTCAACGATATACTATTTGGGTGGTGTATTTTATACACTATAGATTTGTGTATGGATTTGTTATACAATCATTCAGATTTTAATTTAACATCTCAATTAAAATAATCTTGAAAGTGTTACATTGGATAATAATTACAAGCAAACTAACTGACACATAATACAAAATTATGTTCCGTTTTGTAGCAACGCTTTCTCGGTTGCAGTTTATCATCGAAAGCGAACAAGTGTAATAATCTTATTAAATTCCAAGACGACATACGTCATTTTATAATATATCGCCTTTCGAAAGAATTATTAAATTTACACGAATTTCTACTGCTGTTCCTATGATCACTTAGAAACAACAAACTGTAGGTTTGTGATAGCGTCTCATATACTCATGTGTGGGCAGTTTTATTCGCCAATCAATTAAATGACTGGTGTTGTGTAGACTTGTTTATTTTATTCGGCACGAGTATTCTCAGGTGGAAACATACATATATGTATGATTTTGTGTCTTGCTGTTTGCCTCTCTACATATTGGCCTTTTGCATTTTATTGAAAGTGAACAACTTTACTTTACTACGATGCAAGTGAAACGACAACAACAACAACAACAACGCCAACGTAAATTACTCGAGTGTTTTATGAATGAATCGTATGAAAAACGTGGTAGTAGCCTGCCTAACGACATTTCAAAAGAAAAACTCATAACAGTGTAGACGGATACATTTTGCATTACATCTAAATAAAAATGAAAAACAACAACAACAAAAACATGTAATCGTCTCAATAACATATCACGATATGTAGTTATAGCAGAGGAGTTTTGCCAGGAGGCTATTGCGAAAGGTTACAAGTGGAAGTAAATATTGGCAGTGATTAATTATACTATGTAGGAACTGAAAAGTTTCAATAATGTTGTACGAGTATATGCGAAAGAAAAGTAGTGCATATTTACTAAAATATGGAATTTATACAGCAGGTTGCTTTGAAATAGCTTGCTCTTATCAATGGCCTTAACATTATCCGAGGTTGAGTATTTACACATAATTCATACATATTTTGCATTTGATGTAAGCTTGTGCAAGTTTGACTCATGAATGAATATGGACTATATCGGCCGAAAACTGTAATAGACATAATATAGAAATAGAAATAATATTTCTCCAATAACTTCCAAACGGACCGTGGGAGGACATTAAAATTTTGTCAGTTTAACTACCTTGTAATAACAGACAAATCGAAACTTTTGCCACACTTCTTCTAGTACCTCCCATACATATGACAGAATTTACCCTCATAGTCTTACATACATACATATTTTTTTGATAGTACGCTAAATTTAGTCATATTATGCTTGAAATATACGCTTATGGAAATATGACTTAGTAATCAATATGGGCTATATACGTTGATCCCTTCATGTACCTTCCGTTCAAAATGACAATTTTTGGAATGCTAATATTTCTTCCATAACTTCAACAGAGGATATTTAAATTTTCCCTATAGTTTTACATTAGGGTGTCCCAAAAAAATAAAAGTTGTTTTTTTTACAACGCTTACTCTTTAATTTCTATTAGAATGGTTTCAAAACATTTACAAAAAAAGTTTTATGTACTTAGAACCATGACAACCCGTGCCGACTTACAACGAAACATGCCAGCGCGAATCATGCCAATACTCGCTGTAGCTAACACGTGTAAGCGCTTGTTATTGCTGCTTTGTGAGAGAATATTTTTAATAGGGGGCATAAAACATCAAATTACTGGATCAAAACTTCCCTCAAATGGCCAAGTACTAGCAGTTCTATTTTGTAATATTCGTGAAGTAAAGTTAAAGGTCAATGAAAGTGAAAAAGCACGTATTCCGACTAAATCTATACCCAATTATGTTAAAAAGCTTGTTAACTTGTACTTGTATGTTGGAGAGAGTTGCAAAACAATGCAAACAAAACACAAAATGTGTTTCAACAGCATCGTCAAGAGATTGTTACAAACTTAGACAATTTGTTTGATATTGCACATGCTGATGCCATAAAACTTGCGAAAATAAATGAAGGCAAAATGTTCTTACAACGACAGAGACACATTTTAAAACAACAGCAAGGTCGACCTGGTCACTTAGGTCGCGTGGACAAAAATGGCAGAAACAGAAAGCATTAAGGAGGAAAAGCGGCGTGCCAAATACATTTCATCCATAACTTCTTCGGCATCAACTTATGAACCACAATTACTGTAAGGAAAAATATTATCACTTAAAAATTAGTGGTATCATAAGATAGGTGCCACATAAGTATAAGGAATTCAATGTTTATTATTGAAGCAACAATTGAGGCACTTGGGTATAACACAGCCGATTTTTTCATGAGCAAGTCGCAAGTCTAGATAGAGAAATACTGACTATTGCTTGCCGCCATCACGTTTACGAATTAGTTTTAAAAGGAATATTTAAGACAAAAATCAGCGAAGTAACTACAGATCCTAATATTCCGTTGTTCAAGAAGTTCCGTAAAAACTGTAAAAATATCGATCCCGAGAGAATACAGAGTTGCACTATTATGTCTATATCAAGGGTCGGAAAACGATACTTTTTTTGTTTCCAACAAAAATAAATAACTAAGAAGTTGAATAATATTTTTCAACACATGAGTTAAATATGTTTTCCAACAATGTTCGTTTCAAAACATAACTCTCATGTTCGAAATAAATAAAGAACAATGATGGAAAAACTATAAAATTTTTGTTTTCAACAAAGATAAATAACATTCAAGTTGAATATTTTTTTCAACTTTAGGTTTGAAAAACTTTTTGAACAATGTTCGTTTTAAAATATAACAATGTTCAAAATAAATAACTGAAATTTGAAATGTCTAAAATACAGTTTGTCGAATTATACTCAAGCAAATAATTCTTATGTTGAAAAATTGTGAATAATAGACAATATTTGTTGTGCAATTTATAATGGGACGCAAAAAGCTGTTTTATGCTGATAAGCTTGTGGAGATTTCTGATGATGGAAATAATGTAAAATGTATTCAGTGTGATAAAATGCTGGTAAATCATACGGGTAATATAAAGCGGCATTATTTGCAAATGCATCAAACTAGTCCTGATGAAATTTTGCAAGAAGATGTTCCAACAACATCTAAAAAAAGAAAAATGCAGAGTGTGGCTTTGGAAATGGATAAAGGAAAATATGTGAAGTGCATAGGTCAACTGGTTACTCAACTTCACATGCCTTTTCGGTACCTGGACAATGAAGTGTTTCAATCAATTTTGCAGCCCTGGACGAGTGCGTATAATGTGAAGTTCAACTCAAAATGTATTGGCAATCATCTGCAGAAAATGAAATTAAAATTAGAAGAGCACATTAAAGATGCAATTGGCAATAAATATATTTGTTTAAAACTAGACATTGCCAGTCGAATGGAGCGCAGCATCATGGGTGTAAATATTCAGTTTATGCAAAATTTCCAGTTGGTAGTATACACGATTGGAATGGTTGAGTTATTTGAAAGACATTGTGCAAATTATTTAAAAGACCAAATTTTGATTATCCTTGGTCGGTACAAAATTGACATCAGTCAGATATACTCTATCACAACTGATAATGGAGCCAATGTTGTCAAAACCTCAAAGTTATTACAAGAGTATAAGGAATGCGGTATTTCGGAAGATGAAAATTACGATGACAATATGTTTGATCATATCACAAGTCAAATGTCAGAAAGTCTTTCCGTGGTGCATTGTGCTGCCCACACATTACAATTAGTTTCTTGGGATGTGATAAATCGATTCAAATCTGAAATTGAGAAGTGCAGAGAGACCGTTACAATTATAAGAAAAAAAATGAGAGAGTTAAATTTGAGCCCACTGCCAAAATTAGATAATGCAACATGTTGGAGTTCAACATACGAAATGGTTAATTCACTGCTAAAAGTTAAACAAAGCATACATAGATATAAAAACTCTTTTTCAAATCGACGTTGATTGGGAGTTTCCTATAAATTTTGTTGATTGTTTCAAACCATTAGCGGAGGCAACTACTATTCTGCAATCAACACAACTTACAATGGGCGATTTTTATAGAGAATGGTTAGTTTGCGAAACGGAATTAGAAGAATTGCACAACAATAATGTATTAGCGGAGAGGCTTTTGCAATCCCTTCATACCCGAAAAAACATATTGATGGAAAATAAAACGTTCATATCGGCATTATATTTAGATCCCAGGTTTTGCTTTAGAGGATCTACCTTAGACCATTTCATTTTACCAATTTTTTCGAAAAGTCATTGGGATAATATATTTTCTAATTCTACTTAAAAAAACAAAAATTTTGGTATATAAAACTTGAAAATTGATCGACGTTTAGGGATCGCGCAAAATCGTTTAAGGTTTTTGGCTGCAAAAAGGCATGTTTCAAAAATACTGATTTACTTATATGATTATAAGTTGTGATACGCTTCACCAATTTTGATCAGAATAGACTTGTTTTAAAGGTAATAATATTTCACACATTTCCTGTGAAGACATCAAAACATTTCAGATAGTAGTTTGAGTTTAAGAACCCTTCAAACCTAAAAATTTTAAAATTTTAATTCAAAATTTACCTACTTTTGCCCATTAAAAAATTATTTTTTTTTAGTTTTGGCTCTAATTTTTTTATATCTTTAAATGCACAATTGACAACCACTTCCTAACGATACTTTTGATGTATAATATAATGAATAGAATTTTTAATTGTTGCTGAAATTTTTACTATTTCGCTGGGGATGAGCTAAATGTATTAATTCAGATCAACATTTTTGTGGTCAAAATTTATATTCAAAACTGGTTTACGTGTCCCCTTGCAACACAAGCCCCATTAAACGACATTTTGTTGATAGAATCTTAAAAAAATACTGCAAATCAAATGAAATGATAGCAAATGTTGCACTCAAAACTTTTGTGTGGCATTTATGGTATATAAGTGACATCGCGTTCGGCTTTTTTCTTTTCAACTTTAAGGAACTTTAATTAAAATTACATCTGCATTAAAGCATCCTGGTGACCAAGATTGCGAAGGAAATGTTACAAAAATGATTTCAGAAAATACTATGATATTCTTCAATATTATTGGAGTAGACAGCAGTTTTCTTGCTATCCACCCGTCGAATTGGCACAAGAATGAGAATTGTAAACGGATTAAAGAAATTGTGAAAAACATCAGCGTTGTCAACGATTGCTATTGGGCTTATTAAAACTGTGAACAACACTTTGACGAAGGATAATAACCAGCAAAACTAATTAGTACAAGTCATCTAAAAACGCAATAAAACATACAAAAAGAACACAAAAGGTGTTATCGTATCCAATTTGAAAAAAAATCTTCTTTTGAATTACCTAAATCGTTTTCCTTACTAAAAATATACATAGTACACAGTTTTCGTTTAATTTTGATCACTATTGATTATTATTGCTGCTGCTGAACATATGTCATTTGCATGGTCCCGCCATACATCAAAAGTATCGTTATAAAGTGTTTGTCAATTGTGCATTTAAAGATATACAAAAATTAGACCCAAAACTAAAAAAAAAAATTTTTTAATGGACAAAAGTAGGTAAATTTTGAATTAAAATTTAAAAATTTTTAGGTTTGAAAGGTTATTAAACTCAAACTATTATCTAAAATGTTTTGATGTCTTCACAGAAAATGTGCTAAATATTATTACCTTTAAATCAAGTCTAATCTGAATAAAATCGGTCAAGCGTATCAAAACTTTTAATCATATAAGTAAATCAGTATTTTTGAAACATGCCTTTTTGCAGCCAAAAACCTTAAACGATTTTGCGCGACCCCTAAACGTCGATCAATTTTCAAGTTTTATATACCAAAATTTTTGTTTTTTTAAGTAGAATTAGAAAATATATTATCCCAATGACTTTTCGAAAAAATTGGTAAAATGAAATGGTCTAATCTACCTACTTATCGGATTCGCAGAAAACAATTGCAGTGGTAAATTGTTTGATAATCTGACATATTTAATACTAAGTATTAATTTCAAATTTAATCGCATTTTTTAGTCTCACCTGCTTTCAATTTTTGTCAAATTAAAATCAAATGGAGAATTAAAAGGGATTCAGCAAGAAAAAACTACAGGTACCTGCTCTATTTTTAATCATTCGCCAGAAGAAAGATACAAAAAACTGGAAAGCAAAACGGCAGCCTTCACTATTAGCAATTGCGATGAATATGCCACTGTACGGGAATATTTGCAACAGCAACAATTTGAAGAAAAACTTCCATTTCAATATGATGCTCTTCAGTATTGGAGAAGCAAAAGCCATAAATTTGGAACGTTGGCGATAATTGCCGAGGTCGCTTTAGCTGTACCTGCAACACAAGTGTCCGTAGAAAGAGCTTTTAGTGCGCTTCCTGTAGTTTTAACAAAGTATCGGAGAAATTTAAGTGCAGAAAACTTGGAAAACATACTTCTACTAAAACTTAATCCAACTATAGTAGAAGCCATGTCAATAGAATGATGTTGAAATAAAGAACTGAGGAGTGCATACAATACATATTTACAATTGAGTTGTTTCAAGTTATTTAATGTACAAACGTTTAATTTATAGAAAATGTGCAATAAATAAAGAAACCACAGATTTATGATTCTCAACAACATTAGTTTAAATCGTTTGTAGTGATCATGGTAGGCAGGAATGTATGTACCATTAAGTTGTCTATTCTTTAAGCCTTCCTCATTACTATATGAATTTACATTATTATAATGGCCATCTTCCAAATTAATTAGGCAAATTATTAGTAGTTATTTAAACTATCAAATGTAATACTAAAATGCATTTCAAATAATTATTAAGGCAATGTATCTCTAGCTCTAAATGATTTCTGTCGTCTTACTTAAGACTACGCAATTTATGCGTTTCTCTCCACTATTGTTTTTAATCTCTATTGCATATTATAACAGATATTATTATAATATAAGCTAACATAATTGGTTCGAAACAATATTTTGATATTCTAGTTTTGATAACATTTCAAAAGTTTTTTATTCATTTTTTGAACACGAGCGTTAAATATTGAAACGAACTTCATGGGTTTTGTGAACAATGATAAATAACTTTTTTTCGAACAATTGTTCTTTATTTACTTTTTTCATCAGTTGAATATTTTATATTGAACACTGAGGTCCAATATAATTTCAAACATTTGTTGAATACAAAAAAATCAATCGAAAGTTACATTTATTTTAAACTTGGAAGTTCGTTTTCTTATGAGGGAAAAATTGAAAAAAAACGTCTTTAGGTATTAATATCGGATGTCTGGTCTATATGCTGCAGATATTGACAAATTGATAGAATTTTATCGAAGTCAATTGACAAAAGAAATTATTAGAGATGACTATCGAGAATTAATAGAGCTTTCGATAATATTTCTTGGTGTAGACACAGAGAAGAAATCCAAGAACGATGGATGGCGAGAGCAATATATTCGTTAAAAATATCAATACTTAACTCCCGAAACAGAATTTCGAACAAGGATAAGTCTGCTCTGTTGGACGCTTGTTTATTCATCGTTACATCCTATGTATAGCCTTGGCTGCATTTGCGGTAAAAACACATCACCAGGATTTGAACATTTTGAAGAACCTTAAGGCTTACGAAACAATCGACAAAAGCATTTAAAAGCAGCATTACAGAATTTCTGTCGGCGTTTATGGCATTTCACAGATGAAGTGTCAATCTTGTCTCTATTCGACGATGATGTAGATCAGAAAACTAAAATAAAATTGGTTGCTAACTTAGCTGTAGACAATCGATTAGATCATGGTAAGCGCTACATCCCATTGAAGAAGGAACTTCTTGGTCCACTCAACGGTTAATCTGACAAATAAAAATATGTTTTGCTTCATTTTTTATTACTTTTTTTTCAGAGAAAAACAACGACGACTTTGTTTCAAACGAAAGCAATGCTTTGTTCAATCGACTCAAAATTTATGACAGATTTCTAAGCGAGTGTCCTAATACACGGTCAAATAATGTTTCATTCCAAGATGCTAAAAAAAGTTGGAGACAGTGTAAGCAGTTAACAATACGGCTGAAAGGGCAGTTAAGTTAACGACAGAATTTCATGGCTTACTGACTGTTGAAGAGGAACAATAACATATTTATTACGTTGTGTACAGGGACACCGACAGATATATCCTGGCTGTAAAAAGCAAATTTTGAAACGAAAATTTAATAAATAATGTCAACTTACTGACAAACACTTAATCAATATATGTTATTTACTAAATGTATGGTGGGTCTTAAAGTCCTTTAATGGCTGCCATTCCAACTTTTATGTCTAAAAATTGACGTCAAGTCGGCACGGGTTATCGTTATGCGGTCGACACAATATTTGTTATTTCTGTTTTTAGGAACAAATAGGAAAAAATAGAGGGTATGCGATTCATAATTCCAAAAAAAAAAATCGCCTTTGTAGCTTGGGACACCCTAATGTATGTCAAATATTTTTTTTTATTTTCCTAAGCTTACATTAGAAAATTCTAGTAACGTTAAGTTCACAATATCACTGTAAACTAGTATTATTACAAAGGTGAACGCTTGTAGAATATCCCATTAAATACCCATAATTTTTGTCATAGAAGTTTGACGCTTCCGACTGCTATTACTCTTTTACTTTAGTTCAATGAACTCATGTAATTAATTTTGAAACCACAGCTGAAATTTTAAACAATTATCGTTATGTCAAATGCTTCATGCGGAAATGTTATCTCTCATGTATGAACGACATACAAAAACAAAAAAAGAAGAGTAGTAAATGAAAACACCCTTTTCTACTTGAAAATCAAACTTTGAAGTGGAATAACCAAAACCAAACCCAATGACAGCATGCAAACATATCATACCTTAATATACAATGTGCACATATGGATATATCTAGGGTTTGAACATATTTTGTATATTCGTATCTTTTCAACAATGCGTGGTTTAATAGTTAAGAGAACGTTTCTTGTTCAACGTTTACTTTGTAGTCGTTGCTCTCGTAACAACGTATTCACAGACATAAATAGAAGAATTATGCTGACCGGTTTATAAAGTTTGTATACAGAAATCAAGAAACATTGCCCAAGACGGACATGACAGCTGATTATATGTAGGTTTTCACCAAATTCGAATGTTTAAAAAAAAAACTGGTCATGTCCAAAATTCACACACAACGACATTTCACATTTAACCCTTATCCTGTATTTAAAAAAAATTACGTATACTGTATTAATGGGTCAATTTTGCCCAATACATATTTATTTGAATTTTTCACTTTTTTGAAATAGTTCGACCGTTTTTTAAAGAAATTATGCTATTACAATGATTTTTGCACACAAACTTTGCACATTTGGAACATTTTCTGAGTATTTTGTACTTTTTGAACATTTAAGGGTATACATAGCAACGGTCCCTTGTAAGGTTTGTCTTTTGCAGTTCGCTTGATGCAGCAGGATTTAAACAGCGTAAGATTGCTTTAGCTGAATTGCTGTGAGATATATGATCTCGGCGAAATATTTCCTGTTGAACAAGAGGCCTGCCTAATTTGCTCAAAAATATAAGACGTCAGAAATTATTTTTCTTACTCCAGTCTTGATTTATTGAAGTAAATATATAACAAGCGTTATATTTTGTAATGTCCAACATGTTGTGGAATAGGGTTGATAGCCATCGATCGATTAGATCTGCGCCTGCAAGTGCAATTTTTGGCCAATTAATTTATCAATTCCTGACTTAGTGTCATGGCGTTAGTATGATATAATGTGCATACTAAAATAACAAACCTATTTTGCTTGTGTGCGAGAACAAATACAAGATTGTTTGTCTTTTTTTATTTATCGAGAAGAATTTAGAAAAGTTTTCTGGTGTATTTTTCATGTCCAATTTTATTAGCAGAGGGTACTTCTTATTTTTTTCGGACTGGAGAACCATAGTAAGGTTTCCTTTGAGTAGTTAATTTCGAAATCCTTAGTATGTAAGCAAATTGTTGCATATAACTATTCGACATTTCAAATCTTTAACTAAATCCAAAACAATGCAAATATCTTGTTCCGGCTTTCAGTTTACAGCTTTATGTGTATGTGTTTGCTTGCAACAACCATGTATAATTTATCTGAACGTTACATAGAGCCCGGATACTTATCCCATATTTGCCGGTCTTAGAGGGTATATATTCCATGAAAGGGCTACGTTCACGGTATGTAACTAACTCTTCACCTACGGTCGTACTTTCGCCAGTAATAACACATTATTCTAAAATTTCCTTCCCAGCGACCCCATAAGTCACTTATAAGAGCTAGTTTATCTCGCGCTTGTCCAAATTTCTGTCTGACTTTTTATCGAAAGGAGAACTCGCAGTACATTCTGAAATCGTTGCCTTCGATATTAGCCTACCCTTCTTATCATCTCACAATCTTACTAGCCATACCACGAGATCGAAATACATACGAGCTAAGAGAAGAACGCCCAAATATGCTTTTGTTGAAATTTCGTCTACCAGAATCCAGTTATCTTCCAAATTGAATGGATATAATTATTGTTAAAGAAATTCACAGCAAATATATTTGACTTAGATACGCCTAAATCGCATTAAAAGTAAAACATAGTTAAAAATTTCGTTGATATTTGTATTGGGCAATATTGACCCATAAATACAGTATCCGTAACTTTGTTCGTAGGCCACATCCAAAAATAGTATTTAACTTAATTGAACTTTTAAGACCAAATTTAGGCCAAAAAAATAATTGTCAAAAAATTTCACGAATCAGTTTTCAGAACGTCCAAAGATATAAGAACTCAAAAACGGTTTGGGCAATTTTGACCCATTAATACAGGATAAGGGTTAATCGCACAACAATACGAATAAAGAAAAACAAGCGATTCACAACAATGTACACTCGTACTACTGTTAGTTAGTATCGAAAATGTCATTAAACTATTAGATTAGACCAATTGTCGCATTGGCGTTTATTTACAAGCAACGTATGGGAAACAAAAACATTTACAACAATGGCCAAAACAAACAGCGACGGCGGCCAACGGTTCACACCGATCGCAAATTCGACAAAATAAATGTCAACAACACTAATTGCCAATAGGCAACAACACTGCGCCGCACGTTGCTCACAAAGAGACACAACAGCCGACAAAAGCTTAGATACAAAAAGGTTGAAACAAAATTACAAAAAATATTTGCTTTGGCTTAAAATTACTCAATTTTCATGTTATCTATTTTAAGGGGTAAGATCGCGCGGTTCGTGCAGAATATGTCAGATGTAATTAAATAAGAAATTGAAAAAAAAAACTGACAATCTATCGCATAAACTGTGGTAGACAAAATTATGTTGTTATTGTTTAAAAATTTCAATTTGTAAAGTAAGTCGGAAGCTCTAGTAAGAGCTTCTCAAACAGTGGCGTTCGCATTCGTCGATAAACAAGTAGGTGCTGTTAGTTGTGAATCTAAAAATATAAAAGCATGTTAATTCACAACAACGCGAGAAGCTTTCGCATACCTCATTCATGGGGAGTAAAGGGAAATTAAGTAAGTAAGTAAAGTAAGTTGTTTTTAAAGGATGAGGGTATATATCATTTGATACGAGAATCAGTAAGAAAGTGTCTGTTTACATATACCCTCACCATCAGTAAAACATAGAATTTTCTACTATATATATTGATATTATTACTCGATTTCTAAAGTGGGCGGAGTGGTACATTTGTATCGGAGGTACCAGAAGGGGCATGGCCAGACTTACAGTTTTTTCCCTAAAATGTTATCCTGATTTAGCTTTACTAAATACAGAATTTGGGTACCATCAAGTTGGGTGTATTAATGTTACTACTTCATATCTAAAGTGAGCGGAACGGTACATTTGTATGGGAGGTACCAGAAGCAGCGTGGCTAGACTTCCAATTTGACCTCCAAAACTTTATCCTGTTACAGTTTTACTAAATTTGAATTTGGGAACGATCGCGTTGGATCTATTAACAATATTAATCGATTTTTAAAGTGGGCGGTACCTGATGGGTATAGGAGGTCCCGGATGGAGCGTGACCAGACTTCCAGTTTTTTTTTCCAAAACTTTATCCTATTTTAGTTTTACTAAATATAGGATTTGGACACGATCGCGTTTGGGGTATTGATATTATTACCCGATTTCTAAAGTGAGCGGAATGGAACTTTTGTATAAGAGGTACCTTTTAAAGGGATTGTAAATGGCTAGACTTCCAGTATTTTTTCCAAAACTTTATCCTGTTATAGTTTTACTAAATATAGAACATATTGATATTATTACTCGATTTCTTAAGTGGGCGGAATGGTACTTTTGTATAAGAGGTACCAAAAAGGGCGTGGCTAGACTTCCAGTATTTTCTCCAAAACTTTAACCTGTTATAGTTTTACTAAATATAGAATTTGGGAACGATATCGTTAGATTTATTTATACCATAGTAGTTTTGGGGAAATATAAACTCGTGCAAAGTTTCAAAACATTTGGTTTCGTCTTTCGAAAGTTATCGTGCGTACCAGCCGGACAGCCAGACAGATGGACGGGCATGGCTCAAACGACTTAAAAAGTCTTGAATCAAATTTGGTTCAAAGAAACTTAGAGTCTAAAGTGACTCCTTCTATGTGTTATACTTTTGGGTCATATCAAATGATAAAGGGTTTTCCAATAAGAGGTGTTATTTTGGTATTCAAAGAAAAATGCAATTTTTTGAGATAAATGATCGGATATTTATTTCATAGTAAAGAGGGAGGTATGCCGTTAATAATGAAAAACAACATCAGCCAAATGGCCGCCACGAGCACGCTTACAGGACCATATCGCTGGCTTAACATGTAAAGGCTTTAAGTCCACTTTTTTTCGAAATTGAGATTTTGATGCAGTTATGTTCATTAAGTAAAAATACATCGATTAAAAAAAAATACAGTTATCTCATTTGTAGTTGTTGTTTTGTAGTGATGAGTAAAGGCGCTAAGTCCAATTTATCACATCTTTGTGTAATATAGCACTTCTTCCAATGTTGCTATATCAACTTTATCGCGAGGAATGGTCTGAGAATGGTCCAACCAATTGATATAATATTATTTCTCACTGGCTACACTCAGTCATGACATTAATCGTCGACTGCTTATCTCTCTTTTGTTTGATTGTTTTTTGTCTCTCCTGTAAAATTGTAAAATATGGACTTTTGGCCTGTTTTTGTAACTTATTTTTCAATCATTCCAAATGACGAACGATTGACATTTTTGGTTTTTTTACTCTTTATTTTGAGTGAAACAAAAAAGAGCTTTTATTGATGGAAATTTTTGGTTCGACAAACTGAAACACGGGCGAAACAAAACGTCATATTAGACGATCAAAAATTAGCAATCGAAAATTGCACAGAAAATGAAATATTGTTATTAAAATTGAGTATTTGTACAAAAGAATGTTCTTTGTTACAGATAGAACATTTTAAACACTTATATACATTGAAATTTGAAAATGGTGGATTTAAAAAAGACGACAACTGGTTTTTATGGAATGTTTAGTGGAATCGATCTATGTTACTGTTTTTCGTATGTTATATTTTTACTTAAATCATTATAGATTTTCATTAACACAACTATTAATTAATGCGGCTTTACACCTTTGAGTTGTTGTTTGCTTATTTTGTTTGTGTGTCCGCAGTCAGCTGTATTCACTAAAGACAGGGTTGCCCCCATCTTTCAAAATCTTGGTATTTTTCAATAGCAAAAGCTTTTTAAAAGACCAAAACAACACATCGGCAACAATAGATCTTGAAAGAAGGACAATTAGTGAAATGAGCTTTTACTCCGGAGCGAAAAGAAAAAGAAAACACAAATTAAAACTCAATCGTCTGGGTAGCAATCGTTCGTCTGCCTACACGAAAAAGTTCGCTGAACAGGCTATTAGAGCCTTTACATGTTAAGCCAGCGATATCCTTTCCATGAAATTTTCCATAACCAAATCGCTAAGTGGCTGCCCTTTGTCCTCGATAACCTCACGAATTTTATCTTTGAGGTCTTGAATCGACGCTGGGCTGTTGGCGTAGACCATATCTTTCACGTGGCTCTAAAGGAAGAAGTCGCAAGGTGTTAAATCACAAGATTTCGGTGGCCAATTGTGATCACCTCTCGAAGAGATAACAAGGTTGGGAAACATTTCCCGTAAAAGATCAATGGTTTCGTTGCTTGTGTGGCACGAAGCGCCGTCTTGTTAAAAGTAAACGTTGTCCAGATCAATACCATCCAGCTCCGACTATAAAAAATCATTAATCATCTCTCGATAGCGCAATCCGCACAGAGCCTTAAACGTGACAAATTCCCCTATACGATACTTACTAACTTCAAATTGATATTAAATTATTATGGCATGTAACTTAACAAAACGAATGATGCAGAACTTCTTCTTTTTGGGGTTACTTTCACGTGTAGTTTTCAGAATTGAGTCCCAAAATCATGTGCTGTACTGTGTAATTGTACCTCCTATACAAATAAGACAATTTTTTTAGGCTTTTGCTCCACAAGCAGCCAAAAAATAATACATAAATAGTTTTATTTTAAATAAAAATCTGTTAATTACAATAACTCAAAACTTAAACAATATCTTGTATTGGGTGATGGTATTTATCAGTCGGATTACCTGACTGAAACTTTCTTACTGGTTCTTTTAAAATATAACTCTAGATTGGGTCAGTTTGGTAGACGAAAATGATTAATAAGTCTAGTAAATATTGTCGGTATTAGACCACTGTGTATCGCCCCTTCCCCCACAAAGTAATCGCTTTGACAATTATCCCCCCCACCCAAAAAAAAAAAATAACACGACCTAATCCAACTCGAATTAATTTGGGCCGCCACACGCTTGGTCGACATTTCAAGCTTATCTATACATCACATGGAAGCGCAGAACAGTTGTTGGCCCGTCGCTCAGTGTCTCGAGAGTTGTTATTGTTGTTGTTCTTTCTGTGTGAGTACCCTATGTTATACGAGTAGCCCCATTTCAACGACACTGACGGTGGTGTTGATTAGGGATGTAACGAACGTTCGCATTCGCATATGCGAATGCGAATTATTCGCATCATTTTGTACATTCGCTTTCGCATTCGCATTCGTATAAATATATATTTCAACTTTCGCATTCGCTTTCGCATTCGCAAAAAATTTTCTTAAATACAAGTAATTATGATTGTTAGCTGAATACAAAAAAGAGAAAAAAATTTATATTTCAGAAGATCCTATATTGTAATGGAAACGAAACAGCTCGAAATACCAAAAGTTAGTACCTTTGGCACGCCAGTTCTTAGCTACGCCTCCGGGAAGTGTTCCTAGCGAACAGTTGTTTAGTGGAGCCGGACTTATCTATGATCCACTAAGAACTAGATTGCATTGCGAAAAAGCAGCGAAGCTTCTTTTTGTTAAATACAACTTGGCTCTACTAAACTTTGAATACTGAATATCAAAGTTTTCGAAAGTAAATAAAATTATTGTTTAGTTACCTTAAAGACTGAATTTCTGAGAATTATATATGTTTTTGTTTTACTTTGAAATAAATATTTTATGTTTAATTACTTAACTGGAATACATATTTTATTTTGAAAAGGCAGACAGTAGGAATGAAAATAATTTTTCGTTTACGTAAACCATTTTTTGACATTCGCTGAACAGTTTTGGAATATTCGCTTTCGCATTCGCATTCGCAAAAACCAAAAGTAAGTATTCGCATTCGCATTCGCTTTCGCAAAAAAAATATTCCAATATTCGCTTTCGCATTCGCATTCGCTAAAGCACATTCGTTACATCCCTAGTGTTGATGACCATTGAATTGCTGATAAACATTTACCACACACACAATGTTGATTAATGATCGGCAAGGGGGAAACTGTCATTAAAAACTGACAGATCACCGCATTTATACACATGAGCGCATTTGTTTACCTCTGGCTAACATTGATCTACGCATAATTCAATAACAACGTTCATTGAATTTGAATTCTCTAATCAAGCCACGCTGCCATTCATAACACTGTTTTAGTGGTTTTATGATGTTTTGTTTGAAAACTATATTATCTAATCTAGATAATCTATCTGTTCATGTTTAGTGGTCTTGAAACTATTTACATATTTCCCAACACTTTACACCGTGTAACTTCGCCACCCCCACAAGTAAAACAAAAAAAGTTAAAGCTGTTTCGTTGCACTGTTGTTGTGTGCGACGACAACACTTTCGTTTGGTTTGACAATCGGTGTGTTGGCCATGTGTCGCATAATTGTACCAAACGTTTATTGTTTACCAATGTGATTTTATTATTTTTGTTTTACGATTTTGTTTTTTTTTTCTGTGTAGCTTTAGTTTGATTGATCGCAAATACTTGCATGAATGTAGAAAATTTTAAAACGGAAATTGTTAACATTTTTATGGAGTGTTAGCGAATCAATAAATACGGTAATTGATTTCGGAAGTTTTCTTTTATCGCTTAGCGATGAATGTATATTTATTTCAAGAGAAAATATTGTGAACGTTTATAATTACTAAAGTGGATTGTAAGAGCTATGTAAGGGATTCTAATTTTGGTTTTGCAAATTAGGCAGTCAAACCATTTTTAGTTCTACATTTTTAAGTTAGTTTTTAGATATGTATTAGAAATAAAAGTTGGACTTAGGTGAAAAATATATTATTAAAAATAAAAATTATAGAATAAATCCATTAATAGAAATAGCGACAACGACTAATCAACCTAGAGGATTGTGTTGAGATGTAAAAACAAGCACAGAAATGTCAGTCTAGTGAAATGACTGATAAATATCCTCTCTCCTTTTTCAAAAATCGTTTTAACTCTGATTGTAGAGTTTAAAAGAGTTGCAGTTTCTGTAGTATGGCCAGACGTGTACAGTAGGCCGGGTCGATTTGTAAGGACAAAAATTTGTCGGTATTGTGCCATCGATATCAAGGAAAGATTATCATTAAAAAAAAAAATAAATTGGGCGCCTCGAATATAACACAGTACAACACAAATTTCATTTTAGATGTGATTAAAGTTGCCCAGCTCTTGCCTATTCTTGCAACATATCGGTATATAAAACTATGTTTTCTTTACATCTGGGGTGTAGGGTTTGTTCAGCAACTTTATAGACAATAGTATATCAAATATTTTGGTAGAACATATTAACCTTCTAACTTCCCCTCATAACGGCATTTTTTGGCTTTATTCTAACAAATTGTAAAAAACACCCGAAAAAGGGGAAAGGCTTGAATGAAATGTTCTTAAAAAAGTTGGCCATAAAATTTAACTACATATGTATGTTGGAACACACCAAAACCCAAAACTTAACACACATACCAAAAACCATTCAAATTCAAGATTGCCCAGTAAGGGTTTATTGAGAAACTGAGAAACTTTAATCGCATCTAAAATGAAATTCCGATGTGATCTATCAAAACGCCGACAAACGTATATTTTTTTTTTTGGTGTCCTCTTTCAGAATCCATTTTTAGAACATTGTCCGTTTGAAATTGTTGTACGGTGTAATTTTTTTGATATGTCGTAGTGGTACTTTTTTTTCCTCGTCAGCTGTCGAAAAATCACAATATCGATTGCTAAATCGACCCACCCTAGTGTTCAGATATGTATTCAAACCATAAAAATGGTTACAGTGTAGAAAGTGATAATAAATTCGCCAACAATTTAAGAATTCCTTTTGGAAAATAGGATAATTTGTATGGCACAACGAAGCACTCTTTTTAAACCCTCACCATTAGGGTAATAACTTTTTGCATTTTTTGCAAATATCAAATCTCCCCAGACAAAATCCTGTAGGGCATGGAAAAATATTATGAACTGCGTTTTTAGTTTTTCACTATCATTAAAAAAGGTTACGCACCAAACGCGTTAAAGTTTTGAATCAAAAAAAGTTAAAAAAAAATTTTTTTATTGAAATAAAAATAGTAAAGGATTTATATCCGGTTTGTAAAACATCGCGTATTTTGAACCTAAAGTTTATATCTTACAATACCTACTTTTAATGATTTATTGTATTTATTTATTTACATACTTACATATGTATAAACCATATTTAAAAAAAAATTTTATTAAAAAAAACACATATTAAAGGCATTTTAGAAATCGCTGTCGGTGCGTAAGGTTTTTTTTAGCAAATTGAACTGAAATAGTTTTTTTTATCATTAATACAATATTTGCCATTAGAAAAGCCCTGGGGAGAATGTTGTCCAAAAAAAGTTATTACCCTACTCACCATATGGGTAGCAGATATATATCATTTGATAAGACCCAAAAGTGTAACAGGTAAAAGAAACGCTTTGTCCGTCTGTCTGGATGAAAGTCTAACCACACCCCATCTGGTACCGCCCAATTCCCACGCGACGTCCCCAAATTCTTTATTATATTAGGCTACTAGCTTTCCCGGCTCGCGTTGCTTCACCCGTACCTTCAATAAACCTTCTTATCGTCTATTTTACCCCTAAATGTTCGAAATTCTAAAAACCCAATCTGGCGGCTCTGTAATTCTATAGGGAGCAATTCTATATACATTTTCGTAACCCTACCTTTAGCTTTCTGACCTGGGTGATATCATCAGTTTTATCCCTTTTTTGGTATTTTTACAACTAAAGAACGAATTTCGAAAAATTACATCACATCGCACAACTAAAATATGCACTTAAATTTTTGAGAATTTCGTAAGAATTTCGAAAACCCTCCTTGCTTCGTTCTAATTCCATAGGGAGCAAGCCTATATACATAAATAATCATGATTACATCATTAGCCGTTTAGTTAGGTGATAGTAACATTTTTCCCCCTTTTTCGATTTTTTTACCCACAAATATCGGATTTAAAAAAAAAAAAAATCCAATTTAATAGTTAGCAGCCGATTGGTCAGGGTGATGATATAACTATTATCCCTTATTGGTAATTTTTACCCCCTAAAAGTACGAATCATCAAAAATCCATTCTTAACTGACGTGTACTCGAAAAGGAGAATCTCCATCCTTAATTGCATTGTCTTATCTACGACAGTAGACAATTTCAAATATATATATTATGAAAATTTTATTACAACCGTTCTGACCGACATAACAATTTTTTAAAAGGGGCGTGGCACCTCCTATTTGCCAGCGAGACGTAATCCCCCATGTACCACTTACATATGTTGGCAATCTCATCTTCATACTATACGTGGCTCGTAAAATATGTGTGGGCGGTGCCACGTCCCTTTGTCAAATTATGTTTTTTTGTAGCATATGGTAGAGGCCCTATGAATAAAAAGAGCCGTGGCACCGCCTATTTTCCAGCGCGATGCAATCCTTCTTAAACCAGTAACATATATACCAAATCCCATCTTCATTACTCTAATGGCTCGTGAGATGTGACCGATTGAAATTCCGGTTTGTGTGGGCGGTGCCTATTGTCGGTGCCTAGTGTCTAACTATGTTTTCATATAGCATATGATAGAAGCCCTACGGACAGTATCAAACAAAGAAAATATAATTGCAATCGGTCCATTTATTTGGCCCATATAACGATTTTCTAAAAAGGGGCGTGGCATCGCCCACTTTCCACTAACAAAACGACGATATAGCCATTACAAAATTCGAGTTGTATGGGACGGTGCCACACCCATTTTACCCCCTTGCAGTCTGAATTTCCAAAAATTCCATCTTAGTGCGCGCCTTTGTCATAAGAGGAACCTACATTCCAAATTTCACGGTTATAGATTTAGCCGTTTGGGCTGGGGAGTGATCAGTCACCCAAGCCTTTTATATATATAGTGACCAGGATAAAGTTTCGGAGGAAATATTTAATGTATAGCCACGCCTTATCCGCTACCCCCCATACAAATGTACCATTCCATCCACATTTGAAATCGAGTAATAAAATCAATACACCCAACGCGATAGTGACCAAATATATAATTGGTACCGTGGGATGTACCAGAAGGTATCTATTTACAATCCCATATACTGCCACCGAGCCATTCACAGGCATACGTAGTGAATTTGGGCTTAAGACACTTGGCGTCCAACTTGTCTCACGCTTAGGGCGAGTGCATATATCATTTGATACGGGGAAGTTTGACGTGTTAGACCCCAAGTATCTGAAGATCAAATTCGTTTGAGGACTTTTTAAGATCATTGAACCATGTTCGTCTGTCTGGTAGGATGGCTGGCTGGCTGGTGGGCTGGATAGCCCCACTTTTTCTGGTATCTCCAATACAAAATTAAAAAGTTCAAATACTCAGGTACCTTCCATTCAAATGACCGAATTTACCCTTATAATTCTAAATACATATGGGGAATTTCATGTCAAGTGAACTAACCGATGTCTTCCGATCGTGATGAATTTTGCACCAAGTTAAGTCCTATTGGAATAAGTTTAGAAACAACTTTTTAACATGATTAGTCAAGAACTCCCTGAGATAGAGGTAGTCAAAATTTTACATTTTTGCTAACCAGATGTTTTTTACCATCCTTGTAACTTATTAGCTAGCAATACATATCTTAAATTTTCAAAAAAAAAAATTTAATTTTTATTTTTTTTTTCAAAACTGACTTTTTTTTGCTCAAAAGAAATCTTAGTTCTTTTCCTTTAAGAGGTTTTTGGTCCCTTGTGGGATACGAGTGAAATATTTATCAAAATAAATGTTTTGTATCTCAAAACAACGGTTTTTAAATTTTTAGCATATGCAATATTTTAAATTTGTTTCTGTTTGTGTGTGTTTTTTAAATATTCAAAATAAATCTTTTACAGAGAAACTAGAAAATTTAACCTAATTTAACGGTATGTAACTTACCTATCTAATATTGCATACTCTCGATACTGTTCCCATAATTTCTTAACCTCAGGAAAAAAATCAGGCATTTTTGACTTTTTTTGACAAACTCAAAAACTTATTTGACTTTTTTTCAAACTTGGCCCCACTGTTTTTTTATTTTTGCTCAAAAGAAATCGCAGGTCTTATTCTTTTAGAGATTCTTGGTCGCTTAGTGGGATGAGAGTGGGATATCTATCAAAATAAATGTTTTGTAACTCAAAACAACGCGTTGTTTAAATTTTTACTATATGCGCTTATAGGGGTGGGATGGTACACTTGTTTACGATTTCGATATCGAAACTCTCTGGGACCAATTTTGCTAAAAACAATAGGTAATAAATTACATGGATGAGAAAAAAAAACACCTGTTTGTCTAAAATATCACATTTGATTCCATTTAATCACATTTGTGTCTTAATAACAATCCAATAGGAATAACCTTATTGCAAATTTAATCCCGATCGGAAGACGTCGGTTTCAAAAGTTGTGTCACTTGACATGAAATTCCCAATATAATTTGTGAAAGTGTACTAAATTTAGTCATATTTTGCGAAAGATGTACGCGCATGGCAGTTAGACTCAGAAATGAATATGAACTATATCTATATCGCCCTGACAACTTCTCGTACCTCTCATACAAAATTAGCTATTTTTGGAAAAAGTCATATATTTGCAATAACTTCCAAACGGACAGCTGAAGGACATTTAAATTTGGTCAGTTAATTTTTCTTGTATTTGTTGGCAAAAACTTAGAAAACCAAACTATTTGACACACCCATTCTGCTATCTACCATACAAATGATCGATTATTGCAAAAAATGCAAGAATCGATTTAGATATTAGAATATAAGGGCGACAAAAAATTGTATTTCATCAAGCCAAATATGTATGTGGGGATTCTTTGGGATCTATCTATATATATAAAAGGCTTGGGTGACTGACTGATCACTCCCCAGCCCAAACGGCTAAAGCTAGAACCGTGATATTTAGAATGTAGGTTTCTTTTATGACGTAGGCGCGCACTAAGAAGGGATTTTTGGAAATTCGGACTGAAAGGGGGTAAAATGGGCGTGGCACCGCCCCATACAACTGAAATTTTATAGTGACTGTATCTTTTGAACCATTATAGGTATGAAGTCCAGATTTGGTACCTATATCGGTCGTATAAGAAAAAATACTTTGTTTGTAGAAAGTTTGTTTTTAGTAATATTGGCTTAATAAATGGACCGATTGCAATTAAATTTTCTGTGATACTGTCCATAGGGCCTCTATTATAGGCTACATGAAAACATACTTAGACAAAGGGGCGTGGTACCGCCCATCTAAAACAAAATTTGAATCGGTCATATTTCGCGAGCCAGTAAAGGTATGAAGATGAGATGTGCTGCATATGTATGTAAAGAGTACATGGCGGATTACGTCTTGCTTGAAAATGGGCAGGGCCACGCCCCTTTTTTAAACAATTGTTACGTCGGTCATAATTATAGAACGAAAATTGTCTACTGTCTGTAGATAGGATGATAAAATTTTGGATGGTAGTTCCCCTTTTCGAGTAAACGTCAGCTAAGAACGGATTTGTGGAAATTCGTATTTTTATGGGTTAAAAACTACCAATAAGGTAATCGCGAAAATTTATATGAAAATGCTTACTATCAAATTGGATTGAAAAAAGTCTGGGTAAAAAAATCGAAAAAGGGATACAAATGTTACTATCGCCCAGACCAAACGGCTTATGACGTAATCATGACAAGTTATATAGGCTTGCTCCCTATGGAATAAGAACGAAGGAAGGAAGCTTTTCGAAACTCTAACCTTTTAGGGGTAAAAAGGACTGGAAAGGGATACAACTGATAATAAACGGCTAAAGGTATAGTCTAATTTTAAAATAAAGTAATTTTAAAATTCGTTCATAAGTTGTAAAAATACTGAAAAAGGGATAAAACTGCTGGTATCACCCAAATTAAATACCTAAAGGAAGAGTTGCGAAAATGTATATAGAATTACCCCCTATAGAATTAGAAAACTTTCAAATGAGGTTTTTCAAAATTCCATTTTAGTTGTGCGATACGAATATATTTTTAAAAATTCGTACTTTTAGGGATAAAAATTACTAGAGCGATACAATCACTTAGACCAATGGGATATTCTTTCGTCACATGAAGCGTTGGCATTTTACCTGTATTGCTTAAAGTCATAAGAAGATTGATTGTAAGTACGGGTGAAGCAACGCGAGCCGGCAAAGCTAGTATTTAATATTATGTATTTAAAAGTAAAACTTAAGAAAGCTTGGCGTTTACTCCAAATTATGATTTCTGTTATGATTTTTGTTCGAATTTATTAGAGACCTTTTCTTTAGTTCTCAATTGGTACCGTATTAGACCATTTCGGTAACCCCATACAAAATGATCAAATGTCCAGTAATAGTGAAGGGTGAAATAGTGAAATGCTATTTAATTTTATCGTTTGTGTGATTTGTATTTCCTCTTAAGATGTTTTTTTTTTTAAAATAATTGTCATGGCTGATGTGATACTTTATCCCACAGTGCTTCAAATATTTAAATTATGACAAATCTCTAATTCGCACCCAGCATTCTCTGACATATGTAGACAACATACATTTTTGACTTAAAACAATTATCGGCGTATTATTGTGGCGCTTATTTACACAATTTACTATCAGTTTGTTCATTTAGCATTTCCTCAATCTTTGGCAACAACAAAATTAACTTTTCTGTTGGCGATCTCTCTCTCTTGAAATCTTCGTCATTCCCAAAAACCCCTCCCACACACTACGCACACACACACATACACACACTTTGTCAACTCATTAAAAAGCCTTTGAGATGTTGTCACACACACCTTAATTCTAAAACGTCAGACAGACAATAGGCGGCAGCAGACGAGTGACAGCATATGTGAGAAGAGAAGCTAAGTTTAGGTGGTTGATAAGCACAGTGGTACGAAATCCTCTTCTATTGGAAAAATAAGAGTTTTACTGTATGGAATTAGAAATGTGAAAGAATGATTAATAAGAAAAGGTACAACTTTTTATATAACTCAAAAACATATTAAGGAGACGTGTTAGATCCCAAGTATCTTAAGACCAAATTATTTTTAGGAATTTTTAAGGCGATTGGCTGGCTGGCCGGATAACTCGAGTAACCATTCATCGATCTTTATGAAAATTTACCATTATTGATATTATCCAAAATTAAAATAATGGGATTGTAAATAGTCAGAGTAGACCCACCCGTTCTGGTACTTCCTATACAAAATGACCTATTTTAAGGATATTGACATTTCTGTTATAAATTGCAGACGGACAATTGTACAATTTGTACAGTTTAATTATATAATAATATAAGACAAACCCTCGAAAAACCAAAAGCTTTACCTTACCCCTTCTTTTACTTCCCATACAAATGACAGGTCAACTTCACAGTTTAATAAACATAAATTTTTAAAAGTACACTGAACTCAGTAGTCGTTGCTTGAGATTTACATTTATTAAAATTTGACTCAGGAATGAATATGGACTATATATAGACTGACCCCTTTGGGTACCTTTTATACTAAATGACCTATTTTTAAATAAAATTATATTTTACTTATAACATCCGAACGGAATATTTGAATTTGGTCAGTACATTAATATTTTCGTTGAAATGTTTACTATTAATCTTAGACAAGCTCTCGTGACCGTATAAAAGTCGCATATATAGAAATTATCTATATATTATAGTACATCTTTTCAATGATAGGTGGCGCTATACGTTTTAATAACTTTTAGATGTCAGCGCTCTAATATATGTAACTATAGTTATAATCGTGTATATTTGATTAGTTTTCATTATTATTATTTTAATAAGTCATAGTTGTTGGCATGATTTTCAAACCACTGTTTTTTAACATTTCAAATAGCAATCACGAAATATTTTTTAAGTTCATTGCCAACAACTCAAATATTTTTAAAACAAATCTACATGTGAGTAGACAGCAGATGGTTATATTTTTTTGCCTTCGCTCTGGCACCCAGCGATAATTTCAATTAAATTGAAAGTTATGTGAAATATGGTTCACTCTCTATCCCCCTTTTCGCTAGAGATGAGTAAACGCACTATGGGTCATTAATATTAAATTTGCGTTTAAATACATTCGAGTTTTTTTTGTTTTGATATATTTATGAGTGTATTTTTTACACTTTTATGATGTTTTAGGCCTTGACTTGTCGTCATGTTCGCTTGGTGGTTCGTTAATCTCTGTCTGTGGGGAGAAAAGATGTGGTTATTTTGTTTTTTTTGGCCTAATACTAAATATTTGTTGTGTTATATTTTGGGAATATTTTTTTAATACTCGTAACATTTCCGTTGTGTATACTATAAATCACTAATTCGAACTAATAAATTTTTAGTTAATTTTTATTTCGTTGATCATTAATATAATATCGTTGAAACTCAAATACTACGTCATTGTTTATTTTATTTAGTGTGCCAAAAAAAATACGAAATTTCTTTTCTTTCCCCATGTAGTACTTTTAGAAATACTAAAATTTAGCATGAATCATCGAGCACCTGCTCGATTATACAATTCAAAATGATTTTATTGGAAGGCGCGGGGACTACATTGAATTGGTTGAATAGGTAAGGTGGTTTCGTAAACTGTTAAGATATTCATTTTATAAAAATCACTTAATATATGTTTAGGGGTAAAGTTAAGCTGTATTTGAAAAATGTTGAAATCTTTAGAAAAAAAAACAAAATATTTGGTCCACGGATAGCCGAGATAAATTTAAACGTTCATAAAGTTGTATTTATAAACAAAATATTCACCCATCGACTCAATAAGGAAAATTTAAATTCAGTTTAACAAATGCTCCATTACTTAAAGAATTCTTGAAATTGTTCATTAAAAATATATAAATTAATTTAATAACATTGTAATTACCGTATTAAATATTTATCTGAAAATACAAAAATAAAAAATAAAGTTATTAAAATTATTTGTACGAAAATTTTAAAAATGTAATCTTATATCTAAACCAGTACAGAAATTTCAGTCAGGTAAACTGACTGATAAATGCCACCACCCAATATAAAATATTATTTATGTCTTGAATTATTGAAACCGTAAAAAATTTGACTTATTTGTATAGGAGGTTATCGGTTATTTATATGGGAGTTAGCAGAAGGGGTGTGTCAAATAGTTAGGCTTTTGAGGTTTTGCCTCCTATTACAATATAAATTAACTGACCAAATTTGATTATACCCAAGGTGCAGGTTTGGAAGTTATGGGAGAAATAATAATTTTCCAATAAAAGGTCATTTTGTATGGGAGGTACCAAAACGGGTGAAACGATAAAGTCCATATTCATCCCTGAATCATATTTTCATAACCGTACAACTTACACAAAATTTGACCGATTTCAGTGTACTTACAAAAAAAGATATGTATGTAAGACTATGGGGGTGAGTTCGGTCATTTGTATGGAAGTGCCAGAAGGGGTGTGTCAAATAGTCAGGTTTTCTGGGGTTTTGCCTCCTATCACAATATAAATTAATCGACCAATTTTCGTTACCCTCCAAGTGTCCGTTTGGAAATTATGAGAGAAATATTAATTTGCCAAAAATAGATTATTATGTATGGGAGGTACCAGAAGGCGTGTACCGATATAGTCCACATTCATTTGTGAGTGCAATTTATATAAGCGAACATCATACGCAAAATTTGAGTGTATTAAGTTTACTTACAAAAAAGATATGCATGTAAAACTATGAGGGTCAATTCGGTCATATGTATGGGGGGAACCAGAAGGGGTGGGGCTATTCTGCCCATTTACAATCCCATTAGTTCGTTTTGAAAAATATTAATACTGGCAAATTTTCATACCGATCCGTTAAGGTTTACTCGAGTTATCCTGCTCACCAGCCATCAAGCCATCCAGCCAGACAGACGGACATAGCTCAATCGTCGTAAAAAGTTCTGAAACGAATTTGGTCTTAAGACACTTGGGGTCTAACTAAAGGTGCTGAGGAAGGGAAACAAAATCCATATCCATTTGAATTCAGTCATGTCAATTGAAACAGAAATGAATATAGATTTTATTGGCCGACCACTTTTACAATTTTGTATACCCACACCTTACGGGTAAGAGGCAAATATATCATTCCGCCACTTTAGTAATCGAGTAACTATATTAATACCCCCCCACATGATTATGCCCAAATTTTATATTTTGTAAAGCTATTTCAGGATAAAGTTTTGGAGAAAAAGCTGGTAGTCTGGTACCTCCCATACAAATGTACCACTCTGCCCACTTTCGAAATCGAGTAACAATATCAATACAACCAACGCGATTGTGCCCAAATTTTGTATTGTGTTAACCTATAATAAGATAAAGTTTTCGAGAACAAACTGGTAGTCTAGCCACGCCCCTTCTGGTAATATAGTAAGTAATTTGTCACGTTTTAGGCTATTTTATTATATGGTGGCGAATGATTATCATAAGTAATATTCCACGTAAATCATACGCCACGGAATACAACAGTTTTATTGTTACTAATACAAATAAACCCAGTTCAAAATCATTTGATGAACGGAAAAGTGAAACTGTTGCTTATGTAGGGATACGTTATATGAGCAGATTAAAGGAATTATAATTCTTAATTTTTTTCCATTTTTTTAAATACATAGATACATGCTAACTTCAAATCGATATTAAATAATTATGGCATGTAACTTGACAAAACGAATGATGCAGAACTTCTTCTTTTTGGGGCTACTTTCACGTGCAGTTCTCAGAATTGAGTCCCAAATCAATGAGCTGAAAAATGTACTGGAAACCCCAAAATATAAAAAGGGTATAAATGGACTTCCGTTTTCCTGAATTAACAAGTATTTTATACAGGAAATGTTATTCTGTTGGAGGTCAATACCTGCCCTTACATTTTATACATGGACCCCTTACATCACATTGCAAACTCTTCTACATTACAAGTCACATTAGTACATACATATGTGTATTCAAACGTGTGACTCGTATATTCACTGTAATATCACCAATAGATAACTGCAGGCAACCGCAATTGAAATGGAAAACCAATTCCCTTTAGCATCATATGTAATCTCATCGATGATTGCAAAAGTTCTCGAGACCGCAACGACTTGCGAAAGGTACTACAAAACCTAAAACCACCACAACTTAGCAAATTGCGGAAATTCATTGATCGATCGATGATCACATACTGAATACTCCAAATGGCGAAATGTTAAATACCACACGATCGATATGTATACACGCTATGACGATCAATGATGGAATCATAGTACTATCAGGCAATATAGCCGACAGCCACGTTTAGAGTACAACATCTGGTGATCGATCGGTAGATTTTACTTACACACACACATCATACATTTGATGGAAATAGCTCAAGTGAACAATTGAAAGCATTTTATTCGACTCAATGAACATTCATGTACGTACGAGTGAGTACATGTAAAGTAAAATTCAATTAACTTTGCCAAATGAACAGATTGAATCGGAGAGAAAAAAAGGAAATAAATGTTACAGCAGGCATAACATAATATTAATATACAATAGATAATGGAATTTGCAATACACAAGGGGACACATATAGAATTTAAATTAAGCAGATTTTGCAGGCTAGAGCGGTCAATTGCGCAGCGGCGGCCGAGATGAAAAGGAACAAGAGGTTGTGGGAGACCAATAGAAATTTGCAATACAAATATATGACATAGTACGTTTCTTCTTTTTTATCAAAAAAGAAATTTTTTACCATATTTTATATGTACTTTTAGGGGGGTTAGGTGTGTTTGGGGAAAATGTTAGGACGGGAAAGTTAATGGGGGTCTGACATACATTTTATTCCTTTAGGGGCTACTTCGGGTTAGTTGCGGGGCTTGATGTGGATTTTTCACCTTCCCCACCAACTTATAACACGACTGCGCATTCATATGCCCCTACCTCGCCTCGGTGCCGTGACATAACCCCACACGGACATAATCCCCAAAACGAATTAGGGGCTTATGTCCGGACAACTTGCCGCATTCGGCAAAGAGGATAACGTCTTGCTGGAAAATGGGCGGTGCCATGCCCCTTTTGAAAAATCGTTATATTGGCCGAATAAATAGACCGATTGCATTGAAATGTTCACTGTGTTGCACTATCCATAGGGTTTCTATCATAGGCTTCATGAAAACATAAATAGACAAAGGGGCGTGGCACCGCCCACACAAACCTAAATTTCAATCGGTCATATCTTAAGAGCCACTAAAGGCAAGAAGATGAGATTTGCTGCATATGTAAATGGTAAATGGGGGATAACGTCTCGCGGGGAAATGGGCGTGCCACGCAGATATGTATGTAAGACTATGAGGTTGAATTCGGGCATTTGTATGAGAGGTACCAGAAGGGGTGTGTCAAATAGTTATGTTTTCTAAGGTTTTGCTTCCTATCACAAGACAAATTATTTGACCAATTTTCATTACCCCCCAAGTGTCCGTTTGGAAATTATGGGAGAAATATTAATTTTTCAAAAATAGCTCATTTTGTATGGGAGGTACCAGAAGGGGTGGCCGATATAATCCATATTCATTCCTCAAATTTAATTTTTCATAACCGTACAAGTTACGCCAAATTTGACTGAATTCAGTGTACTTACAAAACAGCTATGTATGTAAGACTATGAGGTTGAATTCGGGCATTTGTAAGGGAGGTACCAGACGGCGTGCCTCAAATAGTAAGGTTTTGTGAGGTTTGGCTTCCTATCACAAGATAAATTAACCGACCAATTTTTATTATCCCCCAAGTGTCCGTTTGGAAGTTATGGGATAAATATTAATTTTTCAACAATAGCTCATTTTGTCTGGGAGGTACCAGAAGGGGTGGTCGACATAATCCATATTCATTCCTCAAATTCAATTTTTCAAATTTGACTGAATTCAGTGTATTTACAAAACAGCTATGTCTATAAGACTATGAGGTTGAATTCGGGCATTTGTAAGGGAGGTACCAGATGGGGTGCCTCAAATAGTAAGGTTTTCTGAGGTTTTGCTTCCTATCACAAGATAAATTAACCGACCAATTTTTATTATCCCCCAAGGGTCCGTTTGGAAGTTATGGGAGAAATATTAAATTTGCAAAAATAGGTCATTTTGTATGGGAGGTACCAGAAGGCGTGAACCGATATAGTCCATATTCATTCCTGAGTCCAATTTTCATCAGCAAACATCATATGCAAAATTTGCTTGCAAAAAAGATATGTATGTAAAATTATAAGGGTCAATTCGGTCATTTATATTGGAGGTACCAAAAGGGACAGGTTTCGGTTTTATTAGAGTTTGTCTACATTTGCAACATAAATAATCTGATCAATTCAAATATCCTCCGGTCATCCGTTTGGAAGTTATGAAAGAAATATTAATTATCCAAAAATAGGTAATTTTGTATGGGAGGTACCAGAAGGGGTGGCGCCTTTTGCCCATTTACAATCCCTTTAGTTCGTTTTTGAAAATATAAATACAAGCCAAACAGACGGACATAGCTCAATCGTCTTAGAAATTCCTGAAACGAATTTGGTCTTAAGATCCTTGGTCGTCTCCTTTAATGCGTTACACTTTTTCTCGTAATAAATGATATATACCTTCATCCCTGAGGGTGATAGTATAAAAATTAAATTATAGTCTCCAAAAGAATAGAGATTTCATTAAAACGTGTGATTATTTTTCAATTTGATGAAAATTTCAAACCCGATTATTTAATAAGAAAATTGTGTGCTTTAAAAAATGCTCGACAAAAAATCGGGAAGGCTTTATTTCAGAAAAATTTGTTGTTTATGCCTATTACGCAATGAAATTAATTTGATCTCGTGTATATACGTAAAATCGTTAAATTTGCCTAAATTTGTATCCTCACATTATTTTATATCGTCCCCTTAATAAAACAATAGTGTATAATTTTTTTGGTCTTTGAGAAAATCGAGTTTAAAGTTTTCGTCAAATCGGATGTCTATGAAATTACACTACTTTTTCCAATGACCTTTTGACTCACTTTGTGGAAGTAGATTTTGACGAAATTTTGACCAGGCATAGAATCAATGGTGGAGATTCTAAATATGCAATAAAAAAATACACTATTGTTATATTAAGGGTACGATATGTACGTATAAAAAAATTAATTGTTTCGGCGTGTTTTGCATAATTACATCCAGATTTTATTTTTAAAAACATTGGAAAATTTTTTTAAATGCATTTTTAATGTTTTTAAGAGCATATTTTTGAATTTTAAGTGCATATTATATGCGCATATTTTCGAATTTTTTTAGTTGGCCTATTTATAAAACTCAAAAAAATTTTGGTGTCGCAACTTCAAGAACGCGAGACAAAAGGATAAACATGTTTATTCTTATACCTATGAAAAAATAAAATAAAAATCTATAAAGAATTACGGCCTTATTCATAAAATATTTCTTAAGTGGATTTGAAGCGTTCTCTAGCTAAAGTATTCTTTAGCTCTAAAAAAACCTTTAATAAGAAAATGTACATATTCATAAACGTTTCTTATCAGTCATTTAACATAATGTATTCCGGTGGCAACGCCGACGGTTATTTGTCGTTAATGATGTATAAAAAAAGCTTTATAATCGGATACAAAAGCTTTATAATCGGATACCAAACATATATTTCCACTTATATAACATTATTGTAGCTCAATTTTTCATTGACTACGATTCTCATGACGATAAGAAAGACGTTAAAGTACAAATTATATTAAAAAATAGTATTTTCTTTTCCTCATGTTGAAATAATAATCGGATACCGATTACGTTGTTTCCTTGTTTTGATTCTTTTTACATCACGAATATTATTTCAATATTTACAAATTAGTTTTGGAGAATTTTGGAGAAATATTTTTCAAAATGGAATTCTTGAATGAAAAGTGTCTATTTAGATACTTTTCTATGTGCGCAATGATTAAGATGAAAATTTCCTACACAATAGGAAAAATGCCGAAAAACTCAAAATAAAAATGTCGAAATTATAAATATACAATAAATTGTACAAACGTCAAGTTATACATAGCACGCTTAAAGTAGAGGCAACCCAACTTTAACTTATTGAAGATGTGAATCGTTTATGAATATTGTTTTCTCGAAATTTGCTTAAAAATGGTTTATGAACCTCTTATAAGTTTTTATGAATAAGGCCGTTATGTCATTGTAGCTTATTTCATATATTTTATACATTTGTGTTATATTGTTCCCATTTAAATATTAAAAATTTATAAAATATTCCCACTTCGATTAATTTCTTTATCTCGAGTGTCGTATTAATGGGTTGACTTGAAGACCCCCGATATTTTATTTTCATTGAAAGTAAAATTTTGCTACTTTCCTTTGCGGCGTTTTAGTCATCTTTTTAATATTATTCAAGTGTTTTTGTTTTTAATATATATTTTGAAAATTTAAAACGTCATGAAGGTTATGCACGCGACGCCCACCAGAAGCCGAGACATTCAGAAGTTCGTTCAATGATGCTCAGACAGATAGATGTGCGAGATTTACGTACATACATACATACATTTGTATAAACAATATATACATACATATGTATGTACATATGAATGTCCAATTGTTTGTACATGTGATGTTTATTTCAGGTTCTCGTTTTTTTTTTTTTTTTTTTTTTGATAAACAAATAAATTGGCAAAATTTGTAGTTTATTCTGACTGAGATTTTAACAAAAAGTGGAACCCGTTTTTGTCCCAATTGTTTTTGCTACTTTTATATCACAGTAAAAAATAAACAAAAGATAAATGTTGAAAACAACAACAACAACAGCGCGCCAAGTTAAGGAGAAAAGATGTCAAAAATGTGAAATGCACTTAAAATTTTCAATGTCAAGTAATTTGTACATTGAACTGTAACAGTGCACCAAGCGATACACTTACTCTCACTCTCTGAGGGAATAACCTATGACAAACTGTTTACTTTTATAGAGCGTGAGTGTACTTAACTACTCATGAAGAACAGTGGTGTCATGCATGCAGTTACGTATGCGAAGATGTATTTCCTTTTTGAAAATAGTCATTGTGTTGGTTATGTTTTTTTTCACTATTTTTGAGTGTTTATATATATTTATATTCATATATAGTATTGTTTAGATCGCCTCATTTGCTATTGCGTGCGCTTTGCTCATACAGTGTTGCATCATTTCGTAAAACAACATCACCAATGTCTCTTCATGATTGGTCACGTCAAAATTAGGTCATCAGAGGCTGCGATTTGTATTCGTATGTTTTTTTCTTCGGTTTTCTTTTTGATTCTTTTCATGTTTTCACTTACAAATTCATTTAATTCATTTTTTTTGTTTGTGGTTTGAATTATGAAAATTATTTCGAGTTGTGTTTATGTTATGGTTTCATTAAGTTTTTGTTTACAAAACATTTGGCAATCTCTTGAATGACGTACATACACGCTGTGACTGTGAAACTGTGGCAACATTGCCAGACTATGGAGTAAGCAGTCCGTCAATATTGCGGTTTTTATATTGTGAAAATATTTTCGTGACAAATGAGGAATAAAATGATTTTTAGGCCATGTTATGGGATGCCTTTGTTCATTAACCAGTGATAGGTTTGGAACCATGTCGATTCGTATGATTACATTATAATAGGTCTAGAAATATGGTGGATACATAATTTCTGTTAAAATTGGTTTTCGATCAAATGATCGTAGATTTCCACTTTGCACATTTTATATATAACTCTAGCCAGCTAGAAAAAAGCTGTTGCTATTTGACCTAGATACAATACGTATGATAAGATGCTTTGAGTTACTTATAGTCTTTGTAGCCTAGTTCAACACGATTGTGATATCTTTGTTAAATAAAACAACGATAACGGAAAAATATATTCAAATATTGACATTTTCATATATATTATAGGTATATTTAGACAAGAAGTCAACGTGAAGAAGAGAACAATCACACAAGAGCAAAATTCATATTTCCATTAGATTTTAAACATAAAATGTTCCATTATAATGAGGTATAACGTTTACCCGAGACCAATTTATACGCGAATTGGCAATTTTTTTAATTTTCTTATTGAAGAAAAAATATAAGAAGTGAAACTCCTTCTAGTTTTTAAAATTAATCATTGACCAAGTTGAAACGCGCAGAGTCGCTGGTGTCAAGCCATGCATGTAACTCTTATGTCTTCGAAAAAACGAATAAAAATCACAAACAATATTCTTATAAACTCGTCCAGTTTTAACTGCAAACATGAAATGTTCTCATTGTATTCAACATATCCCTATATTAACCGCATTCTTTTTGGTCTCCATTATAAATTGTTTGTCCATATTGCAGATAGCAAAACCATAGATATTATTAATATTAATGCATACATTTGTGTAAACATTACTGATAAAAACTAATTATAGCTTCGGGTTATTTGAAATGTTTTAGTCATTGGTATCAACGTTAATATGTATACCACACTCCATGTAGTATCCGAACTGTTTTCCTTCAGATGTTAATTAACAATAATTGCAAATACAAATAATAATAAACTCGAGGTATATAATTATATAAAAGATTGAATTACAAACATGTAGATTAATCAATCTAAATGTTAATAAAAACATTACAGGAGATGTTTGCCAGTATCGAGTTTGTTACCGTTTTGTTAGCCATTCAACAAAGTGTATAAAAAAAATCGACATCAGTATTCCCACTAAATATGTACTTTTATCCTTAGGGGTAAGAGTATACATTACGATAACCAGTACAGAAATTTTAGTCAGGTAAACTGACTGTATTTATTCTTTATTTAAAGCATTAAAGGAGCCAAATGGGACCCCTAGTATGTTAAGGACTTTCTAAGACGATTGAGCCATGTCCGTCTGTCTGGCTGGTTGGCACGATAACTCGAGTAAACCTTCACTGATCCTTATGAAAAGTTACCAGCGTTAATAGTTTTCTAAATAAAGCTATGGAATTGTAAATAGACGGAATAGCCCTACCCCTTCTGGAATCTCCTTACAAAATTACCTATTTTTGACAAATTTTAAGATATCAGGCCAATTGGTGACGACGGCTTAGATTGCCCACCACCAAGTCAAGCCGAGGAAAGAAGAGTAATATCGCGGCTGAAAAATAATAAAGCAGCCGGTGCCTACGGCCTTCCGGCAAAGCTTTTCAAGTCCGGTGGGGAGGAGCTGATAACGAGCCAACCAACCTGATCGGGCCTTATAAGTGTGACCTCATCAACATAGTGATGGAGATGGTAATGAGAAAAGCTGCAGTAAACACTAGTGACACGATATTCAACAAAAGCCACATGCTACTCGCGTACGCTGATGACGTAGACATCATCGGTCGAAAACTGCGGAATGTGACTGCAGCCTTCTCAGGTATACAAAAGGAATCAGCGAAAATGGGTCTAAAGGTGAACGAGGACAAAACGATGTAATTACTTTCTACGAACAAAGAATCTACTCGTTTGGGAAACTGCGTGAACGTTGACAACTATAATTTCGAGGTGGTAGATAATTTTATCTACCTAGGCTCTGCCATCGACGAAACAAATAATGTCAGCCTCTAGATCCGGAGAAGAATTATGTTGTACGCATGCACGAAAATGCTCCAGCTCGAAAAGTCTTCGCCAATGAATTCGATGGAGGGCGCAGAAGAGGGCGACCAAGAAAGACCAGGTTACTTACAGAGCTTTGTGTGACTAACTGGAAAAGAATCGAGGCGCTTATTATATATTTTTTTACGTGCTGTGTATAATCCAATGGGATTGCAAAGAAGTACTAGCTAAGTAAGAATGTAAGTTACACCCCAAGTATTTATGACCAAAAATCGTTTCAGGACTTTTTAAGATCATTGAGCTATCCGTCTGTCAGGATGCCTGGTGAGCAGGATAACTTGAGTAAACCTTAACGGATCCTTAAAAAAATTTACCTGGTTAAGTATTTTCCAAATCGAAACAAAGGGATTCCAAATGAGCAGATTGGCCCCAACCTCTCTGATACCTCCTATACAAATGCCCGATTTGACTCTCATAGTTTTACATACATATCCTTTTATGGGTGCTTACGACAATGGACATACAAAACCTGGAAGTATTCAAGAGAAAGTACTCCGAGAAATATATGGACCTGTCTGTGTCGATGGCGAGTTTCGCCATCGGATAAACTATGAGCTGCATGAGCTTTACCACGACATCGACGTAGCTAAAAGAGCCAGAATCAAAATACTTCGATGGCTGGGACATATTGCCAGGATGGATGTAAATGCTTCAGCGAGAAAGAAAGGTGTTTGAAGGCGAAACTGAAGGACAGCGCAGTGCAGGGAGACCGAAAATTCGTTGGACGGACCAAGTGGTAGGCGACGTGCCTCCATCTGGTAGGACTAACTGGAGAACGCACGCAGAACACCGAAGTCTGTGGAATTCTTTTATATTTCAGGCCTCCAATTTATGAACCACGTTCGTAAGTTGTAATGAGCCAAGTAAGTAAGTAAGATTCTTTTTTGTAAGTACACAGAATTCAGTGATATTTTACATAAGAAGTACGCTTATGAAAAATTGACACAGGAGTGAATAAAACTATATCGGCCGACCCCTACTAGTACCTCCCACATAAAATAACCTATTTTAACCTAAAAATAATATTACTTCCATAACATCCAAAAGAACAGCTGGGGGGACATTTAAGTTTTGAAAATTAAATTACCCTGTGATAACAAACAAACCCTGAGATAGTCGAAACACCCCCTTTCTGGTACCTCCCATACAAATGACCGAATTATACCATAGTTCTACATATAATTGGGACCGGCCGTGGCATAGTGGTTAGAACTACCTGGCTCCAGTCATCTTAAAAGAAAAAAAAACAGCTTCTCAAACAGTGACGTTTGCATTCGTCGATAAACAAGTAGATGCCGTTAGTTGTGAATCTAAAAACGCGAGAAGCTATCCCATACCTCATTCGTGGGGTGTAAAGGGAAATAAATTTTTTTTTCTACATATAATCTTATCTGTAAGTACACAAAATGTAGTCATATTTGGCGTAAAATTTACATTTATGAAAGTTTGACTCAGGAATGAATATAGACAATATCGACGGACTCCTTCTGGTACCTTCCATGTAAAATTACCTATTTTGCGAAAAATAAAATTTCTTCCATAACTTTCAAAAGGACTGCTGAAGGACAATTAAATTTGGTTAGTAAATTTGTCTTGTTATGGTAGGCAGAACATCTGCAAACCAAACTCTTAGATACACCCCCTCTGGTACCTCCTCAGCAAATTGGTCAATTTTGCGAAAAGAAAAACTATTTTTTAAATAATTTCTTAAAAGAAGTTGCTCAGAACATTGGAAATAGTTTTTTTTTAATATGTTGTATTCATATTTGAAACATAAGAAACCGGGAGGTTTACTCAACCCATTCGAAAAATTTTATTTATTTTAAGATTATTTGTTCGAATTAATAAAAGACGTTTTTCCTTAGGTATCGTATAAGACCCTATCGAACACCTCAAACATAGTGACCAAGAATAGTTAATTGAACGTTTTACATGTGTTGAAAAATTTATTAACACTTTTTACACTGTAACACTGTACATTAGAGCGGGTCGACTTATATTGGACCAAAAATAGGAATTATGGGAATATCATAAGCCATTTAAAAAGTCATGTCAAAATATAAAAGCCTCTAAAAATTCAATTATTATTGATCTTCAATAAAAAAATTACTAACACCTATATAATAAATGGTAAGAATGTTTTCGACAAAAATAAATCATTATTCTAAGTTTGCGGAACATGTCGGATTTGCATTGGGCGTGGCCAATTTAAATTAAACTTGTCACTCGTCTGTTGTTAACTCTAGAAAGTGTAAGTAACCAATTTGAACAAATTTGCTTGGATACGAACAATTGTATGTGAAAAATTGTATGCGGTCAAACCGAATATGGCGGGGCGTTGCCGAACTGTGTAAATTTTTTTTTTTATTTAAATTAGTCAATATAAAATTCGGTGCCAACTTTAAATGATCTATGACATCTCCTAATAATTTTTGTACAAAAATGTATGAGAGCACCCCACTGTGCCACACAGTTTTTGATACATATATCTTGTTTTTAAAACCAACAAATAGATTATATTTTTAATTAAAAGGTTTAATTACATACGTTCTCAGCTTTTTTGTAAAAATACTTGGACAAATTTTACAGAAGGGTTACACTGAGTAAAAATTTAAATTCAAAAAATAAGACGAAAAGAGATTACTTTAAAAAGGGGCTCAAAATCGACTTTTCACGTATGGTTCCTTCACCAAAATTCTTTAGGATCCTCTCAGCTTTTGTTTGCTGGGGTACGCTTTGTCGTCAAAAAATCGACGTACCCTACTGTACATTTCTAAAACCGCGGGTTTTATGTCCAATCTCCAACCCTAAAGTAAGTAATTTCAATTAAAAACTGGTATACAAATATTTTAAATTTAAATTTATGGTTAGTAATTTTTTTTAAATTTCCCCATTAAAATATATAACGATATTTTCTCTCAACACATCTTTTGCCTGACCCATTTTTCTTCTCCAATCAATATAAAATTTCGAATTACCTTCGCTTACACACAGTCTCTCCGCATATGCCAAGAGGGTTTGGCGAAAAAAAACAAATGGAATTCACTTCAACTTTGTTCGCGATTGTGTTAATTAATACGTTTTTTATTGCATTTCATTGTTAGCAAATATGTACATATATGTACACACATGTTCTCACTACACTACACGTCTACTATTCTGTATTATCAATTGCTCTCATAGACTTTGCCGGCAAGTATATAACCTATAGTACAATACTATATACAAGCATGTAGTATTATTTTCATGGTCAATTAGTAGCTTCTTCTTTTCTATACAGTAGCTCATTCAATCAATTGTGCTTAGATGTTAACCAACAACACAGACACAGAGATCATCAATGTGGCTTCGTAACTAATACTTAACTTCCTTAAAATTTATTTAAATAATTTTGTACCATAACAAACCACTCTCAACGATACTCAACTTTATTATGAGTAATCAGTAGAAAAAAAAACACTTTATACTGTCATGCAATTCCCTAGAGGCAGATGTTGTGAAGAGTTTTTTTGAGCAAAGTTTATTAGTGATCTTACGCTTATATTTATCTTTCAAGATTATCGATATTTCTTATGCACACCTTAAGTCTAGTAGACTAAAATGTTCGTTGACTTTTATTACTCATTCATCTCTAAAGGTGGGAATTATAGTGCTGAATTTTAACGGAGACATTTAAACAAAAAAAAAAAACTTGTCATGAAAATGCAGCTACATCTACCGGATAGTATGTAATAGTTTTATGCACCAGAAAAATGTCGCCACTAAACTTTATAAAAACATGATTGAACTTTTGAAAAACTATGTAATACAATACACTAACGCTCGACAGTCTTGTGGTTTTAAAGAAACTAGACTGTCTACAGTCTATTAAATCCAGTGCAGTTTGTTATAAATAAATAAACTAGTATTTTTTTATTAACTCTACAGTGCTTGTGACTTGCTTAACACTACCTCGATATTTTTTTACTTTAATGTAAAGTATTAAACATTTAACAATAATGCCATTTTAAATACCAACATTGATAATATGTTAATCAAGTCGCTAGCGCTTATTTACACTAGTCTAAAAGTTCAAATTTGTTGTCGCAATTTCGCTTTTTTTTTCTTCTTTTGTTTTATACTGAATGTCGACATCTTTCGAAAAGCTGAACGCCTAATTGATTAATTCTCAATTGATTCTTTATCGCTTAATTTTTAAGCAAATTTATAGTATACGGCCCGACAAGGTATTTATGTATACAAATTGAGCGAATGAATACATTAACACACACACGCTGCTACATTCAGACAGCCATGCGCTGCTGTATTCAGAAACAAACAAAAAAATACATAGGACACAAATAAATATTAATACACTTTAAGAGTCAGTGTTCGCCGATCAATGATCATGACATTCAACAGTCAATGCATTGGAAAAATAATCACTGTTTCGATTTTTGTTTATTTTGTTGTTGTTTTCTATTGAAGTTCACTTGTTGTGCAAACTCTCGCATTATCAACGCTGAGTCAGACAATTTTTTATACATAGATTTTATTTTATGACGGAAGGCTAATCTGTTATGTAGAATAAAAACAAAAAAAAAACAAAAATATTTGTTAATGTTTATTTATAATATTGTTTAATAATACTGATTAAGGTGTTTGTTAAACAATACGTTTAGAAATTTGTATGATTTTTAATAAGGGAATTAAAAGATGAATCTAAAAGTTGTATAATAGGAAAGCATTACTACATTGTACGATTACTGAAACAATTTGATGCACCAAAAATATTTTATTTATTTAAGTGTACATTTTTTTATTTAAATCATTTGCGTCTGAGGCTATCGGCTTAACATTATAAGTAATATGCAGCATTATTTTAGAAAGCAATTGATTTTCTTCAGACTTCAAGGAAAATACACAGAAAAAACAGTCGACACATTTAAAGTAATTAAAAGCAATTGTTGTTTCCAATACTGATATCAACGACAATTATAATCGTATTAATTAAATGCGTTGTTAATATGAAAAATTCGTCATACAAACATTTTTAAGTACCCTCACACTACGGGTAAGATGGTATATATCATTTGATACGACCGAAAAGTGTAAAATATAGAAGGAATCACTTAAGACCCTAGGTGTCTTTGAACCAAATTCGATTCATGACTTCTTAAGTCGTTTGAGCTATGTTCGTCCGTTTGTCTGGCTGTCCGGCTGGTACGCACGATTACTTTCGAAAGACAAAACCAAATGTTTTGAAAATTTGCACAAGTTAATATTTTCCCAAAACTACTTACGGTATTGCAAATGAGCTACATCGCCCCGCCCCTTCTGGTACCTTCCATACAAATTCATCATTCCGCCCGCTTTAGAATTCGAGTAATAATATCAATAAGTCCAACGCGATCGTACCCAACTTCTGTATTTAGTAAAAATTGGAAGTCTAGCCACGCCCCTTCTGGTATCTCTCATACAAATGTACCTTTCCGTCCACTTTAAGGATGGAGTAATAATATCAATACGACCAACGCGGTCGTGCCCTAATTCTGTATTCAGTAAAGCTATAACAGAATAAAGTTTTGGAGAAAAAACTGGAAGTCTAGCCAAGCCCCATCCGGTACATCCGATAACCATCTGGTACAGCCCACTTTAGAAATCGGGGAATATTATTACTAGACCTAATGCAATCCTGCCCAAATTCCGTATTTAGTAAAGCTCAGGCAGGATAAAGTTTTTGAGAAAAAATCCTGAAGTCTAGACACGCCCCTTCTGGTACCTCCAATACAAATGTACCACTCCGCCCACTTTAGAGATGGACTAATAATATTAATACACTCCACACGATCGTGCCCAAATTCTGTATTTTGTTAAGCTATAACAGGATAAAGTTTTGGAGAAAAAAATGTTAAGTCTAGAAAAGTCCTTCTGGTACCTCCCAGACAAATGTACCATTGTGCCCACTTTAGAAATCGTGTAATAATATCAATACACCCAACGGGATCGAGCCCAAATCTGTAGTTAGTAAAGGTATAACAGGATAAAGTTTTGGAAAAAATTTGGAAGTCTAGACACGCCCCATATAATTGCACCTATCCGCCTACTTTGGGGATGCTGTAATAATATCAATACACTCGACACGATCGTGCCCAAATTTTGTATTTTGTTAAGCTATAACAGGACAAAGTTTTGTAGAAAAAAACTGGAAGTCTGGCCGCGCCCCTTCTAGTACCTCCCATACAAATATTCCACTCCGCCCACTTTAGAAATCGAGTAATAATATCAATATAATAGAAAATTTTATGTTTTACTGAGGGTGAGGTTATATGTAAGTCGGGTTGCCCGACTGAGACTTTCTTACTGGTTTTGGTTAAACTTCAATTGCAAAATTTTTTTTCTGTGTAATAATTTATATCCCGAATCAAAGTTTTAATAAAAATTATTATTCTTCACAGAGAAATTAAATTATATCATAAATATTTAAAGTACAAAAACAAAACTCTCAGTTATTAGTAAAAACTCAATCACATTTCGCTTAAAAGTATTCAATAGAATGTTAATACACAAATTAGACAATATGAGAAACTTGACATGTTGCATTTGTATTTTCCAAAAATGTAATCTACGGATTCATGATTCTCAATAAAAGATATTTTTATGACAAATAAAATTTTATGTAAAATACACCGTTATTTCTCGAGATTTACCTTCTGCTGTCTGACGTAAGGAATTAATTTTTTTAAAAATTTTTAAGAAAAATTATAAATGAAATTAAATGAATCATTATTAGTGATAGCTCAAAAAGGGTTAGTCCGATATGATTAAAACAAATTTAGAAAAATTTAAATTTCCATCCGTTTATATATTGCGTTGCAATCAGAGTTATAATAAAATATTGAAGGAAAAAAATATTTTTTTTACGCGAAAAAACCCAATTTTTTTGTTTAAAAAAAAATCATGAAAAAACTTGTTCAGATTTATTGCTTTATCAAAAGCCACATGCAATAGCAACCAAATGAGATATCGACCATAAAAATCGATTGATTCTCTTCGAATTTATTTATAATTAGGTAAATTCGCTCATTTTTACCAAATTTTAGTTTCTGATAGTTGGGGTAATTTTTAATTTTTCAAAAATAGGTTACTTTTTATAAGAGGTACCAGAAGAGGTCGGCCGATAAAGTCCAAATTCAATTCATAGTGAAATTTTCCAAAAACGTATATCTTACGAAAAATATAACTGAATTCAATGAACTTACAAAAAATATATGTATGTAAAGCTATGAGGGTCAATTCGGTCATTTTTATGGGAGCTACAAGAAGGCGTGTGACAAATGTTATGGTTTTCTGAGTGGTTGTCTGTTATTATAAAGAAAATTTAACTGACCAAATTTTAATGTCCTCCAGCTTTCCGTTTGAAAGTTATTGGAGAAATATAACTATGTATTACAAGAATAGGTCATTTTGTATGAAATGTACCAGAAGGGGTGAGGCTATTCTGTCCATTTACAATAATTTTACTATTTTTTATATATATTTTACTATTTTTATAATTATGTAGCCATGATACATCAAATCTACATTGTGGTTATTCAAGCGTTTTTTTGCTGTTGACCTATGTAATCAATACACATAGAGAAATAGCAACTTAAAATCAATAAAAATCAGATTAAATTAATAAGAGACATTATGTAAAACCAAATCCCCCAAACCTGGCTACTGGAGCTTTGAAACTTTAAGCCCCTAATGGCACAGGTTAACGTATCGTGCAATCGTGCTCAAACTTTGGCTATCGCAAAAACCGCAAAGACGTAATCTGTTATCCGTTTGGATGTAATGAAAAAAAATATTAATTATTCAAAAATAGGTAATTTTGTACGAAAGGCACCAGAAGGGACGGAGCCATTCTGCCCATTTACAATCTCATTACTTCATATTGAAAAATATGAATACTGGTTATTTTTCATAAGGAGCAGTTAAGATTTACTCGAGTTATCTTGCCCACCAGTCGTCTTAAAAATCGTCCTGAAAAGAATTTGGCCTTAAGATACTTGGGGTGTAACATGTCTCCTATAATGCGTTACATTTTTCTCGTATAAATATATTTTTTTAATTAAGAAAAAAATATGGCACAATTTAAACTTTTGATCTGGGGTAGTTTTTTTATAGAGGGCAAAAATTGTATAGGTTGAAAAATTTACATTGTACTTTCGGTTGTTTTTATTTGTAAATATTTTGCAAAATACTTTTTCTTATCGGGAATATAAATTTATTTTTCAAAATTTTAAAAGTTCAAATGCTAAAATCTAATTACAATTAATAATTATTGATATATTTTAAAGCGAGCAACTTTTAGCTAAACAATCCGATAACATGTGGAATCTAATAGATCAACAACATTATGAAACATCTTAAACGTACTGTTGTGTTATATAAAAAAATTAAAAACAAAATATAAATTTATAATTTTTTACGAGTGGGTTATAAATAAAAATGACTTAAAAGCCAAATGGAGTAACTCAACTTATTGATCTTTTTAAATATGTTGTTGTGAATTAACACGCTTTCTATTTTTAGATTCACAACAAACGGCACCTACTTGTTTATCGACGAATGCGAACGTCACTGTTTGAGAAGCTCTTACTAGACTCGACACTGATACTGCGAAGTTGCTTTCATCAGATTGTATAGATTAATTTCTAAGAGAGAGAGGAAAACAGAAATTCTATGTGTTACTTATTCTCCTTCTTTGAACTCACTCTTTAGAAAAATTGTATTGTTTTAAATTTTGAAAACTCGAAAAATGTCAGACCGAGCTGGGTATAGAACCTGGTCACCTACGTCATAATTGTACGTCATTAAATGGATGTAATAAAATAGCACATCTTAAAATTTAATATTTTTAGCAATTATTAAAATTTTACCACCACTGCACTTAATTGCTATCCCATCCATCATTAATGGGATGTCAAGAGAAATTAAGTTTTTTTAAGAACTTACTTTATATGAATTGTGTAAACTATTCCTCGATAACCACCTTTAGCTGTGTTCGTAAAATTCGGTTGTTATTCCAATGGAGTTCCCTTTCGCTTCGTACCTATTTCAAATTCGATTTTTGTTTGCGTTAATTTTTAATTTAAAACACTTTTTCTTCACACTCGGTATCGTTTTTGTTTTCTTCGGAGTATTTTTTTAAACGATTTCAATTTATTCGAATATTTTCTCCGATTTCATTAAAATACGTTATAACGTAATTTGTTTATTTATTTTGTTGGTTTCTACTTTTTGTTTAAACGATCATGTAACGAAAATTACGTGTTTATGTTATCACTCTCTGGCGTAGATCTCACGTTGTTTTTTTACGGTCTTCACCACCACCTTTTTCGTTGTCTCAGTAACGGATAAACTCGCACGTTCCGCATTCAATTCTTGACTGATCGTGTTTGTTGTGGCGAAAAGTTTTGTTTGTATCGCAAAAGCTATTGTTGTTAACTTTTAGCTGAATTTGTTGTATTCGATCTGGTTGCTTGATGGTTGTTGTTGCTGCTGTTGTTGTTGTTCTTGTAGTTGCCGTGTGTGCGAGTTGTTATTGTAGCACTTTATTTCGCTTAATTCGTGAGCGAGAGAGAGAGAGGGATTTTTCGTTTGTCGGTTCCATTATAGAAATGTTTAAATAAACTTTATATGCTTTATTGTTTGTTTTAGCAAAGTTTTCTCATTTCTATCTATCTTAATTCTATGGCAGCAACAACAATAACAGCAGAAAATATAATACTTAATTACAACAACAACAACAGCACTGCGAAGAAATTATAAATGCTCTGTGAAGATTTATACCTTGACGGTAATAGAATGACGTCACAAATTTCTTTAGATAGTAAAGAGATCAATTGTTTTGTTCACACTGCTCTCCATATGGAAATGACATATTTCACATGTTATCTACGATTTTGATAAAATTAGGTACATTCGTTCTATTGTCGAAACAAATTTTTTTCCTAAGAAAAAATTAACCGTCGTTGCTATTTGAGAAAAGTTACGGATTTGATTTTGCGTTAAAGACGGCACTCCATAAATTATGGTATTTTGATGCAACATACCTAAAGAGTGGACCTAAAGTATTTTTCTACCATTCACCAGGCGCACGAACGGAGTAAAGGGTGTCCTACGATTACTGCAGTAGTTTAAGAGCCATCCAGTTGAAATTTGGAATGCAAGCTTGTATTCTCTAAGCGGAGGGTTAGTTCTAAGATGAGCAAGATCGGTCAATAACTACCTCCACCTCCCATACAAACATCCCTCTTTGGGTGTTCCGTCTGTGTACCCCGACTAGGGTTGCCAGGCACCGAATTCGAAAAATCGGGAAACCCGAGACTAAAAAGCGGGATTTGTCGGGACAAATGTAAAGATCATATTATATAGGTTTTGACATTTTTTATTAAGAAATATTATTAGTTGTTAAAAATTACTGGGAGACAGCTTTTATCGATATTCATCTTATGATTGATTAGTTCAGCCTTTATAATCGGAAAAAAATATAAATGAGATCAATTTAAACAAATTCAAGTGACCATATTTTGTCTTTTAGTATATCTTTGGACAATTCTCCATAAACAGCCGAAGACTGCAGTAGTCGCTGTACAACATGTCATTGTCTACTGCATCTGATTTTTGTAGAACTTTGGGAATTTCTCCCAAGTCAATAGTGAGTCTTTTAGATTAAATGCTGCAATTTGTTAAAAAATTTACATTTCTTGAAAGTCGTAATGTTATGAACAGCTGTGGTAAAATCAGATGATAGACAATTGCTGGGGATGGAAAAGAGATTAATACCCATGGAAATGGGTAAATGGAAAAATGTTAAGTGCACACAACTAGTTCATAAGAGAAAAGTATTTTTTTGTACCTTCTTTAATATGTTGTTTCTTTGAATATTATAAGTATAGGTAGTAAATATTAAAAAGTCGGGATTTTTCCCTGAATTACTTCAATACTCGGGACTCGGGATTTTCGCGAGAAGTCGGGAAAATCCCGCCTATTCCCGACCATCTGGCAAGCCTAACCCCGACTATTACAGTCGTAGTTTAAGAGAAATCGAGCTTAAATTTAACATGCCAGCTTCTATCCCTCAAAACTAACAAAAAAACTACTCCGACCTCTCATACCAACTCCATCTTTTTGGGGAAGTCTGTCTGCCTGTCCCCGCGGTTTCATCAGTAGTTAAAGAGCTATAGAGCTGTAATATTCTTCAGGCTTAGTATATGACATTCCAGTAACAAATTATTGACAAACCAGTAAGAAAGTTTCAGTCGGGAAAACCGACTTATATATACCTTCACCCTCAGTAAAACATATAATTTTGAAGTATATTTCATAACTGGTCGGAGGGGGGTATCAGAAGGGGCGTAGATAGACTTTAAGTTGTTTTCTTCAAAACTTTATCCTGATCTAGCGTTACTAAATACAGAATTTGGGCACGATCATGTTGGGTGTATTGATATTACTTCTCTACCCCAAAGTGGGCGGAGAGGTCCATTTATATGGCAGTTACCAGAAGGGGCCAAATTTTTCTCCAAAACTTTATCCTGTTATAACTAAATACGGAATTTGGGCACTATCGCGTTAGGTCTATAGTTAATATTCACCGATTTCTTAATTGGGCGGTACCAGATGGGTATCGGACTTCCTGTTTTTTTTTTCAAAACTCTTTCCTGCTAAACCTTTACTAAATAAAGAATATTGGTACGATAGCGTTGGATTACTCCATATCTAAAGTGGGCCGTGAGACAACTGAAGAACTTGAAAACTAGGTTGTATAAGAATTACCAGAGGTCAGGTAGTGCATTTGATTATTGCAAGTACTCCCTTGCCAGGTGTAAATATAACGATTAGGGTAATAACTTTTTTTGGACAACATCCAGAATTTGTCATCTTTGAAACCTACAGACTCCTTTGGTCCCAACGGCATTCCCAACTCTATTTTAAAATATTGTTCAAGTACATTGGCAAAACCATTGACTTTGTTATTTAACGCCTCTTTAAAATTTGGATATTTTCCAGCCGTATATAAGCTCGTATATAATTCCTCTTCATAAGTTTGGTAGCACTATAAGAGAGTGGAATTACAGGGATATTGCTAAACTCAACGCCATCCCCAAACTTTTTGAAAAATTGGTGACTGATATTATATCTTACAGGGTCTCTCCGATTCTTGATTGTCGGCAACATGGTTTTCGTAAGTGCAGGTCTACTGTCACCAATCTGCTACAATTCTCTTCACACGTTATTGAAGGTTTTATTTCGGGAATGCAAACCGACGTAATTTATACTGATTTCAGTAAAGCCTTCGACAAGGTTAATCACAAACTCTTACTGCATAAGTTGATTAATATTGGTTTTGACAATAATATCATAAAGTGGATTTCTTCTTATCTAATGAACCGCTAACAAATAGTCATGTTCGGCAATTCCATCTCTAAGTCTATTCATGTGACATCTGGCGTTCCCCAGGGAAGCCATTTGAGTCCAATTTCATTCTTGTTGTTTATTAATGATCTGCCTAAGGCAATAGTGGACTCTAATTTTCTAATGTATGCAGATGATGTCAAGATATATTTATCATATAATAATGCTTCCGATCATGTTCTTCTTCAGAATGATCTTGATCACTTTAGTACTTGGTGTGACATTAACTTAATGGATCTATAGATCCCGCCATTCTTCATCCCAATATAGGTTGAGAGGCCGCAATTTGGAACAGGTTGACTCATTTCTAGATTTAGGAATATTACTTGATAGAAAATTAACATTCAATAATCACATTATAACAACAGTAAACAAAGCATATGGAGTTCTTTCTTTTATAAAGCGTTGGACTAAGGAATTTACTGACCCGTATAATACGAAGAAACTTTTTACGTCACTTGTAAGACCCATTCTGGAGTGTGGATCGGTTGTATGGGATCCACAATATGTTGTTTATATCAATATGTTAGAGTCGGTTCAAAAGCAATTTCTACTGTTCTGTCTCAGGGATCTTCGATGGGATCCCATGTACGAAAAAACTACAGCTCTCTCACTCTATTCAAACAAAATAATGCAGACTTCAAAACATTTAAATGATTTACTGCTTTTATTGACAAATAGTTATAATTGTTTTGGTTTTGATAGTAAAGAGGGCTTATGGTGGGGTGAGCAAAAAAGAGATCTTAGTTTGGTCTAAAAAAACATTAACAATGTATGTTTTGTTTATTCTCGTATTAATGTAAAACTAAAAGCACTCTAGGATTAACAAATATTTTTTTTTTAAATTGGTATCAGTTATTTACTTTAGCATATTTTGAAAAACATCATTCAGTTTTTAAATAGAATAACTATTGCCTGGATATGTTCACTACATTTTAAACATATGTTTTTCCGGAACAGGATCACGAAAAATTCCGGGTTACTACTTTGGCATATTTAGATTGCAAAACCATTTAGTTGTTGCTATACAATTGCTAAGCGCTCTCTCAATAAAGCTTTAATAGTAAAGAATTCACTTGAAAAGCATCTGTATTTACATTGTTTTTGTTTTTCTCGAAAAGCTTTCGCTGTTTTTTTGTTTGTTTACACACATGCCTACTTATACCCGTAAGTTTCTTTGTCCTGTTGTTCAAATAAACAATATCTTAAGAACAAAATAATCAAGTAAAATTTTATCTTACAATACAATACTTGTAAGCTTGAGCTATCATCGTGAAAATGTATAAGTGAAAAATTCTTATAGAGTTAGAGAGCTGTACGTAGGGATTTTTTAAAATTCGTACTTTTAGGGCAAAAAGGGGTAAAACTGGTACCATCACCCAGACCAAACGGCTAAAGCTTCGTAAAAATCTAATCATGAAATGGAATTAGAGAGCTACAAGAACGGATTGTTTTAAACTATTATTTTAAGGTGTAAAAAAGACCCCAAAAGGTATACAATTGTTACCATCACCTAAACCAAACGGCTAAACTATAGCCGTCCCTGTCGAATTAGAGAACAACACAATGTGATTTTTCGAAGTTCGTACTCTTAGGGGTAAAATGGACCCAAAAATGGTAAAACTGGTATTATTGCCCAAACCAAACGACTAAATCGGAAAAAATTCATATACGGAGAGAGTTTTAAAAATGCATAAATTAATGGATTAAAAGGCCCCAAAATTAATAAAACTGTTATCCCGAAAATCGGCTTAAGGTATGCTTCACGAAACGGTTTTACTGAAATTTCTACTTTTAGAGCTAAAAAAGGCCCAAAATTTGATAAATTAGATAGACACAACGCCTGTACTTCTGACGTTCCCGATACACAGTGGCAGCATATTGCGCATTCCATGGCAACCGACGCAATAACTGTGCTAGGATATGAAAAACGCCGCTCAGAAGAATCCTGGTACGATGATGAATGTCGCAAAGCGTCTGAGGAACAGGATGCTGTTTATAGGGCAACGCTATGGCCAATTGTAACTCAGGCTGTTAGGGAATGACACAAGGAAACAATAAAACAGGCGAGGCAGCTATTTAAGCGAAAAAAACGTCAGATGACGGAACGGGAGAACGAGGACATAGAGCGATACAGGAATAAAGGTGATGCCCGAAAATTTTACCAGAAAGTTAAAGCAACAGGCTACCGTAATGGGCTCCCTCCTGTAAGAATAAGGATGGAAATCTGGTAACAGATGCGCCACTGCTGGTTCCAGAAGATAGCGCACATAAAGGTATCACGCCAATTGTCGACGATAGATTAGATTACCACCACCAAGTCAATCCGAGGTAAGAAGAGCTATATCGCGGCTGAAAAATAATAAAGCAGCCGGTGCCGACGAACTTGCGGCAGAGCTCTTTAAGCTGATAGCGAGCATGCACCAGCTCCTGCTCACGATTTGGCTTAACGAGTACATGTCCGATGATTGGAATCTAAGCGTATTATGTCCTGTGCTGAAAAAAGGTGATCCAATTGTGTGCTCCAACTACCGCGGAATCAGCCTTTTACACATAGCATATAAAGTCCTGTCGAGTGTGCTATGTGAAAGACTAAAGCCAGTGTTATCCAACCTGATCGGGCCTTATCAGTGTGGCTTTAGACCTGGTTAATCAACAACTGACCAGAGATGCACACTTCGACAATTCCTGCAAAAGACCCTAAAGAAACAGATCGACACGTACCATCTTTCGTTGACTATAAAGCTGCCTTCGACAGCTTGGACATGGCTGAGGTTGGTATTCCAGCGAAGCTGATACGCCTTGCGGAATGACGCTGACTGACACGAAGATTTCAGTGAAGATTGACAAGGACCTTATACCACACGAGGCCTAAAACAAGGCGACGGCCTATCGTGTGACCTCTTTAACATAGTGATGGAGATGATCATGAGGACGTAGACATCATCAGTCGAAAACTGCGGGTTGTGAGTGCAGCCTTCTCGGGTATACAAAAGATTTCAGTGAAAATGTGAACGAGGACAAAACGAAGTTATTAGTTTCAATGAACATAGAATCTACTCGTTTGGGAAACTGCGTGAACGTTGACAGCTATAATTTCGAGGTGGTAGATAATTTTGTCTACATGGGCTCCGCTATCAACAAAGCAAATAATGTCAGCCTCGAAATCCGGAGAAGAATCCTGCTTCCTAATAAATGCTACTACGGACTAAACAAGCGATGTAATGAAAGAGCCTTCACTCGACAAACAAAATTCCAGCTATACCAGATACTGGTTCTACCTGTCTTGATGTATGGTTCAGAATCCTGAGTTATGACACAAGCGGATAAATAAGTTCTGGCAGTATTCGAAAGTAAACTACTTCGTAAAATATATGGGCCCATCGTCGTTAAGTCGTATTGTATCGACGTCGTATGAATCATGAGCTCTACGAGTTGTACAATGGCATTGACGTGCTCAGATGCATTAAGGTGCAGCGGTTGCGTTGTCTAGGTCATGTTGTACGCATGAACGAAAAGCCTTCGACAATGAACTCGATGGCCGGCGCAGAAGAGGGGATCGAAACTTCATTGGAAAGTCCAGGTTACTGAGAACCTAGAAGAACTTAGTGTGACTAACTGAAGAAGAATCGCATATAATGCACTATATTTTATTATATGTCAAAGATATAAATATAGGGTGATTTTTTAAGAGCTATAAGAAAGTTTAAAAAAAACACATAAAATTCAGAAAAATGCATGAAATCTTTATTTGAATCGATAGTACGGTCCATATAATTTAATGTTTGAAGATTATTTCATGCAAATGTTGACCGTGACTGCGCCTCAAATGGTCCATCCGCTTAGTCCAATTTTGGCATACTCTTTCCAACATTTCGGCCGGTATCTTATGAATAAATGCTTCAATGTTGTCTTCCAATGCGTCAATTGAAGCGGGCATGTGTGTATAGACATGAGCTTTAACAAAGCCCCACAAATAGTCTAAATGCGTTAAATTGCACGATCTAGGCGGCCAATTGACCGGTCCCGAACGTGAAATAAAATGTTCACCGAACCCGCCTCTCAATAAGTCCATTGTTAAGCGTGCTGTGTGGCATGTGGCACCGTCTTGTTGAAACCACATGTCATGCAAGTCAAGCTCTTGCATTTTGGGCAAAAAAAAGTTGGATATCATCTCACGGTAGCGCTCACCATTCACAGTTACGTTACGGTTCGCATCATCTTTGAAGAAGTACGGTCCAATGATGCCACCAGCCCATAAACCGCACCAAACTGTGACTTTTTCTGGATGCATTGGTAGCTCTTGCAATGCATCTTGCTGATCTTCACTCCAACATCGACAATTCTGCTTATTAACGTACCCCTTGAGCCAAAAATGAGCTTCGTCGCTGAACTCAATTTTTCGAGCGATGAACTTTCTTAACAGAGCACGCATTTTGGTTGAATGGTTAAATTATAGACCAAACTGAAGATGTTTGACAGTGAAAGAAAACACGAAACGTGCGTCAGCTGTTTAAACCAGTGTTGCCAAAAAGATAATTGCTAAAAAATTACCCTTTTTAAGACGAACCACGTTCTATGAATACGAACAAATATGTTTTAGGGCAAAAAGGTTAACGGATATATGTAGGAAAAGCCACATACACACTTGTCGAATTGTATCTCGTAAGCTTAAATATTAATTATTTTACAGAATTTTCACCAAGTGGTTTGCAGGGACGTTGCCAGTGGACGACTTAATACTGATGCCACAATCACACTTATCGAATGTTACCTCTTTATCTTAAGCATTTTACAGTCGGCATCGCTGTGGGCGTTTCCCGCCCACTATTTCTGGGTCTTAAATAACACAGTAGCACATTTTCCTACTTCAAACTCTTGAACCAATTGAAACCCACAAAATCTGAAAGCTTATGATAGTAGAAGAAAAACCCTAACTGGGTTTTGAATTATTAGCTGTTTTCTTATAATTCATTTTTGAAGTTTTCGACTGAGAGGAAGATTTTAGTAGTCTATATCTCGTGAACTATTCCAAATATAGCTTTTCTCTCTTCAGCAAATTTTTAGCTTTTAATCAGATCTAAAAATTTTGCCTTGAGATAAAATCAAGAAAAAAACAACATCTTACTCAAAATAGCAAAACTGTACAGAAATCACTTTCATTTGTACGTATATCGAAATTAAAAATGCTATGCTTTTTAAAATGAAATAGATACAAAATAGAAATAAATCAAAAAACAATAAAAATCTATGATGAAATTTTACGATTTTTTTACATTTTTGTTGTTTTGAGTGAGATTATGTTGTGTTTTTGATTTTATCTGAAGGTTAAATTTTTAGATCTGATTAAGAGCTAAAATTTTACCAAAGAGAGACATCAAAATTTTGAATAGTTCACGAGATATAGCCTTAAAAATCAGTACATGATTTTTGAACTTTCAAAAATTAATAATAAAAAAACCTTAGCTAATAATTCAAAATCCAGCTAGGGGTTTTCTTCTACCATCATAAGCTTTCAGATTTTGGCGGTCTCAATTGGTTCCAGTTTTACTGCTGCACTGTGTAATTTAACCTAAACTATGGAATGCAGGTGAGGTAAATGCTTCAATGAATGGATTCTCAAAATTTTCAATGGCGCAATTTCCAATTTTCATTATCCTTGAATCTTTATATTAGACTATCTCTACTTCTTATTCTTATAAATATTGAAAGTTCTATTTATTATAGGAACAACAACCAGTTTACGCGTCAGTATTTGTTTAAATTTTATTTGTCTCGTATAACCTGTAAATTTATCTTATCAAATATCTGATTCACAACTCGATCGATAAATAAAAGTAGAAATCTGTTCCATCAAATTTCATATATGTATATTTAGGTTAATTTCTCTCCATACATTGTAAAGAAAAAGTCACCAATATTTACGAGTCACCTTTAATTTATTGCATTCAACTAAAGATGTAAATCAGTTGCACAAAACAATCTCCTTTACCTCCTCCGCCTCCTCCTCCTCCCCAGAGACACAGAGAAAAATATGAATTGTGAAACCTTTGACCTTGCCAAAAATCATTGTTAATACCAACAATCGTAGAAAAAATATATGAGTTTGTTTATCATGATGCCATGTCCAAAAACATTTGGGCCAAGACACAGCAGCGCAAATAGAGACACCATCGTCATAACAATGCATTAAACGGACCAAAAATGAATGTCTATAATAGTAACTTGTACCAACCTCTACCTACATACTTGATAGTCCTCCTTCGCCTGCACCCCCCTGCACTCTGTGATTTACTTGCCACAATGGAATTGAAGACCAAAATGTTTATACGTACTTGAGAAACTAACTATTGTTTCTTGCTAGATATCAAGATATGAATATCTTGAGCCGACTATGTCGACGGACGGACCGTTGATATTCCTAGATGCAACAGCAGTGAACAATAAGAAACGTCAACCGAAAATAATAATAATGAAAAACAAATAAATAGAGAGAGAGAAAAAAAACAACAAGAAACCTACACTAAGGCACAGTGGAGGGATAATAACATTTGGAGATATTTAAATAACATTTTCCTTAAGAAGAGAACAAAGAGAAATTTACACATTGTTGGCTTAATGTTAAAGAAATTGCTTAAATCTTATTTAATAATTCGGAATAGATTTTTTCTACCACAAAAATATGTTTTTTTCAATTTTATTTTCTCTAATAATGTTTATTTATAAAGTAGTGTTTTGAAAAAAAAAATTATGTTTGAAATTTAAATTAAAATGAAAAAATTATTAATAAAATATTTCATTATTTTGTAGTTGTTGTAATTGTTTCACGGTTGCAAAAAATAATTTATAATTTTATTTTAAAATTAAATTTGTAAATTGAAGTTAATTTTGTATTAAATACACAGTGCAAATGCCGTGCCTTTGACACCCGTCAGAGCACGGCTAACTGTGAGGGGCGAAACCTAAAACCCAGGCACGTCGGCTCAGAGTTAGCGGTACCCTGGTCAGCGTCTGACCTAGAATGGGCGGCTGTAATAAAATCCTGGCAGGAGGAGAAAACTGCAATGTGATGCGCTGGGCATGCAACCCGCCGCCATCGTTTGAACTATTGCAATGAAAAGAAGTAATCGTTCTACAAGCACGATATTGGATGTGAATTTGCGGTTGGCAAGAGACTGCGACACCTTGTCTCAAGGTTCAACCCGGTGTGTGAACGTATAGCCACCATAAGAGTCAAAACAAAGTTTTTCCACGTAAAAATGTGCCCATAATCCGACAGAAAGCAAAGCGATGAGGACAAAGACGAGTTCTATGAGAGCCCAGAAAATGTATATGACCCTACGGTCATATTGATTTTTTTTTTTCGAGCGTACGGACTAAGATAGCGATTTAATGGCAGAGCCCTCTGCCGACGAACAAAAATAACAGCTATGCCAGATAATGGTTCTACCTGTCCTGATGTATGGTTGAGAATCCTGAGCTTCCTTGAGAATGTCATGAGCTTCCCCTGCCATGACATCAAAATTGTACTAGGTGATTTTAATGCTAATATTGGCAGGCAGACCGCCTTTGAGCCTACCATCGGAAAAATCAGTCTGCACACCGAAACGTCGAACAATGGATTTAGACTGATTGATTTCTCTGCGGCTCTAGATTTGACCATAAAAATATTTATATGGCAACATGGTTATCTCCAGATCAATTGACGAGGAATCAGATTGATGACGTGGTAGTCGTTGGAAGGCACGCATCGAGTGTTCTGTACGTACGAGTGATCAGGGGTGCGAAAATTGATCCCATCACTACCTTACCGCAATTAAGGTACGCACAAGGCTAAGCATGGCGAAACTCGTACGTAACCAGGCACAACGAAAGCTGGGCTTCGGTAAGCTGCGGACCACAGAGGTAGCGGACGCTTACTCCAACCACCTAACTCAACTGCTACGGCAATATATAGCCGACTCCATGGAACGGACTGCAAGAAGCGTACTTAGGTACTCAAAGCCGTCTTAAGAAGATACCTGGTACGATGATGAATGTCGCAATGCCACGAGAGAGACGGATGCTGCATACAGGGCGAAACTGCAGCCAATGGCAACGCGAGCTGTTCGTGAACGACACAGGCAGAAGAGACGAGAGACAACTCGCAGGAGTTGCTCCAAAGTGGAGAGGAAGCCCGAAAATTCTACAAAAGAGTTAAGGCGAGAGCGAGATTAGTATGGCCATCTCCCGCCTTAAAAACGACAAAGCGGTTAGAGCCGATGGTCTCCCTGCTGAATTGTTTAAGACAGGTGGGGCAGGAGCTGATTAGGAGCATGCATCAGCTCATGAAGAACATCTGACTAAAGGAGAGCAAGCCCGGGGATTGGAGCCTCAGTCTGTTATATCCCATATACAAGAAAGGAGATCGTAGTGAATGTAAGAACTACCGTGGAATAAGCCAATTGCGTACAAGGTCCTTTCGGATATTGTGCGAACGTCTAAACCCAATTGTAGAAAAACTAATTGGACTATATCAGTGCGGATTTAGACCTAGTAAATCTACGACGGATCTACGACAAATCCTGGAAAAAAACTCACGAAAAGCAGATCGACATCTACCACCTCTTTGTCGACTACAAAGCTGCCTTCGACTCTCCGATAAGGCTATATGAGGCCATGTCTGAGTTTGGTATTCCTGCACAGCTGAATCGACTTTGCAGATGTACCTTGGAAAACACCAAATTCTATGGTTAAGATTGGTATAGATCACTTTGAACGATTCAACACGGAAAGAGGTATCAGGCATGGTGATAGCTTGTCCTGTACACTAATTAATATACATAGTTATGGAGAAGGTGATGAGAACGGCTGGTGTCAACATGTCTGGCTTCATATTCCACAAGAGCCACATGCCACTAGCCTATGCCGATGATATAGACATCATTGGCCGAAAGCAGCGTGATGTTACAGCAGTTTCCTTATCACTGGAAAAGAAGTCAGAAAAATGGGTTTTTTCGGTCAACGAGGACAAAAAAACCTGGAAATATTCGAGAGAAAAATGTATGGACGTATCTGTGTCGACGGCTACTTCGATATCGGATGAACCATGAGCTGTTATCGACGTAGCTGAAAGAGTCTAAATCCAACGACTACGATAGCTGGGACATGTTACCATGAGGGCTGTAAATGCTCCAGCGAGAAAGGTGTTCGAAGAGCAGGGAGATCCAAACTTCGTTGGAAGGAACAAATGGTTGGCGCCGTGACCCCATTTGGTAGGACTAATGCAAAGGACGGAAGCGTGTGGAATTCTTTAATACTTTAGGTCTCGAATTTATGAACAACGTTTGTAAGTTGTAAGTTGTAATGGGCCACTAAAGTAAGTAAGTAAGAGACACGGTTAAATCCGGCTAAATCCGTAATAGCATACATCTTTTCGCAAGCAGAATTTTTTCCGCTATTTGTTTTATTAATGGCGGAGTCTAGGTAGATAATAAACTTAAAAAACACAAACTTAATTTCCCTTTGCACCCCATGAATGAGGTATGGGATAGCTTCTCGCGTTGTTGTGAATTAACACGCTTTCTATTTTTAGATTCACAACTAACGGCACCTACTTGTTTATATCGACGAATGCGAACGTCACTGTTTGAGAAGCTCTTACTAGACACGACGATTGAATCGACGCTTAATACTGCGAAGTTGCTGTCAACAACACTCGAGGGGAGCCGACAATGAAAGAAAATTTTATTTATTTTTTTTTTCTTTTTCCCGCATGGTAGTCGCGTGTTCTAACCACTATGCCACGGCCGGTCCAATACCACTTCGAAATTATAGTTGTCACCGTTTACACAGCGCACAGTGGTTGCCGTTTCATACAAAGAGCGGCCAAAGAAGGAGTTTTCATAGATGAATAATATTTGGCACATCTCACAGTCTCTTTTAATGACACCAATTGCTAAAATTTGGTTAAAATCTGTGAAAGGATTCAAGGACCTCGCTTAGATCCTGAAAATTTAAATTTCATAGTAGGCACAGCAAAGTCTTCATATCCATTGATTCCACCAATCTATGACTAAATCTAAAATTTAGTCAATGTCTTCGTGAGCCTCTCTTAGATCCTGAAAATTAAAATTTCATATAGGAATACCAAAGTTGGCACATCCATTGATTCCATCTATCTGTGACTAAATCTAAAATTTGATGAATGTCGGACAAAGAATTCAAGGACCTCTCTTAGATCCTGAAAATTTAAATTTCATAGTAGGCATACCAAAGTTGGCATATCCATTGATTCCATCAGTCTGTGACTAAATCCACAGTTTGGTCAATGTTAGACAAAGGATCTTAGAGTACACAATCAAAAAAAAAAAAAAATGACACCGAAAACGGTGAGGCCGCTTAATGAGTAGAATTTTTGTTCGTCAAAACTAATAACTTTGTTTGTCCTAGCTCGCCGTTGGATCCATTTTTATACCTGAGAAGGCTGCAGCCACATTCCGCTGTTTTCTGGTTATGATGTCTACGTCGTCAGAGTACGCAAGTAGCATATCATCTTCATCACTATGTTAAAAAGATCACACCATATGGAATGCCTCCTTAAGGTTCTTGCCCACCTTGACTGAAGACTTCGTTTTCAGCCGGCGTCATTCCGCAAATACATATCGAGAAATTTCTGCGTATAGGGCTGTCGAAGGCAGCATTTTCGTCGACGAAGAACTGATACGTGTCGATTTGTTACCCTTGAGTCTTTTTCACGATAAATATCGGGTCAGTTGTTGATTTGCCTGGTCTGGATCAGGTGGGATTACACTGGCTTAAGTCTTTCACATACCACACTCGACAGGACATTATATAGGATGGGTACAAAGTTGAACCCGTGGTAGTTAAAACACACACTTAGATCATCTTTTTTCATCACAGGCCAAACCGTGTGTAAGATCTGGTGAACGCCCAACGCCACAGGACTTGGAGAGTTTAGCCGGAAGTCCGTCGGTTCCTGCTGCCTTATTAATTTTCAGCCGTGATATTGCTCTCTTTAACTCGGTTTTACTTGGTAGTGGGCAATCTAAGCCGTCGTCGACAATTGGTGTAATACCTTCATGTGCGCTGCCTTCCGGAACCAAGCAATTGCTGGAAGTGTTCTCTCAATAACTAGATTTCCAACCTAGTTCTTACATGAAGGGATCGTAGTACCGTAACCTTTTGCTTTCACTTTCGAACCTCACCTCTATCCCTGTACATCTTTATAACATCTTTCTCCCGTTCCTTGATCATAATTTATTCTCTTAAACAGCTGCCTCGTCCATAACCAGATTTATATTCTAGTCCTTGCAGTAGGGTATCCCCGTACCGTAACCATTTGCTTTCACTGGTAACATTTTCCGGCTTCACATCTATCCCTGTACATTTCTATATCCTCTATCTCCCGTTCGTTGATCTGAAGTTTTTTTTCGCTAAAAAGGTACCTCGCCTACTGTCTTCGTGAGCCGTTTCCAAACAGCCCGGGTTACAAAAATTGGCAGTGGCCCACCTTCAAGTCAAGTTACAATTGCCCTGTAAGTTGCATCCTGTTCCTCAGATGCTGATCGCCGTTTTTTATACCATAGCACGGTTGTTGCATCGGTTGCAATGGATTGCGCCATATACTGCCACTGTGTATCGGGAACGTTAGAAGTAAAGGCGTTAAGTCGTAGTAGGTGGGTGAGCTGGTTGGAGTAGGCAGTGGCTACCTCTGGAGTTTGCATCTTCGCGACGTAGCATATCACAAGAAAGAGAGCTGGACATTCTTTTTTGTAATTTGTTACGTGCATTTTGATTTTATGATATTATGTGTATCTCGTACTCTAGTTGTTTTATCTGTTTTATCTCTGATTGTTTTATTGCTAAATAATCATAAATTTCTCCACTTTGCCCCACTGTGCATGTGCATTATACCCAGAGTGTTGCTTACACTAAACAAAATAAGTAGATGAATAAACTCCATGTATGGTGACAACAAAACTATTTGAAAAGATTGTCAGCATGATGATCATGATTTGCTTGGCTGTAACTACCAACCAGTCAAACAGTCAGCTTCCACACCAAACAAGAACGCGTCATCTGCACCGCCGCCAACACCAACACCACCACCACCGCGATGGTCAAATGGATGGATGAATAAATGCAGAGATTCTTTTGTGTTTGTATAAAATCGTTAATGCCTAGACCTACTTTAGACTTCTTCCATGCAATGCCATATTTAGTTGGGCCCAGTTGCTTACGGTTTGTTGTCGCGTAGTGGTAATGTCCTTATTTGTATGATTAGATTCCGTTAGGCACAATATGAATTGAGAGACGGGGCATTTTTGGGCTGTTTCCACTAGATGGATGAATGTTACAATGAATGGGATGGGATGCTTGGTTGTTGTTTGCAACGGTGATCATCGCTTGGTTCGTTGGCAAAGCAGCTAGCTATGCACTATGGTTGAAATGATTTGACTGGCCTCAATGGCTGTTTATGGTGGTTTGCGTGCTGCTGTCATTGTTGCCTGTTTCTACTCCTTTGTGGCATATTAAGACACTTAGTGGACAGTGGAGTTTCCAATGGTCTGTTCGGCACGCTCGCTCGATCTGTCGCCTGCTGCTGCTGCTTGCTGTGTCCATTTAAAATTTCCCCTTTTTATGTTATTCCGGGAATAACGTTTTCTGACGTGCCTTAAAGTAGCATACGAGTATTTTTGATTTTATTTGTTTATTTGCTATGTGACGTACGGTGTCCGACTCTCTGTGGATTTCCAAGAGTTGTTGTCATTAGTGCATTTCTTTTGCCAGACATTGTGTCACTTCTCAAATGTTTCTCCGAATATCAACTGCAACAGCAATTCGATTGCTATTACAGGAAGGCATTGTAAACGTATAAATAGTAAATGTTTACTGTAGCAATTTATGGTTTCATTTTAATTTTTTTACAAACTGCAAGATATCTATGAATTCATTGTAAACGGCTTATGACGTCTGATGACATCAGCATAAGAGAAATGTGATTACTGAAACAGCGTTAATGCTGCTCTATAACGTGGACTATGTTGTCTGAAAACGGTTGAAAATTTCACGTTTTGAATTGTGTTGGCGAAATTGAAGAACATGTATGTATCCTTCACATGTCCAACGAATTGCGATTATATCGAATATTTGTTGAATTGAAATTAGTAATCCTGCATGGAGGGATTATAAAATATAACAGCAGCCAATGGAAGTTCATTGCCATGGAGTCATTCAGCGTAGCCTATTGTGTGTTCTGCGTTCGCGAGAACTTCTTCTTCTTTAATGGCAGCAACAACAAAAATTTATCTATCAGTTGCCTCACGTAGAAATTAATTCCAAGCGCTTTGGTCTTTTGCGCTTCTTAGATAGTCACACCAAGTGTAGATAACAGCTCTATCACCTGGACCATCCAACGAAGTTTTGGTCGCCCCTCCTGCGCCGTCCATCCAGTTTATTGACGAAAACCTTTCGAGCTGGAACATTTTCATCCATTCGTACAACGTGTCTAAGTCAGCGCATTCGCTTGACTACGTCGATATCGTTGTACAGCTCATACAGCTCGTCATTCGACGACGATACTCTCTGTTAACGACGATGGGTCCAAATATTTTTCCCGAAGTATTTTTCTCTCGAAGACTCCCATAATAAATTGTGTCATTACTAGGTTTATCGGCCCGGTTTTTACTAACCCGTTAAAATCGGTTATTTTTGCTTAGTCAGTTTCGTTTTTTTGAAAAGTTCACTTTTCGAATATCGAAAAACCGGGTTTTTACCATCGAATACCCGGTTTTTTTACAAAATATTTATAAACAGTGATGATTCGAATATTATTTGGAACATCAATTCAATACTTCTTTTAAAAGTATTAAAAATCCAAAATACCATTTGAAAACAAATACTCTAAATATTTTTGAGGACTTTCTGTATTTAAACAAATGTCATAAGCGATCTTGATAATGCTTTATTAACTATATCGTCGGTATCCTGCAAAAACGACTCAAGTCCAAATTTTGTGTTTCTGTATTATTGATAATTTAAAGTTAATGGCCGCTTGTGTTTTTATGCAATAACTACTAAACTACTTTAAATAGACTGAGATCTTTTACTAGGCATAGAATAAGGCTTTTGGGACACTTTTTCAAAAAAAAAAATTAAATTTCAACTTTTGTGTTTCTGAGTTATTGATGATTTGATACAACAACTACAAAACTTTTTTTTATATAAACATAGGATTTCTCTTCAAGGCATATACTAAGACATTTGGGACACTTTTGCATCATTAAGTCCATTGACTTAAAACCATTTGCAGGATACCGACAAAATGTCCTACAAGTACACTCAGTTTAACATCATTTTCAATGTCAAATTTTATAAAAACAAAAAAAAAAGAAATAAAATTGATATACTCCTAAGCAGTTAAACTGTGTGTTATTCTTATAAGATTATTTAAAGAGAAATATTCAACGTTTGATTTTAAAAGTATTTAAGCGTTATGGATTTTTGATCCTTTTTTGTTTTGTTATGTTTTTCCATGAATTGTTTTTGTTTAAATAACTTTTATTTTACTGAATAAAACTATTTTTCATCCTATTTCTAGGCGTTTTAATAATTTAAGAAAAAACCGGTTAACCGGTTTTAATAAAATAACCGAAACCGGTTTATTTTGAATTGCAATCGAAGAAACCGAAAACCGTTTTCTAAAAAATGTCGAAGAATCGATCACCCTAGTCATTACCCAGGATTCTGGGCTGTAGAGCAAGACTGGTAGGATCAGAGTCTGGTAGAGTTGGATGTTTGTTCTTCGAGAGAACGCTTTGTCATTAAACCGTTTGCGACCAATACTCGTCTTTTGATTTTCAGGCTTACATTATTATTTTTGTTTGTGGCGAAATGAAAGTAGACAAAATCATCTACCACTTCAAAGTTATAGTTGCTGCCATTGTGTGTCGGGAACATCAAAATTAAGGAGGGGGATTGTTTGATGTAATTGAGAGAGTTGATTGGAGTAGGCATTGGCTACCTCGTTGGTATGCAGCTTTATGATGTCTAGCTTCCTTTGCGTTGGTTAAGAACGTTTTCAGCACTACCTAATCGGTGGTGGTGGTCCGAGTTAATATTTCACACGCACGTCTATGACGCTTAAGCCACTCTCATTTTCATCGATTACCACGTGATCAATCTGGTTTTCTGTCTTTTTAGCTGAGGATATGCAGGTTACCTTGTAGATATCTTTATGCGTGAATCTAGTTCCATCACTACCATGTAGAGTTGGACTTTCTAGTTTCTTTTGGTGAATCGTTCCTCTCAGTTCCGTTCATCAAACGGAACTAGTTCGTTGCTTCTGTTCCTTTTGATCTTTTCGTTCACTTATTCATTTACATCACTTCGTTCATATGTTCACTATGTTTTGATTGTTTATACCATCACCCTTAGGGATGAGGGTATATATCATTTGATACGACCCAAAAGTGTAACACATAGAAGGAGTCATTTCAGACCCTAGGTTTCTTTGAACCAAATTCGATTCATGACTTTTTAAGTCGTTTGAGCCATGTCCGTCTGTCTGTCTGTCTGGTTGCTGTCCGGCTGGTTCGCACGATAACTTTCGAAAGACGCAACCAAATCTTTTGATTTGGTACCTCCCATACAAATACATCATTCCGCCCACTTTAGAAATCGAGTAATAATATCAATACACCCTACGGGATCATCCCCAAATTCTATATTTAGTAAAGTTATAACAGGATAAAGTTTTGGAAAAAATTTTGAAAGCCTAGCCACGCCCCTTCTGGTACCTCCCATACAAATCTACCTTTCCGCCCACTATGGAGATGGAGAAATAATATCAATAAATCAAACGTGATCGTACCCAAATTCTATTTTTAGTAAAGCAATAACGGGATAAAGTTTTGGAGAAAAAATCTGGAAATCTAGACACGCCCCTTCTGGTACCTCCCATAAAAATGTACCACTCCGCCCACTTTAGAAATAGGGTAATAATATCAATACACTAGACACGATCGTGCCTAAATTCTGTATTTTGTTATATTATAACAGGACAAAGTTTTGGAGAAAAAATTGGAAGTCTAGACACGCCCCTTATGGTACCTCCCATACAAATGTACCTTTCCGCTCACTTTAGGGATGTAGTAATAATATCAGTACACCCAACGCAATCGTGCCCAAATTCTGTATTTAGTAAAGCTATAACAGGATAAAGTTATGGAGAATAAATCTGGAAGCCTAGACACACCCCTTTTCGTACCTCCCATACAAATGTATCACTCCACTTTCGAAATCGAGTAATAATATCAATATAATAGAAAATTATTTGTTTTACTGAGGGTAAGGGTAAGTAAGTCGGGTTGCCCGACTGAAATTTTTTAACTGGTTTTAATTACAAATCGATTAATTTCAATAACTCAAGACTTAATCAATATCTTATATTGGGTGATGGTATTTATCAGTCAGTTTAACTGACTGAAATTTCTGTACTGGTTTTAGTCTTTTTCGGATTATAAAGTGAACGATTTGCAAACAAACATATTGAAAAATGTCAGAACTGCTTAAAAGTTTACGAAGTATTTTCAAATTGTTCCAATGGTGTGTTTAAAAAAATAGTAATCAAAGGCTTTGTTTACAGCATTTATAAGTAAATTTTCATAGCAAAATACAAAAACATTTTTTTGCCGTTTTTGTTGTGGTGATGCCACCACTTTAGAAAATGTCAAATGAACGAAATTAGCAAAAGGAACGAAAAGATCAGAAGGAACGAAAAGAGCCAAAGGAACTAAAAAACCAAAGGAACGAAAAGTGCGGAATATGTGGAACTAGTTCCAACCGTTCACTATATGGAATCGTTCATTGGAACTAGTTCGTTCCGGAACTATACAAAGTACTACCATGGTTTTTGCCGACGCAAAGCTAACCAGGTTGAATAAGTTATCGGATGTGTTGCGTATTCTATTTGTTCCATTATCAATTCTGTTATTAAAAAAAAACCTCCGAAATTCCATGGCAATGTAATTGCTGTATGAAATAGAAGAAAATCATTTGCCTATTTAAATTTAACGAATATGTATTTGTCTTTGCCCTAGCACTAGCGGTTTCAGTAATTGCCTGAAAGTATGCAATATTCTTGAAATAAATACCGCGCGACACTGAACAAAATTAACTAAATGACAAGTATTAAGCGTGTTCCATAAATTTAAAACCTTTAAATTTTATTTCAGATTTTTTAAAAACTTCAAACTCTGTTGTGTTTTCAACAAAAATAGTAAAAAATAAAAACTAAAAATATTAACATTTTTCGAGGTTTTTTAATTGTTTTGGACAAAAAAATAAAAAACGATTCCACTAACAAAATAAATTTGTCATAAGAAAATAAAATACATTTTCAATTAAATTATTTAGCAATATTTCAAGTTCATGACGCGTAAGTAGAGTTTCTCTCCCGGGATTTCCCGGGCGGGAATTCCCGGTCATTTTTAATTCCCGGTTTCCCGGGAAATTCGTCCGGGATTCCCGGGAAATTGAAACACCTTTGGCAGAGCAAATTTTATAAGCTTTAAAGAAGCGAATTGAAGAAAGAAGGGACAAGCGACTTTATACTTTAGTGAAGTATCTTAAAGATCCAACAGTATTTGATAAGAATGCTAATAACTTATTTCAAGTTCTGGAATCGGACGAAATTGATATTTGTAACATTGGTACCGAAAGACCATTTGAGGATATTTAACCGATGCCATAACAAATGCAATTGTTGCTTCAAGTAATAGACTACTTAATAACTCAATAAAAAAGGATTTAACATTTTACGAAGCAAGTGGAAAAACAACGGAAAATGTCACCATTTTATTGAATGCTCTTCTGACAATAAGGCCAACATCAGTTGAAAGCGAGAGAATATTTTCAAGAACAGGGCAATTTGTAAATAGAATTAGAATTAGAAACAGATGAAACCATTAACGCTCTTTTCGATTCAAAAACGTATTTTCAAAAAGACAAATTAACTTTTATTGCTTAACTAATATTTTTATATACATATACATTAAAATGAATGTTTTTCGTTTGTTATGTTTTTGTTTTACTTGCAGCTTGTACTATATCATCTCATGAATTAACAAATTAATGTATATGTACATACTGGAAAATTGAAAAAAATTAACATAGTTTGTCTTGTTTTCCTACTGCGCGAAAATTCCCGGGAATCCCGGGAAAGACAAAAATTTTTCCCGGTTTCCCGGGAAATTAAAAGTCCGGGAAAAAGAGAAACTCTACGCGTAAGCTAAACAAATAAATATCTATCACCTTATTGATACCTGTTGAGTTAAACAAAATTACACAATTTTTTTAGAATGTTCCCATTTTCTATCGTCGAAAGTAAAGTCATATTAATAATAGATAAGTGACGATATCTCTTAGTGGTTAGAAACATAGTTAGTTGCACGAAATTAATTTTTGCCAAATCAATTAATTTGATTTATATTCAAAATTAGAAGTCAATTTTTTTTATTTGCTACATATACTAAATCATCGTGTATCACTCATTCTAAGGTAAATTGATATCAAAACAAAGACTGTCGTTTAAAGTATATTTTTTGTTTTTAACAAATTGTGCAAATGTTTCCTTACGTCTTGCCAATAAATTGTTTACTTAAATACTAAACAATTGAGTAAACAATTGTTTAAGATACTAAAACGTATTCACGCCAAATGTTAATAAATTAACACGTAGCGAAATTAAATTGATGTTCATGATTTTTTCGTCTCTGAGCACCTCGGAGGGTGGGAAATTAAATTTACATTAAAAGATAAGGAGGAATTGATGAAAAAGAAAGAGATAAAAACGTATGTATGTCAAAAGTAACATACATTATTTAGCATTCGTTGATCTAATAATCTAAACTATTAGCTTATATAGGTAACCTAAGTTTTAAACATTTTGTGCTTGATATTCGGATATATTATTTTATTGTTTTTGTACGATTTTTATATGAGTTAAGATTGAAATGTTTATAAAGAAACATTAAAATGAATAGTTAACAAAATTCTACACAACCTACAACAACACGTCAAAAGCTTTCCCAAGTTGTAGACGTAAATGCCCATCGACTACTGTTAATCCACACACAACAAACATCACTATTTCATTTTTGTATTTTGTTTTATTGTTATTAAGGTTTAATTGAATTTTTTTACACTTACACTATTTTCGTTTTTTTGTTTTTCTTATTATTCTCTTTAATCGTATGTATTTTTTTATTTCAATAATTTTCATGTATTATTATATTTAATATCATTCTTAAAATTCTAACGAAATTATAAAGGAAATTATAATAAAACGAGAAAAAAATATATGTATATATAAAACTAATTGCTAATTGTTGAATTCTTTTTGTTTCTCTCTCACTTGATGGTAAATTATTCTCAATTTAGTAAAAATTATTTTCGATTCAACGACTTTATAAGATAGCTGATAAATTTTTGGGGTGGTGCACATTTTTTGTAAATGTCCAAAGGGTTTCCAATTTATTGTTAATTATCTAAAAAAAGACAATGTTGTAAGTAAATTTATACGAGAAATACTCCAATAAAATACGTTTGCGTTTGCGATAGTTTATAACGTAGCAGAAGTGATGGATTGTGAACAAAATATAGAAAGGCAATTGCAATCACAACAAAAATATACAAAATCGAAATATATCAGGTAAACAATATTGGCTGTTTCTTGTTGTTTTATATAATTTTAATAAACAGATTTAAAAGAAACCAATGTGTTTAATATTCGGACTTCCTTTTAAAACAACATCTTCGGAAACTGTTAATCGAACGAAAATTTAGAGTTTGAAGCAAATTAATGATCTGTTACAGAGCGTTGAGCGTTTGGATTATTGATTTAAATATTCGTTTACTTAGTTCATTTAGTTGCGATAACAAATTCTCCAACTTCGTTCAGAACACATTTGATAGAATGTTGTTAAATATTTCATAGTTTTTTTGTTTGTTTTTTGGCTGCTGTTCATTGTTGGAAACCACTTTGCTTTTACAAATGTTGCTTTTTGATAGTTGCCTGTTAGCTGACGCTAATGTTTTTTTTTAAAGTCTATTTTAAACTAACTCTGTGGGCCACATTTCGCTGTCAGCTGCAATCGATATCATTGTAGTTGGCCCCATTTCGCAGATGCCAATGAAATGTTTGCTTTTATTTGACTTTGCCTGCTTGTGCGGCTGCAGCAGCCTCTTCTTTCTTGCGTTGTTTTTCTCGCATCACTTCAGCATCTCTAGAAATAAGAAAAAACAAGAAATCACAATTGTTAGTATGATGGAAGTTAAGGCAAATCTGGTATAAATGAAATAATTTCAAAAAGATTTCACAAAAAAACTAATCTTTTAAAAGAAGAAATAATTTCAATGTATCATTTTCACTAAAATTGAGTTCAGAGGACATTTTCTTTATAAATTTCTAATTATTTAACATATTTTTTGTCTGAAAAGTTTTATTGCAGGCACTTTCCGTGATGTCGGAAAAATTTAGCATATGAAGAGTTTTTGTTGAGGACATTTTCTATATGATAGTTACCTTTTTAAAAATAGAAATTAGGTATGTTTTTTGTTCTATCGTAGGATACATTTTGTGTGTGAACATTTTGTATCGGGGATACTTTTCTATAGGTTCAATGAAAGTGGTCTGAAACAATTTTATATGAACCACTTTTTTTAATAGAATGTGTCATTTCAGTAGCCGTAAAAAACTGCTCATAGAAAACAGCCGATGGCGACTTTTTTAAATTTTTATTTCATTGTTATTTTTCTCTATGGATGTGTAGTTGGGAACACATTCCTGTTTATAAGTTTGGTTGGAAACATTTCTTTCTGTACGAAAAAATCTTTGATGACGCTAGTTTACATGAGAAAGGGTATATTTTTCTATATGAAATATCACGTTGGATACACATGTGCGTGTGGAGAAATGTTTATGTAAATTTAAGCGGCATTGGGTTACTTGTCTTAAGGGAATGTATCGTTCAAGAAATTTTTCTCTCTAAAATTTCGTTGGCGAAACTTTTTTGTGTTTTTGGGGATGTTAAAATAGGTAAGGAGAACTGTTTGTAGACGTTTCTCATATAAAACAGAAAAGGCTTTTAGTATAATTTTCTTTTTGATGTGTCATTTGTGAAACATATCAAATTTTAAGAAATATCTTTGAAATGTCAACGAGAATTGTCTATAGAATAGTCTCCAATGTTAGTTTTTAGTGTAAAAGGATCTCTCAAGGCATTTCTTATGCAAGACCAAAAACGTTTATAGTATAATTTTCCTTATGAAAATGATATTAAAAAAGTGATATTATAAAATTGTCTTTAAAAAAAATATCCAACATGATTTTAAAAGAGTCTTTCAAGACATTTCTCATACAAAACATATACACACTCAGAAAATTTTCTTGATCGATGTCACATTTCTATATCAATGTTTACTCCGAAGATTCCTTGTATAATCTTCATTACGGATGTGGGAATTGGGAGATATTTCTATATAAAAATGTGTGGTAAGGACTCGAAATTTATTAAATTTAAATAGTAATTTCTAATTTGTTTACTACACATTTTCTATAAAGTAATTCCATGGGAAGCAATCACACAAATGTTGGGTATTCTCTCCGAATTTGAAGAAATTTTGCAAACATGTAGATTAAATTAAGAAAAAACGAATTGGAACTTGTTTAAAAATAAAATTAAGATTTGGCAGTATGAAAATGTTGAGAATTTTTTTCTTAATTTAGGTCTGGTAACTTCCATGTTTACAAAATGTCATCAAATTCGGAGAATGGTTCAATGGTTCTTATTTCACTTTAATCTTAAATTATGTACTATTTTCAATGTATTCCTTTGTCAAACTGATCAAACAACAATTTCCAACATTTATTAAAAAAATCACAGGAAAAGGAAAAGAAATTAACCCTGCCAAAAGGTAAATTATGGTATATTTTTACAAAGTAAAACCTTAAAAAATTGCTAAAATTGTCAAAAGGGGACATCCTTCTGTTTAAAAATTAGTTAACACTTAAAATATTAATCGAAAGATTTCAATATTAACCGAAAGAGAAAGAGACCCCAGGACCCGAGAATTTCTGCATCTAAAGTGGCTGCAAATGTTAAGGGACACTTTAAAAAAATATTTTGCGATGATTCTATTTAGAAAATCATTAAAAAGTCTGCCTATCAAGGCCGAGTTGCTCGTAAGACACATTTTCTTGCAATACAAAACCGACAAAAAAGAATTAATATAATATAATATAATATATAATATAATATAAATAAGACATCAGAGTTCTGGAAAAAAAATTATATTATTTGATGGGTGCAAATTTTTTATATTTGGAATAAAAAGACGTCTTATGGTGTGGAGAAATCCTGGTACAGCACTTAATAAAGAAAATTTATCAGGTACAGTTAAGCATTTAGGAGGTGGAATTATGTTGTGAGGGTGTATGGCAGCTAATGGAGTGGGAAAAATGCTGTTCATTGAGTGAACTATGGACAAACGAGGCTACTTTGACATTCGGAAGTTAACTTTAAACAGAAAAAAAAAACTTAATTTCCCTTTGCACCCCATGAATGAGGTATGGGATAGCTTCTCGCGTTGTTGTGAATTAACACGCTTTCTATTTTTAGATTCACAACTAACGGCACCTACTTGTTTATCGACGAATGCGAACGTCACTGTTTGAGAAGCTCTTACTAGACACGACGATTGAGTCGTCGCTTAATACTGCGAAGTTGCTGTCAACAACATATGAGGGGTGCCGACAATGAAAGAATTTTTTTTTTCTTTTAAGATGACTGGAGCCAGGTTTGAACCTGCGATCTCCCGCATGGTAGTCGCGTGTTCTAACCACTATGCCATGGCCTTTAAACAGAGTGCAGTGAAATTGGGACCTCCGGGCCAACTATTAATTTCGCCAAGAAAACGAACAAAAGCATATAGACGACATTGTGAAGCTCCAGTTACTATATAACGTTCCACACCAGTTATATATACTTCCAAAGTCCCCTGATCTCAGCCCCATTAAGCAGCTGTGGGACTTAAGCTGCCATTAGACGACGTGTATTGGAGAAAGAGATACGACAGAAATCCATTTCATGAAAAAGTATATTGAAAAAAGTAATGCAGTAGGAAGGGGGAAAATAATATCAGAAGAAACCTCAAAACTTGTCTAATCCATGGCAAAACGATTAGTAGAGGTTTTCCAAAGAAAAGTCTATCCTACTGGCTACTCAAATTCAAATAACACTATGTAACAAGATTTTTGTCCCTGGGTTGTAATTGTTATTTCCTAGTCAGTTAGGTCCCAAAAGTATAGAAAACAGCTATTGTCGCAAGATAACTTTGCTTTTGTGACCATGGCAGCGCTTATCTGCGTGCACACTACAGTAAGCGTGAATGGCCACAACGAACTGAATTAACAGTGGGGAGGAACAACGTCAAGTGGGTGCCCTTGGTGGACCCCCAGAAGGTACTGATGCCACCACTCCACATCAAACTGGGTCTTATAAAGCAATTCGTCAAATTTCTCGACAAAAATTCTTCAGCGTTCAAGTACCTACAAGACTTGTTCCCTAAGCTCTCTGAGGCGAAATTTACAGTCACAAAAGCAAGACTTTTAAGACTTTTTCTAACGTTTTTTTTTAATAAAAACTGAATTCATAATCTGAAACCCTGTTTTTGTATCTTTATTTAGTTACTCTACATGTACGCAGACTTTTTCTATTGAGTGTATGTGGAGTTTATCGATTCCGCTTTTGAATCATAATACCTTACTACTAATCTATGCTAAGTAACAAAAAATTAGATTTAATGTAGCTTTTAAACGTAATAAGTTACATTAATTCCTGTCATCTGCTAGCTTATATTTCCTAATAACTTCTGTTTGGATTAACTGGTCAAACAGATATTTAAATAGGGCAAAATTGCAGCAAACTGAAATAAAAAAACTGAATTATTTAATTGAATCATGCTAAACCGACTTAGCATATTTCGGAATTAAGGTGTCGACTTGTATATCAAAACTCTTCTTTAAGATAGACGCCAGCAGCAGTTATGCATTCATAGTTTTTTTAATTCCAAAATGAACAAACGAGAATACAATTCATAGGATCACAAAATGTTTGTTGCTAAAAAAAACTTTCTCTTCATCTGCCGATCCATCTAAAGTGGAAACATTTTAATATAGCAAGTTCTGTCCTCCTGGAGAAATTCGGAAGCCAAACCAATCTATTCGGCCATTCAGCAAATAGTCGCCAAAAAAAAGTATTGCATGTTCAGGACAGTTACATGCTAAATTGTCTTAATCTATCGTATATGAATGTCATCTAATGGGATTTGCTGGAAGAATTCTTCCCAAAGATTCTTTTGATTTGATCGGAAATACTTTTTTTTTACATTAAAAGCAATACCTAGGCAATTTAGAAAACTCTTCAACAATGGTAATAATATTATCCTTAAATACTATTGGCTAAGAATGTGTCTCTCAGCAAATGTTCTGCATAATTTTGTCACATTTTTTGGAAAATCTAAAAAAATTCACTTCCGCTACAGCAATGTCAACAACATCTACTCGAAAATTATTTTGCCTGGAAGGCTAAAGTATTACATACTATTTGAAATATATAAATAAACAAAATGATTGTGAAAACATTTTCGTACAGGAATGTGTTCCCATGTGCACTCGGTGAATCCCTTGGTTGAAAACTTACCTTTGTTTTCGTTGATCTACGGTTAAATTGTCCGTTCGTTTGCCTTTATTGACGTCATTTTGCTTCTTAAGATTCTTTTGACGGGCAAGATCGCGTTGATTTCCACCTAATTGAGAGTAAACGAAAATTTTTAATTTTAACAATCTATTAAACCACAACAACAAACACAACAATAAAACAATGAAGTCATAAGACACTGCAGCAAGATACGAAAATATGTAATAGAGAAATTGCTGCGATATTCCCATTAAACACAACAACAACAACAACAAAAGCAATAAAAGTCACATTGATACAAAACTTTTTTTTAATCACAAAACCACTCAGAAAATTTATTTAATCAATTAAACGTCACATAATACGCACAATCTATTTTCGTTTCTTTGATGTGATGTGGGAATTTTCTCTACAATTTCTTTTTTCGATTACTTACGGGTCATGTTTTTCTCTTTTTTTTAGATTGCTTTTAGTTTTCAGTTGATGTTAAAACCGGTTCAAGACTATTTTGTAATGCGTGGCCGAAACGCTTTGATTTATTTGCAATTAAATGTTTTAATAGAATAACGCACTATAACTTTTAAGAAACGAGAACAAATTTTACGTCCCCGAATTCTGGATTTTTCTAAGTTTTCTTTTTTTATGTGCTCTCACAGTGCAGCCAACATAGAAATGTCACAATTTTTTTTGTCATACTCGTTAAGAGGGATTTCTGTAATATAGATAGGACAGAGTTGTATTGCTATGGTTGTGTTTTTGGGTAGCATGACGAAATGGTAAAGGTGCATTCACACTAATGTGGGAATAGCGGGGATAATAGAAATGCTCTGGAATAGTTAACACAATAATAGCCTTTTTACACCGGAACGCATTTAACATATTTCCGCGTTAATCCGCATCTTTGATGGATGCGGCCAAAATGCTAAAATTTTTACATGTATTTTGTTGTTGGAAAGATGTTAACATATTTTCGCATCCATGAAAGATGCGGAAAAATACTCTGAGTTGTACTCTGAAAATTGGAATTTAAGCGATTTTTCTCAGTAATGTTGATCCGGCAACCACCATTTTCGGTGTTTGTTTACAAAAATGCCAAACAACATGGACGGACAAAAAATTTAAATTTTTGCCAAAATATTAATAAATGGTTATTCCAATTAGTTAAAACTATTCGCGCTTCGTGGAATACTGCCTCCGGAACAATGTTAATAGGTTTGTGGCAGGAAAATATAGCAGTTTTACAAGGCAAATGGAAAAATGTGTGAGGTAGACAACAGCTGACAATATGCGAAACTGCGGTGTAAAACCACTTTTTAGCATTCCGCATCTTCAGCTCAAGATGCGGAATGCTTTTTTGGTGTAAAAAGGCTATAACTCGTAGGTAGGAATGAACGTAGAAGTAATTGAGATATACTTTGTGTATGAGTGCAATTTGGGCATATTGTTACGGATTTATTTCGAAAAGTTAACGTATTTTTTTTTTTAAATTTTTACACAAAATCCTTTGTTTTATATTAAATACATTTTAATACTTACTTATAAGTAGGTAAAACTGGACTTTATCGGGTGATTTATGATATAATTACATCCTTTCAAAATACCTCTAAAAATACGAAAACCTAGTTCTAAGTTGGATCCTATATGTCAGAAAGCATAGTGTAATCGTAGTTCAAAATTTTGATCAAAAATAGTTAAATGTTCAATTCAAACCAGTACAGTACTTCAGTCGGATTAGTTGACTGATAAATGCCCTCACCCTATGTATGATATTGCTTAAGTCCCGAGTTATTAAAATAAAAAGATTTTGAAATAAAACTACTTACGTAAGATTACACTATGACACAAAATCAAAAAACACCCGAACGTAACTATATAGGTTCGATAGTACAACCGGAGCTGAGTAATACCCTAGCTCAGTTTGGCTAACAAAATTTTTTTTCGCCCTCTAAACTTTTTGAAATCCCCTGGATCCTTTGAAAAAAGCTGACATCTGTTTTTGGCCAACAATTTGTACATTTTTTAATCTAGCTTTTTCTCTTCTTAAGCAAAGTTGTAGCTAATAGTCCGCTTAAGAAATTGATATAATAAATTGATATCGATAGTTAGGCATTAGGGTGTGCCGCAATAAGAAACACCCTTATGCTCTTTGTGAACAATTAAAGGGGTGGTGTATTCCGATCATATTTCTTGTTTACAGAAGTTGTTCAGTTATACAATAAGTTCGTTTTTGGTAAAGATAGCAAGTAAAAACTTTGCACAATGGCCCAAAACTCCTAAAAAACTGAGTTGTTTAAATAGATAGTGTATTTTGAGAGCTATTAATTATCCCTAGACTTGTTCAGATTGCATGGGTTTGTTCAGAGAAGTTATTCGGTGTTACCTAAATTACAATTTCACTGAAAAGAGTATGCAAAAAATCTGGATTCCCTACGACATATTAAAAATAGTGAAAAAATTATAATTTTTATCGATGTTTTTTGAAAATAAACTAGGGAAGTCTAACTTTTTTGGGAAATTTTATTATATCAATTTCTTAAGTGGACTATTAACTACAACTTTGCTTAAGAAGAGAAAGAGCTAGATTAAAAACTGTTGGCCAACAACTGATATCACCTTTTTTCAAGGGATCCAGGGGATTTCAAAATGTTTAGGGGGCCAAAACAAAACTTGGGTAGCCAATCTAGCCAAACTGAGCTAGTGTTTTACTCAGCTACCGGTGTACTATCGAACCTATATAGTCACGTTCAGGTGTTTCTTTTCATTGTTGCACTGTGTTATTAGCTTGTAGAGCGTACAAATTCGCACAAAATATTAAAAAAGATACAATTCCTAAGTTGAGGTATAAACCTTCTGGCTTCTTAATTGTTTTTCAGAATTTTCTCTAAGAAATTATTGGAAATTATATATTTTCGGGTAATTGTCTAATTAAATAATTCCAAATAAACTGCGTCAAGATGAAATTAAATAAGTAATGGTAAAAATATTAATATCCTAAAAATAAGTAATTTTGTATGGGACGTTATCCAATCCGCCATGGTCGTGGACAACACATCATTAAACTAGGCGTTGTATTGTTTTAAACAATAAATAAATTTGAGGGATAATTGAACAACCTTAAGTATCGCTTTAAAAAGACAATAAATCCACCATCAATGTATCATACCTGAAGGTTAATCGCTTTGTGATTAACTACTCTTCGGAAAAAAGGTATGTAATTGGTAATTGAAGCACATGATATTTATTATTTACAGATAACTGAAATAACTATTTTTACCATTTGAATACTTCTTTAGTATAAAAATTTAATTTATTTCAACTTTTAAGTTGAACTTTATATTCCCAAGGAAAGTTAGGTTAAACTGTTTTATTTAAAAAAAAAAAATTGTTTCAACAAAAAAATTCACAATGTAATCAATTGATTGCGAAAAAAATTGCAAACTTTTTCATAAAAATCCCTATTGTTATATGCTTGAAATTATATTTAATAATACATAATTAATATTAGTTTTTATAACAATTAGTGCAAATCGTTTGATTGATGTTGACGTTTCGGTTGTGTGAACGTAAAACATATTAATGCTTTAATTTAGAGCAGTTAAAGTAAACAATTAACTGATGACTATAATTTGTGGGTTTCCCACCAAAATTGCGATTTAATAAAACATTTCATAAGCCTACATTCGATGACCTCCAATCGAAGATAAAAAAAATATGTCATGCAACACATATAATTGACTGCGAAATGATCTTGAACTTACAATAAATTAAATTTGATAATTTAGATTTGCATTGAATCAGATATTTCATTATGTTTATAAGAGATTAAATAGATAGTGGTTACGTTAAGGGAGTGGAGTGGTTGACTTTTGCAAATCACCGAGCAAAGACTTACACCAGAACATAGTTTGTAATCGTGGAAACTTATTTCAAAAATTCGCGCTCTATTCGCTAAACTTATAAAGCACTTCATCTTCAGCGATGAGGCTCATTTCTGACATAATGGCTGTGTAAAAAGCGGAATCGCCGTTTTCGTAGAGAGTGCAATCCTCATGAGATTCCATTACATCCCGAAAAATCGTGAGAAACTATCACTTTGTTGTTAAATAAACATTTTTATTTGACCAAAGTTCCAAAAAATAGTTTTGTTTTACCAAAAATTACTTCTGTTGTAACAAAAATTATTCTTGTTTTACCAAAAAAAAAAACTTTTGTTTTACCAAAAGGTAATTTTTAGATATGGGCACGTGAGTAGAAATTGTCACTTACGCACGGTCAAGCTAGAAAATTTTTTCGCTACCTACGTTCACGCGCGCTCACTTAAGTAAATTTTGTACTCACGCATATTCACGTGAGAGTTAATCACAACAATACCGCCTAATAAAAAGTAAAATATTGTATTGTAATGTTTCTATAATTACACTATGCAACATATGAAGACTTTTTGCAAAATACAAGAACTTGACAGTATAGGTTCGATTCTGCTATCGAAAGGTAATAAATCCATATACTCAGTTCGAAACCGTTAGCCGATTTCTTCAAAAATGTTAATTTCGAATACCCGGTTTAACCGGTTTTTTAATGTCGGTTAACCGGTTTCTCAAAATGGAGTATTTCAACAAAACATTGCTAGGTTAGTTCTGGGTAAGTCGGCATAAAGGTTGTTTATACTTATCCGATATTCTTTAAACAAATCTTAATATGAAAATTTGTTTGCAAAATGCTGCTAGATGTCTGTTTCCTCTTATCTTTAAATGGGTGGGTAGTAGGGTAATAACTATTTTTGGACAACATTCTCCCCAGGGCTTTTCTAATGGCAAATATTGTATTAATGATAAAAAAAACTATTTCAGTTCAATTTGCTGAAAAAACCTTACGCACCGACAGCGATTTCTAAAATGCCTTTAATATATGTTTTTTTAATTTTTTTTAATAATTTTTTTTTTAAATATGGTTTATACATGTGTAAGTATGTAAACAAATAATAACAATAAATGATTAAAATATAAATGTAAGATATAAACTTTAGGTTCAAAATACGCGATGTTTTACAAAGCGGATATATATCTTGTACTGTTTTTATTTCAATAAAAAATTTTTTTTAAACTTAGTTTGATTCAAAACTTTAACGCGTTTGGTGCGTAACCTTTTTTAACGATAGCGAAAAACTAAAAACGCAGTTCTTAATATTTTTCCATGCCCTACACGATTTTGACTGGGGAGATTTGATATTTGCAAAAAATGCAAAAAGTTATCACCCTAGTGGGTAGCAGTCCGTATTCATATAAAAAACTTTTAATTGTCGATATCTCCTGAACAAAGCATCCAATCACAAAATAAAAGCTTAATTTGTGATAATAATACAAAAGTTGTGAAATCAGTAAGATACAGTTGGGATCTCATCTTGCAATGGCTGGGAAGCCGTCGATATTCATATGAAAACTTTAAAACTATGTGTCCGATCGCAAAAATAAGCCTAGTTTATGGTCACCATATACAAAAGTTGGGAAGTCACCGAGATATAGCTGAAATCTCATCTCAAAAATGGTTGGGAACTCAACTTAAAATGGGTGGGGCGTGTCGATATTCATATGAAAAACTTAAACTGCAGTTATCCCTTAAACTCAGTGTCCAATTACAAAAAGATGTTTAATTTATGATCACCTTACAATAGTTTAGAAATCACATTGATACAGTTGGGATCTCACCTTGTGGGAGCGATCGATATTTATATGAAATTTAATGCCTTTTTTTCCTATACCAAGCACCTAATTGTAAAAGAAGTCTAATTTTGGATGAAATCGATATCTTAATTGTAAACCATGCTAAGTTTAAAATGTTAGTTTTCAGGCAACGCGATTAAAGGTTTTATGTAATATATATATAAGTAGATTCCACTTACATGTTAACTTCAAATATCCTTAGAATTTTTATTTGGGTGAGCTGATCTTCCTGAGAATTATATTGAATATAAATTGAAGAAAACTGAACTAAATGGTTTGACTTTACAATTAAGGTATCGATTTTCATATGTTCTCATATTTAATTTTAATTTTATGTTTAATTTATTTTACAATTTCCGAAAACCGAGCGAAACCGGTTTACTCGGTTTTTTACAAAATCTGGTATTCGAAAAACGAATTGTTGGAAAAAGGTATTTTTCGAAAAAACCGGTAACCGGTTTTCTGAAAAATTTATGTATTTGAATACTATAATCCCAAGTTAAGGTAGAATATTAAAAAGAGAAGCCGGACAGGCCTGTTGCTGGATGATGTTTTCACCTGTTTCTACTAAATTAGTCTGCATTCGTCTCCCTACAATTATTATTAATGGAAATCAAAACTTATTTTCAAATAAAACACTATGCATGATGACAAAATTTTGATTTCGTATTTGAATTTTCCATGTCAAAAACTCTTAGAAACACATCATGCAACACAAGAAAAAAACCCATGCCGAACAGTGTAATTTTTGAATTTCAGATTTTATTGTATTCCCTCCAACATATAATAAATAGGATTGCATCCAAAAAGATCCAAAAACCCGGGTTTTAACCCGTAAGTCAAGATTTTGTACTCGACCAAACCTACAGCATGCACTAGGTCACACCCCAAGTTCCAAATGACTGTCACAAAGTGTTATTATATATATTATTATACCCTCACCCTACGAGTAGGAGGGTATATATCATTTGATACGACCCAAAAGTGTAACACATAGAAGGAGTCAATTTAGACTCTAGGTTTCTTTGGACCAAATTCGATTCATGACTTTGTAAGTCGTTTGAGCCATGTGCGTCTGTCTGGCTGTCCGGCTGGTACGCACGATAACTTTCGAAAGACGCAACCAAATGTTTTGAAATTTTTCGAAGTTAATATTTCCCTAAAACTACTTACTGTATTGCAAATGGGCTACAAGGCCTCAACCCTTCCTGTACCACCCATACAAATACATCATTCCGCCCACTTTAGAAATCGAGTAATAATATCAATACACCCAACGGAATCGTACCCAAATTCTGTACTTAGTAAAGCTAAAACAGGATAAAGTTTCGGAAAAAAAATTGGAAGTCTACCCACGCCTCTTCCGGTACCTCCCATACAAATGTACCTTTCCGCCCACTTTGAAGGTGGAGTAATAATATAAATAAATCCAACGCGATCGTACCCAAATTCTTTCTTTAGTAAATCTATAGCAAAATACAGTTTTTGAAAAAAAAATTGGAAGTCTAGCCACTCCCCATCTGGTACCTCCCATACACATCTGGTACCGCCCACTTTAGAAATCGATTAATATTATAAATAGACCTAACGCGATCGTGCCAAAATTCTGTATTAAGTAAAGTTCAAGCAGTTAAAGAAAAAGTTTTAGAGAAGAAATCTGGAAGTTTAGACACGCCCCTAATGGTACCTCCCATACTTTAGAGATGGAGTAATAATATCAATACACTCGACTCGATTGTGCCCAAATTCTGTATTTTGTTAAGTTATAACAGGATAAAATTTTGAAGAAATAATCTGGAAGTCTAGACACGCCCCTTCTGGTACCTCCCATACAAATGTATCACTCCGTCCACTTTAGAAATCGAGTAATAATATCAATACAACCAACGTGATCGTGCCCAAATTTTGTATTTAGAAAAGCTATAACAGGATAAAGTTTTGAAGAAATAATCTGGTACCTCTAACTGAGGGTGATGGTATATGTAAATCGGGTTGCCCGACTGAAACTTTCTTACTGGTTTTATTTAACTTCTAAGTATTTTTGTCGTACCAAAAATAATGTACTAAAAAGTACCTTAGATGTACCATAAACATTTTTGTTTTATCAAAAAATACTTTAAATTTTCCGAAAAGTAATTTTTTTTTACCAATTTGTACTTTTTGTTTTACGAAAAATAATTTGTATTGTACCAAAAATATTGCAGGGAAAATACTTTTGTTGTTTATTAAAAAATACTATTAATGTTATAACTAGTACTTTTGTTGCACCAGAAAGTATAGTACTAAATGTCCTTTTTTGCACCAAAATTTACTTTTATTTTTCCAGATTGTAATATTATCTATGATATTATTGTACCAAAAGTATTTTTGTTGTATAACAAATAATTTTTGTTAACCCAAATATACTTGCAATGTACCAAAAAGTACTGTTTTTGTACTTTTGTGGCAAAACTTACTTCTATTGCAGCTTAAAAAAAGCTATTATTGCGCCAAAACAAAAATACTATAGTTGTACTAAAAAAAAATATTTTTGTTTTATCAAAACATACTTTTAAAGTATATAGAAACAAGCATAGTTGTTGCACCAAAAAGTAATTTTAATGCACAAAAATTACTTTTATTGCAATAGAAAGTACTTTTGTTGTAAAAAAGTATTTGTATTTTACGAAAAAATTAAACGTATAATGTACTAAAAAATAATCTTCAAATATATAAAAATCTCGTGACACAATGTTTGTCGCAGCAATCCTCCGAAACGGCTCGACCAATCTTTATGAAATTTTGTAGGTATAGTTGAATAGTTCTTCTTCTTCTTCTTTAATGACAGCAACAACAGAAAAGTAGTAGCCGCATGTAGAAAAGTATTCCAAGAGCTTCGGTCTTTTGCGCTCCGTAGATAGTTCGTCACACCAAGGTTATTTATCAGCTCTTTCGCCTGGTCCATCCATCAGAGTTTTGGTCGCCCCCTACTGCGCCGCCCATCAAGTTTATTGCCGAAGACTTTTCGAGCCGGAGCGTTTTCGTCCATTCGTACAACGTGTCTAAGCCAGCGTATTAGGTCTCTTTGAACGCCCTTGATGTCGTTGTACAGCTCATGATTCATTCGACGAAGGTACTCGCCGTTCACGATGATGGGTCCAAATATTTTGCAGAGTATTTTTCTCTCTGCGCTGTAGAGCAAGACATTAAGGATCAGAGTCTGGTAGAGCTGTTTCTTTGTTCTTCGAGAGAGCGCTTTGTCGCGCTTGCTTAGCGCATAGTAGCAGCGGTTTGCGATCAATACTCGTCATTTGATTTCGAGGCTGACATTATTTTTGTTTATGGCGGAGCCAAGGTGGACAAAATCATCTACCACTTCAAAGTTATAGTTGTCAACGTTCACGCAGCGTCCCAGACGAGTGGACTCTTTGTTCGTTGAAACAAATAACTTGGTTTTGTCCTCGTTTATCACCTGACCCACTTCAGCCGGCTGCTTTTCAATGCTCGAAAAAGCCGCAGTAACATCTCGCAATCCACGTCCAATAATATCGATATCATCAGCATACGCGAGCAACATGTGGCTTTTGTTAAATATAGTGCCATTCCTGTTTACTGCTGCTTTCCGCATGATCATCTCCATTACGATGTTAAAGAGATCGCAGGACAGACTATCGCCTTGTCTAAAGCCTCGCTTGGTAGAAAATGGCTCTGACAGATCTTTGCCAATTTTCGTTTCAGTCAGTGTCATCCCGCAGAGTCGAATTAGCCATAGCATAGCTCAGCCATAGCATCCAACAATTTCTGTCGTATCGGACTGTCAAATGCAGCTTTGTAATCGATGAACAGATGGTAGGTATCGATCTGCATTTTTTGGGTCTTCTCCAGGATTTGTCGTACCATGAATATCTGGTCGGTGGTGAATTTACCAGGTCTAAAGCCACACTGATAAGGTCCAATTAGGTTCGCCAGAATGGGCTTTAGTCTTTCACATAACACACTAGACAGGACCTTGTATGCGATGGGTAAAAGGCTAATCCCGTGATAGTTGGTACACACACTAGGATCGCTTTTCTTAAGCACGGGACATAAGAAACTCAGATTCCAATCACCGGGCATGTACTCCCTGAGCCAAATCGTGTTTATGAGCTGGTGCATGCATGTTACCAGGTCATCTCCGCCGGCTTTAAAAAGCTCTGCCGGCAGTCCATCGGCTCCCGCAGTATTATTATTTTTAAGCAGCGCGATTGCCGTGCTGATTTCGTTTTAGCTCGGTGGTATACAGTCTACTCCATCGACGATGATTGGTGCGATTTCGTCACTTATGCTGCCTTCGGGAACGAGTATAATTTGAAAGTGTTCCCTCAGCACACTTTGAGTGTCCGTGACCAGATTTCCATTTCTGTCCTTACAGGTGGGGATCCATGTTACAAAACCTTTACTTTTTACATTTTGGTAGAACTTTCGGACCTCACCTCTATACCTGTAGTTTTCGATATCCCTGCTCTCTTTTTTCTTCCACAGACGCTTTTTCTGTCTGAACAGGCGTTTCATCTCCCTCCTTTTCTCTTTATAACGCTCTGTCACCGCACGCGTGGCCATTGGCTGCAGCTTTGCCAAGTATTCAGCATCCATTTCCTCAGACATTTAGCGACATTCATCATCGTACCAGGGCTTGTCTGAGCGTGGTTTTTCATAACCCAGTACGGTCGTTGCGGCAGTGGTCATAGAATTCGCAATATGCTGCCACTGTATGTCGGGAACATCAGAACTAGGGGGATTTGTTTGGAGTAATTGAGAGAGTTGGTTGGAGTAGGCATTGGCTATCTCGGTGGTATGCAGCTTTGTGATGTCTAGCTTCCTTGGCGGTTGATTACGAGTATTTTTAGCACTAATTAATCGTGTGCGTACATTGGCTGCAACTAGATGGTGATCCGAGTCAATATTTGCACCGCGCATCACACGAGCGTCCATAACGCTTGAGACATGCCTTCCATCAACTACCACGTGATCAATCTGATTTCTTGTATTTTGATCGGTAGATATCCAGGTTGCCTTGTAGATATCTTTCTGCGGTAATCTGGTTCCACTCACAACCATGTTTCTTGCCGACGCGAAACTTACCAGTCTGAATCCGTTATCGGAGGTGTTGTTGTGTAAACTGAATTTTCCATCTTCCCTTCCTATTTTAGCATTAAAATCTCCCAGAACAATTTTAATGTCATGTGCAGGGCAGCGGTCATATATATCCTCCAGGCGCTCATAGAATGCATCTTTGATGTCATCGTCTTTGTCTTCCGTCGGGACGTGTACACAAATCAGCGTAATGTTAAAATATTTCGCCCGGATGCGAATGGTGGCTATACGGTCACTTACAGGGTTAAACCGCGAGACCAGGTGTCGAAGTCTCTTGCCGACTATGAAACCACATCCAAATTAGTGTCTTTCTGCATGGCAGCTGTAAAAGATGTCACAGTTCTTTCGTCGTGTGCATCCCTGTCCCGTCCATGTCATTTCCTGTATGGCGGTGATGTCAGTCTTGTATTTGTCATCCGCCAGTTGGATAGAGGCACCATCTCTGTATAGAGTTCGAACATTCCAGGTGCATATCCTTAAATCATGGTCCGTATATCGCTTGCGGGTGTCGTCAACATTTGAGGGGGTTTCTTGTTTTTTCTTTTCTTCGTGTTTTCGTAATAAATTTTGTTTAAGGACCCTACGGGAAAAGTGGTGCTCATTTACCTGAGTGTACCTATCCCAGGACGGGTGAAGAGGGGATGTGTCACCAAACTGGTTCTAAAGTGTTAAAGAAATGTCAATTTGACTGATTTGTAGTATTATGCGGCATTGTGTTTCCAACGACGTTGTTTATAAATAAGTAGAAAAGTCAGAAAAATATAAAATATTTATGTGTAATTTAACGCTAGACAACTCAGTTATTTATCAAAAAGTTTCATTTAATTTTTCCGTCTAATTTTGGGGCATATTAACAAAAAACCGATATCATAGTTAGGTGACTGGTTTTTATTGAACCTGTCGTAGGGCTTGTACTGTTGAACCGGTTCAAAACACATTGCAAAGTATCAGTTAGGTGTAAATTGACACTTTAGCGGTCAACCCCATACAAAACGTACAGGTTCTCTACATACTAAAGTTCCGGAACTAGAACCAGTTCATGCACCCCAGGGAACCAGTCCCGTGACTGCTACTGTACCGGTTCATTTTCCTGTAGGGGAGAGTGGCTTATTAGGCCACCGCGCCCGATCCTAGTTTATTGGGGCTGCCAAAGCCTCTAGGGGAGCCTGTGTTGAGCTTCGGTAACTTCTGTTACCTACTTCCTAAGACGCATCGGTGGTAGCATGCCGATTAGGTTACTCAACTTTTCGCCTTCTAACTCTAGCTAACTTCAAAGCGGTTGCTTTAATGTCATTGCCCGGGGAATACTTGGTCTAAGACCGGAAGTAGTTAGCTGCTTAGACAGTGCCACAAAGGAATCGATTTTGGTCACTCCCAAGTGAGTGACAATCAGTAACTTTACACCTCTGGGCAAAGTCCCATTCCCCTAGTTATATGCTAAATATAAATACTATAGACCCTAACAGTTTCAAAAAAATTATCTTTGATAAAAGTACTCCTTATATGTACATATATACATTTTATATAAAATGTCTTACGGATAAGTGTTTTCGAAAAATCTCCACTACTTGAATTTAATAACATAATTATTAACACGAGTGTGTATTAATATGAATTTTCACAATTTCTAATCTAATGAAATTTTGCTATTGCAAATATTTATTTTTGGTACTTTCTATTCAATTCTAACTATTAAAATATCATATTAATAATGAATTATTCTTTTCATGCCGCGCCACAACTATTAAACAAATTAAACATTTCCGTCTAAATACAAATAAATAATTTTAGATTTTTAATGTGACATACGGTCAGTGAATGGAACGAAAACAAACAAACAACACCACACACTCATTTAAATCGATAACATAAAGTGTTAAATGATTTGGTTATTAACAACTTGACTCACTTTGATAAAAATACGAACAATGTACTAAATTTGTTGTATGTTGTTTTAAAACAATAACAAAGTTGTTCATATTCAACAACCATCCAAGTATTTTTACCGGTTACAATAGAGAATGTTTTCATGCTCTTTCGACTATTAGACAGACAACTGAAAATGGTATCAATGAAAAGTCAGTGGAAAATCCGTATGTTATGATATTTTTTTTGTGACAATTTCAATTGTTCTCTTAGAACAGAAAAAAAGTGTAATACAAATAAAACGATTAAGTTGTTAAAATCAAATTAATAATGGCGACAGAAAATCCCTATGGCTATGAGTATTGAATAGAGCAATATTCAAATGTTCATATGTAGAGTGAAGTACAAAAGTTTGTTTAGTAGATATTAGTTATATGAAATTATAGTGTATATGTAAAATGAAAATTTTTGTTGACATTTTATAAAGCCATTTCAAATAAATTTAGTCGGATATAGGGAAAATCGCATATATGAAATCAAAATGATAGACAATTGCAAAAAAAATTCATAAATAATAAAACGGTCCTTAATTGTAGGTTTGTTAATTATTTTTCTATTAAATTCTATGAATATGTTATTATTCAATATTTTGAAGAAAAAAAATTATATTGTATTTGTTAACCCCAATAAAAATTTTAAAATCATAAAATATGAAGTAAATTTATTAAAAGAGATCACAGTATCATAGTGAGTTTCCGGGAAGTTTTATGAAAATATTCCGAAAATGAAATTTTTTATATATATGTAGAAGATTTATACGAAATCGTTTTGTTGTTAATACAGTTGAACTTCGATTAACCGTGATTCTATTAACCGTGATGCTGAGTGGTTGATTTTCACCTCTATTAACCGTGATTTACTTACCTCTATTATCCGTGATGCACATGTCCATATGACTGCTTGTTTGTTTACAATTAAAGAAAAAAATTAAACTGATTAATGAATACTCAAAACGTAAAGTACCATGTAAAATGTTGTCTGAAAAATATGAAGTTGGCATTCAAACTGTATCCGGTTTAATAAAAAACATAGTTCGGATTTTAAAATGTTGCTCCGATACTGATTCAATTCTTTGCCTTAAACACAGATATACACTAAAAACATCCGATAATCCAAAACTTGATTTCGCAAACATATGAATGGTTTCGGCAAGAAAGATTTAAGGAACTCCAATTTCAGGTAAGTTAACTGAAATCGAGATATTGTATGAACTTAAACTGAAATTTGCTTCTGAACTTCAGGCGAAATGATTGTCGAAAAGGCAAAAATGTTCCATTTGAAGTTAAATATGAATTCAGAGTGCACTTATTCATTTGGTTGGTTGGATAAATTCAAAAACGTCATGGAATCCGTCGACTGAAATCTACGGGAGAAAAGGAGTGTGCTGATTATGAGTCTGCTACGATGTTTGTGGACGACTTGGATGAAATCATTAAAAACGAACAACTTACAACTGAAGAGATCTACAATGCAGACGAAACCAGTCTATTTTAGAGTTGTTTGGCTCAGAGTTCTTTGGCTGGTGGTAATGAATATTCTATTGAAGGATACAAGGAATCCAAGGAGAGAATCACAGTGCTAGTTTGTTCAAATGCTGCTGAAACACACAAGAGTTAATTGATGATAATAGGAAAAAGTGACCATCCTAGAGCTTTAAAAAATGTTGAACATCTTCCTGTGATTTATTAATCTAATAAGAAAGCATGGGTAACACATCAGCTATTTCTGGAGTGGTTTAATCAAAATTTTGTACCAGACGCAGAGGAATCCAAGGAGAGAATCACAGTGCTGGTTTGTTCAAATGCTGCAGGAACACACAAGTGTTAATTGATGATAATAGGAAAAAGTGACCATCCTAGAGCTTTAAAAAATGTTGAACATCTTTCTGTGATTTATTAATCTAATAAGAAAGCTTGGGTAACACATCAGCTATTTCTGGAGTGGTTTAATCAAAATTTTGTACCAGACGCAGAGGAACATCAGCGGCGCATCGGTCTTAAAAATAACTATAAAATACTTTTACTATAAGACAACTGTCCAGCACACCCAGATGTAAATGCTATGATGTCTGAAAACGTTACAGTAAAATATCTCCCACCGAATTGCACGTCCTTGATTCAGCCTATGGATCAAGGAGTAATTCGGAGCTTCAAATGTCACTACCGTAAACTGATCGTTTAAAAACTTTTTGGTGCTAATGACAGACGTGAGCGTTAAATCTTCGAATATTAAGACAGCTTTGTGGGCAGCCGCAGCTTCGTGAGACTCTGTAACTCCACAAGTTTTAAGAGAGTTTGGAATAACTTACTATCTCTTAATGAAGATGCTCCAAATAGCCTTGTTGAGATACAAACAGTTATAACCATACCGTCTGGATGTACGATTGATGCTGTCGAAAAGTGGATGGTGTGCGACTCTGATGTCGCCCCGTTTTCTATTATATCTGAAGAAGCCAAGAAGATGAGCTTGATTCAAATTCCGAGGAATCAGATGGAGGAAATGCGGACGAAACGCCTACAATGGCTCAGGCAATAGAGACTAGTAGTATTTTGTTAGGTTTTTTAGAAAACTTTAATTATCCAAGTATTTCAGAACCAGATAAAATGCAAATATATCGAATACAAACTCATTTGTTCGAAGAACAATCAAAAGCTAAAAACATAAGACAGACTTCTATAAAAGATTTTTTTAAATAAATGTATGTATTCCTAGAGATATGATAAGTTGTTAATAGACGCAGATTTACATGTTTTTGTCAAAAATAAATAAAAATAATAAAATTTATACATGTAACCTATTTTAACCGTGATTTTCGGTTATCCGTGATTAGCCCGGCCCCGAGCATCACGGTTAATCTAGGTTCAACTGTACATATATATACCTTTAGGGAGTAAGTGCTTAAACTTGAAATTCTAACATAACATTTTTGTTAAATTTTACAATTCTGATCAGTCGTTCGTTCTATTTTTTCTTTCTAATAATTCGATTTTGTTCTAATCAACCAACTAATTTCAGTCTAATCGCATTCCCAGTACGATCACTTTTGCTCGCCACTATCTATAAGCGAATATAAAGCAGACAATTAAAACATTTTTTATAACTGCAACAAAAAATAAGGTCAACAATAGTGTCCATCGTTTGGATGAAGGTGGTAAAGTGTTAATAATGTGTACAGGTGCTCGAAGGAAAATAACCCCTGCTTCCTTTATGGAGATATGAATGTGTATGTGTTCGTATGGTGGTATGCAAATGTCCATACGAATTTGCTCGAATGTATTCATTTACTCTTGTGGCGGTCCGTGGAGAGTGAGAAAGAAAAGCGCAGTTTTTGTGTATTTTCATTTTGAAAAGGTAAATTTAGCCAACCATTACATGGTTTAAGTGCTGCAGCGAGTACAGTACTTCATATATATGCTGGTTAGGGTGATGACTTTTTGTTTTTTTTTTCTCAAAAATTATATCCTGTTGCACGAATGAATGAACTTTTGCCTATTAATGACTAAAATAGCGTTTACTCCATTTAAATATAGAAAAGGTCACGCACAAACCACTTTGAAATAATATTTTTGTGAAACAATTTTTTTTTTAAATCCAAAACAGAAAAAGCTGTCGTCTCATAACTTTTACGAAACGCCACATAACCCATAAACAAAATGAGACATTGATCATAGAAATCGATGAACATCTTTAGTTTTTATTTCCAATTATGTGAAGGTATCTCATTTTGAATTTTTGGGAAAAAAAGTTGACAATTTTAATTCTCATAATTAAAGAAAAATATTAAGAAACAAAAGGTCATGTTATTTTTATGATTGTGGTAGGAAACTAATAAATTTATGCTTACAGTGACTTAAAAAAAAATTAAATATTGCCCGAATTACTGATAATTAAAAATTTTAAAATCATTTTGTGCGTTTTTTCGGCGAATCACCTTATATGTAAGCTTTTATCTAATCTTAAATAAAAACTTAATTAAATATGATACAGGGAAACGAGGTTGTAAAAAAGTCATCACCCTAATGCTGGTATTTGTGGGGTCATATGCAGCGATGGCCAAGCTAGGTGGCCGAAATGGGTACAATATATTAAAGTGGAGTATAAGACATACAGTAGCTTGATAGTGAGAAAACGCGGCTATTATGCGGGTGATATGGGTTCGAGCCCTGCCACAGCCCATTATACTCCTGTTTAAAGGGTGTTTTTATTCAATAACAGCGATGATATCTGTTCTGTCAGCCATTTTCAGATGATCGTGAACTTTTGTATTCGCTTGGGGAGTACTGATGTAATCAGTGGTAATGATGACGGTTTAAGGGTCTCAAGCTAATTTGAGTTGATCGGAAATTTGCCAGTTCGGGCCGATTTGGTATGATTGGTAACTTTAGTGCTCCTAAACTATTGAGAGAAAATAGGTCAAGATCGTATCGGTGCTCAGGAACACAATATTTAGGGTATATTCGGCGATACAGGTTAATATCAACAATTCGGAAATGAGCTTCGTATCGGCAACTCGATGTCAAATTGACGATTCGCGTTTGTCTGTGATTCAGGTTCGTTTCACCAACTTACGATCATTTTGATGTTTAGGTTTCAGATTAGTATCAGTAACTCGGATATGTACGGATGACTCAGTGTTAAACCCCGCTTAAACCCAACGGAAGTTGAATTCAATAAACCGAAATCGATATAAGCTAATATAAATCGGGTTCAACTAATCGATGGTGGATTCAACAGACCGAAGTCCCTTTAAACCGACCAGAATCGGGTTAAACTAAGAAAATTTGGACCCAACAGACCGAAGTCCGATTAAACCGATCAAAGTAGAGTTAAGCCAATAGCAATTGGGATCAACCTACCGAAATTGGATTCACCAGACCGAAGTTCGATAAAACCAATAGAAATCAAGTTGATTAAACGTACCGAAGTCGAGTTAAACTAATAGAACAAAGATGAATTCAACAAACCTTACTTACTTACTTACTTAAGTGGCCAATTACAATTTACGAAACGCCTTCAAACACCTTTCTCGCTGGAGCATTTACATCCATCCTGGCAACATGTCCCAGCCATCGAAGTCGTTGGATTCTGACTCTTTTAGCTACGTCGATGTCGTGGTAAAGCTCATACAGCTCATGGTTCATCCGATGGCGAAACTGGCCTTCGACACAGATAGGTCCATATATTTTTCGGAGTACTTTTCTCTCGAATACTCCCAGGTTTTGTATGTCCGTTGTAGTAAGCACCCATGATTCGGCACCATACAACAGAACAGGTAAGATAAGCACCTGGTATAGCTGTTTCTTAGTATTCCGAGAGAAGGTGGTGTTACTAAAGTGCTGCCGAAGTCCGTAGAAACATCTATTGGCTAGCACTATTCTCCGTTTAATTTCTTGGCTGACATTATTTATCTTGTTGACGGAAGATCCGAGGTAGGTAAATTCGTCGACTACCTCAAAACAATAATTGTCAACGTTCACGGTGCGTCCCCATCGAGAGGACTCTTTGTTCGTCGAAATCATTATTTTTGTTTTGTCCTCGTTGACCGCTAAACCCATTTTTGCTGACTCCTTTTCTAGCGATGAGAAAACTGCAGTAACATCCCGCAGATTTCGGCCAATGATGTCTATATCATCGGCATAGGCTAGTGGCATGTGGCTCTTGTGGAATATGGTGCCAGACATGTTGACACCAGCCTTTCTCATCACCTTCTCCATAACTATATTAAATAGTGTACAGGACAGGCTATCGCCCTGCCTGAGACCTCTTTCCGTGTTGAATGGTTCAGACTGATCCTTACCAATCTTAACCGAGGATTTGGTGTTGTCTAAGGTACATTTGCAAAGTCGAATCAGCTTTGCAGGAATACCAAACTCAGACATGGCCTCATAAAGCCTATTCCTTATCGGAGAGTCGAAGGCAGCTTTGTAGTCGACAAAGAGGTGGTAGGTGTCGATCTGCTTTTCATGGGTTTTTTCCAGGATTTGTCGTAAGGTAAATATTTGATCCGTCGTAGATTTGCCAGGTCTAAAGCCGCACTGATATGGTCCAATTAGTTTTTCTACAATTGGCTTTAGACGTTCACACAATATGCTTGAAAGGACCTTGTACGCAATTGGTAATAGGCTTATTCCACGGTAGTTCTTACATTCACTACGATCTCCTTTCTTGTATATGGGACATAACAGACTGAGACTCCAATCTCCGGGCATGCTCTCCTCTTGCCAGATGTTCTCCATGAGCTGATGCATGCTCCTAATCAGCTCCTCCCCGCCAGCCTTAAACAATTCAGCAGGGAGACCATCGGCTCCAGCAGCTTTGTTGTTTTTAAGGCGGGAGATGGCCATACGTATCTCGCTCTGGCTCGGAGGTGGACAGTTAATACCATCGTCATGGATTGGAGCGGGGTCTTCTGGAGTGGTGTCAGTATCCAGTAAATTTCTAAAGTGATCTCTCCATATCTTCAGAACGTTATCCGGGTCCGTCACTAGCTGACCATCGCTGTCCTTGCAGGAGGGCAACCCTGTTCCACGCATTCTCGCTTTCACTCTCTTGTAGAATTTTCGGGCTTCCCCTCTACTTCGGAGCAACTCAGTGCACTCGTCCTGCCTCTTCTTCAGCTCCTTCTTTTTTCTTCTAAAAAGACGCGTTGCCTGTCGTCTCTTCTCCCTGTGCCGTTCACGAACAGCTCGCGTTGCCATTGGCTGCAGTTTCGCCCTGTATGCAGCAACCGTCTCTCTCGTGGCATTGCGACATTCATCATCGTACCAGGCATCTTCTTGAGACGGCTTTGAGTACCCAAGTACGCTTCTCGCAGCCCGTTCTAAGGAGTCGGCTATATTTTGCCACTGCGAGGTTATATTGTCAGGGGTTGGAGCATTCCGCAGCAGTTGAGTTAGGTGGTTGGAGTAGGCGTTTGCTACCTCTGTGGTCCGCAGTTTACCGATGTCCAGCTTTCGTTGTGCCTGGTTACGTACGTTTTTCGCCACGCCATGTTTTTAGCCTTGTGCGTACCTTAACTGCGGTAAGGAAGTGATCGGAGTCAATGTTCGCACCCCTAATCACTCGTACGTCCAGAACACTCGATGCGTGCCGTCCATCGACTACCACATGATCAATCTGATTCCTCGTCAATTGATCTGGAGATAACCATGTTGCCTATTGTTGAATATTTTTATGGTCAAATCTAGTGCTGCTAACTACCATATTTCTTGCCGCAGAGAAATCAATCAGTCTGATGCCATTGTTCGACGTTTCGGTGTGCAGACTGAATTTTCCGATGGTAGGCTCAAATGCGGTTTCCCTGCCTATTTTAGCATTAAAATCGCCTAGTACAATTTTAATGTCATGGCTCGGGCTACGGTCATATACATTTTCTAGGCTCTCGTAGAACTCGTCTTTGTCCTCATCGCTTTTCTCTTCTGTCGGAGCATGGGTACATATAAGTGTTATGTGGAAAAACTTAGTTTTGACTCTTATGGTGGCTATACGTTCACACACCGGGTTGAACCTTGAGACTAGGTGTCGCAGTCTCTTGCCAACCACAAATCCACATCCAAACTCGTGCTTGTCCGCATGGCCACTATAGTAGATGTCGCACGTCTTCATGCGCAAGCACCCGTGTCCCGTCCTGTAAAGCGGTTATGTCAGCCTTGTATTCTTCGAGGACTTCCGCCAGTTGGATAGAGGCACCTGGTCTATACAGTGTTCTAACATTCCAGGTGCATATCCTTTAATCATGGTCCTTAATTCGTTTGCGGTGGTCGTCAACATTTTGGGGGGTCCATTTTATTCTTTTCTTACTTCTTTTCATTGCAATAGTTTATACGTCGGTGGCGGGTTGCAAGCCCAGCGCACCACGTCGCAGTTTTCTCCTCCTGCCAGGATTTTATTACAGCCGCCCATTCTGGGTCAGACGCTGACCAGGGTACCGCTCACTCTGAGCAGACGTGCCTGGGTTTTTGTTTTCGCCCCTCACAGTTAGTCGTGCTCTGACGGGTGTCAGAGGCACGCTTCCAGGCGTGATTAAATCTACTGGAATTGTGTTAAATTCATCGAAATCAGGTTTAACCAACCGAATTTTTATTCAACAGACCAATTAAACCGACCAAAAGCGAGTCCGTCGATCGTCCAACCAACCGAATTTGGATTTAACAGATCGAAGTGTGACCAAAGTTCAAACGACCAAAGTTGGATTCAACAGACCAAAGTACGATTAAACCGACCGAAAACAAGATAAACCAATAGAGATTGCCTTGAATGAAATTGGATACAGCTAACCAAAATTTAATTCAACAAATCAAAATTCGACTAAAACTACCGAAATCGAGTCAAAACAATTGAATTGGGTTCAATCAACCGAAGATGGATTCACCAGGCCGAAGTTCGATTAAACCAATAGAAATCATGTTAAACCAATAAAATTGGTTTTATCCAACCGAAGTTGAATTAAACCAATAGAAATCATGTTAAACCAATATAATAGGTTTTATCCAACCGAAGTTGAGGCCGAAGTTCGATTAAACCAATAGAAATCATGTTAAACCAATAGAATAGGTTTTATCCAACCGATAGAATCTGGTTTAACCAACAAAAGTACGATTCAACAGACGAATTTCGATTAAAATGACTGAAGTAGAGTTAACCAATAGAAATTGAGATCAACCAACCGAGCTTTACTAACTAATTTAATTAACTAAAAATAAAAGTTTGATTCAACAACCCGAATTTTGATTAAACCGACAGGTTTCGAGTTTTATCGACCGAAAGTGGGTTCAATCAACTGAAGTTGATTAACCAGATCAAAGTACGATTAAACCTCAATTGGATTAATCCGATCGAAATCGAGTTAAACCAATATAAATTGCTAACCGAACCATCAAAGTGGGATCCACCAGACCAAAGTCCAACTAGCAAAAGGTTATCTTTTTTAGTATCTGCCCTGAAAAGGGCATGTGGGATCGTGTACAAAGTAACTTAGCAATAAATTTCGGTGCGATACCGACCGAGAAAAAGGCTAAACCATTTAAGTAGCTGTTGCTCCTGATATAATGGTAATTACATCAGACATCACATACAGGTATGCATCGATACACATTTTTCCATGTGGTAGCTCTTTTTCCGAGTGTGTTCGGTCAGATGTTATTTGTCGCGCTTTTTGGCGACTATTGTTGAATGAGTCGTTCGTGATGGTTGTGTACAGGTCAATAATTTATCGAAAGAAATATTCTTTTAACCTTTCTTTTCATCGGACTTCGGTCTGGTTAATCGGACTTCGGTCTGTTAAATCGGACTTCCCTCTATTAAATCGGACATCGGTCTGTTGAATCGGACTTCGGTCTGTTGAATCGGACTTCGGTCTGTTTAATCAGACTTAGTTCTGTTGAATCGGACTTCAGTCTGTTGAATCGGACTTTAGTCTGTTGAATCGGACTTCGGTCTGTTGAATCGGACTTTAGTCTATTGAATCGGACTTCGGTCTGTTGAATCGGACTTCGGTCTGCTGAATCGGACTTCGGTCTGTTAAATCGTACATCGGTCTGTTAAATCGGACTTCGGTCTGTGGAATGGGACTTCCTTCGGTTGAATCGGACTCCGTTCTGTTAAATCGGACTTCTTACGGTTAAATCGAACTTCGGTCTGTTGAATCGGAATTCCCTCTGTTAAATCGGACTTCGGTCTGTTGAATCGGACTTCGGTCTTTTAATTCGGACTTCGGTCTGTTGAATCGGACTTCGGTCTGTTGAATCGGACTTCGGTTTGTTAAATCGTACATCGGTATGTAAAATCGGACTTCGGTCTGTGGAATGGGACTTCCTTCGGTTGAATCGGACTCCGTCCGCTGAATCGAACTTCGGCCTGTTAAATCGGACTTCGGTCTGGTAAATCGGACTTCGGTCTGTTGAATCAGACTTCGGTCTGTTGAATCAGACTTCCCTCTATTAAATCGGACATCGTTCTGTTGAATCGGACTTCGGTCTGTTGAATCGGACTTCGGTCTGTTGAATCGGACTTCGGTCTGTTAAATCGGACTTCGGTCTGTTGAATCAGACTTCGGTCTGTTGAATCAGACTTTGGTCTGTTAAATCAGACTTAGTTCTGTTGAATCGGACTTCGGTCTGTTGAATCGGACTTCCCTCTATTTAATCGGACATCGGTCTGTTGAATCGGACTTCGGTCTGTTAAATCGGACTTCGGTCTGTTGAATCAGACTTCGGTCTGTTGAATCAGACTTCCCTCTATTAAATCGGACATCGTTCTGTTGAATCGGACTTCGGTCTGTTAAATCAGACTTCGGTCTGCTGAATCGGACTTCGGTCTGTTAAATCGTACATCGGTCTGCTAAATCGGACTTTCTTCGGTTGAATCGGACTTCGGTCTGGCGAATCGAACTTCGGTCTGTCCGAATTAACAATATATTTTTCCGAATTGCTGATATAAACCTGAACCACCCACAAACCCGAATCATCATTATATCGCGAATCACCAATACCCTTCTAAATTGTTGACATTAACCCGAACTACCGACAAACCCGAGTCATCAATCATCACATGCTGATATTAACCCGAAAACCCTATAAAACCCGAATCACCAACCTAAGCACATACTGCTTATATTAATCGTAAACCCCGACAAACCCCGAATCACCAAGCTGACCACATACTGCTAACATTAATCGTAACCACCAACGAAGCCGAACCATTAGTACGCTGCCGAGTTGCTACTTCGATCCTGAATTATGGAAAGTACCCGAATCGCCACGTTTCTGCATACCGAAACAATCCTGACCTACCTGACCTCTACAGTTTTGGGAGTATAGTATAGAGAATAGTATAGTTCCCGACTATCTTAAATCAACCCGAGTCCCAAAATCTGTCATTGCACTCATAGGCCACATCAATACTCGTCGAGCTTATACTAAAAATTATCAATTATCTAAAATGGGCCTGGATACAAATTAAGAGACAGGACAACAACGCTATCACTGAATCTGAAACTGAATTGTTTTCGCAACTAAATACTTTATCCAGTTTGAGTTACATCATCAATAAACAGTGATGTTATTTGGCCCTAGTCAGAGAAAGTCTACTGAGTTCTTATTCCGTAAGTTTTTGTGGGTCCTTTTGGCGGACCAGGCGACGACTGGACCTTCCCTAGCCGATGAGAAACCACGTTACAATTACCTTCATGGCTAAACTTTAAAAACGCCAATACACGTTTACCTCTATCAGAAATCCATAGTTTAATGAGCGTGCATCGACCATTTTTGTACCTCCCATTTTATATTTTTAAGTCGAATTATTTACTTGCGATTGATATATTTTTAAAGTGGTCCACCTTGAAGATTATATTTTAGCCAAATCAGCTCAGTCCATATACAATAGATAATATGCTAAGATTATTACATTTCTGGTTTCAGCGCCAAGTTCACCCTAAAGTGCCCTTGATTGCCCATCACTGCGCGATGAAATTACGTGAAGTGGCCAATTAAGTGCTCTGCTCGCAGCACTGAGCTGAGCTCCCATGTGTGACCGTATTGTCATAATATAAAAATTTAAATTGTTAACAAATTCATCAGTGATTTTGGGTCAACTAAAGAGTGCGCTCGTGTTACAAAGGATCAGAGCTCCAAAAAAATAAAATAAACATAATAAAAGAAAAAGAAAAAAAATAACAACAAGTGTACGCCAAAAAGGATTTTAAGATAACAAAGGATTTCCATTATAAAACATATATAAGATCAAGGAAAAAATAATATAAAGATACTAGTTGTAATACGATACTGCACTTAACAATGGATTTACATATGAAGAAACTGAAAAGAAATGATTACCTCACATTGCCGACGATCGTTGTGCTGTTGTTGTTCTGTTGCCATTTGACAACCGTTCAAGGATTAACCTTTGCCAATATGAACAAAATACAACAATTCACCTTTGCCACTGAGGGTGGTGGTGGTGGGGGACAACAGCAACAGCAGCAGCAACAGCCGCCACAAGTCATGACGGGTGATGCTTCAACAGGTATTTTTCAATACATACTTGCAAACATGAGAAGTTAAAAACTAGTCATATGGTCTGGGGAGAGGGCCATGGGTCTTGGGTAAAATCAATGAGTTTCCCCTTAGCATATGGTCGTGTATCCTTTAATCGTTGTTACGCACAGGATACACTGGTATCCTTGGCATACACCGAGACATGTGTTGTGCAATTATATATTTTATTGATGGTCATTTGTTTTATGGACAACAACACAAACAAGTAGTCTTTGGTCCTTTGCGTTGTTACAATTTCCTGGAGTCGCTTAAAAATTCACATTAATGTTTGTTGGCTGGCTGACTAGCTGACTGTGTTCGGCTGAATTCAATATATCGCGTGTGTATAATCTCTGATATGTTTTTTCATGTCGAAATGTCGAAAGTAATAAGTTTCGTTATTTACATATAAATTACACATTATTAATCAGGTGGAAACATGCAAGTTTTGCGTAGAGTGATCAATATTGGAAACATGTACGAATTAAATTGTGAAATCAATGACGTTAGTGATTGAAATGTGTAGTTGTGAATGTGTATGATAGAGACGAGAGAAGAGTGTGTTATGGAATTGTTGTGTTGAAAAGTTGGAAAAAATATTTGATGACGGTTAAACTAAACCATACATGTGTTTCTTTTAAAAATATATTCAAAAGAGAGTTTTTTGTCGGAAAATCGGAAAAAATGTGATATGAAGTTTAAATTTTATGTTATATGTTCCATAACTTAAAAAAAGATAATAGATAAATATCAAGAAAACCAAAGTCCTTAGCACAGAGAACTTCATGCTTTTAAGCGCAAGAAGCAGAATACCTAGGTAGCTTATGCTATCTAGGCAGTAAAGTGACAACAAATAGTGGCTCAGTATCAAAAGCAGGCTCAACTCGCAAATATACAGACGAACCATGCTCATAATATTTAATGCATGTGTATAGTCAAGTTTGTTGTACGGAAGCGGAATCTGCCTAGTACCAAACACAATCACGCAAATACTACAGGCTTTCATCAACAAGCGCCGTAGAGTCATATGCAGGATATTCCGACCCACAGATCTTTGGAACTTGGCACAAACTAGGAACACATACTAAAGAAAATGGAACGCAGAAAATGGAGGTGGCTCGGCCATACCATGAGGAAAAGTCCCATAATATTACAAGGACGGTGCAAGTGTAGAATCCTAAAAGTTCAAGAAGCCGTGGTCGTCTCAGGAACACCTGGAGACGCACACTAGGACAGTGCAATATTACGTGGGAAGTTGCGAAAATAACAGTATCAAACCGAGTAAGATTGAAATGTTTTGAGTACGTGAAGTAATGGATTAAAAAACAGACAATTGAGAAAAGGAGCTACTGCTCCTGGTTTGGATCTTTAACAACAAATTTGATTAAGATTTGTATAAACTGTTCTGTATACGGAGTTCGTGAAGTCGTGTTCTTCGATGCCGGTTTATTTCAACCAGTTAAGGATATAAGCCGTCAATTGACGAGGCGCTGACGACCGGCCATGGGCGGTATAACCCTCAACAACAAGCGGTAACGGAAATTTTATTCTAAACTTCTCGCTTGGAGGCGTGCTGGCAGTCCCACATCCAGAATCGGATTCAAAAGCCCAATCAGCTACTCATCTAAACATATTGATTACTGAAACCGAAACGAATGATTACCGTTGATTAACACGATGCTTTAGCTTTAGCTTCAAACAACGGACACGTTTTGGATAATGGAACATACGATCGCGTTTGGATCCAGCCAACCTCTGCAGGGAGAAGGACAATTACAAATTGCTCTTTATGGGACTAAGTGGAACCAGATGTTTCTGCAGAGTTTACAAACAGACAAACGGTTTCACCTTCATATATTCCAGAAAACCATCAAACCAGCACCGATCCAGATATCCCAAAATTTCGAACTAGGGCTCGAAACATAACATGTGTGCAATGTTATGCTCCAACAGAAGTATCAGACAGACCTCACATTCTACAGGAACCTTTTAAGAGTAATATAGTCGATACATCGAGGAGACATAACAATTGTAATGAGCGATTTTAATACGCAGATTGGACCAGCTAACGCAATCTAGGAGAGCATCATGGGTCGACACGCATTTAGAAGAATGTCGGAAAATGGTCAAATTTTTACAGGTCAAATTTTTACAGGTTTACCGGCCGTGGCATAGTGGTTAGAACACGCGACTACCATGCGGGAGATCGCAGGTTCAAACCTGGCTCCAGTCATCTTAAAAAATAAAAATTGTGCTTTCATTGTCGGCTCCTCTCGAATGTTGTTGACAGCAACTTCGCAGTATTAAGTGTCGAGTCAATCGCCGTGTCTAGTAAGAGCTTCTCAAACAGTGACGTTCGCATTCGTCGATAAACAAGTAGGTGCCGTTAGTTGTGAATCTAAAAATAGAAAGCGTGTTAATTCACAACAACGCGAGAAGCTATTCCATACATCATTCATGGTGTGCAAAGGGAAATTAAGTATTAAGTATGTCCAACAACCTTGTTATTGGGGGAACATTATTCCTGCATAGAAAAGTGTACAAAGTCATGTGGGTATCCCTGACCAATGAACACAAAACCAGATTGACCACATTGCTATCAGTAAAACTTGGCGCAACTGTCTACTAGACGTTAGAAATATCAGAGGAGCGGACTGCGCTTGCAACCACTATACACCAATCGCGGCAACAAGGTCTCTGCAGTAAAGAAGGAAAATTTGTGAGGAAGAAGATTTGATATTAGACAACTAGATAATCTCATACATCATAGGATCTATGTTAATGATATTCGGTCTTCCCTAGAACTATTACAAAACCAAACAATGGACACCTATAAAAACCTGTTTTACAAACGCTGCAAGGGACAACATTAGATATATAAGCTCGGAACGTTAGGAGCTTCTGGGACTTAATAACGAATAGAAGAACCTGCAAAGCGAAACTCAAAAACGCTAAAAGTCGGAACGAAAAGAAAAGACTACAGGAGGCTCACACTGCTGCCGATAAAAAGATCAAAAAAAAAAATGCCCACCGGGATAAACCCCACTGGGTTGACGATCTCGCTAAAAAAGCTCAAAAAGCTTCTGAGTCTGAAAGGAGTCGGGACCTGCACAGAATAACAAAGCAACTAGCTCGCAGGAGCTTCATCTCTAGTAAACCATTAAAGAACAGCCGTAGAGAGGTCATAACATCAAAAACAGGCCCAACAGAATATTGATAGACCATTATTGTATAATTATGAACACCATCCAGGACCCTATTTAATTTACATGCCTTTGTCTTTGCGTGACTTAAAAGAGGGTATGATAATTAAAATCCTAGAAAAAGACGACCTCAAAGAATGCAAGAACTGGAGGGGGCATAATGTTTCTTAGCATGGTAAACAAGGTCATAGCTAATATAATAAATACAAGATTATTGAACGAATTTTCCAATGATGATTAATAGCCTGAGGATAATAACGTAGCAATCAGTCGAATGGCGATCGTCGCTGTATTTAATATTCATCGACTTTGAGAAGGCGTTCGACACCCTAGTCCATAATGCAATTTGGAACGCATTTTGTTGCAAGAAAAGCTTTATTTAATATTCATCGACTTTGAGAATACGTCCAATACCATAGTCCATAATGGAACGCATTTCGTTGCAAGAGAATACCGGAAAAGCTCATAGAACTTTTAAGTCTTTGTACGAAAATGCTAAGCATTCTACATGAGGACTCAATCTCCTCTGCTATTCAACATAGTCCTCGATAACATTATGAGGAAAGCGACATTTACTCCTGGAGGCATCACATGGCGCTTATACTGCCGTCTAGAAGATTTAGACTATGCAGACAATATTTGCTTGCTATAGCATAGTTTGAAAGACATACAGTTAAAACTAAATAAAATCGTAGTGAAAGCTACAATCTGCGGTCTCAGAATAAACATTCCAAAAAAATGAAGGCTATGAGAATCAACACTACAATTACGCCACAATTCACCTTGCAACATCAACAGATCGAAGATGTCCAATCTTTCTGCTACCTGGGTAGCATTATAACAACAAGTGGGGGATCAAGAGAAGACCGCATAAATAGGGCAAGAAAAGCTTACGGCCAACTCAAACATGTTTGGAAGTCTCCCCAAATCTCTAGGCGCAACAAAATTAAAATTTTCAACAGCTGAGTGAAATCTGTAGCACTTTATGGGTGTGAGTCCTGGAAGTACAAATATTCATCAATCACTGCCTTCGTCGCATACTAAAAATTTTCTGACCAAACACCATTACAAACGAATAGCTATTGGCAGAGTGCGAGTAAATACCTGGTAATTCTGAAATCAGAAAACGGAAATGACGCTGGATCGGACATGTCTTATCAAGACTTTGAAGGCGACATTACAAGAAACTCAGTAGAGTGGAATCCACCGAACAGCAGCAGGAGAGGTCGGACGAGTCACACCTGTCGTCGACAACTGGACACCTTGAGATCGTAGCAGCAAAAAGCAAGAAAGTTCCTCGTGGGAACTACCGGAAGTTATATAAGGATATAAACGTGAAATATCCGATCTAATTAGAGAGATTGTGCTTTTACGCAATTGGTGTATGTTAGCGACAAATATAAGGCTGACCTTATCGTCATACAGGAACTGCGATGCAATGCAGAAAGCTGCGAATTTAATTGTGGATTCGTATTTGTTAGAAGATTTAGATAGCTTGTCTCGTGGTTTAAACCTTTAAGCGACCGAATAGTCACTGTCCGCATCAAGGCGAAATATTTTCAAATTTCGCTGATTTGTGCACAGGCGCTGCGACACTCTTAAGATGCCTTCTATGAGGTCGTGGACGACATATATGACCGCTAACCTGGCCATGATATTTAAATTATTCTGATATATTTTAAAACTAAAATAGGAAGGGAAAATGCCCATGGTTCAGCAATCAGAAAATGCAGTCTACACAGTTACTCCAATAACGTATTCTGACAGGTTAGCATGACGTCGACAAGAAACTTGGTAATGATTGGAATCAGATTTTCTATCAAAGATGTCTACAACGAAAGCTGGATTATCCCTTAACAAAAAAAAAAGAAATCAAATTGGTCAAGTTGTAATCGATGAAATTCATGTATGTGATGCGTGATGCAAACATAGTCCCGAATCACCGCCTAGTTGCATCTAAGGTACGCATGAGATTAGGTAGCGCCTATAACGTTAGTAACCACATGCAAAGGAAGCTGGGCATCGCATTGCTGCATATCACTGAGGTAGCCAATGCATATTCGCAGCAACTCTCTTAATTATTGCAAACAAATGCCCCTAATTCTGATGTTCCTGACTTTGATATGTATAAAAAACTTCGCTCGAACAGTTTCTAGTATGTCGACGAATGTTACGTATAGTCTAAGGAAATAGTTACGTCATAAGCTAACACTGCAGCCAAATGAAAAGGCGTTATGTAAAGAATAGGGTTAAGGCGAAATTTCGCTTCAAATTGTAAAATCGTCTATGTAGAACACAAAAAATGCGAATTTCGAAAAGTTTAGCATAGGGGTGAAGCCCAAAAATTCTATCAAAAGCTAACAAGAAAAGGTTATAAAACAAGGATCTCCACCTGTAAAGACAGAGATGGAGATCTGGTCACAGACACTCAGAGCGTGCTGTAAATTTTTTAGGAGAATTTCTGTAGCTCTGCTTGTTTTCGAAGACAGCACCAGCAACGACCACACGGTAATCATCGACGACGGAGAAGATTGTCCACCACCTAGCCAAAACGAGTTTCGTACGTAAATTACATGGTGTGCTTTTCTGGATAGTCATCATTCGCCAAATCGACGGCGCTAGGCAAACGATTTGTACGTATCCAAATTAAAAATTAACCTTCGCGAGTTAACGAACCTGATTGAACTTTATCATTATGGACTTAAATCCGGTAAACCGAAGAAATAAAGTGCGACGCTTACCATCGGCTTATCGATGACAAAGCTGTATTCGACACGTAAAAACGATCAAATATATTAGATGTCATGGTTTTGGTATCCTTGTGAAGTTGAAGCGATGTTGACGGATTAAACTGACCGACATGCAAGTTTTCTGGCGGACTCATATCCTACCAAGTTAGGTTTCTAGCATGGTGATAGTCTGCCATGCTTTGTCTTTAAAAACCTAATGAAAGTGATCATACGAAAAGCTGCAGTAAACACGACTTGTATCATCTATAAAAAAAATAACATGCTGTCGCATATACCGCTGATGTAGATATCATAGACCAAGAATAGCGGGATGTTACTGCAACCTTTTCAAGCATCGGGAAGCTGTCGGCCGTGGTGGACCTGATGTAAACGAAACAAAACCAAGTTATTTGTTTAAACGAAGTCTACTAGTTTCAAACAGCGTCGAACATTGATAACTAAAACTTTGAAGTGGTAGATGATTTTAACTGTAAGAAAGTTTCAGTCGGGCAACCCGACTTACATATACCCTCATCCTCAGTAAAACATAAAAAGTGGGCGGAGTGCTACATTTGTATGGGAGGTACCATAAGAGGCGTCGCTATACTTCCAATTTTTTCTCCAAAACTTTGTTCTGATTTAGCTATACTAAATTCAGAATTTGGGCGCGATCGTGTGGAGTATATAGACATTATTACATTTGTATGGGAGGTACCAGAAAGGGCGTGGGTACACCTCCAGTTTTCCTGCCAAACTTTATCCTGTTATAACTTTAAAAAAATACAGAATATTGATATTATTACTTGATTTCTTAAGTGGGCGGAATGCTGCATTTGTATGGGAGTTACCAGAAGGGGCGTGTCCATGTAGGCCATTGTCAATACCGTAAGTAGTTTTGGGGAAATATTAACGTGTGCAAAGTTTAAAAACCCGTAGGGTAGGGTATACAAATGCACCAAGCGGTTATTAAAATCGTAATCTACGATAAATTTTAAGAAAATTTCCCCAAGAAATCATGGGTCTAAAATCAAAATGGAGAAAACTGTTTTTAACGATGAACTTTTCGTATTAGGGAAAAAATTCACAACAAGCCACGCAATTACCCCGGAGTCGCCCCAAACATACCTACTACCCATGTTCACCTCCAAAGGGGGCTACCTTACCTTATCTTACTGCTCCGCAGTTGCCCCTAGAGGGTTCAAATGTATGACCGACCCCCAGTCATGTTTCCCTCCTAAGATTTTTCCTAAACTTACCTACACACCCATCTTCACCCTCTAAGGAGGCTCCCATAAAAAAAATCTAAATTTTATAAAATTTGCTTCTAACTGCCCTAAAGGTGCCCCTAGAGAAGTTAAAAGTATTACCGACCCCCAATATTTTTCATCCCAACCCCCCAAGTGGGTTTAAAAATTCGAAATTTTATCAAATATTCTCTCAAGTGCCCCTAGAGGGGTCAAATGCATGACCGACCCCCAGTATTTTTGCGACCCCAACATTTTTATCAAAATCTACCCTCTATCCACAACCCTTAAAGTGGTCCCCATACAATTTTTAATTTTGTTTTTAAAGGGTTTCAAATTTACGACCGACCTTAAATCATGTTTCCCTCCTAAGAATTTTTGCAAACATACCTTTTCCCCATGTTCACCCCCTAATGGGGCTACTAAACAGAATTTTTTTTTTATTTTTTAATTTACTCCCATCGCTCTAATGACCCGGAGTCGCCCATAGTGGGGTTAAATGTATGAGCGACACCAGTCAAAATTTTATAACATTTGCTCCCAACTGCCGTTAAGGTGCCCCTAGAGGAATCAAATGTACGACCGACCCTCAATATTTTTGCAACCCCAATATTTTCTCCAAATCTACCCTCTATCTATTACCCTTAAGTGGTCCCCATAGAATTTTAATTTTATTATTTTCAAAACAGCTCCTGCCGCTCCCATGGTGCCCCCTAGAGAGTTGAAATGTATGACCGACCCCCCAATATTTCTCCAACCCTTACATTATTTCAAAATCTACCCTCTGTCTACAACCCTTTAGGTGGTCCCCATAAAATTTTTTTATTTTAGAGGGATAAAATGTATGGCCGACCCCTCCAATGGTGATTCATATATCTACTAAGTAGAACTAATTTAATGTCATGTCATATACAAATTACTTATTGGAAAGAAATTTTATGATGGATACATACAACTAAGACAAATTTTCAATATTACAAGAATAATATTTTGGAATAATCATATACATATCTTGAACAAAGTTAATAAATTTAATAATATTAGATCTGATTGCCTCTTGAAAGCCTTTAACTTTATTAACCCTAATAGTATACTAACAATGATTAACTCCCTTTACACTTAGCGCTGACCCGTCAACTAATATCAGGCACTCTAACACCCAACATAGTGACACCAACGTCATATTGTGTTTGTGTGCCACCAGGATCTTGTCTCAATCCCGTAAATCCGCCAACTACCGATGGCAGTGGACAAATTGATATACGAATAGTTAATAATGTAAGTAACTCCCCGGCACAATAAACGCATTATTTGTATACGATTGAAATGACTGAAATGTTCCTCGATTTGTTGTAGGGTGCCGGAGGTACTACCACAGTGCCACCAATCTGCAACTATGGTTTGGTTAGCTGTTGCATGGCCGGTTCATATCAATGCGGTCGCAGTTATCCACCACCACCAAATAGCACCCCGGCCGGCCCTGGCCAGGCATCATTTGGTGAATATCCTTGGCAAGCTGCTCTACTGACAACGGGTGAAGTTTATTTGGGTTCTGGTGCTCTCATAACAGCGCAACACATCCTGACGGTGGCTCATAAAGTGGCAAATCTACCGTAAGTTAATAATAATAAATTACCTTCGAAAAAAATTAAAGACAGACAAGAAACACAAAAACTAAATACAAGAATTACATCATAAATATCGATTCATTTAAAATCCATCTTATCCGCAGATATTATTTTTATCCGAATATATAAAGATTAACTTAAATTTTAAATTCCCTTAAAAAACGATAAATCAATATTCATTTCAGCATCACTTCCTTCAAAGTTCGCCTCGGCGAGTGGGATGCTTCCGGCACGGCCGAACCCATTCCCGCTCAGGATGTGCTGGTCTCCAATGTTTTCCTTCATCCCAATTTCAATAGCAATAATTTACAAAATGATGTTGCCATCTTAAAATTAGCCACCCCCGTCTCGCTGTCCACGAGATCAACAGTGGGCACAATTTGCCTGCCCACCTTGCAGTTTGTGTCGCAGCGCTGCTACGTAGCCGGATGGGGTAAGAATGATTTTGGTCCGACTGGTGCCTATCAAGCCATACAGCGTGAAGTCGATGTGCCACTGGTATCGAATGCCGCCTGTCAAACTTCTTTACGATCCACTCGTTTGGGTGCCACTTTCCTGTTGGACAATGCCAGTTTTATATGTGCGGGAGGGGAGCCCGGCAAGGATGCGTGTACGGTAAGTGACGGAAACCCGGGTGGCTGTTTATTACATACCAAGAAAAATATGATTATAATTACAATATGCTCTTTGATTTTTTCTCTGCTCTGTTCATCGCTTTCATTAAATTCCATTCAAATGCAAACAATTAAGGGCGATGGCGGTTCCCCACTGGTGTGTCAAAGCAATGGCATTTGGTATGTGGTAGGCATGGTGGCCTGGGGTATCGGCTGTGCCACATCAGGTGTACCGGGAGTTTATGTTAACGTCGCCACGTATTTGCCATGGATACAAACTATGTTAGCGGCATAGTCATCGGTGCCGACCAGTAAATGAATGCTTAAAAGCGTGCAACTAAATCTACCGCCCACCATCAACCCCCTACTCACCTCTTGTTCGTTTATGGTTTTCTCTCTGGAGCCCCATTAAGTTCTGGTGGTGTTTTTATGTGGATATTATCAAATGTTGGCCGCTGTGTGTAATGAGCGTGTTTTCAAGTACTTCTTTTGTTATAGTTGTAATAGTATTAAGTGATGAAATTTAATTTGAATAAAAAAACAAAAAAAAACGACACCCTTTTGGTATTTATTAATTATAACAGTCATTTGTATTGGATAATTTTGTTGGGGCTTAGGCAACAGGTGTCAACTAGGAAATTTTGAAATAATTTACGGGAAAATAAAATCGTTTGTCTCACAGCGCTTTTGTCCTTTGGCTGTTTACCGCCTAGCTAACAAATGGGGGTTTAGTAGACAGGGACTTTTTTGGAAAGCTACAAAATATGAAAGAAGAATAGGGGATATTGTAATTTTAGTTATATGATTGTTATTCACTGGGAATTAAATAGACAATCTCTGACAGACAATCTCTTCTCACAAGTTCCGTTAGATCACATATTTCCCATACTAGTAGCCTTACGTTCAGTCTCAATATAAGACGATGCAATGTTAACATGCTAACCACCAAAGCGTCTTAGAAAGTAGGTTACATAAGTTACTCAAACTTAATAAAACGGCGTTTTTGGCAGCCCAAAAAAACACTATCCTTTAATAAATAACTAGAAAATTTTTTATAAGTACAACACATGATTTTGGGACTCAATTCTGAGAACTGCACATGAAAGTAGCCCCAAAAAGAAGAAGTTCTGCATCATTGGTTTCGTCAAGTTACATGCCATAATAATTTAATATCGATTTAAAGTTAGTAAGTATCGTATAGGGGCATTTGTCACGTTTTAGGCTCTTTTGTTGGACATAACATAAATACTATATGGTGGCGTATGATTATCATAAGTAATATTCCACGTGAATCATACGCCACAGAGTACAACAGTTTTGTTGTAACTGCTACAAAATAAACCCAGTTCAAAATCATTTGTAGGGAAACGTTACATGAACAGATTAAAGGAATTGTAATTCATATTTTTTTTTAAATTTGTTTCAGCTTAATCAGACTAGTGGTTCTCGAGTTATGTCAAACAAATGAGCCTAAAACGTGACAAATTCCCCAAACGATACTTAAAACCAGTACAGAAATTTCAGTCAGTTAAACTGACTGATAAATACCATCACCCAATATAAGATATTGTTTAAGTCTTGAGTTATCGAAATTAACCGATTTGTAATTAAAAGAAGAAAGTTTCAGTCGGACAACCCAACTTACATTTACCCGTACCCTCAGTAAAACAAATAATTTTCTATTATATTGATATTATTACTCGATTTCTAAAGTGGGCGGAGTGGTACATTTGTATGAGAGGTACGAGAAGGGGTGTGGTTAGGCTTCCAGATTTATTCTCCATTACTTTATCCTGTTATAGTTTTACTAATTATAGAATTTGGGCACGATTGCCTTGGGTGTACTGATATTATTACTATATCCCTAAAGTGGGCGGAAAGGTACATTTGTATGGGAGGTACCATAAGGGGCGTCGGTAGACTTCAAATTTTTTCTCCAAAACTTTGTCCTGTTATAACATAACAAAATACAGAATTTGGGCACGATCGTGTCCAGTGTATTGATATTATTACCCTATTTCTAAAGTGGGCGGAGTTGTACATTTGTATGGGAGGTACCAGAAGGGGCGTGTCTAGACTTCCAGATTTTTTCTCCGAAACTTTATCCAGCTTAAGCTTTACCAAATACAGAATTTGGGCACGATCGCGTTAGGTATTTTAATAATATTAATCGATTTCCAAAGTGGGCGGTACCAGATGTGTATGGGAGGTACCAGATGGGGCATGAATATACTTCCCATTTTTTTCTCCAAAACTTTATCCTGTTATAGCTTTATTAAAAATAGAATTTGGGTACGATCACGTTTAATTTATTGATATTATTTCTCCATCTCTATAGTGGGCGGAAAGGTAGAATTGTATGGGAGGTACCAGAAGGGCTTTCAAAATTTTTTCCAAAACTTTATCCTGTTATAGCTTTACTAAATATAGAATTTGGGGACAATCCCGTAGGGTGTATTGATATTATTACTTGATTTCTGAAGTGGGCGGAATGATGTATTTCTATGGGGGGTACCAGAAGGGGCGGGGCCATGTAGCCCATTTGCAATGCCGTAAGTAGTTTTGAGAAAATAATAACTCGTGCAAAATTTCAAAACATTTGGTTTCGTCTTTCGAAAGTTATCGTGCGAACCAGCCGGACAGCCACCAGACAGACAGACAGATAGACAGACGGACGGACATGGCTCAAACGACTTAAAAAGTCATGAATCGAATTTGGTTCAAAGAAACCTAGGGTCTAAAGTCACTCCATCTATGTGTTACACTTTTGGGTCGCACAGAGGGGCAGAATCGCAAAAAATGGAGATTAATTGAAAAATTAAAATTTGATTTTTTGAAAAATACTTAGTATCCGATTAAAGTATATAAAATTCTACATCACTACTGAAAATTTCAATGACATATGTTGTTTACTTGTCAAGCTGCATTGTATTAAAGTTAAGAAATTTTTGAGCTATTCGCGCACAATAGTGTTAATTAAAATTCGGTATATTTCAACGCTTAATATAAAGTTTTTCGCAAGCCAAAAGTAATACTTTTACTATGGAACCTTCAACCTCAGGTATTTTAGCGTTGTTCTAAAAATAATTGTTTTAGCAAAAGTTGTGTAGAAATATTTTTTAAATTTTTTTTAAAATGTGTCTAAATTTTGGCTATTTTCAAAATATTTGTGGATTTTTAAATATGAATGGCGTTAGATGGCGTTAGGATATTATTATTTTAAGAAGCATCAGTTCCTAAGCTTTCATATTCAGTAATAACAGGTTGCGCGTTTTTGCGCGAATTTTTTTTATTAAATTTATTGTGAAAATAGTCACTCCAGCAAAGAACATCAGTTCTTGTCTTTTGTTTACTTTGTCTTCGTTTTCGTTGTTATGATTGTTGTTTTTGTGTTTCAATGACAATAGTATTTAGAGTATTTGATTTAGAGTATTTGCTGAGAATACAGCTCGACTTTTCGTTAAGAAGTATCAGTGGTATAACATGCCACCAACTTTGCATAAGTTTTTAATACATGGCCCAGAAATCATTTCACATGCGCTATTACCGATCGGTGAACTGAAGCCAGGAAGCCCGAAACAAAGATTTTAAAAACTACAGAGAACGTTTTTCTCGTAAATGTAGTCGGGAGGATTGCAATTGAGACATTTTAAATAGGTTCCTACTAAGTTCAGATCCATTCATATCTGGCAAAACGAAATTGCCAAAAAAAAGTTCACCAACTGCCAAAATCTGTACTAGATCTATCATTGGAGTATGATGACTTTGGGCATATTTTTTAAAATAGCTGGTCAGAAACACATGTCCTATAATGAATATCTTAATATATATAAATTACGTGTCACGTTGTTTGTCCGCGATGGACTCCTAAACTACTTAACCGATTTGAATCAAATTTGCACACCGTGTTCGGTTTGATCCAACTTGAAAGATAGGACAGCTTACATCTTAAAGGGGCGGCGCCACGCCCCTTTTTTCAAATATCGCTCAGACGGCTTTTCTAATAGACCGATTGATACAAAAATTTTACCATGAGGTACTGTTGACCTGTAGATAGTTCCTGACTACATTTGGTTGTAATTGGATAAAGGGGCGTGGCACCGCCCATACAACTTGAAAATTAAAAAGGCTACATTTCATGAACTATCAGAGGTATGAAGGTGAGATTTGGTATATATGTTGTTGGAGCAGTATTAATTACAGCCAGGATGGAAGTGGGCGGTGCCACGCCCCCTTTTCAAAAATCGCTCTAACGGCTTTTATAATAGGTCGATTAATACAAAAATTTTACCATGACGTACTGTTGACCTGTAGATAGTTCCTGACTTCATTTGATTGTAATTGGATAAAGGGGCGTGGCACCGCCCATACAACTTGAAAATTAAAAAGGCTTTATTTCATGAACTATCAGAGGTATGAAGATGAGAATTGTTATATATGTTGATGGAGCAGTATAAATTACATCCAGGGAGGAAGTGGGCGGTGCCATGCCCACTTTTTTTAAAAAATCGCTCTAACGGCTTTTCTAATAGATCGATTGATACGAAAATCTTACCAAGTGGTACTGTTGACCTGTTGATAGTCCCAGGCTATATTTGGTTGTGCTTGAATAAAGGGGCGTGGCACCGCCCATTCAACTTGAAAATTAAAAGGGCTTGCAGTAGGAATTACAGTAAGGGTGGAAATGGGCTGTTCCACACCCTTTTTAAAACAAACGGTTACAACTGTCAAAATTCCACAGTATATTGCTGTTCAACTAGAGATATGAACAGTAAGGTGGGCCAATTTTTTTATTCGCACAAATCGTAACCAAAATCGGAATCTACGATGATTTTTAAGAAATTTTCACCAATAAACTTTGTGTCTAAAATCAATTCCTAGCTCGCGTTGGGAAGCATGAAGATTTCAGATAGAGATTTTTTTTGTTTTTAAATGAGCACAAACCGAAAACTTCAGATATATATTTTTACAGACCTTCTGCGTAAAACTGACTTCCCAACGAACTTAATGAGGTATTACAGAAGCAAATCTATGTATTGGTTAAAAAGTTATGGCCTCTGAGAGTTGGCATACAGAAATAAAGTTTTTAAAAATCATTTTTCAGAATATTTGCTCATTGCTAAAAAAAAACTCTACCTGAAATCTTCATGCTTTTCAGCGCGAACTAGGAATTGATTTTAGATATATAGTTTCTTAGTGAAATTTTCTAAGAATTCTTCGTACATTCCAATACTGATATACGGTTAACAGGTTGTTTTTTTTTTAGACGCGAACTAATTAATTCGCCCTAATGATCAGGCTATTTCGAATAAAATAAGTTAAAAGTGCCGAGGCGCTGCCCACGCACTTCAATAGTTAACTTTTTACCTGTATCAAATAATGGTCCGTACACCAGGCAGTTGAGGATGCGCAGACTAAAATAGTGTTTTTTTTAATTTACTTTACAGGTATGTATTTTTCAATTACTTCTCAGGAGAGCGAATCGGTAATAAATCATATAGATAGAAAAATTAAGCAATATTCATTGTAGTTATACTACAATGGTTAAATTTTTATAGTATATCAGATGTAACATTAGCAAACAATTGAAAATAACCTATGCATGGGGTATTTTCTTGACATATAGAACTTCTGATAGGTATAAGTGTAAATCTAGCTGTCATACTAATGAAGTGTAATAGACTTTCTTTTAGTATACTTTGCAAAATCACCATGTAAAAACTAAACAAGAACAAAGTTTACAAATCATGCAAATTTATTTTCAAAATGCACGTTCTGTTCGCCAAACTTATGGAGCCCTTTATGAAGTTGAGGGTGCATGTAATGATGCATTTGAGCAGCTAATAGAAGCCTTCGACGCTGTAGACGTTAGTATGACAGGGGACTCGAATTTATCGAACCGACTTCATTCTCTGGAACTCGGTCTCTGCAAATGCTGAGGAAAGACCTTGGCCTACATTCATATAAAATCCAACTGGTAGAAGAAGTAGAGCCAATGGACGATCAATTGATTTTTTTATTTATCATGTCATTGAACATTATTTGAAGGAGAAATGGTTCTAACACGACGCTGTAACATGCCATACAGCGCGTGAGACCATCACTTTGCTAAGCCAAACGTTGGTGACCGAATTATCTCAAAAAATGGTAATACGAGTTCAATACAAAAACAGTATTACGGATTATTCTTGATCCGTGTGAGAAGAAGACATGACAAAAGAAGTTTTTATGGCTAAAGGCATGAAGCTTCAAACGGAATTTTCATTTGCGGTCAGTAGGAGAAGGCATAACAAAAATGTTTTTGTATGACCAAAGAGATAGTTAGTATACAGATGGTTCACGCTACTACGGATCAAGATAAATAATTTTGATCTTTAGAGATATGTATGTTTCCGATTTGTGAAAGAAGTGGTTTTTCGCCCTACATACTGAAAAAACTTAATCTACATTTTTATTAGCATTAACAACAATAAAACTTAAGTAGTAAACTTTAATGTTAAGGAGTTACTTTAAATAAGTTACATAAGTAAATAAACTCAACATATTTTTGTCGAGCTTTAGTGCCGTTTTCAAAGTACTTTGTAGACCTAAGTGTGAAATATATTACAAGTTAATATGCAATAGCGAAGCATTGCCGGGCCCACTAGTATACATATATATGAAAACTTATGTATAATTTTTTTCCTTTTTTGTAGACATGAAGGAAGAAGCTATTTATATTTTTGAACAAAATACTCACCAGACACATCCGTACACGATCGAACAATTTTAATATCTGCTTTGAGTCCCGTAATTGTATTAAATTATATGAAAAATAATTAAACTATATAAAAATTATATTACTTTTTCCCAAAAAAAAATTCCGGTGAGCCAGAGACATTTTTAAAAGGGGGCGTGGTACCCCCTATTCCACCTTGGATGTAATTCATACTGTACGATCAACATATATACCAAATCTCACCTTCATACCTCTGATAGTTCATGAGATATATCCATTCTAAGTTTCAGGTTATATGGGCGGTGCCACGCCCCTTTATCCAATCATAACCAAGTATAGCCATGGACTATTAGCAGGCCAACAGTACAACATTGGGAAAGTTTCATGACAATCGGTCTATTATTATGGCCGCTAGAGCGACTTTTTTAATAAGGGGGAGTGGCACCGTCCACTTTTCCAAAAGACGTGTAGCTTATGTCACTCAGTGATAACGTAGCATTCTAATAGTGAAAGAATTTTTAAAATCGGACAAGTAGTTTAATTAATCTCCATTTTTTGCGATTCTGCCCCTCTGTGGGTCGTATCAAATGATATATAACCTCATCCCTAAGGGTGATGGTATAAAAAACTTAATTTTCCTTTGCACCCCATGAATGAGGTATGGGATAGCTTCTCGCGTTTTTGTGAATTAACAGTTGTTATGTAGACTCCACTATGAATCCACATCGAAATTCGTGTCATTCTGCATGGCATCTGCAAAAGCTGACTCAGTTCTTTCATCGTATCCATTCTCATCCATTGCATTTCCTGTATAGCAGTAATGTGAGTCTTGTATTTGTCGAGGACATTCGCAAATTGAATGTAGGAACCAACTTCGGACGTATTCCTTAAATCATGATCCTTAAAACTTTTGCGGAAGATGTCAACATTTGGGGGTTTTGTTCGTTTTCTTCGGGTTTTCTTTAAAAATTTTTTTGTATTAGATGTGTGTCTTATTATGCCACCGCGCCCGTTTCTAACCACTAAGAAAGCCGTTGGTTTGAGTTTCGGTAATTCTATTTTCTTACATTTGCTACAACTGAACGAATGTTTAGGATACTTTCAGGATACTGTTGAGGATACTTTCGAAATCGCTATCATATTTATACCCTTACCCTATGGTAACACATAGAAGGAGTCCCTTCAGACCCTAGGTTTCTTTGAACCAAATTCGAATCATGACTTTTTAAGTTCTTTGAGTTATGTCCGTCTGTCTGTATGTCTGCCTGGCTGTCCGGCTGGTATGCACAATATCTCTATATAGACGCAACCAAATGTTTTGAAACTTTGCAGGAGTTAATATTTCCCCAAAACTACTTACGGTATTGAAAATGGACTACATGGCCCCGCCCCTACTGGTACCTCTCATACAAATATAACATTCTGACCACTTTTTGAATCGGGTAATAATATCAATACACCCAGCGCGATCATGTCCAAATTCTATATTTAGTAAAATTATAACAGGATAAAGTTTTAGAGAACAAAGTCTAGCTACGCCCATTTTGGTACCTCACATACCAATGTACCATTCCGCCCACTTTAGAAATCAAGTAATAATATCGATACACCCTACTCGATAGTGTCCAATCTCCGTGCTTAGTAATACTGAAGCAGCATCAAGTTTTCGAAAAAATCTGGAAGGCCACGTCCTTTCTGGTACCACTCCGCTCACTTTAGAAATCTATTAACACACCCAAAAAAGTTTGAATTTAAGTAACGTCCCTTCTGGTACTTCCCATACAAATCTACTATTCCGCCCACTTTAGAGATGGAGTAGTAATATCAATATACCCAAAGCGATCGTATCTAAATTCTGTATTTTGTTAATCTATAACAGGTTAAAGTTTTGGAGATAAAATGGGAAGTCTAGCCACGCCCCTTCTGGTATCTCCCATGTATATTGCCGTGTTCGCAGTCTTTCACATTACATCTGTACACACTTATTTGAATTTTTTTTTTGAAATTAGTAAAATGCTAATGTTTTATGCATGGAAATTATAAAGCTTAACAGTGTGCACATTTTCTTCAAAGAAATTTTTTTTCCAGGTCCTATGGTTTTCATGGTATAAGCAGTTAAAGTCGGTCTTTCACATTACAAATTTTAGAAGTCACTTTTGAGGTAGACAGATACTTTCTAAAAGTTCTGCAACGGGTTGTCCCCGTACATTTGGAGATAAAAGTTGAATAATAAAGAAAGGAAATTGCATTTCAACGGTTTAAAAATGTTGCTTAGAAACCTCAGTAGGACTAAAAATATCAAGTCTTTCACATTACATCGAAAGTCTTTCACATTACATCGTACAAATTTTTGCATTTAAAAACGATTTTAAGTGCTTATAAATGTTTCTTAAAGAAATTTTACAACCAAAGACCAATATTAGGTCTTGGGGCTAAGGGATCGTAATAAATATCATGGTTTGGGAGGTGGGGATAGAGCGATTTGTGACAGGTGGGACAAAACCATGTTTTTATCAGCTTTTTATGACAAAAAAAGGAAAGGTGTCAACAAATTCGAAAACATTATGACAATATTTAAGGGCGGCCCACACCTGGCCGTGTTCGCGAAAATTTTATTTACAAAAGACTCACGATCCTTTCTTGGCATTTCACTTTCCTTCAGTTTACGGGTTTCTCTCAATTTACGTATAGCTTATGCCCTCTTTCTTTTGAGTTCTTCATATTTACTATTCTTTTTTAGCTTTTCGATGTAATTTTTATTTTTTTCTGCACATGTGAGTGGATCCTACCAAAAAAAAATTTAAATAATATTTTTCTTTCAAGTGGTCTTTCTCATTACATACATTTGATGGCAATTTAAACTGAGAAACCAGCATTAATCTTCGAAAACACCACCCATTCCAGATATTAGGAACTCCTGCTCAGAAAAAGTTTTGTTTTCATAACAAAACACCAGCGTGCAATCATTGTAATTAAACTTTTCCAATTTTAGTCTGTCACATTACACCGAATTGCGCAGTTTTCATTGCCATCAAATGTGCATTTAAAAATTTTTTTTAATTTTTTTTTTTGCTTTCAACACTATAACAATTCTTTATCTATATATTGCAAAAGAAAACAATGCAATTTTCTGAGCAAAATAGGTTGTTTTTACCTTATTTTGTGAGCTATCCATTTTGTTTGAAATCTCAGTTTAAAGCTTACTACAAAAAACATGCTAGGGTTGCCACTGTTTTGCAATTTTCGACCAAAAACAGTGTTGCCAGATTTATTATACACTTCTTATATCATTCACACAAAATTTGTTTGTAAAAGTTACAAAAATGTTTTTCCCCTCAGGTTGACATTTTCGCGAACACGGCCATATGTACCACTCCCACTTTAGAAATCGAGTAATAATATCAGTATACTAGAGAAACTTGTGTTTTTCTGAGGGTGAGTGTATATGTAAGTCAGTTTTCCCGACTGAAATTTTCTTACCGCGGCATGATGGTTGTGATCGGCGGCCCCCGGCAGCAACTTCGCGGTAAAAGTCTTGTTAAAGCTTTTCAAACAGCTGGCAATCGGGTACCTCGTTAAACTGTATATCCCGTTCTGTGAGACTAAAAATAGAAGCGCATTAATTCACAATAATGCAAACAGCTCTTCTATTTCTCGTTCATGGTATGCAAAGAGAAAATAAGTTTTAAAGTGTTCAACGTTTCAGGTCCACTGGTAGTATTCTTGGCCGCTGAGTTTATGCAAGCGCCTATGCACCACAGCTTAGAGTACTTACATTTACACATAGTAGTTGTAGACAAAGCAATGGAATAATCCTAAGATCTTTAAAACTTTCGATAGAAATTTTCTATTCCACATCATAAATGTACAAATATTCCGTTTGTCACACTTTAAAAAGCCCTTGAAGTCCTTACATTTAGAATTGAATGTACAACCACGATAATAATATGCGCGGATATACAATCGACGAGACGATAATTTATAGAAATTTTGTTTGTGTTTGATACTGCGTTAAAGCTGTGCGAACTTAAATATAAAGTCATAACTTTTGTTCACTCATAGCAAATTAAATATTTCTAAAGCTTTGGAATAATTCCAGTCATAGTATATTTATTACATTGTTGTAATATCACATGAAGGTCCTCTCTGGCTAAACAATTTATAAACCCAAATTAGAATTTATTCATTGCATTTGCATAATTTCTGCGCAATTCCATACTTAAAACCCTTAAATAAATATACTTAGACTTTTGTCTATCGGCGGCGACCATCCATTGTTTTCAATCGACAAATTAGTTGGTGCTGTTATTGTAACAAAAAAATATGCAACAAACTACATTTCAACTTATATGTAGTACATATGAAGTTGGTAGTGTTTTGTGTCTGTGCAAAGTTGATTATTTTGAATTTGTTTGTTTGCTGTTGTTGTTGTTTACCTTATTGTTTGTATTGACCTTACTTTCGGTTATCGTTTGTTACAAACAGCAGACATGGAAAAACAACGTACGTATGATGACAACAATGACTCACCTACACACAAAAACAAGTCGTCATTGTAAGGGTAACATAGTACTCATACGAGTGTAAGAAGGATTGTAAGTTAGTAGTACTATGAGTATAATACCAGTACAACTTGCACATATGGAGGGGACACTGCTATAAAATGACATGACATGTGTTAGTACGTATGTATGGGTACAATATCCTGGGCCACTCTCACTTTTTGTGTGTGTGTGTGTGTGTGTTGTAACAATGTGTATGGGTGCATGTACTATATCTTTGTTTTTGCAGGATGACATTGTTTGTTTAGTTTGTTTAAAAAATAAAAGTTATGAAAAAAAAGAGCAAGCAAGAAGTAAAAAGAAAGGCAAATGTGCATTCCTTTGGTGCGGGATAAAAGGAAGCCCGATAGGAAATGAAAACCGGATGTAGTAGCAGTGCTGGACAGTTAACATAATAAAACAAAAATGTAGTGGTAAGATTTCTCTAACGTCCGTTGCGAATGAATTTGTCAGTATGGATGTATTTGAGATTATCGATGGGTCAAAGCAATATAATTTCGTTAGTGTCATGTTCGATCATTCTTAAAATATTTAATGTTAAAATTTAAGTCTTCTTAACATTGATTGGTTTGTATTGAGCGACGGCTTATTAGAACTGTGCCTCTCTTATGTTTAAGTTGGAGACTCAGAAACTTTAAAGGAATGTATTTTCGAACTTTTCAGTAATAATGCTTCTTATACTGAAGATATCATATTCAAACATCAATTGGAATGCGTAGAAAATAATCTTAAGCGCTATGGTGTTTTGAGCTCCGTACGTTGTTTGTCTTACCAAGTTTGGATAACAACGCCTTAGCCTAGTCCATCCGACGCCGTCTCTTCCGCCCAAGCATTACACAGTGCATTTTTGAAGTATATACCAAAACTAAAAAAATTCCCAAAGGACTTGGCCCCATCACATCGAAAATTTTTTTATTGGATACTCCAATATTTTCACCCCAACTCGATTTTTTGACCATTTTAACGGAGTCCATATTTCATAAACCGTTCAAAATTTTTTTTATTTTGTCTTCGGCAAATTTGTAGATCTAAACCAGAACAAAAAAAGCCTCAAACAGACCGACCCAAAAAAATTGAATCTAGTGCATGAAAATTGCAAAAATATGGGAAAAAGGATATTTTTTCATGATGTTTTTACCATAAAATTTATTTCGTTGTATTCCGTGGCGTATGATTTACGGGGGAAATACTTATGATAATCATAATTTTATGGTGAAAAATAGCATTTTTTTCCCCATATTTTTGCAATTTTCATGCACTAGATGCAATTTTTTTGGGTCGGCCTATTTGAGGCTTTTTTTTGCTCTGGTTTAGATCTACAACTTTGCCAAAGACAAAAAGAAAAAATTCTGAACGGTTTGTGATATATGGACTCCGTAAAAATGTTCTAAAAATCGCGTTGGAGTGAAAATATTGGAGTCTCCATAATAAAATGTTTCGATGTGATAGGGCCAAGTCCTTTGGGAATTTTTTTAGTGTCCAAAATTGTCTGATGACCAAGCTTTTCATTGAAGGAGAGAAGAGACAGATATTCTAATTGTTACTTAATCTCTCTCTGTTTGAGCTGACCAAGTCAGAAATAAATAACACAAACTTTTTATTTTTTTAATAAGAAAAATTAAAAAACGAGTGGCCAAGCTGGGATTCGAACCGGCGCCCATAGTGGACTCCTCTTCTTCCTTATCATTGCAGCTTCTACAAAAATTGTTGTAAGCGTAAGCGTGTTTACCAACCGGCTAGTGAGCGGTTAGTACAGCTATGATGTTCCTTAGGCGAACTCTGGACAGGTTCAGCACAAATCGTGTCCTCTGTATATCCTTTGTAGGTCAAATTTGGTCGCCGTGCAAGTGAGTTCTCTCATCCATCTTTTCTTAGCAATTAAGGGATCCCTCTATTTGCTGTTTCCCCTTGTGAGAGGGACACCAATGAGACCGTAAACTTCGCTCGAGCTCACGGTTGTGGCGGCCCTTGCTAATGTATCGGCTCTTTGGTTACCATATACATATGTCCTCATGTCCTAGAACCCATGTGAGGGTAACCGTCAAATGTCTCGCTATATCCTCAAGAAGCGATCGGCATTCTCGAACAATTTTCGAAGTGGTGTACACGTTCTGCAGGGATCTGATAACCGCTGCACTATCAGTAAGATGAATGAATGTTGCCGCCCAATATCCCACATTTCTGAATTTTCTCTAAGGTTATTCTAATGGTCGCTATTTCGTCCTGCACTATGCTACAGTGATCCAGTAGTTTGATTGATAGTTGCAAGTTCAACTTCTCCGAAAGGATTTCACAGCCTGCTATTTCCTTTAAATTCGAATCGTCCGTGATAATTGGGATGACATCCTCCCCAAAGTTTGTGGCATTATCATTATCATAATAGTAGAACCGAGATGTTCCTTATAAAACTCGGATTGAAGACAGGTTCTGGTATGGTGCAATCCGTGCAATCAGCTCACATCGTTTAGGCCCAGAATTTAAGCATGGCCATAATTCCTGTGCATCCATGCTTTTGTGGCATCTAAAAGCTTTGCTTCTATTTTCCACGCCCCAATGTCCATGTAACCAGTTTAGGATCGTAAACAGTGCTTTAGTTAAAGTAGTTCTAAGTGCTTTTGTTATCATGATTGCTACCGGTCTCATAAGTGTTCGAATTTCAGTCTTTGGGACGCTCTATCTAGCGCCCGCCACCAGACTGCCGATCCGTAGAATAAGATGGGTTTAATAATTGGGTTTAATATGTGTCAATCGTTTCCTCTATAATGTTGTCTAATATGTTGCATCCTTTACCTCAGACAATACCCGACATTCTTCATTGTACTACGATGTGTCTGATAGTGCCTTTTCATATACAAGTACTATAGAATGTGCTATGTGCTGCTGCAATAGGCTGGGAACATCGATGCTAGTGTCGTTCGTTTGCAGTAATTGAGTGAGTTGGGTAAAAAAGGCATTGGCTATCTCGGTGGTATGCGGCCTTGTGCTGTCTAGCTTACTTTGTGTTGGTTTAAGCCCGTTTTAAGCCCAATGCTTAATGTCGTGCACCACGCATTATACGCACGTCCATTAGGGCGTTTCACAAAAAAAATTTTGCAACTCTTGAAGCGGAATATTGAAGCTTGTGATCTAAAAGAATTTCGAAAATTTTTTGGGATTTTTTGAAGATGGGTATGGGGTCGCTGAAATTGATTTTATCAAAAAAATGAGGTTATGGAGAAAAAAATTGTATATAATTTTTTTCTGGTGCTTTTTGTTCATACAACTAAACAATTCTCTTCGTTAGGATCCGATCCCACGACAAAAAAAATATTGGTCTGAAAAATTATTATATTATGGACCACTTTGATAGTCTCTAAAGTGAAAAATTATTTTTCCTAGATTTCAAACCTCAATAACTTGAAAAGTTTTTAACATTTTTTCAAGATGTAAAATGCGTTATAAAGATAATTTAGATACCTTTATTTTGGTATATATAAGTTTATATCTTACTTGTGAAAAATGTTGAAAAAAATAAAAAATAGACAAAAAAAATTATTTTTTGTTTTTAAATTCACACTATTTGAATTTTAAAATATTTGAAATAGGCCCTTTTTAAAATGTAACAAAATTCATAATCCATAATTTTGCAACCTCAACTTTTTTGGGAAAATTATGATGATTTTGTTTCTTCAAAGAAAAAACTAGAAAAACTATGTGTTGTAAATGATTTATCAGAATGAGGCGTGGCGTCGGCTACAATATATAACAAGAAAATTGCAAAGAATGAGGATGATTTTCAAAACTTATTGATTAGAGTTTATAACAATCAAAAAATTATACCTAATGTTAACAAAAATGTCATTGAAAAAGCTCTTAAGAAACCAATTTGAAAATATTTCCACAGTTGTTCCACATTTAATGGTTAATGTATTGCAATTTTAGATACAAATTTACTTTTTAATTTTAATTTGTTCATTAAATATGTTGATTTTGTTTATTTAACATCTTTTGATTTTGTATGGGAATACAAATATATTGATGAATTTAATTTTTGATATTTTTATTACAGCAATGTTTCTTAGATATTTTTTTAACTTAACCAAGAACGAAACATATCGAAATTCTTTTAATTTTCATAAAATTTGATAAATAAAAAAAAAATTCTCAAACTTTAATTTTTTCTCATATTTTTCAAACAAGTAAAAATAAATCTATATGCCGAATGAAAGGTAATTTAAAGACCTTTCCAACGCATTTTACATCTTGAAAAAATGTTGAAAACTTTTCAAGTTATCGAGATTTGAAATCTTGTAAAAATAATTTTTCACTTTTAAGACTATCAAAGTGGTCCATAATATAATAATTTTTCACACCAATAATTTTTTTGTCGTGGGATCGGATCTATACGAAGAGAATTGTTTAGTTGTATGAACGAAAAGCACCAGGAAAAAATAATATACAATTTTTTTCTCCATAACCTTATTTTTTTGATAAAATCAATTTCAGCGACCCCACACCCATCTTCAAAAAATCCAAAAATTTTTTCGAAATTCTTTTAGATCACAAGCCTTAATATTCCGCTTCAAGAGTTGCAAAAATCGCAAAAAACGCGTTTGGTGAAACGCCCTAACGTCCATGGCCCTTGATACATGCGGTCCATCGATTACACAAGGGAACAAAATTGAACTTTTTGAGTGTTGTTTGGAATTCGATAGCTGTTTTTTACTAATTTGGGGTCGCTGATTTCAAATATAATCTCCATTTTTCTCCATCAGCTCGAATTTTTAAGTTACAGGTACTAATCGTATTTTCGACTTTTTTCTAAAAAATTATAGTTCAAAAAATCATAATTTTTTTTTCATAAGCCGGATTTTATATCGTTGTTACCTTTGAAAAAAATCAAATTTTTTAATATTACAAAAAAAAATGACTGAGTAACGGCTGTTTTATTCAAAAAAAAAAAAAAAATTAATTACACAAAAAATTACACATTTTAATTTTATTCACGCTGAAAGTTAATCGGTTCGGGGCAAATTGTTATTTTTATTAGCTTTATTGAATATCATATTAAGATAGCTTTCTAAAACATGTATGTACATAATAATCGATTGAAAATTGAATGAGTTATGCTAAATTCGGTGATAACAGATTTTTCGCAATTTTTTGTTTTTACCCAAAAAAAATTAAAATTTTGTATTTTTAAAAATCATGACAAATTTGCAAATTTATTTATAGTTTAATTTATAGTTTTGCCTCCTATTACAATATTAATTAACAGACCAAATTTAATTAATCGGCAGGTTTCAATTCGGAAGTTAAGGAAGAAATATTAATTTTCCAAAAATAGGTAATTTTGTATGGGAGGTACCAGAAGGGGTGATCCGATATAGTGCAAATTCATTCCTGATTTATATTTTCATAACCGTAAAACTTCCGCATAGTTTGACTGAATTCAGTGCACTTACAAAAAAGATATGTATGTAAGACTATTGGGGTGAGTTCGGTCATTTGTATGGGAGGTACCAGAAGGGGTATGGCAACGCTTTCGGTTTTTCTAGGGTTTGTCTACTTTTGCAAGATAAATAAACTGACCAAATTTCAATATCCTCCGGTAGTCTGTTTGGCAGCTATCGAAGATATATTAATTATCCAAAAATAGGTAATTTTGTATGGGAGGTACCAGAAGGGGTGGGGCTATTCCGCCCATTTACAATACCATAAGTTCGTTTCGAAAAATATTAATACTGATAAATTTTCATAACGATCCGTTAAGGTTTGCTCGAGTTACACTTTCACAAACATATTAATAAATGTTATTTTTGTATGGAAATCGTGATTTTTGTAAATTTAGTTATCTCAGTAAATTGTTGACAAAATCAAAAGTTGTGCAGATATTTTAATGAAATAAAGCTCATTTGATTCACACTATATTAAACTAAATGTTTTAAGACAAACACTGTGATTTTTGTTGCAATAATTTTTTTTATGAATTTTTAAAAAACAAAATTTTTTGTTTTATTTTTTAAAACTACAACGATATCTCTGAAACTACTAAGCCAAATTAAAAACAATGTAGGCACGGATTAAAGATAATTTTGTTGACGAGTTTAAGTTTTTTTTTTTAATTGAATATGGTGAACCGTTTTCAAGTTATTTAAATATTTGTAGCGGAAGTGCCTTAGTTATGGACATAACGGTATATCGCGAAAAGTCGAGCTGATATTCAGTTCTTAAACAACAAATACCTTGTTCCCTTGTGTTATCACGTGATCTGTTTGATTTATCTTCTTTTGTTTAGCGGATATTCATGTTGTCTGTTGATATCTTTTTATGGCACTAGTTACATACAATGTTATCCACCGACCCGAGGTTAATCATACTAAATCCGCTATCGGAAGTGTTTCTGAGTGTTTAACCTATTGCAGCGTTAAAATATTCTAGCAAAATCTAAATGTCATGGTTAGGATAGCGGTCGTGTTGAGCTTCAGAAGTACCTACACCCTAAGGCGTATCGATGCTAGCATGCCATTTAAGTTACTTATCACAGTTGCTACCATTGAATGGACCCGTGAATTCATAATCCATCGAACGGTGAAGGTGCTCTAAAAAAAATCTCCCCCTATCCTCATACCTTCCTTATACATAGGTAAATCTAAACTACCCACATAAGCGTACGAAAAATTTCATCAAAATCTGCCAAAGATATAAGATTAATTAAATACGTTTCTTTTCCAAAAATCCAAATATTTCTTAAAATGATTTTAATTCAGTTTTTTTTGCAGAATTTTTACTTATACGCGAAAGTTTACACTACGTGTAATATGAATGTGGGTTACACCTTACTACTGACCCATATAAATTTATAAATTTTTTTGTTTAAGAGACAGATTTTTTGTAACAAAAATCTATTATTTTTCTATAATATGTCTAGAATTTCTCTTTAAGACTTCTATGTTGTCACTTTGCTGCAGTGTCCTTCTGATTTCATTTCACACTAGTAAATAAATCCCTTACTCTGGACGCCAGAAAACTATGAACGTGCTCATCATCGTCTATATTTAGAATGTGCGTGTCACAGTAGTCATCAAGTATTTTTTATTTTTTTCACTTCAAAAAATTTAAATTCCTTTGAGGACATTCTTTATTTTTTTCTAGTTGTTCCCGTTTGTACCATGTTAACAATATTATTATTTGTTTATGGTAATCTCTGCTTTGCATTCTTTTGGTTTTACTTTGTGTTCAGCGGCAAACAACACAAATTGTCCTGCAACAACAACAACAACATTTGGTCTCTTTGAAATGTTTTTGAGTAATGATTTGGAATAATAAGAAAGCAACAACTGCAAGAAGTGGTGAATTCCGTTGGTCGTATATTTACCATTCGCACAATTCGCAGCGACGCATAATGTGCTGAGAGCAGGACGATGGCAAATGGATTATATGAACGAAGACAGAAAGAGAGCGTAAAGCTGTTAAAGCTATGTGTTGCATTTGCAATGTTACCGATACTATGGTTAAGTGGTGACTTTAAAGGAAATTGTCGAAAAAATCGAGAGTAGGTACTGCTTGGCGATCAAACTTAACTGGTTTAAGCTTAATTTGAATAAATCATTATTCAAATATTTCAAAGTCAATTGCTGTCGAAAGTTTCTAACAAAGTGGATGAACTAATAACCAAACGGTAATATATGGATAACAATTTAAGTTAGGCCATTAAGTTGTGGGTTAATCTTTTGTTGTAAGTCATAACGATATAGGGGGGGGGGGGTATATACTGAGGCAGAGCCTATCAAACACGCATGGGGAATATTGGGTTTATTATGTGTAACCCATTTAGTTTTTTTGTTCGTTTGTTTGTTTCCCACAAATTGTGGGAAAATTATAGAAAAATTTTCACAAAAATTTTATGTAGATTCATGTAGAATCGCGTATTCTCCGTACATTGTCATCCATTCAGTGGTAGCAAATGTGAGAAGGCTCAATGTCGAGTAAACTAAATGGCGTCCTAGGGTGAAGGTAATAGAAGTTATTTAAGCTTAACACAACTGTTCTCTTATTGGCGTTGACAGACCCAAGAACTAGAATCGCAAGCGGTCAACTTTTAAGTCACTCAAAACTTATTATTATGAAATCAAATAGATAAGCAAAGCCAAAAATATCACCAACCCTACCTCAAACGTTGACGACTTCAGTAAAGTTATAAGGACCATAATGTAAGGATATGCATCTGGAATGTCCGAACGCTCTACAGAAATGTTGCCTCTATCCCATTGGTGGATGATCCCGACAATTACAAGGCTGACATCACCGCCATACAGGTAATGAGATGGACGGTATAGGGATGCACACGACAACAGAACTGCGACAACTTTTACAGCTGACATGCAGACAGGCACGAATTCGGTTATAGATTCATAGTTGAAAGGAGACTTAGATATCTGGTCTTGCGGTTTAAACCTGTAAGTGACTGTCGGCATCAAGGCGATTTCTATACACGCCCCAATGGGACCCAAAGATAAGGACGCTAAAGATGCATTCTATGAGAGCCTGCAGAAAATATTTGACACCTATGACCTGGTCATGACATCAAAATTGTTCTAGTTGATTTTAATACTAAAATAGGAAGGTATAATGCCCTTGGTTCAGCAGTCGCAGAATTAAGTCTACCCGGCAACACCTTCGATGACAGATTCAGACTGGTTTGTTATGCCTGCGTGATGCCAAAAGCTCTCGTAACCGCAATTCGCATATTCCAAAAAACATTCTTTATTACTGCTAACAAACGCCACTAGATGTTCCTGACAAACAGTGGCAGCATATTGGCCATTCTACGGTCAGTGTCGCAACGACCGTTCGCTGAGAAAAGTATTGGCAGGACGAACAAAAAAAAACCAGTAAAAAAGTTTTAGTCGTGAAAACCGACTTACATATATCCTCACCCTCAGTAAAACATAAACTTTTCTAGTATATTGATATTATTACTAGATTTCTAAAGTGGGCGGAGTGGTATATTTGTCTGACAGGTACCTGAAGGGGTAGACTTCCAGATTTGTTGTCCAAAACTTAATCCTCATTTAGCTTTACTAAAAACGTGTTGGGTGTTTTAATAATATTAATCGATTTTTAAAGTGGGCGGTATCAGATGGGTATGGGAGGTATCAGATGGGCCTTGGCTAGACTTCCAGATTTTTTCTTCAATACTTTATCCTGATATAGCTTTACCAAATAAAGAATTCGGGGTCGCGTTAGGTGTATTGATATTATTACTCGATTTCTAAAGTGAGCGGAATAAAAATTGTATGGGAGGTACCAGAAGTGGCCCATTTGCCATAAGTAGTTTTGGGGAAATATTACAGCGTGCAAAGTTTCAAAACATTTGGTTGCATCTTTCGAAAGTTATCGTGCGTACCAGCCGGACAGACGGACATGGTTCAAACGATTTAAAAAGTCAGGAATCGTATTTGGTTCAAAAGTTACTCCTTCTATGTATTACACTTTGGGTCGTATCAAAAAATATATATATCCTTCTACCCGTAGGGTGAGGAGAATAGTAGAGGGACAAATGGCCTCATCGAAAGAAAAAAGCGTCTTTGGAGAAAAAAGGGTTGAAAAAGTAATGGTAATGAGGCGATGCCCGAAAAACGGGTATCCCCACTTGTAAGTTAGCACATTTTTCTCATGTCACGGGGGCCATTAGAACTACTACAACTAAGGCTTGGGCCACACTGGTGTTTGGTAGGCGCGCGTTTTCAAGAGCTTTCGTAGAAGTATACAGAATCAAATGGGGCAGGCCACACTAGCGTTTTTTTATCGCCCGTTTTGAAAAGCAACGCGCGTCTTAGAAAAACTCGGCGTTGAGTTTGTAGAACGCTCTTGTTTTCAAAACCTCAAATGTACAATAAAAGTACTTCTAAGTATTTTCTTGCATTTTGATTTTATTTATTAAAGTGGCTCGCTACGTGCTCTTTTTCTAAAAATTGGCTCTTGGCTCGCGATCTAAGGAAGAAAAGTGCTTATGGGCCAATAAAAGTACTTTTTGGTTCAACAGAAAGTACTTTGTAGCGAAAAGTACATAAAAAGTACATTTTGGTACAAAAAAGTACTTTACGCATCATAATAGTGCTACTGGGCAAATAAAAGTAATTTTTGGTACAATAGAATGTACGTTGTACCAAAAAGCACATTAAAAGTAATTTTTGCTACAAAAAAGTACTCTGGTTCAAAAAGTTTTATACAACAGAAGAGTGCTTGTGGCCAATAAAAGTACCTTTTGGTACAAAAAAGTACTTTAGTACAAAATAAAGTACTATGTACCAAAAAGTAGAATAAAAGTACTGTTTAGTATTTTCTTGCATTTGGATTTTATGTATTGACGTGGTTCGCGAGCTAAGGAGGATACGAACCCAATACGAACCCTGATTATGATATTACCGGGCTTAGGAAGCATTCCCAAAGTATCATTTGAAACGACCCAAAAGTGCAACACATGAAGGAGTCATAGACCCTATGTGTCTTTGAACCAAACTCGATTCATGACTTTTTAAGTCGTTTGAGCCTTGTCCGTCTGTCTGTCAGACTAATACGCACGATTACTTTCGAAAGACGCAACCTATTGTTTTGAAACTTAACATGGGTTAATATTTCCTCAAATTACTTACGGTATTTGCAAATGGGCTACTTGTCCACGCCCATTCTGGTACCTCATAAACAAATGTGTCATTCCGCCCACATTAGAAATCTAGTAATAATATCAATAGAACCAACGCGATCGTGCCCAAATTCCTATTTAGTAAAGCTATAACAGGACAAAATGTACCATACCGCACACTCTAGATATCGTGTAATAATATCAATAGAACCAACGCGATCGTGCCCAAATTCCGTATTTAGTAAAGCTATAGCAGAGTAAACTTCTGAAGAAAACAGTGGAAGTCTAGCCACGCCTCGTCTGCTACCTCCCATACAAATATATCATTCCGCCCACTTTAAAAATCGGGTAATAATACCAACACACCCAATGAGTGAGGGTATTTATCAATCAGTTCACCTGACTGGAATTTCTGTACTGGTGAAACGTGGCTATATACAACACTTATAACAATAAGGCAGCTCGAAAGAAATTTTTTATTAAGATTATTTTTTTTAATATTCGTCAACTATGTCATAGCGTACAATTGTCGAGTCTACTTCGAGTTCTTCATAAATTCTAGAGAATTTTACAACATGCTAACAGATTTCATACGAATTCCTTTTAATGCAAGCCAATTTCCTTTAATGCTAATCGATACGCTTGACAACCCTTAAAACTCCCCATAGCCGACTTGAAATTGTCTAAATTGCTCTTATGGTACTACAATCAAACTCTTAGCATACATAAATAGCTCTCTTCACCAGGTGGTGAATATTAATATCCTTTACAACACACACACATACACATTCACAAACTATCTTTACTCACTACTCACTCAGAGCTGAACAGTTGAAACACTTGTTCACATTTCACAATCCATCAGTCCGTCCTCAGAGTTCACAAACTACAGACGTGGTCAAAGAAGCAAAACCAAAAAGAAGAAAATACGAAAACGAAATTGCAACAAAACAAAACGTAACATAATACAAAACCAACAATAATAAAAGCTACAAGAAGTTAATGAAGTTGTAAAACAAAGCAAAGAGTAAAAGAAAAAATTGGCAACAAAATTTCATAATCAAAAAGAGAAAAAAAAGAGAAATTACTTAACAAAAATTGGCTTTAAAGTATTTAAATTGCAATTAAATAAATTTTAGGAAAATAAAGCTAACACGTATGCATTTGTGTGTGAGTGAGAGTGAAAGAGAAAGTGTATAACTGTATTAAAAATTTAATGGAAAATGTGCAATAAAGTGGGCAAAGCTGCAGCACCAGAAAAAGAAGTAAATAAATGAAGTAAAATCAACATCAATACGTTGGTGTTGTGTAATCCAACAGAACCAAAAAGAAATATGTACAAATAAATATAATACCACAACAATTACGATATACGAATTCGAGTTGTGTTTAAAGTCACCAAAAGAAAGTAAAAGTTGTTTAAGCTAAAGAAACGACAAATAAAAATCGACAAGATGTGAAAGTCACACGAAATACCAGTAGTATTTATTTGGCGTCAGACGCGGCGGCAGACTACGACCGACCCGAAATACTAAATGCCAGAAAGCAACACACACACACACACTTGCACAGGACATTACACACATACTTTAGTCAAACGCAAAGCAAAGAACTTTCGTTAGTTGAATTTTTCCCCCATTAGCAAGTGTGTGAGCGTGTGTGTGTGAGTGTAAGGTCTTTTCGTACAAGTATTCAGTCTTTTATAACCATGGAATGACATAGTTTTGCTGTACTCCATTCCCCATTTCTTTGCTCTATGACAAGAAGCAAACACACACACACACATACACAAAAACAAAAAAAAAAACAAAAAATAAAACATGCGGCGACGACAACGACTGAACGCGTAATCATATGGTTTGTCCTTGATGTCGTCATTAAGTCTCTCTAAACTATGTGAAAGTCCAAATAGTACTCGTAACAAATCTGAATTGAAAGTGAAAGTTATTATTGAACAAAAGTCAACAAGAACATCAAACATTTACGAGATTCACCACCACTGACGACGATGATAAGAATACGTACTACACACACACACACACTGGCATAATAATCATTAGCATATATATTAATCATACGCTCTAGTGGTTTTCATATTAGCTTTGTAATTTGATCGATTTACAAGTAATCATACGCCCTAGTGCATGGTGTTGGGTGAATAATATACATAATTGTGGAAAATTTATCAATTTATCAATTTTTAGTAACACACAAAATTTTTTTGACGACAATATATCGTCCCCTTAATATAACAATAGTGTATGTGCTCATACACTATTATTTTTTTTATTGCTTATTTAGAATCTCCACCATTGATTCTATGCCTGGTTAAAAATCTACTTCCACAAAATGCTTAAAAAGGTCATTGGAAAATATAGTGTATAATTTCTTCTTCGAAAATTAAACTTTAAGCTAGATTTTCTCAAAACACAAAAAAAATTATACACTATTGTTTTATTAAGGGGACGATATAATAGCAAATATTGTAGTTAATAGTTAAAATTATCTTGGCAACTTTTTGAGTACAAGAATTGAGGGGCTTGCAGCAACAACGAGTTAACTCCATTTTTAGGCCGAACAGAGTTAACAACCGTTTCTTGGGGGGAAAAATCATTCTTCCGTTTGGTTCAACAATGATTTATCTCCCCCATTGATAGTTCTCAAGGTATCCGCTAGAAAGAGTTAACTCTTTCATTCGTTTGGGGCAACATGGAGTTAACTCCAGGAGCTGACTCTATGTTACTTGGCCGGCCTCCAAACGACTGATCCCTCTGCTAGTTGAACATTCGCTTTTATAGCCGTTTAATGCGTATTGCAGTAAGTGACTTTCCCGATTTTCGCCACTTTGCTTTTACTTACCCTTAATGGTATTCCCTAATAGTTGCGGGTATGGCAACACTAAATTCCCCAATTTTCTATAAGATTGTCCATATTTAATGCTTCCTTACTTTAAAAAGAAATTAATTTTCAATTATTTGGGCCAAAAAGGAGTTAACTCCAGAACAAAATTGACTCTAGAATTGCGAATTTTACGAATATCTAAATGGAATTTGACCAAAGCATGTAGTGGTACGTGAAAAATAATAAGGCAATGTCACAGACGATTTAAATGTATCCTCTATTTTTGAACATTTTTTTTTATATTCCAAGCAGTTATAAAAATTGGAGTTAACTCGTTGTTGCTACATATTTCGATATTTAATAATAATGATGTGGTAAAGAAAATCTCCGATATTATCCAATATTATCTAATAAGGGAAAAAAATTTAAATAATTAAAAATGGATTTTTTTCTGAGAACCGGTTTTGAGGCAGACTTCGTCCTGCAGTGCAGTAGAAATCTAATAACGATTGGTTTATTACTTTGGCCTCTGAAATATTTAGATTTAAAGGCCGACGTTTTGCCGGACAAATTCTGTACTTCATATATATAAAACACTAGCTGGCCCAGCAAACGTTGTTCTGCCATACAACTTCGACCCAGCAAACATATAATCTCCAGGAGTATAGTATAACACAATTAGTTCAAGTTTTAATGTGATTTATTTGAATTTATTCGAAATTAGTGAAGAGCGATCTGATTAGCAATGTTTTTCGATTTGTTTTCCGGCGTAAAAACAAACAATGAAGACGCGAACAGACAACGTACGGCTGATCTTGTGAAAAGCAACGAAATTGGAGATTGATCCCATAAACTTTCATTGATGGGTTTTGCGATTTATTGATTGTCATTGCAAAAGCCAATAGAATGGGGAGGTGAAATCGCTTGAATTTGGAAGAGAAGATCGCTTAGAATAATAGGAATTCGTGGGATAAGGATTTCCTCTCCTTGGAATTTGCCCCTGATGAACGTCGCTTTAATCACATTGATGAACAGTTTCTTGATCGACAAACGCATACCGTTGCACAATTTAGGATGATTCAGATTCCCCAACATGCTTATGATCGATCCCACCATCAGTTGTAAATTATGCGGCGGAGTTCCTGACACATTTTAAAAAATCAAAAATTCTGTTGGATAGTTGGTCGCCTCATTCTCGTTGGTCACACTGTCAACGGATTTGTATGAATGCAGTTCTCCATCGATTCGACTTTGAATAATAACTTTCAATCTATCGACGACCTAATTCTACGCTGTTAGTATGTCCCGCTCACTTATCCAATCTAGGTTTTTATAATTTTTTGCAATGCCGGGGAAAACTTTGGTGATGAGTTCCTCCTTTGACGATGTAAACTCGAAAAAATTTCTCGGGAACGTCATAAATATAGTTGAAACATCAACAGGAGTTTGGCCATTACCAAGGGCCAGTAGCTGTCTTGAAAATTCGGTAACACAGAAATGACGATTTCAGGCATGAGTTAATTTCATAAGCAGCAGTAGATTTTGGGATGACGGGAAGCGTTTGACGAAAATACTATAGCCACACCAAATCATCTCGAATCACCTCGTTAATCCTTAATCGTTCGGTCAACACCCTCCAAAACTCGTTTATGTGCCATCGTGCATTCATCCCAAATGATGATTTTGCATTCTCGCAGCAATTTCGCTGCATATTGGCTTGTCAACCGTGAGAAGATTCATCAGCAGCTTCAAAGCGGAATGTGCAGTTCGACCGCGTTTCAACAATGTGGCAGAATTACCAGCGGATGCAACAGCTAACGGAATTTGCCATCTTGACCAAATGTTGCCAGAATCACAGAAATGACGAATGTCTTGCCTGAGGGAGCTTTGAGAAAGTAAATGCCTCCCGTTCCATCGTCAACAACGTTCATCTGCGTTCATCACGTTCGTTTGCTCGGCATTCAATGGCGGCATATTTTTTCGGACTCTTTCAGTCAGCTCATCTCGATCAATGCTTGATTTCGTTGCAATTCGCGATTGAATGCATCGTGCATCAAACGATTTGACGCTGGTATTCCAATTTCGACAGTAGACTGCCGCACATGCGCATGTTTTCGATCAGAAGTTAATTTCAAGATCGAAATTCGAACTTAAATGGAGAACGAAAAAAAAGTGATGACTTGTAAACAAACCTTTTGTTTTATTGCCCATTTTTAAATTGAGGTGATAGCCATCCTCTCCACGACAGAACATCAACAGGTATTGAAGTGCATCATATGACCGATGAGTCATGCCTCAGTTGTCTACCATCCCGACGCTTCAGAACAATATCGCGTGATTCCACATTCTTCCCAACAATCACCACTGCGACTTCATTTATAGTAGAAGCATTGCATTGTCCTGCATGGCAACCAGAGGGTCTTTTGTCTGCTCTGATAATGATTTTGTGGTCGTCGGAATGCATTGTATTCAATGCGGTTTTGAACAATCGCACCAATGCGTTGTTCTCATGCAGAAAATTTTTGAAATTGTTCGATCATTTCGTGATTAATCTTTTAACATAATAATCCCAAATTTTCCATAACGAATTTTCAACCTTTACGTCGACAGAAATCATTAAATCAAGCGATACAGTGCAAAATTTAGTCAAATTTTAAACAAAAATGCAATTATTGATTTTTATCAAATCAAGCGATACAATGCATTTTGTAGAAAAAATCCAAGTTTTTCCAGAATTTTCCGAGTTTTCCACGAAAAATTTATCTATTTATCCATTCGAAAAGTCATTTTGGAATAATTATCCGAAATTTTTCACAGTTCCATCGTCCAAATGTATAAAATCATACTATAAAATGCAGAGTTTCGTCGAAAAAACAAATTCAAACGTTTTGAAATTTTCCGGAATTTTCCACATTTTTCAATAAACATTTTCCATTTTTCTATTCGAAAAGCCATTCTGTAACAATTGCTCACAAAATTCCATACAAAAAAGCAATTTTCGATTTTTCCAATTTTCGGACTTTTTCGGACAATTTTTCCAAAATTGTCTTTCACATAAACCTTCTCCAGGCAATAACAAATAAAAGTTCGAGCAAAATCGGCCCAGCTTCTCAATTGATGAAATACTATACATTTTTGCCACCATTTTTATATATATAGAGTACTATAGATTATTGTTAGAATTGCTAAAATGTATCAGCAGTTACGTCCATGATTTGATAAAAACTTACTTATTTAAAGCCGATTGTCTGACATATATCTATGATAGCACTTCGCCCCTTTTTATACCAAGGAGAAAGAATTTCCAAAAATCCCTTAATTTGGCTCAACAACACTATTAACCTTTTGATCTGGGTGATAACCAGGGCAAACGGAAATATGCCCTAAAACTCGTGTATAATACGCATAAAATATGACCTGAAAAATGGCAAAATATGACATTAAAATCAACAAAAACCTGCTCTAAAAAATTAATGTCACATAATTTTTTTCATATGAATTAGAAATATTTTTATTTAAAGTAAAAAAAAAACAGCTTAAAAAAACAACAATATTATTTTATATTCAGACTTTGTAAGTGTTTTCGGCAAATTGACATACATAAATATTGAGTAAGTAAAATAAAATAGAAAGAAATATTAAGTATTATTATTTAAGGAGCAATTAAAAAAATATCACATAATTTATTTAACATTAAAGTAACAAAAATCTTAAACCATGCTTCCTAAGTATCACGGTGTTTTTGTATGTTGAGCATCTTATTTTAGATTGTTGTTGAAATAAACTACATAATATTGAAATAAATTATCGAACAAAAAATGTTGTCTATTACAATTAAAAATGTTTTTGTACATTGAGAATGATCTTTCGACATCCACAGATGTAATTGGAACGAATTTAAGGGACAGTATATCCTTTATTTCGCATTTTGATGTTAATGTTGGCGCAGATCCACACAATGCTTTACAAATACTTTTCAATTCTTCCAAGCCAACGTTTTTTGATATAATTTGATTCAATTTTTTTTACTATTAAATTTATTTTGGAATCCGATAAATTACACTATGACACAATTTGATGGTCATTGTCTCGGGGGTGAACCAATCCAATTTCAAACGATAGCATTTGACTTCAGTAACAAAACCCTAACCTCCATTTTGCTCCACTACGTCAAGATTTTTTTTTACAGTGGTTTGAAGTTTGAATTTTTTGGTTAAAAGTTGAATCAATGAATATGAAAAATCTTCTGTAAAAGTACGTTTGGGGTATTTCATTTCTTCGGAGACCTATATTAAAACAATCAGGGGAATATTTCCTCGGAACATTTTAACCCTCTAGCTCCCACTCGAACGGGACATTTTTGGCCCAATTTTGAAAAACTTTTTATATGTCAACATTGGACGGAGGTCAGGGATGAGAATCTTCGATAGAAATACTCTCAGGAAATTTTCACTAAGAGTCACCGAAGACAAATAACCTCTACGAGTCAAAGGTTCCAAAATAAAATCAAAATGAAATGTTAAAAAGTCTATTTTTGAGCAAACAGTTCAACGCACTTTTTCGGGAGTGAACTAAACCAATATCAAACGATAGCATTTGACCTCTGTAATAAAACCCTAAACTCCATTTTGATCCACTACTTCACAATTTTTGTATACAGTGGGTTAAAGTTGGATTTTTTTTAGACAAAAGTCAAATAAGAGAAAATGAAAAATCATGTGTAAAAATAGGTTTAGGATAGTTCATGTCTGCGGAGACTTACATTAAAATTTTCAGAGGAACATTTCATCAGTACATTTGAACCCTCCAGCTCCTACCCTTACAATGAATTTTTAAAAACAGCTTAAAAGTCAAATTTCTCAAAATGGGTGGCAGATAGAGGGTTAAAATGTTTTGCGGAAATATTCCCCGGAAAATTTTAATGTAGGTCTCCGAAGACGTGAACTATCCCAAATCTATTTTTACACATGATTTTTCATTTTCTTTTATTTGACCTTTTTCTAAAAAAATCCAACTTTAACCCACTATATACAAAAATTGTGACGTAGTGGATCAAAATGGAGTTTAAGGATTTGTTACTGAGGTCAAATGCTATCGTTTGGTATTGGTTTGGTTCACCCGCGAAAAAGTGTGTTGCACTGTGTTATCAATCAATTTAAAAGTGTCTTCATTCACCTGAACTTCTTCAATAAGCGCAGGACCTGATGTTTGCAAATTTATAATATGTTTTGCAATAAAACCGTAATTTGAAGTAAATAAATCAAGTCAGATCTAGTTTGGGCATCTGGCAAGACATCCTTTGCAGTTTTAATGGTCTGTGTATCCTCATTGTTTAATGCACTTAGGACCTCTAAAATGTCTTCATAATTGTTGGCATAGTAGTTAACTGCTTCAAGCCATGTTCCCCATCGTGTTGTTATAGCTTCTGGAGGTAATGGAAGGTCTGGAAACTTTTGTTTAAAAACATCCTCTGTACATGGAGCTTTTAAAAATACCTTTTTAACATTAGCAATAGTTTTATTTACGTTTTCATATAAATTCCTAATACATTCATACAATCGATGGGCACCATGAGCAATACATGTCACATGCGTCACTTTCGGATAAAATGCCACTATAGCTTTTGCAGCCTTTACCATGTATGGAGCTGCATCCGTCACAAAAAGCAAAACATTGTTCTTATTGAAGTTGACGTCCAGATTTTTGATGGCGTCGTCCCACAGTCGAGCAATTGTTGAGTAATTAGCCCTTTTCAAGGCTGCTGTATGTGGTAAAAATTTCTAACTTGCAATTTCCTTGTCTAGTCTTAATACGCCTGCTATATGTCTGTTGCATCTATAGTTTTATCGATTGAGATCCATATAAATTGATTTTTTAGTTATGCTCGTATATTGTCCATGCAGTCGTTGTATAAATTTTTTAAATATTTAGTTCGAAGAACTGTTGCGGATGGCACTTGGTAGTCCGTGTATTTCTCAAATAGTGTTTTTATATTTTGATTTATAATTTTGTAAAGTGGAATGTCAGCAGACAGAAAAGCTCTGCACAGTTTTTCTTGAAAATCATGTTCTTTTGAGAGTCTACCGGAACATTCTGGCAAAAATAATTGTTTGGTCTGCTTATTTTCACTTTTATGACTTAGTTAAATATGTTTGCTGCTTTCCACATGTTGCTTCACTTGAAATATGCGATCTGCTGCAATAACTTTGTTGCAGATTTTAGAATAGAGGAATCCAGCATCAGCTCGTAAGTCAGGAAACTTTTCTACAACCGCCTTTAGTTTTGCCGCTTTTGTCGGATTAACTTTAGGTATTATGTCCAGCGTCGAAATCGGTGGTGGTTGAAAAGCACCTCTGTTTTATGTTTCGTTAGCTTATTGAACAGGATTAATAAACGTTAAACATTTCACAGTTATGTAAAACATGTAGTAGATTTGGCTGTTACATTTTAAAGAACCAAAGTTGCAGACACTAGTTTTTACGAACAAAAAAATAATCTGAAGAACATAAAATATGCTTAAAAAGGGATATTTTTTAAAAAATATGGCCTAAAAACTATAAATTATGTTTTAAAAAAGAGTTTATTTTAAAATTATGCTTCTAAAACCAAAATTAGCCGAAATATGACTTCATGGGTAAAATATGCCCAAGTATACTCTAACAAATAGGTCTCAAAACACTGGTAGGACCATGAAACATGTATATCCATTACCCATTTGTTAATATCTCGTTGTAAAAAAACATGCTGTAGCATGTTTCCGGTTGCCCTGGTGATAACAATAGTTATATCCCATTTTCGTGTGTGTCCCCTAAAAGATCGAAATGCGAGAAACCACTTTGTGAAGCTCTCTAATTGAATAAAATGTGAGCCAATATAAATGTTTGCCGTTCTACCTTAAGCCGTTTCGCGGTCTGGGTGACTATCTACAGCCCATCCCCAACTTTCACTGAAATTTTGGTACAAATCGGTTCAACCGGTTTCGTGGTGACGTCAAAATGTACATCTATATTTATATATAGACTACTCAATAATTTTGATGTTAAAAAAATGGTGGCTAAATTAAGTGTACCATAAGCTAAACACTGGCAACTGGATCCAAACATACATCAAAAATTGTCTCTTGTCCAAAAATGCATACATTTTAAGTTTGAGTTAATTCGGACAATCGATATAAATTTTAATAAAAAAATTTCTCATAATAAAACAAATATACATTCTAAATTTTAGTCAAATTTTTTGGTTCGTTAAAATCTCCTAACTTGGCCCATCCGTTCAAATTTTGATGAAAAATCCACCCAAACGCCACCTACAGGGTCCATTTGTACATAAAATTTTTCTGGTGATTAAACAAACATACATTCTGAGTTTCAGTAAAATTGGTCCATTCATTAAAATTTTCGATATAAATACACCCCAGAGCCATCTAACGGGTCCATTTTTACATAATATTGTTTCTCATGATCAAACAAACATAGATTCTGAATTTCAGGTTAATTGTTACATTGGTTCAAATTTTGATTATAAACCCAGCGCCACCTACCTGATCAATTTTTATACCATCACCCTTAGGGATGAGGGTATATATCATTTGATACGACCCAAAAGTGTAACACATAGAAGGAGTCACTTTAGACCCTAGGTTTCTTTTAACCAAATTTGATTCATGACTTTTTAAGTCGTTTGAGCCATGTCCGTCTGTCTGTCTGTCTGTCCGTCTGTCTGGCTGTCCGGCTGGTTCGCACGATAACTTTCGAAAGACGCAACCAAATGTTTTGAAATTTTGCACGAGTTATTATTTTCTCAAAACTACTTACGGTATTGCAAATGGGCTACATGGCCCTGCCCCTTCTGGTACCTCCAATACAAATACATCATTCCGCCCACTTTAGAAATCGAGTAATAATATCAATACACCCTATGGGATCGTCCCCAAATTCTGTATTTAGTAAAGCTATAACAGGATAAAGTTTTGGAAAAAATTTTGAAAGCCTAGCCACGCCCCTTCTGGTACCTCCCATACACATCTGGTACCGCCCACTTTAGAAATCGATTAATATTATTAAAATACCTAACGCGATCGTGCCCAAATTCTGTATTTGGTAAAGTTCAAGCAGGATAACATTTTGGAGAAAAAATCAGGAAGTCTAGCCACGCCCCTTCTGGTACCTCCCATACAAATGTACCACTCCGCCCACTTTCGAAATCGAGTAATAATATCAATATAATAGAAAATTATTTGTTTCACTGAGGGTAAGGGTAAATGTAAGTCGGGTTGCCCGACTGAAACTTTCTAACTGGTTTTAATTACAAATCGGTTAATTTCAATAACGCAAGACATAAACAATATCTTATATTGGGTGATGGTATTTATCAGTCAGTTTAACTGGCTGAAATTTCTGTACTGGTTATATATATAGATAGACTATTTCATTTAATTCCTAAGTGCAACATAGGGCTTTGTTTCGCGAAACATTTTCCCGGATGATTTTAGCAATTTTTTGTTGCCGCATCCAGGTGTTTTTCGGGTGACCCTGCCTCTGCTTCCTTGTGGATTGTGGTCAAGTGCTATGTCTTCAGATGGTTTCCTGGGAGTATGTCCGAGCCATCCATAGCGTCGTCTTTTGGCTATAGGGGCTTGCCTTGTTACATACCATTGTTCAACATTTCCGACGGAACGTGGCCAATTTACTCGAAGTGTGATGCGATGGCATTTGTTAATACAGCCCTGAAATGTGTTGATCTCACGGGACGAAAGACACCATGATTTGCTGCCGTACAATAGAACAATTTTTACGTTACTGTTTAATAGGTTAATCTTGGTACTCAATGAAATGTTAGACAAATTCCAAAGGCGTCTTAGGATCGAAAAGGAGTTTCTGGTTTAGTTAATGTGATTGCTGATGTCATCCTTACTACCACTACTGTATGAGGTTTTACTACCGAAATAGCAGAAAATTGCCACCGCCTCCGATCGTTTAAACCCTGCTACGTTAGTGCTATTTATACCTATTGATTTTGTTTTCCGGACATTAATTTCTAGGCCTGCACGTGCTTGTCTAGTCCTTACACGGTCGAGCATATTTTGCATCTGCGTGTTAGTGGAAAAGAGCAATCAGATGTCATCTGCAAAGTCTAGGTCACTTTCTTTTCCCCTGGATGCCAAAAGATTATTGTTAGTGCATGTCGCATAATTACACCAAGGGTAAAGTTAAACAGAAGAGGTGAGAGTTTGCAACCCTGCCGCATATGTAATGTATAAATCGAACAATCTTCTGAGGGACGCCCTTACATAGTATAGCTTCAACCATTGATCTGGGCTAAAGGGAGTCGAAAGCTCGTTTAAAATCGATAGAGACTAGTTAGAGGATCGACCTTAACTCGACAAAGTGCCCGTCGATTATGCGTAGGGAGTTTATATGATCAGTACATGGCTCGTTTGGTCTAAAACCTGCGTAAGTCTACGTCAATGGACGTTGTTATTATGCCCAAAACTCACCGCTTTTTGACGGGCTTTTAGGGGTCAACTTTGAAAAATTCCGCTAGGATGTTATCTGGACCTGCTGCTGCTCTATAATTTTTAGGACGGCTGATAGCTGCAACAATTTCCTCTGTACCAGACGGGAAGGTGCAGTTGATATCTAACCATAGGCTATGGGATCTGTGGTCGTAAAGTGAGTGCTCATGATTGGGTTCTTATAGTGTTCTTACCTTGTAATGAGCAGCTTTCCCTCGGTTGCCACTACTTCGCCGTTACCATAACTAAGTGGTTTGTCCCTGGTATGATTCCGACCTACAATTTTGTAAGTGATAATATGAAGGTCCCCGGTTCTGTTTGTCGCGGTTGCACTGCGTTCTATGCCCTGATCCAGTGGGATGTAATGGGCTTGCAAGTGTTGGGTGGACAGCCTCGTCCTTGCATTGTTAATTGCAGATTCAAGGTGCGACGGTCCGCAATTAGTTGCCAAGTTTCATGAAATATCCAGCGCTTCCGCTCTTTGGTCGCACCCTACTGCGCCGCCCATCAAGTTTATTGCCGAAGACTTTTCGAGCCGGAGTGTTTTCGTCCATTCGTACAACGTGCCAAGCCATCTATATAAACGCGCTTGACTCCGTCGTTGATGTCGTTGTACGGCTCATACAGCTCATGATTTATTTGACGACGGTACTCGCCGTAAACAATGATGGGTCCAAATATTTTGCGTAGTATTTTTCTCTCCAAGACTCCCAGAATAGATTGATCCGCTTGTGTCATTCCCCAGGATTCTGCGCTGTAGAGCAAGACAGGTAGGATCAGAGTGTGGTAGAGCTGGATCTTTGTTCTTCGACAGAGCTCTTTGTTGTTAAATCGCTTGCTTAGCGCATATTAGCAGCGGTTTGCGATCAATACTCGTATTCGTCTTTTGATTTCCAGGCTGACATTATTATTTTTGTTTATGGCGGAGCCAAGGTAGACAAAAACAATCTACCACTTCAAAGTTATAGTTGTCAAAGTTTACGCAGCGTCTCAGACGAGTGGACTCTTTGTTCGTTGAAACAAATAACATGGTTTTGTCCTCGTTAATCACCAGACCCACTTCAGCCGACTGCTTTTTAATGTTTGAAAAAGCCGCAGTATCATCTCGCAATCCACGTCCAATGAGATCTATATTATCAGCATACGCGAGCAACATTTGACTTTTGTTGAAGATGGTACTATTCCTGCAGTCGTGCGCATGATCATCTCCATTACGATGTTATAGAGATCGCATGACATACTATATCCTTGCCTATAACCTCGCTTGGTAAAAAATGGCTCTGTTAGATTTGTGCCTATTTTCACTGAAGACTTCGTGTCAGTCAGTGTCATCTCGCAAAGTCGTATCAGCTTCGAGGGAATAACAAACTCAGCCATAGCATCTACAAATTTCTGTCGTAACGAACCGTCGAATGCAACTTTGTAATCGATAAACAGATGGTAGGTATCGATATGCATATCTTGGGTCTTCTTCAGGATTTGTCGTACTGTGAATATCTGATCGATCGTGGATTAACCAGGTCTAAAGCTACACTGATAAGGTCCAGAATAATTCGCTAAAATGGGCTTAAGTCTTTCACATAATACACTAGACACCTTGTAAGCGATAGGTAAAAGGTTGTGCCCGCGTTAGTTGGTACATACACATTTGGATCGCCTTTCTTAAGTACAGGAACTCAGATTCCGAACATTGGGCATGTATGAGCTAGTTTATACATATTGCCAGTTCATCGCCGCCGGTTGTTCCTTTAAAGCTGTGCTGATGCGGGTTGGGCTCGGTGGTGAACAGTCTACTCCATCGTTGATAATTGGTGTGATTTCGTCACTTTCAATGCCTTCGGGATAGAGTAGAAAGAGTAAATTCACGATCTGGGCGGCCAAAATTATTTGAAGCAAATTGATGAAGCAGAATGTTAAAAACTTACTCGGTGTGGCGTAAAAAATAATAATAGTTAACATTCGGGGGGTAGAGATTACGACTTTTTTTATACAAAAAATGGATTTAATAAAAATTTAAGATTCCAAGTATTTTCCATATAACTCCACAAGGTTGCATTTTTGAGACCTTCCTCCCTATAACTTTTTATTCGTCTGGATGCCCACTTACTATAAATGCATAGAGCCACAGGACATCCTGTATGTTTACTAAAGTGGTTCAGTAAAACCGCAGAAATTATGGTCTATTCTTGCGCAGTAGGTAAATGACTATAAAATACAAAACCGCAAAAACACGCAAAATTTTTGTTATTCATTTGAACATTACGATATTAAAGATTATATTTAATCACTTATTGAAGAGGTGAAAAGTGGTGATGCATAACTTTTTGTCCATAGTTCGATTTTGGTACCCATTGAAATTAACAAAAACACCATATTTTTCAATGCTGCTTTACTGGTTGGAATTTGAATTATAATTTTATTTAGATAAGTTTAGATTATATAATATTAACCTGCTTTATAATTTTCCATTTTACTTAAATGTTTAAACTAAACACACGCCTTCCCATAGCCTGCTAAAATTGTTGCTTTACCTTAACGCACCAAAATAGGAAATGCGCTATCAGCAACAAGTAACTTTGACAGCGTGTAGAAAACGAATGTAAGCAAAATGGAATGAAAAAAATAACGGAATCTAGTTATGCATTATGTTCTCTTTACCCTACAATCAGTAATTATTACCAATTGGTTTTTAGAAATCGAATTTTGGCCGCCCAGATCGTGAATTTACCCTTCTGTGCACCGTCTAAATTCAGTGACCAGATTTCCGTTTTCGTCCTTACAGGTGAGGATCCCTGGTCCAAAAACTTTGTTTTTAACCTTTTGTGTAGAACTTTCGAGCTTCACCTCTATCCTTGTGATATTCTCTTTTCTTCATCTTGTCATCACTCTTGCCATTGGCTGCAGTTTCGCCTTGCATTTCCTCAGACATTTCGGGACATTCACCATCATACCAGGGCTTGTCTGATAGTGGTTTTTTATAACCCAGTACGGTCATTGCAGCAAAGGTCATAGAATTCGCAATATACTGCAACTGTGTGTGGGTAACATCAGAGCTAGGGGGGTTTGTTTGAAGTAATTAAGAGAGTTGGTTGGAGTAGGCGTTGGTTATCACGATGGTATGCACCTTTGTGATGCACAGTTTTCTTTGTACCTTGACTGTAACTAGATGGTGATCCAAGTCAATATTTGCACCGCGCGTCACACGCACGCCCATAACGCTTGAGACATGCCTTTCATTAATTACCACGCGCTCAATCTGATTTCTTGTATTTTCATCGGCAGATATCCAAGTTGCGTTGTGGATATCTTTATGCGGGAATCTGGTTCCACTCACCATTTTCTTGCCGACGCGAAACTTAAAAGTCTGAATCCATTATCGGAGCTGTTGTTACTTACTTACTTAAGTGGCCAATTACAATTTACGAAACGTAGTTCATAAATTTGAGGCCTGAAGTAATAAAGAATTCCACACGCTTCGGTCTTCTGCGTGTGTTCTCCAGTTAGTCCTACCAGATGATGGCACATCGCCTACCACGTGGTCCTTCCAACGGAGTTTGGGTCTCCCTGCTCTGCGCCGTCCTTCAGGTTCGCCTTCAAACACCTTTCTCGCTGGAGCATTTACATCCATCCTGGCAACATGTCCCAGCCATCGAAGTCGTTGGATTCTGACTCTTTAAGCTACGTCGATGTCGTGGTAAAGCTCATACAGCTCATGGTTCATCCGATGGCGAAACTGGCCTTCGACACAGATAGGTCCATATATTTTTCGGAGTACTTTTCTCTCGAATACTCCCAGGTTTTGTATGTCCGTTGTAGTAAGCACCATGCAGCATACAACAGAACAGGTAAGATAAGCACCTGGTATAGCTGTTTCTTAGTATTCCGAGAGAAGGTGGTGTTACTAAAGTGCTGCCGAAGTCCGTAGAAACATCTATTGGCTAGCACTATTCTCCGTTTTATTTCTTGGCTGACATTATTTTTCTTGTTGACGGAAGATCCGAGGTAGGTAAATTCGTCGACTACCTCAAAACAATAATTGTCAACGTTCACGGTGCGTCCCCATCGAGAGGACTCTTTGTTCGTCGAAATCATTATTTTTGTTTTGTCCTCGTTGACCGCTAAACCCATTTTCTAGTGATGAGAAAACTGCAGTAACTTCCGCAGATTTCGGCCAATGATGTCTATATCATCGGCATAGGCTAGTGGCATGTGGCTCTTGTGGAATATGGTGCCAGACATGTTGACACCAGCCTTTCTCATCACCTTCTCCATAACTATATTAAATAGTGTACAGGACAGGCTATCGCCCTGCCTGAGACCTCTTTCCGTGTTGAATGGTTCAGACTGATCCTTACCAATCTTAACCGAGGATTTGGTGTTGTCTAAGGTACATTTGCAAAGTCGAATCAGCTTTGCAGGAATACCAAACTCAGACATGGCCTCATAAAGCCTATTCCTTATCGGAGAGTCGAAAGCAGCTTTGTAGTCGACAAAGAGGTGGTAGGTGTCGATCTGCTTTTCATTGGTTTTTCCAGGATTTGTCGTAAGGTGAAAATTTGATCCGTCGTAGATTTGCCAGGTCTAAAGCCGCACTGATATGGTCCAATTAGTTTTTCTACAATTGGCTTTAGACGTTCACACAATATGCTTGAAAGGACCTTGTACGCAATTGGTAATAGGCTTATTCCACGGTAGTTCTTACATTCACTACGATCTCCTTTCTTGTATATGGGACATAACAGACTGAGACTCCAATCCCCGGGCATGCTCTCCTCTTGCCAGATGTTCTCCATGAGCTGATGCATGCTCCTAATCAGCTCCTCCCCGCCAGCCTTAAACAATTCAGCAGGGAGACCATCGGCTCCAGCAGCTTTGTTGTTTTTAAGGCGGGAGATGGTCATACGTATCTTGGACAGTTAATACCATCGTCATGGATTGGAGCGGGGTCTTCTGGAGTGGTGTCAGTATCCAGTAAATTTCTAAAGTGATCTCTCCATATCTTCAGAAAGTTATCCGGGTCCGTCACTAGCTGACCATCGCTGTCCTTGCAGGAGGGCAACCCTATTCCACGCATTCTCGCTTTCACTCTCTTGTAGAATTTTCGGGCTTCCCCTCTACTTCGGAGCAACTCAGTGCACTCATCCTGCCTCTTCTCCAGCTCCTTCTTTTTTTTTCTAAAAAGACGAGTTGCCTGTCGTCTCTTCTCCCTGTGCCGCTCACGAACAGCTCGCGTTGCCATTGGCTGCAGTTTCGCCCTGTATGCAGCAACCGTCTCTCTCGTGGCAGTGCGACATTCATCATCGTACCAGGCATATTCTTGAGACGGCTTTGAGTACCCAAGTACGCTTCTCGCAGCCCGTTCTAAGGAGTCGGCTATATTTTGCCACTGCGAGGTTATATTGTCAGGGGTTGAATCATTCCGCAGCAGTTGAGTTAGGTGGTTGGAGTAGGCATCCGCTACCTCTGTGGTCCGCAGTTTACCGATGTCCAGCTTTCGTTGTGCCTGGTTACGTAAGTTTTTCGCCATGCTTAGCCTTGTGCGTACCTTAACTGCGGTAAGAAAGTGATCGGAGTCAATGTTCGCACCCCTAATCACTCGTACGTCCAGAACACTCGATGCGTGCCTTCCATCGACTACCACATGATCAATCTGATTCCTCGTCAATTGATCTGGAGATAACCATGTTGCCTTATGAATATTTTTATGGTCAAATCTAGTGCTGCTAACTACCATATTTCTTGCCGCAGAGAAATCAATCAGTCTGATGCCATTGTTCGACGTTTTGGTGTGCAGACTGAATTTTCCGATGGTAGGCTCAAATGCGGTTTCCCTGCCTATTTTAGCATTAAAATCGCCTAGTACAATTTTAATGTCATGGCTCGGGCTACGGTCATATACATTTTCTAGGCTCTCGTAGAACTCGTCTTTGTCCTCATCGCTTTTCTCTTCTGTCGGAGCATGGGCACATATAAGTGTTATGTGGAAAAACTTAGTTTTGACTCTTATGGTGGCTATACGTTCACACACCGGGTTGAACCTTGAGACTAGGTGTCGCAGTCTCTTGCCAACCACAAATCCACATCCAAACTCGTGCTTGTCCGCATGGCCACTATAGTAGATGTCGCACGTCTTCATGCGTGAGCACCCGTGTCCCGTCCACCGGATTTCCTGTAAAGCGGTTATGTCAGCCTTGTATTCTTCGAGGACTTCCGCCAGTTGGATAGAGGCACCTGGTTTATACAGTGTTCTAACAGCTCTAAAGTTCGGAGCTGTTGTTGAGCATACTGAATTTCCGACTGCTGAACCAAGAGCATCTTCCCTTCCAATTTTAGCATTAAAATCTCCTAGAACGATTTCAATGTCATGTGCAGAACAGCGGAATTATACATATGTCTACTTAAAAATCCTCCTAAAATATCTCAATCTGTTCGAAATATACAAAGTTTTGGCCAACAAAAGGTAATTCTGAATAAAATTGCAAAACACTTGACAGTAGTGTGTGTGTTTACATAATACATACATTTCTCTTATGACCAATTTTCAATGAAAGTAAGTCGCAATCTATCTCAATGAAAGAAAGGCTCAATAAATCTCTTAACATTAAAAATATAAATATTAAATATTAATTTCCCAAAATTAATTTAAGAGTCATTAAGACAAGACATTTGCTGCCACTGTGGAGCTAGTTTATTGTAGTCTCCAATTAAGCTGAAGTATACAAGAGTATGTGATTTTTTTTTTTTTTGGCACAAAACAGATATGTACTGAGGCAATCTGAGTGAATACAGAAACGTTAATATACATACGTACACATAGGCATGTATGTAAAGTCGGACGAGGAAATATTTATACTACGCAATGTACTTTCCTAACATCGTCCTGGTTGTTGATGTGGCGCCAAAAAGGCATCATCATAGACTACATAAATATTTGAGACGTTTTTGCCATGCCAACAATGTATTTTTCAATATTTCATTATTATACAGATTTCATATTTATAGAGCTATCAGCAATCGTTTCAACGCGTTACATTGTTACACGTATTAAATATCGTGCGTTCCAATTGGTATCTATAAAAAAAAAAAACAAATATCAAACCAGAGGTTAAATACTGATTACTATTCATTATTCGCTATTAAATTTGTGTGTGTGTGTGTTCATTTTCATGACGGCCATTCACAATCATCGCTCCACAATTACTTAAATGACCTTTAAGTGATACAATACAATTGGCAATGTGCCAATAATAAATATTCAATACATCACGATTGGCTTCCGTTTGCAGACAAATGGGTCATCGCATTTCGCACCGTGTCTCTCTCTCCCCCTCTCCTTCTCTCTTGTTCTCTTCTGCAACTGCTATAAGTATCGCCCTATGTTATAGCATTTAATGGACATTAATCATAAAATTTCCATAATTTATGATAAAGAAATTTCAATAAATTTGCAATAGTTCGTCGCGTATACAACAACAGCATCCCACAGCATAACAATGGACATGTCCATGGGCCACACAAAGTAGAATGCAGTTGAAATGGCCAAATGTACAATGTGGCGTTGACGATGACGTCACAAATTGTGAAATTGTATGCATGACCTTCTTGTCCGCGTGTCCTGATTTGGTGAAACCGTAAAGAATAACAAAATTTTTAATAAAACTTTCAAGGGTCTTGTGCTGTGCTATGTTGAAAAATAAATTATACAATAAATTAGGATGCGGATGTGACAACTGGGTAGGTAACCTTGATGAGAAAAGATAGCGGATGAGATAGTAAAATTAGAAGAAAAAAAATTACTGTAAATGAAGTAGAAAGCATGAGAAAATTAAGCATGATGTTAATATTTGTGAATTCTTAATTTTAATAACGTGATTTTTAGAAGTATGATGTATTAGAGTTTGCTTAACGAAATTTCATGGGAAGGTTAGGTGGCATCGGACTCTATGGTAAAGTTATGGAAACTTAAAACATTTTGATTAATAAAAAGCTAAGGAAAAGTTTATAAATATTGCAAAAAAATGCTCTGACAAAATACAATGATATTAAAATTGTTCTGGGAGATTTCTGGGAGAAAATTGTTTCAGCAGTCCGGAATTTCAGTCTACACAACAACACCCTAGATAAAGAATTCAGACTGGTTAACTATACTTCGACAAGAAACATGGTAGTGAGTGGAACCAGATTCCCTCATAAAGATATCGGCAAGGCAACCTGGATATCCCCTGATCAAAAGAAAAGAAAACAGATTGATCACATAATAATCGATGGAAGACATGTCTCAAGTGTTATGAACGTGCGTGTGATGCGAGGTGCAAACACTGACTCGGATCACCACTTAGTGTTGCAGCCAAAGTACGACCTTAAGTAGTGCTAAAAACGCTCGTAACCAAACGCAAGGGAATCTAGCCAATGCCTACTTCAAACAAATCTCTCAACTACTACCTAATTCTGATGTTATCGACACCCAGTGGCAGCATATTGCGATTTCTATGACCACCGCCGCAACGACCACATTGGATTATGAAAAACCACGCTTAGACAGGCCCTGGTACAATGAAGAATGTCGCGATTTGTCTGAGTAAAAGGAAGCTGTATACAGGGCAAACTGCAGGAGGTGACGAAATCACGCCAATCATCGACGACGGAGTAGATTGTCCACTACCGAGCCAAAAGGAAATTTGCACAGCAATTGCACCGCTTAAATACAATAGAGCATCGGAATAGGGCATCGGCAGAGCTTTTTAAGGCCGCCGACAATGATCTGACAATGTGCCTACCCAGCATACAACAGCTTATAAACACGACTTGGCTCAAGGAGTGCATGCCCGATGATTGGAATCTGAGTGTCCTATGTACCGTGCCTAAGAAAGGCGATCCAATTGTGTGTACCAACTATCGCTGGATTAGCCTTTTACCCAAGGTCTTATATAGTGTGTAATGTGAAAGACTAAAGCCCCTTCTGGCGAACCTGATTGGACCTTATCATTGTGGCTTTAGACCTGGTATATCCACCTTCGAGCAGATATTCACACTACAAAATATCATGGAAAAGAGATTCAAAGTTAAAAAAAAACTTAATTTCCCTTTACACCCCATGAATGAGGTATGGGATAGCTTCTCGCGTTGTTGATAATTAACACGCTTTCTATTTTTAGATTCACAACTAACGGCAACTACTTGTTTATCGACGAAAGCGAACGTCACTGTTTGAGAAGCTTTTACTTTTACTTTACTTATACTTTTACTTTACTTATACTGCGAAGTTGCTGCCAACAACATTCGAGGGGAGCCGACAATGATAGAAAATTTTTCTTTTCTTAAGATGACTGGAGCCAGGAGTTGAAACTGTGATCTCCCGCATGGTGGTCGCGTGTTCTAACCACTATGCCACGGCCGGTCCCAATCGATACCTACCACCCGTTTATTGATTAAAAAGCTGCGTATCGGACTGTCGACGATACGACAGAAATTATAAGATGCTATGGCTGAGTATGGTATCCCCTCAAAGCTGATACGACTTTGTGTGTATATTCGTATGGGTTACTACGTGAACGTTGACATCTATAACTTTGGGTTGGTAGATGATTTTGTCCAACTTGGCTCAGCCTGAAAATCTACTAACACAAAGTCTTCAGTGATAATAGGCATACATCTGACTGAGCCATTTTCTACCAAACGAGGCTTCAGACAACTAGATAGTCTGTCAAGCGATCTCTTTGACATCGTAATGGAAATGATCATGCGGGAGGCTGCAGCAAACAGGACTGGTATCATCTTTAACAAAAGTCACTTTAACCAAAGTCACATGGTGTTGATGCATAAAGTGATGCCGAAGTCAGTTAAAACATCTTTTGACATTACTTTTCTTGTTGATGGAAGATCCGAGGTAGATAAACTTATCTACTACAACATGGACGGTACGTCCCCATCGAGAGGACTCTTTGTTCTTGAAATCATTAATTTAATTTTTTCCTCGTTGATCGTTAAACCCATTTTTGCTGACTCCTTTTCTAGCGATGAGAAAACTGCAGTAACATCTCGTAGATTTCGGCCAATGATGTCTATATTATCGGCATGGCCTAGTGGCATGTGGCTCTTGTGAAATATGGTGCCACACATGTTGACACCAGCCTCTCTCATCACCTTCTCCATAACGATATTAAATAGTGTACAGGACAAGCTATCGCCCTGCCTGAGACCTCTTTCCGTGTTGAATAGTTCAGAGAGATCCTTACCAATCTTAACCGAGGATTTGGTGTTTTCCAAGGTATATCTGCAAAGTCGAATCAGCTTTGTAGGGATACCAAACTCAGACATGGTATCATATAGACTATTTCTTATGGAGAATCGAAGGCAGCTTTGTAGCCGAAAAGGTGGTAGGTGTCGATATGCTTTTCATGAGTTTCTTCCACGATTTGTCGAAAAGGGAATATTTATCCGTCGTTGATTTACAAGTTCTAAAGCCGCACTGATAAGGTCCAATTAGGTTTTCTTCAATTGGTTTTAGACGTTCACACAATATGCTCGAAAGGACCTTGTGCGAAATTGGTAATAGGCTTATTCTACAGTAGTTCTTACATTCACTACAATCTCCTTTCTTGTATAACAGACCCCAAGCTCTCCTCTTGCCAGATGTTCCCCATGACCTGAGCCATGCTCCTAATCAGCACCTCCCCGCCAACATTAAACAATTCAGCAGGGACCATCTTTGTTATTTTAAAGGCGGTATTTTGCCACACATATCTTGCTCTGGCTCGTACGTGTACAGTTAATACCATCGCCATGGATTGCAGCGGGGTCTTCTCGAGTTTTGTCAGTATCCAGTAGATTTCTGAAACGTTCTCTCCATATCTGAATGTTATCCAGGTCCGTCACTAGCTGGACATCGCTGTCCTTGCAGGAGTTCAACCCTGTTCCATGTATTCTAGTCTAAATTCTGTGGTAGAATTTTCGAGCTTCCCCTCTACTTCGGAGCAACTCTGTGCACTCATCCTGTCTCTTCTTCAACTCCTTCTTTTTTCCGTCTAAGAAGACGAGTTGCCTCTCTTCTCTTCTCCATGTGGAGTTCACGAACAACTCTCGTTGTCATTGGCTGCAGTTGTGCCCTCTTTCTTAAGACGGCTTTGAGTACCCAAGTACGCATCTCGCAGTCCGTTCTATGGAGTCGGCTATGTATTGCCACTGCGAGGTAACATTTTTAGTGGTTTGATCATCCCGTAGCATTTGAGTTAGGTGGTTGGAATAGGCGTCCGCTACTTTTGTGGTTCGCAGTTTACCGATGTCCAGCTTTCGTTGTTCCTGGTTACGTACGTTTTTCGCCATGCTTAGCCCTGTGCGTACCTTAACTGCTGTAAGGTAGTTATCGGAGTCAATGTTCGCACCCCTGATTACTCGTACGTCCAGAACAGTCGATGCGTGCCTTCAATCGACTACCACGTGATCAATTTGATTCCTTGTCTATTGATCTGGAGATAACTATATTTAGGAATATTTCTGTGGTCTAATCAAGTGCTGCTAACTACCATATTTCTTGCCGCATAGAAATCAATCAGTCTGATGCCATTGTTCGATGATTCGATGTATAGACAGAATTTTCCGTTGGTAGGCACAAATGCGGTCTCCCTGCCAATTTAACATTAAAATCCACTAGTACAATTTTGATGTCATGTCATGACTCGGGCTACGGTGATATACATTTTCTTTCGTAGAACTCGTGTTTGTCCTCATCGCTTTTCTCATCAGTCGGAGCATGAGCACATATAAGTGTTATGTGGAAAAACTTTGTTTTTACTCTTATGGTGGCTATACGTTCACACACCGGGTTGAACCTTGAGACTAGGTGTCGCAGTCTCTTGCCAACCACAAATCCACAACCAAACTCGTGCTTGTCCGCATGGCCATTATAGTAGATGTCGCACGTCCTCATGCGCGAGCACCCGTATCCCGTCCACCGGATTTCCTGTAAAGCCTTGAATTCTTCGAGAACTTCACCAGTAAGATGGAGGCAGGTGGACTATTCAGTGCTCTTACATTCTAGGTGCATATCCTTAAATCATGGTTTTTAATTCCTTTACAGTGATCGTCCACATTTTGGGGGGTCCATTTTAGTCTTTTCCCTTTTTTTGCATTGCAATAGTAAAAACGTCGGTGGCGGGTGGCAAGACATAGTGCGCTGGTCACAGGTCGCAGTTTTCTCCTCCGGTCAGCCGCCCATTCTGGGTCAGACGCTAACCAGGGTACCGCTCATTCTGAGCCGACGGGTATCAAAAGCACGTTTCCTGGCGTCTCAACGTGGAGGTACTCCGACCGCAGTAGTACCACGAATACGGAGCTCTGTGAGTAGATTTGAAGTGTAATTGACAAGGATCACTATGGTTTTACCAAGTTGAATCAATCAGAAGCATTACCTTGCATCACACTCCCGACGCGATTAAAATAAAGCAAAGAAGAAATACATTAATATCAGTGGTTTTTCTCAAATAACACCATAGACCTTAAACCTAACCAAATCTAAATAATAAAATAAAATGTAAAATAACTCTATTATAAAAATTTATCTGTATCAGTGTTACATTACCACCCCATTCAATAATCTCAATTAAAATTTAAAAAAAAAACAACGACAATTACACAGTACAACACATGATTTTGGGACTCAATTCTGAAAACTGCACGTAAAAGAACCCCCAAAAGGAAGAAGTTCTGCACCTTTCGTTTTCTCAATTTACATGCCATAATAATTTTATATCGGTTTGAAGTTAGTAAGTATTGTATAGGGAAATTTTTCATGTTTTAGACTCTTTTGTTTGACATAACATAAACACTATATGGTGGCGTATGATTATCATAAGTAATGTTCCACGTAAATCATACGAAACGGAGTATAACAGTTTTATGGTAACTGCTACAAAATAAACCCAGTTCAAAATTATTTGATGAGCGGAAAAGTGAAACTGTTGCTTATGTAGGGAAACGTTTTATGAACATACTAGCTTTCCCGGCTCGCGTTGCTTCACCCGTACTTACAATGAACCCTCTTATGACTTTAAGCAATACAGGTAAAATGCTAACGCTTTATATGGCAAACGAATACCCCATTTATGTAATTTTAGCTTTATCCCATTGGTCTGAGTGATTGTATCGTTTTAGTCAAATTTTATTTATTTTAAAAGAAATATTCGTATCGCACAACTAAAATGGAATTTTGAAAAACCCTATTCAACAGTTCTCTGATTCTATAGGGAGCAATTCTATATACATTTTCGTAACTCTACCTTTAGGTATTTGATCTAGGTGATATCATCAGTTTTATCCCTTTTTCGGTCTTTTTACAGCTTATGAACGAATTTTAAAATTACTTCACATCGCACAATTTTCGAGACTATACCTTTAGTCGTTTATTACCAGTTTTATTCCATTTCAGTCCTTTTTACCCCAAAAAGTTAAGAATTTCGAAATCCCTCCTTGCTTAGTTCTATTTCCACAGGAAGCAAGCCTATATAACTTAACATTAGCTGTTTGGTCGGGGCCATAGTAACATTTTTATAGAATTTCGAAATCCCTCCTTGCTTAGTTCTATTTCCACAGGAAGCAAGCCTATATAACTTAACATTAGCTGTTTGGTCGGGGCCATAGTAACATTTTTATCCCTTATTCAATTTTTTTACCCAGAAACATCGGATTTACAAAAAATACTTCAATCCAATTTGATAGCTAGCATTTCCATATCAATTTTCTCGATTATACCATTAGCCGATTGGTTTAGGTGATTTTATCCCTTATTGGTAATTTTTAACCCATAAAAGTACAAGTTTCCAAAAATCCGTTCTTAACTGACATTTACTCGAAAAGGGGAACAACCATCTCAAATTTCCTCATCCTATCTACAGACAGTAGACAATTTAAATATATTGAATTATTTAAATAAACAATTTAAACATATATATAAATATATAAGACCGACGTAACAATTGTTTCAAAAGGGGCGTGTACCTGCCCATTTCCCAGAGAGACGTAATCCCCCATATACCATTTACATATGTAGCAAATCTCATCTTCATACCTTTAATGACTCGCGAAATATGACCGATTGAATTTTCGGTTTGTGTGGGCGGTGCCACGCCCCTTTGTCTAAGTATGTTTTCATGTAGCCTTTAATAGAGACCCTACAGATAGTGCTACACAGTGAAAATTTCATTGCAATCGGATCATTTACTTCGCCCAGAAAACGATTTTTGCGAAAGGGTCGTGCCACCGCCCATTCTCCAGTGGGCAGTAATCCCCTTGGTATCAGTTTCATATATAGCAAATCTCATCTTCATACCTCTAATGGCTCTTGAGATATGACTGATTGCAATTTCGGTTTGTGTGGGCGGTGCCACGCCCCTGTGTCTAATTGTGTTTTCATGTAGCCCATGATAGAGTCCCTATGGACAGTATGACATAAAGAAAATATAATAGCAATCGGTCCATTTATTTGGCCAATATGACTATTTTTAAAAAGGGGCATGGCACCGCCCACTTTCCACAAACAAAGTATTTTTTCTTTTACGTCCAATATACGTACCAAATCTCGACTTCGAACCTATTATGGCTTAAAAAATATATTCATTTAAAAATTCGAGTTGTATGGGGCGGTACCACGCCCATTTTACACCTTTGCAGTTCGAAACCTACATTTTAAATTTCACGGTTCTAGCTTTAGCCGTTTGGCCTGGGGAGTGATCAGTCAGTCACCCAAGCCTTTTATATATATAGATTAAAAAAATGAGCCAAAAAGTGGGCGTGTTCGAAAAGAAGTACCCTATAAATCATGCCAGAGTCCCAGTTAAATGCTGTGAAAATTTCAGGAAGATCGGTCCAGAGGTTTGGTCTATAAATTACAAACAAAGAAATAAATAAACAAACACACATTCCATTCAATTTTATATATATAGATATGGGAACAGCTGTCAAGATGAAAATGAAAATGTAAACAACGAACACAAATATAAACACAAAGTGAAACAAATTTTATTAATTTTTTTAATATTCGACCTTTTTTTAATATTTTCCTTTTTCATTAAGCTAGAGATCGGGATTTCACGAATTATTAGTACAAATTTAAAAGCCAAATTTAAAAAACCACTAGTTGCATACAAGCAAAGCAAAGTAAACAAACAAAAGAAACTGTCAAATCAAATTAAGTACGTGTAGTGTGGACAGGGTAATTCGCGTAAGTAATTCAAAGAGTCAATTAGATAATTCGAGACGTAGTGTGGACAGGGTATTATACAATAATCTCACTTACAATTGAAAAAAACAACAACGACAATAATGGACTTTTTCCTAATAAATATAATATAATAATTAATAAATAATATAAACCATAAACTCTATTCGATTTGCAGTTCAACGAGTCAATAGATATCGATGGTTGTTTCCAACAACATATGGTTATGCCACCAATTATTTAATTATTTTTGACATGAAAAAAGTGTAAAATCTATACAAAACATAACAACAACTAAACCAATGGTTGTAATATTTTCTAAAACAAATTACAAAAAACAAACAAACGCACAAAACTTCGTTATCAAAAATATTCATACTTGTGTAAAACAATAAATAAATTTAATTAAATTTGAAAATCAATATTTGTTTAGTTGATTATTTGCACAAGTACGAATATACAAAATAAATAGAATTAGAGCAATCAACCTGAATTTAAAGTAAATGGATTATGTCAGTAATCCATATTATGAAAATGTTTGAAATTGAGTTTTTTTTTGGGAAATTCTATACAATTTCATGGAAATCATTTTGTCGTTAGGAGCCGTTATTTATTAAAAACATGAAATATAAAGTGTACTTTCGTTTTACATATATTAAAAAATGTTTAGCTAAAAGGATATTTGTGTCCTTACGGTGTATACTTTTGATCCTATTAGAAAATAGTGTCAAATCCTTTGAACATCAAATGTTTCACGCCATGTATGTTTTTATTACAATAAAGTGTAAACTTAATCACGAACCCAAAAGGTCCTTAAGATAGACATAAGTAGGCAACTTGTGCGCCTTAACATCAACATCCAGCAAACGATAATTGAAAACCTGTTAGTGTTTATAAACCATGTTGCTTATATTCTGAATAGGGTCAACCTTTGCCCACTGAACCACAGACATTCGTTTCACATCACTTTAACATCTATTTATAATTACAAAAATTCCTTTTGTTTTCAACAATTTAGCATCAATTGTGTATTGAACCTTAATCAACAAATAAAAACCAATTGTTTGGTAACAACAACTACAAATTGAAATCAATTGTATATAATTGAAAAAAAAGAAACGACAGGAAAAACATTCGAAACGATCCTTTACCGCAAAATAGCAAGGGCGACTCCCATTTGAACCTAAACAAAAACAAAAAAACAACAAGGACATTAAGGCGCCTCCAGCATCTCAACACGACTTTACTATCGATTGCCTCAGCCTTAAACAGTCAACACCGCAGTAAATGTAATAAAAAGCTGGTAAGTTTTTTCGTTTTCTGTGATTTTAAATTCAATTTTTGCCTCATTTATTTTGTTATTGTGTTTATCTTTCCTTTTACTTTTTGACATTTACACACTTTTTTCGTGGTTTGTTGAACGCGTATATGTATTTTCAATTTGTATTTGAGTATGTGTGCGTGAGTGTGTGTGGGTGCCTGTATTATTTTATCCTTGTGTTTCTTTTTTGTTTGTGTTGTGTTGTGTTCTCTTTGTCTGAGCTGTGTGTTGTTTTGTTTTTTGTATTATTTGTGTCTGAATATTGTTATTATGTTATTGTTGGTCTTATTGTTGTTCGTATCCCTTTTTGTTATTATTCTCGTATTCATATTGTTTGTGTAATGTTGGTTTGCTATTGTTGTTGCGTTGATTGTTGATTACTAAATATCTAGCCAGCCCACTCTCACTCTCTTTGGCTTTTTGGTTGTTTGGGTTTGACGATCGTCCTTCGGTTGGATTGTTGGGTGGGGTGTGTGTGAGAAGAAAATACGTTTGGCTCCCTTGAGGAATTTTATTAAACTCATAACCAAAATTTGCAATTCTAAACACTTTGTTGTTGTTGTTGTTTGTACAAGTAGCTTATAACATTAGTGTTCACTTATATAGCAATAAAATTTATTCTTACATATATGATTTTTTTTTGTTAAACATAGAGTTAAGTAAAGCACTAGTTACTGTATATATTGTAAATGCAATACAACAATTTATGTAAAAGGTATATATTGACATGAGTCAGACACGAAAAAATTTTTACTTTTACTTACAATAATTACACAGTACAACACTGGATTTGGGACTCAATCCTGAGATCAGCACGTGAAAGTAGCCCCAAAAAGAAGAAGTTCTGCATCATTCGATTTGTCAAGTTACATGCCATTATAATTTAACATCGATTTGAAGTTAGTAAGTATCGTATAGGGGAATTTGTCACGTTTAAGGCTGTTTTGTTTGACATAACTCTAGAACCACTAGTCCGATTTAGCTGAAACAAATTAAAAAAAAATAAGCGGGTTCTGACAGTGTTCAAATTTATAATTTGTCAAAAATTAAAATTGTCACAAATTGTCAAAAATTGAAATTGTCACAATTTTTTTTAAATGTTTTTCAAATGGCTAAGAGCTGGTTCTGACTAGCAAAAAGTTTTGACAAATTAAATTTGTGACAAAATTTATGACAAATTTAATTTGTGACAAATTTTAAATTTTGGCTTCGTCAGAACCCGCTCCTGGCCTTTTGAAAACATGAAAAAAAATTCATCAAAATCTGTTAACAACTCGCAGAATTCTGCGAACAGGAAGAAGTCACTTTCAAGTCGTTGTATGAGAGCTTCGCTCCAAAAATTGAATTGCTCGTAAAAAACTTAAATGAGCTGATCTAAAAAAACTGGGAGATACGTGTATTTTTATTTTAGCTACATTTTCAGAATCTGGTTAGTTTCATCATGGGTGAAAAATCGGGTCGTACAGTGTAATATTTCCCTACATAAGCAACAGTTTCACTTTTCCATACATCAAATGATTTTGAACTGTGTTTATTTTGTAGCAGTTACAAAAAACTGTTGTACTCCGTGGCGTATGATTTACCTGGAATATTACTTATGATAATCATACGGCACCATATAAGAAAATAGCCTTAATCTTGACAAATTCTCCTGTACGACACTTACTAACTTCAAATCGATATTAAATTATTATGGCATGTAACGATATTACATTATTGCGGAATGTAACTTCACAAAACAAATGATGCAGAACTTCTTCTTTTCGGGGCTACTTTTACGTGCAGTTCTCAGAATTAGGTCCCAAAATCATGTGTTGTACTGTGTTATATAATTCAAAATGAGTCTATCAGGAGACTATAATGTGTTCTGCTATGCCGAGGGCAGGGGAATTCTTGGCAGCGGAACACACAAACATTCTAAATTATAAACTTCTGTATATGTCAGTGCATCGAACGCATTACTCGTCTGTAGACTTCCAGGCTGACATTATTAATTTCGTTTGAGGTGTAGTCAAGGTAGACACAATCATCTACCACCTCAAGGTTACAGTTGTCAACGTACACGCAGTTTCTCAAACGATAAAACTCTTTGTTAGTTGAAACAAATAACTTGGCTTGGTCCTGATTTATCATCAGAGCCACTTCTGTCGACTGTTTCTCATTGCTTGAAAAGGCCGCAGTAACATTTCGAAGTCGTTGGCTAATGATATCTATATCATCGGCATACGCCAGCAGCATGTGACTTATGTTGAAGATGGTACCATTCCTGTTAACTGCAGCCTTCCGCATGAACATCTCCATTACAATGTTAAAGAGATCGCTAGACAGACTATCGCCTTCTCTAAAGCCTCGCTTGATAAAAAAGGCTCTTTCAGATTTTTGTCTATTTTCAATGGAGACTTCGTGTCAGTCAGTGTCATTTCGCAAAGTCATATCAGCTACGCGGAGATAGTAAACTTAGCCATAGTATCTAATAGTATCTATCGTGTCGGACTGTCTTATGTAGATGGTAGGTATGGATCAGCATCTCTTGGTTCTTCTCCTGGATTTTTTGTAGTGTGAATATCTAGTTCATCATCAAATTATCAAATCTCAAGCTACACTGATAAGGTCCAATCAGGTTTGCTACGATGGGCTTTAGTCTTTCGCATGACACACTAGACAGGACCTTGTAACCGATGGGTAAATGTGATGATCCCGCGATTATTGCTACACACACTTGGATCGCCTTTTACAAGCACAGGACATAGGACACACAGATTCCAAGCATCGGGCAAGCCTTGCCTTTGAGCCAAATCGTGTATGTGAGCTGCTGCATGCATGTCGCCAGCTCATAGTTGCTGGCTTTAAAAAACTCTGCCGGCTGTCTATCATCTATATTCCGGTGGTATATTATTTTTAAGTGTTGCAATTGCCGTGCTAATTTTTGATATCCTGGCTTTCTCTGGATGATTAGCGTGATTTCGTCACTTATGCTGCCTTCTAGAACGAGTAGAGACCCAAAGTGTTCCCACCATATTTGCAGCACAATCTGAGTATCCGTGATCAGATTTCCATCTCTGTGTTTACAGGTGGGGGAACCCTGTTTCAAAAAATTTGTTTTTACCTTTTGTAGAACTTTCGTTTCTCGCCTTTGTCTCTGTAATTTTTGATATCCTCACTCTATCTTTTCTTCCATAGACGCTTTTCTGCCTGAACAGGCGTTTCGTCTCCCTTCTCATTATAACTTTCCGCCACCGCACAAGTTGCTATTGGCTGCAGGTTTGGGCCATATGTAGCATACTTTTCTTCAGATATTTTACTACAGTCCTCATCGTACAAAACCTTGTCTGAGCGTGGATTTTCATAACCCAGTACGTTCATTGCGGCATTGGTCATAGAATTCGCAACATGCTGCCAATTCGAGTCAGGAACATCAGATCTAGAGGGGTTTGTTGGAAGCAATTGAGAAAGTTGGTTAGAGTAGGCATTGGCTATCTCAGTGGTATGCAACTTTGTGATGTCTAGTTTCCTTTGCGTTTGGATACAAGCATTTTCAGCATCACTTTATCGCATGTGTACCTTAGCTGCAAGTAGGTGATTTTCCGAGTCAACATTTGCACCGCGCATCACGCTTGCGACATGCTTCTTTTCTTTTGAACAGGAGATACCAAGATGACCTTGTGGATATATTTATGCGGGAATCTGGTTCTACTCACTACCATGTTTTTTACTGAGGCGATGCTTACCAGTCTGAATCCCTTATGGGCGGTGTTGTTGTTTGGACTGAATTTTCCGACTGCTAAGCCAATAGCATCTTACTTCATATTTTAGGAATTAAAATTTTCCAAAACAATTTTAGTGTCATGTGTGGGGCAGCGGTTATAATTCCTTCAGGCACTTATAGAATAAATCTGTAATGTAAAATTGTTTCGCCTTGTTGCTATTCGGTTACTTACAGGTGTAAACCGCGAGACCAGATGTCGAAATATCTTGTGCACAACGAATCCACTTCGAAATGCCTGTCTTTCTGCATGGCAGCTTGAAAAGATGTCACAGTTCTTTAGTCGTGTGCATCCTCTGCCCTGTCCATCGCATTTCCTGTATGGCAGGGATGTCAGCCTTTTATTTGTCGAGGACATCTGCCAGTTGGATGGAGGCCACATCTCAAAAGAGAATTGGGACATTCCAGGTGCATATCCTTAAATCATGGTCCTTATAACGTTAGCGTGTTTTCATAATAGTTGTTTTAATTGAGGAGAATGACTTAATAGGCCACCGCGACCGATCTTAGTTCATTGGGGCTGCCAAAGTTGTATGTTATTCAGCTTCAGTAACTTCTGTTACTTACTTCCTAAGACGCATTGGTGGCATGCCATTTAGGTTACCCAACATTGCACCTTCTCATATTTTCTATCACTAAAGGGATTTTCAATGTCATTGTCCGGGGCATACGTAATCTCTCGGAAGTTGTGAGCTGTTTGAGGACCTCCAAAGAGAGAATTCTGGTTACGTTTAGGTAATAACAATCAGAAAACTGAAATTAGAAAATCCCCTTGATGGGTCATGGAAATGTCAATAAAATACTGACATGAAACGGAACAAAACTGAGTACTTCGTTTTTCATTTTCTATTCGAAACTACTACTGGCTCCCATACAAACTCTCATAAAAACTCCCAGCCGTAGTTTAAGAGATATCGAGCTGAAATTTTGTAAACAAGCTTCCGTCCTCTAAGCGGAGGTTAAGTTTTAAGATGAGCAAGATCGGTCAAAAAATTACTTCTACGATCACAGCCGTAGTAAAGGAGCTATAGAGCTGAAATTGGGTATGCATGCTTTATCCTCTTAGCTCTAAGATGAACAATATCGGACTCAAAATATTTCTATTTCCCATAAATACTGCTTATTTTTTCCCTGCGATTACAGCCGTAGTTTCATAGAGCTGAAATTTGATATGCAAGCTTATATCCTCGAAGGGAAGGCAAAGCTTCAAGGTGACCAATATCGGATAAAAACTACTCGCATCTCCCTTACACACTCCCTCTTTATGAGGTGTACGTCTGTCTGTCCCCGTGATTACTCGTACAGCCATAGTGTAACAAATATCAAGTTTGATTGTATATCAAGTCTTATATTCCCTAAGGGGAGGTTAAAATCGAAAATGACCAAGATTGGATAAAAACTACTTTCACCTACCAAACTAACCCTTTCTGGGGGTCTTTTGCTTATATAAACAATATAGGGTCAGTATTTCACATTTCAGTAAAATAATTATTGACAAAAAAATTGATGCCTGAGGATAAACGTGATGTCCTATCAAAGAAATTCCCCTTTTTATCGGTACAAAATTTTGTATAATATAGTTGTAGTACAAATATCCAGTTGTATCAGAGCTTCGCTATAACCGAAGATAACGCTAACCTTACTAGTTTTTATACCACCACCCTTAGGGATGATGATATATATCATTTGATACATGAAAAAGTGTAACGCATTAAATGAAACGAGTTAGACCCCAAGTATCTTAAGATTAAATTCGTTGTAGGAATTTTTTAAGACGATTAAGCTATATCCGTCTGTCTGGCTGGTTGGTGGGCACGATAACTAGAGTAAACTGTAACTAATCAATATGAAAATTTACCAGTATTAATATTTTCCAAAATAAAGTCATAGGATTGTAAATGGGTAGAATAGCCCAACCCCGTCTGGTACCTTCCATACAAAATTGCAAATTACAAAGACAAATTCTTAGTAAACCAAAATCTGTGCCACGTCCCTTTTGATACCTCCCATACAAATGACTCATACTCCATTAAGAATATTTCACTTTTAATATTTTGTATTTACAGGTGAAACCTAAGATACTGGGTTTACTCCGTTCACTAGAAACTATGATTTATTTTCTTTCTAATTAGAGAATTTTTCTTTGATTCTTTGTCGGACCCTTTTGGTTCGCCCATAAAAAATTATCATATGACCAGAAATATTGAATTTAACATTTTACATTTGTGGGCTGTAACCTTTTCTAAGTTTTTTCATACGTCTTGATTGGCTATACTACCGAAAGCCGTATAGGTGATGGTATTTATCAGTCAGTTCACTTATTGAAATTTCTGTACTGCGAGTTATTTAACTCTACTCCCAGCAATGACAGTCTGAATTTATGGAAAATTTAATATTTATTAAATCTCTTAGTCGTTTCATTCAAAAAATAAGTTTGCTAAATTTTTCACACTGCTATTATGTTGCTCTCACCTGTAACGCTATCCTTGGATCTTTAAACTGTACCATTCTATGTAGTATTCAAGATATGAATTTGGCCTTTTCTACATTATAATTGTTAATTAGTTATTACCAATGTAATACAATTGTCTACAGCTGTATGGTCGGATGGATGCATTGTTGCCCATAATATAATTATAAGAATTAAAATGATACAATGGTTTAAGTTTGCTTGCTACACTCTTATAGCACTGAATACCAGAAACATTATAATTGTTTAATGATAAAATCCTACGGTCATGTTTCATGATATAATGTAGTTAAATTTTCTACGAAATAGACAAACATGACATGTGGTTTGGATAGGATGTCGTTTGCCTAGAGCATATTGGATGTGATCATAAGTTTGTAAACCAACTCCAAACAAATACATATTAAGACGAGTTAAGAATACTGCCATTTCCACATAAGCGATGAACTAGATACGACTGATTTGAATTTCTTAATTATAGAAGAATAAAAAGTAGTATTACATACGTATTGATTGTTAAAGTAAAGCAGCAAGTGAGTTTTTTGGTACTATTTTATAGTGTCGTTCATAATTACACAGTACAACATATGATTTTGGGACTTTATTCTGAGAACTGCACATGAAAGAAGCCCAAAAAGATAAAGTTCTGCATCATTCGTTTTTCGCCATTATAATTTAATATATATTTTATTTATATAAAATTAATATATATTAATATATTTAATTAATTTGAAGTTAGTAAGTATCGTATAAGGGAATTTGTCACATTTTAGGCTCTTTTGTTATATTGTTATATGGTGGCGTATGGTTATCATAAGTAATATTCCACGTAAATCATACGCCACAGAGGACAACAATTTTATTGTACCTGCTACAAAATAAACCCACTTCAATATCATTTGATGAATAGAAAAGTAAAACTGTTGCTTACACAGTGCAACATTTCTAAGATCATCGTCTGGTGACGCCTTCGTACCCAGATATTTTTTTGCTGAAAATATCATGAAAAAATAGCATATTTTCCCATATTTTTACAATTTTCATGCACTAGATGCAATTATTTTGGGTCGGTCTATTTGAGACTTTTTTTGCTCTGGTTTAGATCTACAACTTTGCCGAAGACGGAAAGAAAAAATTCCAAACAGTTTATGAAATATGGACTCGCTAAAAATGGTCAAAAAATCGTATTGGGGTGAAAATATTGGAGTATCCATAAAAAAATGTTTCGATGTAATGGGGCCAAATCCTTTTGGAATTTTTTTAGTCTCGGTATATACTTCAAAAATAGCTGGGTACGAAGGCGGCACCAATTTATGTGTTGCACTGTGTTATGTAGGGAAACGTTATATGAACAAATTAAAGGAATTGTAATTCTTAATTTTTTTAAATTTGTTTCAGCTAAATCGGACTAGTGGTTCTCGAATTATGTCAAACAAAAGAGCCTAAAACGTGACAAATTTCCCTATACGACACTTACTACCGAATGATGCAGAACTTCTTAATTTTGGGGCTACTTTCACATGCAATTCTCAAAATTGAGTCCCAAATCAATGAGGTGTAAAATTTTGCACTGTGTTAAGAAAGACGAATATCATACATAGAGTGAGGGTATTCATCAACCAGTTCACCCGACTGAAATTTCTGTATTGGTTTCTTTAACAAATTTCTTTAAAGCACCTATAAATGCCAATAAATTGCAACTAAAAGTCCTCTTCCTCTCTCTCTCTCTCGTTCTCTCACTCTCTATGAAGCTATTAACTTGAATAGGGCAATTTGAAAATGTGCCAATAAATAATTCTACCAAAATATGTTAGTGAACACAGAAAACTTCTTTCACAAATAGCCACAAAAAAAAAACACCTTGAGCGAAATAAACCACAACACCTTTAGGTTTATTTATTTGCATTTGAAAACTACATATCTTTTTGAAAATTGCTGCTGGGCATAACTGTATCTAACTGCTAGTGAGTGCCATTCGCACAATACGCCACAAGTACGGCAGTGTAAATGTGTGTCGATGTGTAAAAGTTTAAAACTCGTTCGACGATTATGCACTGAACGCATTCTCTACATATGTGGTGGTACGAGTATATAACTGAAATATTTAGGTATACATATATAAAAACATATTGTATATGTATAATAAATACACATGCATGCATGCATACATACACTTTAATCTTTTCATATGGTCACAAATATACAGTATAAATATATTGACACTCGATTTTTATTATATTTGTGCATGCGGAGAGTGTATAACTTGTCGTCAACATGTAGTGTGTTGGCAATTTTAAGTTTTCCAGTCGTCGTTCATGCATCTAGTGCAGGGTATGCTTTCTATGTTTTTTTTTCTCGAATGCTCTAAATTGTTATTAAATTTTTTTCTTTGCTGTATTTAAATTTCCTAGAGCTCTAAAATAAATAGTTGATGTTTTAAACTGTTCTAAGAATTCAGAGTACTACAAATTTTACTAGGTATTGCACTAGGCATTGCTGAAGGCAAGAATATTAAATTTCCAACAATTTAATATAATATTTTTGATATTATCAAATATCCTCTATCGATATATTTGTAAGGTCCTATCCGTTCTTCAAAATGGATAACTATAGGTTTTAAATATTTCTTATATAATATATAAATGAATTATTTATACAAGTATTAAAAACCAATATTAAGTATACATTAAAAGTTTTGTTATATATATATTAATGGGTTTTAATTCCAAATGTTAATTGGTTTACTCTTTATCGCCGTAAAATAAAACTAACAATAGTAATTTAAGCTGATATGTTTGCACTATAAAAACTTCCACAAAAAAAGTTCAAACTTTTACCATAAGCCACTTTTTGTGTGGCTATAAAATAATCCGCTCGACCATACCCGTTAACATCGTTTTCATATTTGTAATTGTATTCCCTAGCCCATAAGGCCATATGCAATGAATATAGACTGCGTATTGTACATAGTATCATATACAATCATTCATGTGAGTTAATATGACTGCTATAGAATTTTCAAACTATTCAATGTGTCATACTAACGCATATAACGAATAGTTTTCATTTACAAGCATGTTGCAAATCTCACCAAACAAACGTTTAACATTAAACGAACTGAACTATGATACGATAGAAATACTAGGAAATGAAAACGAGAATTAAATTTGTATATGCTACAAACCAATCTATTATTATACTAATGTTGTTGTTGTTGAATTCTGTTAAATTCAAAACATATTGTCATATTTAGAATTTCTGCTGAAATAGTCCAACATGCGAGTGTGTCAAAATCATCACGAGAATTAGACTTAACCCAAATTTAACATTTGTGCATGTTTATAAAAGGGCTTATGTTAAAAAATTCAATTAAAATTCAACAAAACATATATGTACTTCTCACTTCAATTCACTTTATGCCTTAAAAGTAATTCGATTTCTATATTGTTTCTCAATCAAGGTTAAATGGAATATACTCGTATATTTTGATACCCAAAGCAAAAATAAAAGTAACATTTTGACTAAAAAATGCATTATTTTTCCAACTATTGTATAATTTTTAAAAGGAAAAATATTTTCTTATGATTCTCGAAATAGTCGATGCTTTCAGTAATGGCCTGTTCATGCAACCTCTTTATTCGACTCAAATCTCGTACAGAAAACAGGAAAAAGTAGCAGGTGGCTAAATCTGGGGTTAGTTAGCTGTAGCTAGAGTGTTCAAATACCTCCTTTTTCAAAAAAAAAATTGATTTTTTAGATTTTTTTCGTGTTTTTATAAGTATTGTTCTTGTTTAAGGATAATGGCTTAATAGGCCACTAAGTAGTAAGAATAATAATAATGCCCTACGTGCCTATGGTTCTCCTACATAGCGCCCTGACCGATGTATCTTTTTTATCCTATCCTCTATGTAGTGTCTGAAACAACTTTTAAGATATCTCAGTCTTGCGTGGATAATGAATTCAAGAATATTGATTCCATGGATTAAATAGTAGCCTGACTACTCGTATCAGAATAGACATTGACTACCATTACTGATGATATAGTATTTCTTTCATCCTCCAGTCTATAACAACTTCCTTTAACATGAATATTTCCACCCGGTATATAACAGTAGTCAAGTAGTCAAAAAGAGACAAACATCGAATACCCTACCTTATCATAAATTTTCGATGTATCCGTATGGAAACGCACGTATCCCTTGACAGGTGCGTCATACAAAGATTCCTGGTATGAAAGTATAGTACAGGGTAACTTAACAGTCCTTTAAAATTTGAATTGGCAGCTGCGTCGAGCAGCTAAGGCTTACAGTGGGATTTTGATGAAAAAACCGTATTTTTTGACCACTAAACTTCAAGTATTTTATACTGCAGATTTGTAGAGAAATTCTTAAATACATATGGGCATTCCTACAGAAAGGTCCACCGTGATCGAATTTGGTTTTATGGACTGAAATATTGCATTCTCGTGCTGATCACCTTTTTTAATGTTCAACAACATGTTTACTGCTAACACAGTACAATATCTTTCATCTCATTGATTTGGGACTCAATACTAAGATTTGATCGTCAAAGTATCCCCAACTATAAGAACTTCGCCATCATTCGTATTGTCAAGTAAGCTGCAAAAATGGGAATCAAACCTAACCGAAAAAAGGGCATCCAGTGGCCAAATTTCAGTTCGATAGCTCCTTAACGACTGCTGTATAAGGTGGTTTTTGTATGGGAGGTGGGAGTGGTTCTTGTCCGATCTTTCTCATCTTTGAACTTGGAATAAGAATTACGTCTTGAGGCTCCTTCTGACAAAGGATTGTGTATTCTTTAAAAACTAGTGATTTCTCTCCTTAGTCCATGTCTATAGTGCTGTTCCTGTATTCAATCTTCAATGCTGCGCACAATATATCAATAAGACTGGCCAAAGTCTTCATCAGGCATATAAGTCTTAAGTCTTTTGGGGTTGTGTGTGATGCTTTTTCAGCTTTCGCAATCTATACCACTCTTGTTTTGCGACATAACGAACATATCCTGGCCCACTTTAAAATATGTCAGTACAAAATATTTTCACCTGTATTAAAACCTCGTTCCAAATCATTTGAATTCGCGGTACTTTTAATAAACATTTGTATACAGGGATATTTCAAAAGAAACACATCATCATAACTGTTGGAGCAAAGGCTATTGTGTTGTCTATATTTGTTTGTTGCTTTTAGCTGTGACAACTTTTGCTTTCATATGACATTTAAACGTGCACATACATGCATATGTTTGTATATATTCACATTTATATGCCTCGTCGGTTATCCTTTAATCTTCATGTACAGTTTATGCCAAATTAATGCACTTGAACGTCCAATTCATATTAATTTTAATGACACCTTGCATATTCATTCATTAATGTCACGATAATCAAATGTCATTTACAATCGTTTAAAAATTCAAACGCGTTCTACACAGATTTACATCGTAGCCTTCACATGTTGTCACAAGTATCAGGTGAGATAAAACCTTTGGGATTTCTTTTCACATGACACAGAGTTTGTGTGTGTGTGTTTCGTTGCCAAGTGTTTCTGGGGATTTAATTGTATTTTACAGTTATACCTGACATTTATTCGGGCGATATTACCCACAATTTTTTGTCTTTCTCTCAATGTCATATGAACTGTGTTGGGTAGGCAAAGTGCCAAGAGACAACGCGAAAAAATAACAAAAGTTTCAAATGTGTGTGTGAAAAAATGAGTAATTCACAAAGTTGTCATTATTTTATATAACACCTCGTAAAAGTTTCTAAAATACCCAAAGTTATCTACGAGTACCAACATTTTGGCACATGCTGTACACTGATATCTATATGTATGTATATAGATATGGCGAAAACCAATTGGTTTTGTATCCTTTTAACGTTGCTACCATCAATTCAGTTTAAATGTTGGCGGAATTTGTTGTTTTCTAGTACTAAGTTACAGTTTTTTTTGTGATATGAATTTTATACCTCAAAGGATATTGTGTGTTGTTGTTGGTGTGAATGTTAAATGCATATGGTTTCAAGTACATTGTCGTTTCTATATTTGTTTTTTTACGTTTTACGATCATGTTAACAGCACAGCCATTAGCAGGCCAGTGTAAGACTAACGTTTATAACTTTGGTTTTAGTGCTAAAATAACGTGTAAAAGAACGATTTTTTCTCTTGACCTTTAACGAATAATACTGTGTAGTTAAAAGCATGGATTAACTAAGTGTTTTACCACATACTAATAATAATAAATTTTCTAAACCTTTAGCAAATGAATTCAGATCATCAAAGAGTGACCACTCACTTTCAGTCATAGAACGATGTTTTGATATATGTTTACAGGAACATAACCTAACTAAACTAACCGTTTACATAATTGTCGGGGTCAGTTTAGTAGAAACGAAGTGGATTGAAATCATTATCCTATATATCTCATTCTGGCTCAAAGTAAATTTTGTTGTTGCATTTAATTTCGACCAAACCTTCGACCATCAGCATAACAGCCGCATACAAATTTATTTGTTTCTGCAAGCATTATGTAGTATAGTTATGGAATTCCTCATGTAATGCAAACGTGTCCTCCACCACGCATTTTCTGAAAAGCCTTCCCACCATTCTGATCTCTGCAAGAAAAAAAAATAATCCACTTTCTGTTTCAGTTGTGAGTGATGCCTTTTCCGCTTGGGGAATAAAGATCACTCTTGTAGCCCTCCACGTTTTTTGTGTTTGTATGGGATGGCTAAACACACGAAATATATATTGACCTACTAGAGCATCAGAAAATCAACAGAGCGCGAGACTTAGGTGATTTGAAGGTTGCATCACAAATTCCTTCATCTTTTACCATTCGGATCTCTGTAATAAGCTAAAATATTTTGATTTGGTAATAAAAATCACTCTTGTAGCCCTCCACCTTATACAAGTATGTATTGACCAGCTAAATAATTAAATTTTAATTGTAGAGCTTGGGAGATAAAATTTGATACACAAATAGTACTCGGCAACACAAATAAGAATATGCGGACGAATTTTTAATTTTTGACCAGTGGGCGTGACAAAACATATTTTCAGAGCTAGAGAGATAAAATTTGATACACATACAAAACTGTATTTTAGCCTTAGAGAAAAAAAATTGGGTACAAAGATAGTGCTCGACACTTCCACTTAAAATTTGCAGACGAAAAAATTATTTTCGATTAGTGACCAGAGTCGGCTTGGCAAAACTTTATTTTAGCCCCAGAGAGATAAAATTTGGTACACAAATAGTACTCAACAACACGAATATGAATATGCAAGCGAAATTTAAATTTTTGTATTAGTGGGCGGAGTGGGCATGTTAGAGCAGTATTTGAATATGCAGACAACAAATTAATTTCGGACCAGTGGACGGTGTGGGCATGAAGAAACTTTAATTTAGCAATAGAGAGATACAATTTGGTACACAAATAGTACTCGGCACTTCGGGTTGAAATTTGAAGACGAAATTGTTATTCTCAACACGAATATTTATATGCAGATGGAAGTTTAATTTTGGATCAGTGGGCGAAGGGGGCATGGCCAAACTGTATTTTAGCCCTAGAGCGATAATAATTCATACACAGATAATACTCGAAACCAAAAAGTACAATTAAATTTATCACAGCGAACATTAATTGTACCAAAAGTTCACTTATTGTACTAAAAAGTACAATTTATTGTACATAAAAGTTCATTTATTGTAACAAAAAGTGCAATTGATTGTACCAAAAAGTACTGTTGTTGTTTAAAAAATTACATTTATTGTACCAAAAAGTAAAATTTATTGTACTAAAAAGTACAATTTATTGCAGTAAAAAGTACTTTTATTGTACACAAAAATAAAAATTTATTGTACCACAGAGTACCTTTATTGTACTTTAAGCGTATTAACAACTACTTTTGTTGTGCGCAATTAAAGTACTTTTATTGTTCTTAAACTGTTGTGAATTCCTATTTTTAGATTCACAACTTACGGCACCTAATTGTTGACCGACGAATGTGAACGTCATTGTTTGAGTAGCTTTAACTATGACAGGAGACAGGAATCGAACCAATGATCGCCAGCTTGGTGGTCGAGCTGAAATTTAAAATGCAGGCTTTTATACATAAAGCGGCGTGTTCAGCCATTTGACATGGCTTTTGTTATTTTAATTTGCAATTTTATTTAAATTTTACTTTTCGCCATAATTAACTATCCACCCACCTTTTGAATGAATTATTTAATTTAATGTCAAATATTTCCTTAAAGTCCTGTCAATTGTTCTTCTACTTTTCCTTTGTATTCATTCGTCCAGCTTGGGAAATTTTATTGTTGTAATTTTAAGCCATACCTTATAATAAAAAACACTTGAATTTATACCCGAAATTACCGGTCTTATACTTTTTTCGTGCGATATTTTATATTTTAAAACAGCCCCATTTTGTTTGTTTCAACTTTAATTTAAAAGATTGAGACAGCCGTAAAAACTATTACGGAAATACACGGCGGGTAAGCTCTGTCAAACTGTCCCTTTTTTGTCCCTGCTGAAATTTGATATGCAAGCTTCTACTCTCTAAGCCAGAGTTATGATCTTTGATGAGCAAGTTCGGTCAAAGACTTCTTCCATCTCCCATACAAACTCCACTTTTTTGGGGATGTCCGTCGCCTCTAGTGGAACGCCAATTTTTAACCGATCGAGCACATATTTTTTCAATTTTTTTTTCTCAACCTAACCACACAAAACTAACCGGTTCTTTTCGAAAACAAAACAAAAACCAGTAAGAAAGTTTCAGTCGGGCAACCCGACTTACATATACCATCACCCTCAGTAAAACAAAAAAAATCTATTATATTGATATTATTACTCGATTTCTAAAGTTAGCGAAGTAGTACATTTGTATGAGAGGTACTAGAAGGGGCTTGTCTAGACTTCCAAAATTTTTCTCCAAAACTTTATCCTGTTATAGCTTCGCTAAATATATAATTTGGGGACGATCGTGTTGAGTGTATTGATATTATAACTCCAACTCTAAAGTGGGCGGAAAGGTACATTTGTATGGGAGGTACCATAAGGGGCGTGTCTAGACTTCTAGATTTTTTCTCCAAAACTTTATCCTGTTATAACTACATAATTCAGAATTTGGGCACGATCGTGTCGAATGTATTGATATTATTACTCCATCTCCAAAGTGGGCGGAGTGATACATTTGTATTGGAGGTACCAGAAGGGGCGTGTCTAGACTTCTAGATTTTTTTCTCTAAAACTTTATCCTGCCTGAACTTTATTAAATACAGAATTTGGGCACGATCGCGTTAGGTATATTACTTATATTAATCGAATTCTAAAGTGGGCGGTACCAGATGTGTATTGGAGGTACTAGATGGGGCGTGGCTAGACTTCCAGTTTTTCTCTCCAAAAACTGTATCCGGCTATAGCATTACTAAATAAAGAATTTGGGTACGATCGCGTTCGATTTATTGATATTATTACTCCATCTCTAAAGTGGGCGGAAAGGTACATTTGTATGGGAGCTACCAGAAGGGGCGTGGCTAGACTTCCAATTTTTTCCAAAACTTTATCCTGTAATATCTTTACTAAGTACAGAATGTGAGTACGATCCCGTTGGTTGTATTGATATTATAACTCAATATCTAAAGTGGGCGGAATGATGTATTTTTATGGGAGGTACCAGAAGGGGCGGGCCATGTAGGCCATTTCCAATACCGTAAGTAGTTTTGGGGAAATATTAACTTGTGCAAAATTTCAATACATTTGGTTGCGTCTTTCGAAAGTTATCGGGCGAACCAGCCGGACAGCCAGCAGACGGACAAACAGACAGACAGACGGACATGGCTCAAACGACTTAAAAAGTCATGGATCGAATTTGGTTCAAAGAAACCAAGGGTCTAAAGTCACTCCTTCTATGTGTTACACTTTTGGGTCGTATCAAATGATATATACCCTCATCCGTAAGGGTGATGGTATAATTAATAAGGTCCACCTTAATACACACACCATCTTTTTGGGTTGTTCGTCTGTCTATCTTTCCGATTACAGCCCTTTTTGGGGTCTGTCCCAGCGATAACAGTCGTCGTTTAATGGCTATAGAGCTGAAATTGTATGTGCAAGCTTCTATTCTCTAACCGGTTGTTATGATCTTAGTATCGAATCAAAACCATTCCAACCTCCCATACAAACTCCCCGTTTTTGAGGGTATCCTTTTATCTGTTCCCGCGATTACAGCCATAGTATAAGAAATATCGAGCTAAATGTTATATGCAAGCATATATCCTCTAAACACAGCTTAAGCTCTAAGATGAGCAAGATAGGAGAAAAAATACTTCCACCTACCATACAAACACCACCTTTTTTTTGGGGTGTCCGTCTGTCTGTCCGCACATTTACATCCGTAGTTTAAAAGCTATAGAGCTTAAATTTGGTATGCAAGCTTCTATCCCTCAAGCGGAGGTTCAGTTATACTTCCACCTGCCATACAAACACCACCTGTTTGGGTGTCCTCATTAAGGGGAGTTCAAAATAAAACTTTTTTATAGTAAATTTCACTGAGGTAGTCCAAAAAATGACAAGACCGAAGAGGACGGCTTTACTCTAATTCAAATAAGAGGAATCATACTGCCTCATTAGACTTCTAAGTTAAGACGTTGGATTTATAGATTTTTTTATTTTTTGGTTAATTGGTTATTAGTACTGGTAAACTTTCTTAAACAATGTTGTTCTAAACGTTTTCGGCTTCAAATTTCGGAAAGGATTGTTACCTCTTCAAATACAGATTTTGAAAATCACAAAAAAGTAATTTTCGTAATTGGAAACTTGTACCCAATATCAAGTATATGGCACCGTGCGACTTCATTTCGATGTCGATTGACGAAACTTTATACAAGTGACAGTAATGACAATGTATAGTAACACTGCATACTAACTTTTTATCCTCACGTTTCGATTCCAGGACTTTAAATTTTTTACAGGATATGCTAGTTTTAAAAATATATTTCTGTTTTTCTCCCAGTTGTAGCTGATATGGATATCATATAAAAAAGTTTTGGGCCAGTATGCAATGTTTTTACTTGCTATCCTTACCAAAAACGTACTTGTTGCAAAACTGGACAAACAACACATGTAAACAAAACGTGTTAATTGGTCACAAAGAGCAATAGGGTGTCTTATTAATTTGGTTGAAAAAAAGTTAATATTGGCGATATTCACCTTAGGTTTATTTTTGTTAAAATTACGAATAACTCGGGAGAAATTTCGTATCGATAGTTAGACATTAGAGTGTGCAGCAATGAGGTTAAAGTTCGAATTGGTGAATTTCAAATTGCACCTGATAACATGTAATTTTGTCAAGGCTCACAGTATAAACGGCAACCCTCTTATGTGTGTGTATATAGTTTTTGCAATGTACAATCTGGACTCAAAGGATAATTTGTATTGAAAAAAATTTCTATAACATAATCTATAAGAACCGTCGTTTTCGCCTTTAGTACAATTATCCTGAATATGACACGCAACATGTATACACTATGTCCTCTGTCTCGTCTACCACTTAAAAGGTTTGAAAGTGTCCTTTTATTTGTATCACCTCTTAAGAAATATTGTCCGTTTGTCTGTTTAGTATTTGTATCTGCGCACATACATACGTACATATGTCTCTAGTAATAAACTAAATATGCTTTAAAACGTTAAATCCTGCATAAATCCTCGATAAAACGGACAACAAAACAACTTAAAAACGTTTATATGACTCATTCTTTAATCTATGATTTTGCTGTTATTTCCTCTCATTCCTCTTTGCAGATCCTTTCGCATGAATGATGTCGTTGTAGTACAACATTTTCCACTTACGTTTCCGGTTTGCATTTGTTTTAATTTCATTGTGTCCTTTTGATGGCACTACAAAAGGAACCACCATTGTCGTCAGCGCTCTCATCATAGTCGTCATCGTCATCGTCGTCGAAGTCGTTGTTGGGGTCGTACATGTTGCTGTAGTGGTCGTCAGTGTCGCTAGCCTTTGTTGGCATTTGTATGCAAACAGAAACGACAACGACAATGCGTTTGTCAATTCATTCGATAAGTCGTACATTGGACGGCTACAAAGGTTGGTTGGCTATTATTTGTTTACATTACTGGGTTGGCCCGGTTGTGCAGAATGTTTGTTGTTCGTCCATGCGTCTGTCTGTCCATTCATCTATCCGTCCTTCCGTCCAACTCACGCTCTGCAAGGTTTTTATTCATTAGCATTCATTGTTGTTGTTGTTGTACTTTTTGTTTATGATATCACTTGTTTTGTTGTTGTATAGTCCTAAATAAGCATAAGCTTACTGTTTTTTTTCCTCTCTGTCCCATTTACCGCGTACATAACTGAAGGTAGTTTGTTACCGGAGCCGGGTTGAGGTTAATGGTCGCGATATAATTTCGTTGTGTGTGTGTGCAAGTATATGTAGGGAGTTTGTTTTTTTTTTGTTCTTAAAATATTTTTCTGCTAAACGTTTATGTCATACTTAGAAACTGAACTGACGATAATTTAATTCTTATATTAATACCGCCCTTGTTATGTTTGAAAATACTTCAAATAGTCTAAGACTTTAACAATATATTATAATTTGTCTTGTACTTATATTTTACAGAAATGTAAAACTCTCCAAAGTGCATTACATGTATGTTTACTAAGATGTCCTAACATAACTCAATGACTTTTAGTTATCTTACACGGTACAACACATGATTTTGGCACTCAATTCTGAGAACTGCATGTGAAAGTAGCCCCAAAAAGAAAAAGTTCTGCATCATTCGTTTTGTCAAGTTACATGCCATAATAAATACGGCGATGAATAAAAATTGTAGATGACTGAAAACAGGATTCGAACTAATGATCTCCCGCATGGTAATCGCGAGTTCTAACAATCATCTAAACGGATTTTTGCCAAGAATATTTATTTTCTAACCTTAAGCAAGTTGAACTAAATTGATTGTAACTGATGTATAAGTTTCTAAGCGCCTTATATCTCGAGAACTGTTAGAGATATTTATAATATTCACACATAGATTTTAACATGATTAACCTTAAAAATTTTAAATATATATTGGAGACCATTACTTCGGAGCCCAAAATCAAAATTTTCAATATTTTTTTTCAAAAATACCTCAACTCTACATCAAATATCTCGACATCACACTCAAATTTCTAACTATCGACACGAAATTTCAAACAATATATTCGTAATTTTGACAAAAACAAACTGTAGGTGGAACTAGATGACTAACATCGCTAATATTAAATATTTTTAACGAAATTCGAAAAAAGCTATCTGAATAAATTAAAGGGTGAAGTGTTCCGATCATATTGATTGTTTACAGAAGTTGTTCAGATAGGCAGTAAATACGTTTTTGGTAAAGATTGCAGGTAAAAACATTGAATACTGTTCTAAGCTCCTAAAAAACTGATTTTTTTTAATGCAAAATGTGGGTTTGGGGAGCTACTTAATATCCCTAGACATGTTCAGATTGCATGGGTTTGTTCAGAGTAGTAATTCGTTGTTACCTAAACTATAATTTCACTGAATAGAGTATGCAAAAAATCTGGATTTCCTACGACTTGTATTGAAAACAGTGAAAAATTAGAATTTTTTTATGAAGTTTTTTGAAAATAAATGAGAGTAGTATAATTTTTTTGGGAAATACTGTAATAGTAATTTCTTAAGCTACAAATTTCAGCTTGATTGCACTTAAACTAAGACTGTACTCGCAGGGACAGATAGACGGACTGTTCCAAAAAGGAGAGGTTTTGACCTATCTTGCTCATCTTAGAACTTAACCTCCCTTTAGAAGATAAGAGCTTGCATATTACATTTTAGCTTGATATGTCTTAAACTACGACTCTTATCGCAGGGATAGATAGACGGACACATCCAAAAGGTTAAGTTTGGATGTGAGGGAGAAGTAGGTTTTGTCCGAATCTTGCTCTTCTTAGAACTTAACCTTCACTCTGAAGGTAGAAGTTTGTATACTAAATTTCTGCTCCATAGTTTTTCAACTACGGCTGTAATCGGAAGGCCAGACAGACGGACACCCCCAAAAGGGGCAGTTTGTATGAGAGTTGAGAGTAGTTGAGGTCTGATCTTGCTCAGCTTAGAATTTAGTCTCCGCTTATATGATAGAAACTTGCATACCCAATTTCAGCACAACAACTCTTAAACTACGACTTTAATAAAGGCTATTCGTAGGGGATGTGGGTCCAGTTTTTTACCGATATTGCTCATATTAGAACTCAACATCTTGGCTTGAATAATAGAAGCTTGCATACCAACATCAACCATAGGTTACACTCAAAAAAAATCAAGTATTGCGTACTTAAATCATTCACAAGTCAAAAGTACGGTAAATACGGATTTTCTTAAATCCAGTACAAAATGCCTGATCCAAGAACGGAAAAACCTAGCCTGGAATTCTTATTTGTAGATGTTTTTGAGCCTTGTGGTGTTTAATTTTTAAGTATAGAATTCTTGATAACGGACCGGCTATGGCATAGTGGTTAGAACACGCGACTACCATGCGGGGGATTGCAGGTTCAAACCTGGCTCCAGTCATCTTAAAAAAAATTGTTCTTTTATTGTCCGCTCCCCTCGAATGTTGTTGACAGCAACTACGCAGTATAAGTGTCGAGTCAATCGGCGAGTCTAGTAAGAGCTTCTCAAACAGTGACGTTCGTATTCGTCGATAAACAAGTAGGTGCCGTTAGTTGTTAATCTAAAAACAGAAAGCGTGTTAATTCACAACAACGCGAGAAGCTATCCCATACCTCATTCATGGGGTGCAAAGGGAAATTAAGTTTTTTTTTTATTCTTAATAACAGATGACATTAAGCATAATGAAGCATGATTTTTAAGTGTAGTATTCTTAATTATAGATGGCATTAAGCTAGATGGGGCTTGATTTTTGATTAATCATATGCGGATAGCTAATTAGATAGTTGTTTAAACCAGTTTTTCGTTCCTTTACGCACTTATAAGCCACCCAGTAGGAAGTGTCTGCAAGACATCCTCAAGGATAGGTGCATGACCATAGTAAATCGTTGATGACACTTAAGGGGACCGTCCATACAAATCGTCGACGAAATTTTCATACAAGTGTCCGCTTTGTCATACACGACCTGATGAGCGATAATGTCGGTCAAATTTTCGTTGACGCCTATACAAAAGATCTGTCGCCCACACAATCATGCACGACCTGATGGGTAGCAATGTCTGTTGAATTGTCGTTGATGACTATATAAGCGACACGTCGCCTAAACAATCATGCACGACCTGATGGGTGAAAATGTCGGTCAAATTGTCATTGATTCCTATGTATGTCTTGAATTGTAAAAGATGGATTTTTAGCTTTTTAATAGTATGGCTAATTGTTAATACTTTTGGGAAACTACTGACCAAAAGCGATTTGAAGGATATAAACTTTTATACGGCATTCACCTAGATTCGAGATTTCAAACTATAAAATTGCTGATGTTTACTCGACCGTTTAATAAACTGAAAATTTTTGACGTCAGATTCCATTTATTTTTCCTTTGATTTTGTTGAATGTGTTTGATGCACGACAACATTAGTATTTTGTCGGTCAGCTTGTCGTGAACCGAATGTTTTGACGACAAGTACATCAATATTTCACATTTTTCTTTCTCAGATATTGTTGATTGTGTTTGATGCACGACAACATTAGTATTTTGTCGGTCAGCTTGTCGTCAACCGAGTGTTTTGACGACAAGTACATACATTTTTCAAATTTTGTCTTGAGGACAGCGTTGATGACAGAGTCACAAAACAGTATCTGGTTTATGCTTATCCGATGTTCTTTTGGGAAATCTCAAAGGAGGTTTTCCTTATGCAATACGAAAATGTGTTTGAAAAATTCTGCTAGATAGCTGTTTCGCTTTATCTCAAAATGGATCCGATGACGTCCGTGTCCAAACTAAAAACTTGCTATTGTCGTTATCTCCTTAACTAAGCTTCCAATCTAAAAATGGGCTTAATTTTCAAATCACTAAGATATAGTTGGGATCTAACTTTGTAATGGCTGGGAAAAAGTCGATATTTATATAAAAACCTTAAATGTATTTAGGACCTTAGTGTTCGATCGCAAAAAGGAGCTTAATTTATGATTTTGGAAATCGCCAAGATACAGTTGGGATCTCATCTTGATATAGATTAAGATCTCGCCTTGAAATGCCGTTAAGTATCAATAAACAGTCTTTCCAATTCATAAAGTACATTATCTGTGAATCTTTGAATTGGCATTTTGCCAAAAGTTTATAATTATTCCTTACTATTGCAGTACTAATGTGATTCCACTCCTCCTGTCTGCCAATATTTTTTTTGGTAAATTTTTACAAATAACTATGTTATGAAAACTTTTGTTTTGGTTCTCTTACCAATTGTATTTTTACTTGTTTCCACCACAATTTGTTTTCACCTTCAGCTTCTCTATTTGGTTATTTTCCCTTTATTTCCTTTGAGTCAAGTTTTTTTGTATTCAAAAATTGTATAAAAGGACAACAAATTCTTGCAAAGCTTATAAAGGGAAAAACAAACGTCTGTTTATTTAGGTGTGTATTTGTGATGACATGTAACTAATAGACATACAAACACACATACATATAACATCATATATTTAAGTTACATTATTAAGGTTTCGCGTGTGTCCTTTAACTGTTAGCCACCGGCTTTGTTTTTGTTTTGACTGTCACCTTTGTACATTTTACAACTTGTTGTTGGGTTTCGCCGAATGCGTTGACATGTGGGGTATATTAAGGTATATATAGAGGTTTGTATTAGTGAGAGCAAGTGACACATTAGTATGTCTGTGGTGTGTGAGAGAGAGAGATGTGAGTACGTATATTTGTGTATGCGTCTGGTTTAGTTTTCTACGTCAATTTCTTAATTAAAATTGGTGGTAAACTTTTGCCACACCCCTTCTAGTACCTTACATACAAATGACTCTCATAGTTTTCTATACATATCTTTTCTGTAAATATCGACTATTTGAACGCGGATCGAATTGCGATCAATTCTTGTCTCTTGATGTCTAGGCTGACATTATTATTTGTGTTTACGGCGTAGCCCAGGTAGACAAAATCATTTACCACTTCATAGTTATAGTTGTCTCTTTGTTCATAGACAAAAATAACTTAGTTTTGTCCTCACTTATCACCACATCCACTTTAGCCGACTGCTTCTTAATGCTCGAAAAGGCCGCAGTAACATCCCGCAGACCTCGGCAAATGATATATATATCATCGGATTACGTGTCGAACTGCATTTCTTGGGTCTTCTTCAGGATTGTGAAATAGTGTGAATATCTGGTCGGTCGTGGATTTACTAAGTCAAAAGACACACTGATAAGGTCCAAATAGGTTCGTTAGGATTGGTTTTAGTCTTTCAAATAACACGCTAGACAGGACCTTGTATGTGATGGGTAAAAGGCTGCTCCCGCGATAATTGGTACACACACATGGATCGCCTTTCTTAAGCACGGGACTTAGGACACTCAGATTCTAATCATCAGGCATGCATTCCTTGTGCCAAATTATGTTTATGACCTGATGCATGCACGTTGCCAGCTCATCGCCACCAGCTTTAAAAATTTCTGCAGGCAGTCCATCGGCTCTCGCAGCTTTATTGTTTTTAAGCCCTGCATTTGCCGTGCTGATGTCGTTTTGGCTCGGTGGTAGACATTCTACTCCATCGTCGAGGTCGTTGCGGCAGTGGTCATAGAATTCGCAATATGCTACCATTGGGTGCAGGGAACATCAGAATTAGGCGAGTTGATTCGAAGTAATTGAGAGAGTTGGTTGGCGTAGGCATTGGCTATCTTAGTGGTATGCAGCTTTGGCTTTGGCTGCAACTAGGTGGTGATCCGAGTCGATATTTGCACCGCGCATCACACGTACGTCCATAGCGCTTGAGACATGCCTTTCATCAATTACCATGTGATCAATCTGGTTTCTTATCTATTGATTAGGGGATATCCAGGTTGCCTTGTGGAAATCTTTATACGGGAATCTGCTTCCACTCACTACCATGTTTCTTGTCGAAACGAAGCTAACTAGTCTCAATCCGTTATCGAAGGTTTTGTTGTGCAGACTGAATTTTCCGACTGCTGAAGCAAGAGCATCTTCGCTTCCTATTTCAGCATTAAAATCTCACAGAACTGTATTAATGTCATTTGCAGTGCAGCGGTAATATATTTCCTTCAGGTGCTCATAGAATGCATCTTTAATGTCCTTATCTTAGTCTTCCGTCGGGGCGTGTACACAAATCAGCGTAATGTAAAAATATTTTGCCCGGATGCGTATAGAGGCTATTCGGTCACTTAAAGGGTTTAACCGCGCGACTAGATGTCGAAGTCTCATGCCGACTATGAAACTACATCCAAATTCGTGTCTTTCTGCATGGCAGCTGTAAAAGATGTCACAGTTCTTCCGTCGTGTGCATCCCTGTCCCGTACAACTCATTTCCTGTATGGCGGTGATGTCAGCCTTGTATTTGTAGAGGACCTTTGCCTGATAGGTAGAGACCATTTCTCTGTAGAGGGTTCGGATATTCCAGGTGTATATCCGTAAATAACGGTCCGGTGGTCGTCAACATTTGGGAGAGTTCTTGTTTTGGCTTATTAGGCCACCGCGCCCGATTCTAGTTTCTTGGGACTCAATTCTGAGAACTACACGTGAAAGTAGCCCCAAAAAGAAGAAATTCTGCATCATTCGTTTTGTCAAGTTACATGCCATAATAATTTAATATTGATTTGAAGTTAGTAAGTATCGTATATCGGATTTTGTCACGTTTTAGGCTCTTTTGTTTGACATAACTCGAGAACTTCTAGTTCGATTTAGCTGAATCAAATTTAAAAAATATTAATAATTACAATTCCTTTAATCTGTTCATATAATGTTTCCCTACATAAGCAACAGTTTCACTTTTCCATTCATCAGATGAATTTGAACTGGGTTTATTTTGTAGCAAGTACCATAAAACTGTTGTACTCCGTGACATATGATTTACGTGGAATATTACTTATGATAATCATACGCCACCATATAACAATATAACAAAAGAGCCTAAAACGTGACAAATTTCCCTATACGATACTTACTAACTTCAAATCGATATTTAATTATTATGGCATGTGACTTGACAAAACTACTGATGCATAACTTCTTCTTTTTGGGACTTCTTTCAAGTGCAGTTCTCAGAATTGAGTCCCAAAATCATGTGTTGTACTGTGTAAGAGAGCCGTTTGTGTTGTGCTTCAGTTACTTCTGTTACCCACTCCCCAAGACGCATCGGTGGTAGCATGTCATTAGGTTACTCACTAAGTCCTTCCTCTCTACTAACTTTTAACCATTTCATGTTTGGTCTGTATATTACGAGTCCTCTCTCTCTCTCTCCCCTCCCCTCAGTAACCTTGAATATCATCACTGCCAATAACATTACAACACAAGTCAGTAAAATGCAAACCGACAACATTCACTATATTTAAAGAGGATACATTTGTCTTTGGCCTTTTTTACGTCTCTAACCAAAAAGCAGCGATAACACCTCCATCTGTCTGTTTGTCTGTTTGTTTGTCACTTTAACGCTGTTATAAAATATTTTAACTAACATTTTACATAATGAATGTCTTTACCTGTTCAACTGAATGCGGAATGTTTTTGTGTGGCATGTGGCCCACAGTATACGTATGTGCATACATAATACCTTATTTACCTTATAAAGACATCTGACATTATCATCGGAGACAGCAGGACATTTTGTTGTCGTTGTTGTTCGTTTGTCCTACCATGTCCTGGGCCCTGTGCGATATGTCAGTTAAACTAAACAATGATATGGCTTCGTTGCCGTCGTCGTCATATTTGGTTTATCATCCCGCAGTGAGTCGGTTTCTCAGAGCTTTGCTCATTTCTCTGGGTAATTATGAAAGCAGTACACTCAAAAGAAAATGTTATTACAATTTAAAAAAAAGAGATAATAATAAGCTAAATTAAATTGAAATACACGATGTTTTAACAAATGCTGGGGAAATAAATTTAAATCATGTTTAAATGTGTAACCAAAAATTGTGTAAAATTTAAACGACAACACATGATATTTTTTAAATCTTGCACATTGCAACACATAATTTTGGGGCTCAATTCTGAGAACTGCACGTGAAAGTAACCCCAAAAAGAAAAAGTTCTTCATCTTTCGTTTTGTCAAGTTACATGACATAATAACTTAATATCGATTTGAAGTTAGTCAGTATCGTAGGGGAATTTGTTACGTTTTAGGCTCTTTTTGGGTTTTTTTTTGTTTAGTGTATACCGGCATCATATCTTCACAGTAATGTACATTTCTCTGCATCTGATGTCTTTATAATTAAAAATTATAAACGCGATGTAGTAGCAAAAAATAAACCCCCCACCATATGAATATGATTTTATTTAACAATCCAACTCTCACTTATGCTACAATACAAGTCTGATGATGATGATGATGAATACAATATTTTGATGCCATGACACATCGTAAAACCTAATGGAATCTGGGGGACATACCACATCATACCCCTATGTTGTATGCATTAACAACAACAACAAAAACGAACCTTACAAGCAAATTTACCATAAATCAAAAGAATATTATGAATATTGCGGGTATATAAGAAAAACTAAATGTTTTGCTGCTTGCTGATGCTGTGCTCTCTTGTGTTATCTGCAATGTTTTTTATTACAATAAATTGTGAGTATTATACCGAAAAAGGCCAACAATGCAAATTAGTTGCCAAAAGAGAATACCAAGAATATAACATACAAATTTTCTAACTACGTTTTAAATCTTGCCAATCTTTCTGAAGGTTGCAGACAGGCGTCTTTTTAACCAAGATGTTTGGCATAATGTGTTAACATAAATAATTGAACATTTGCCAGGATCTGGTAGGGCACAACAGATGAACTCAATGCTTGTAGACGTTTTTGTTTATATTACAGCAGTAATTAGAAATTACATGTACATAATATGTGTTTAGCACTAAAGGGCGGATAGAAATGTATGACCTTCTATAGAGACAGTGTACTAAAATTGTTACAGCTAAGAGAAACCATAAAATAAAATGTATATTGCGGTGTTGCATTCAATTTGTATTAAAAACTACTACGATTTTAACGGCCTTATTTATAAAAACTTATAAGAGGTTTATAAAGTATTTTTAAGCAAATTTCTAGAAAACAATATTCATAAAAGATTTACATCTTCAATATGTTAAAGTAGGGTTGTCTCTACTTTAAGCGTGCTATAACTTGACGTTTGTACAATTTATTCTATATTCATGAATTTGAGATCTTTATTTTGAGTTTTCAGGCATTTTTCCTATTGGAAAGAGTTCTTGCATGTTTTCATTTTGTAGGAAATTTTCTTCTTAATCATTGCGCACATAGAAAAGTATCTAAATAGACACTTTTCATTCATGAATATCATTTTGAAAAATATTTCTCAAAAATTCTTCAAAAATAATTTGTAAGTAATGAAATAATATTCGTGATGTATAAAGAATCAAAACAAGGAAACAATGTAATCGGTATCCGATTATAATTTCAACATGAGAAAAAGAAAATCACATTTTTTAATATTATTTTTACTTTAAAGTCTTTCTTATCATCATGAGAATCGTAGTCAATAAAAATTGAGCTATAATAATGTTCATAGTTATTATAAGTGCAAATACATATTTGGTATCCGATTATAAAGCTTGTTTTATACATCATTAACGACCAATAACAGTCGACGTTGCCACCTGAACACATAACGCTAAAGTGCTGATAAAAAACGTTTATGAATACAATTTCTTATTAAAGGTTTTTTAGTGCTAAAGAATACTTATGGATTCATAAGGCGACAAGAACCAACACTTATTCGTCAGGCCCAATATGAATCCAAATGACATAATTTAACATTTGATTGCAATGCACGCCGGTCTTGTGACGAAACACAGAATAAATTCCAATAAGTACATTCACTGTCTGTGTGGTCTAAGTAATTTGATGTTATGATTTTAACTTTTCCTTTTTGTTCTGACCGCACTTATGATCCATAATTATGACCCACTTAGCAATGGTGTAAACTGATCCGAGTTTAATGAACACATCAGAACAAAACGAAAACATACTTAAAATTAAACGCGTATGAGGCTCGCATGAAAAATAGCACAGCGAGATATATCGGTAAAACCAAACGCTCATACTCATATACATGAATTGCAACCAATGCAAATACATTGGAGTAAATGCAACAGAAGGTACATATAAAACCATGACCACGGTCAATGCGATCAAATGTTAAAAGGCGGAATCAAATAAGAATGAAAGGGGGACATTGATTCCTAATAATGACTCAATGTCCACCAATCAAATGAAAGAAAACTCTAGGGTAAATTTAAGTAGAATAATTGGGATTGAATAAACCCAAAAATATTAATAAGTAAACTAATGTAAGCTTATGGATAAATTTAGAAATTAAGTTGTTATAACCACTCCCACATTGTATTAGACTGTAAGAAATATTTTCAAATAAATACCGGGACAAATTCGGTCGAAAGATCAGTCTTGTTCCACAATCAAAAACAAACAAGTCGTTTTTGTTTACACTAGAGAACGCTTCATACCTACTTTAGAAATTTTTTTATGAATAAGGCCGTAAATCTATAAATATCAAATGAAATTTTAATTAAATGCTTTCAGAATGAGACAAATACTGTAAACGGAATCGGTAGTCTTAACAGTCACAGAATATTACAGAAAATACTGATCTTGACAGAGGTGGGGTTAGTTTTTGACCGATCTTGCTCAACTTAAACTCAACCTTCACTTAGAAAATAGAAGCTTAAATACCAAATTTCTGATCGATAGCTTTTAGAGTTTTAAGGGGAGAGACAAAAGGACACCCCAGACAGGTAGAGTGTTAATGGAAGATGGAAGTTGTTTTTGTCCGATACAGTTCATCTTAGAACTGAACCTCTGCTTTGAGGATAGAAGCTTGCATACCAAATTTCAGCTCGATAGCTCTAAAAACGGCGGCTGTAAACTCAGGGACATACCCCAAAAAGGGGAGTTTGTATAGGAGGTGGGAGTGGTTTTTGACCGAGCGGTCAAAGTAGACGATTACAGGAGATGAGTTAAACCCCAAGCTTCTTAAGACCAAATTCGTTTCAGACGATCTGTCTGGCTGACAGGTATTACTATTTTCCAAAATTATTGTAAATGGGCAGAATAGCCACACCCATTCTCCCCTACAAAATTAAATATTTTGGAATAATTTATATTTCCCCAACTTACATTTACCCTTACCCTCAGTAAAACAAATAATTTTCTATTATATTGATATTATTACTCGATTTCTAAAGTGGGCGGAGTGGTACATTTCTATGTGAGGTACGAGAAGGGGTGTGGTTAGGCTTCCAGATTTATTCTCCATTACTTTATCCTGTTATAGCTTTACTAATTACAGAATATGGGCACGATTGCCATGGGTGTACTGACATTATTAGTACATCCCTAAAGTGGGCGGAAAGGTACATTTGTATGGGAGGTACCATAAGGGGCGTCGCTAGACTTCCAATTTTTTCTCCAAAACTTTGTCCTGTTATAACATAACAAAATACAGAATTAGGGCACGAGCGTGTCTAGTGTATTGATATTATTACCCTATTTCTAAAGTGGGCTGAGTGGTACATTTGTATGGGAGGTACCAGAAGGGGCTTGTCTAGACTTCCAGATTTTTTCTCCAAAACTTTATCCTGCTTAAACTTTACCAAATACAGAATTTGGGCACGATCGCGTTAGGTCTTTTAATAATATTAATCGATTTCTAAAGTGGGCGGTACCAGATGTGTATGGGAGGTACCAGATGGGGCGTGAATAGACTTCCAATTTTTATCTCCAAAACTTTATCCTGTTATAGTTTTACTAAAAATATAATTTGGGTACGATCACGTTTAATTTATTGATATTATTTCTCCATCTCTATAGTGGGCGGAAAGGTAGATTTGTATGGGAGGTACCAGAAGGGGCGTGGCTAGGCTTTCAAAATTTTTTCCAAAACTTTATCCTGTTATAGCTTTACTAAATACAGAATTTGGGGACGATCCCGTAGGGTGTATTGATATTATTACTCGATTTCTAAAGTGGGCGGAATGATGTATTTGTATGGGAGGTACCAGAAGGGGCGCGGCCATGTAGCCCATTTGCAATACCGTAAGTAGTTTTGAGAAAATAATAACTCGTGCAAATTTTCAAAACATTTGGTTTCGTCTTTCGAAAGTTATCGTGCGAACCAGCCACCAGACAGACAGACAGACAGACGGACATGGCTCAAACGACTTAAAAAGTCATGAATCGTATTTGGTTCAAAGAAACCTAGGGTCTAAAGTGACTCCTTCTATGTGTTACACTTTTGGCTCGTATCAAATGATATATACCTTCATCCCTAAGGGTGATGGTATAAAAATTGCTTGACTAACTGATTTGGTGAAATGGCTGTAGATAAGATGATGAAATTCGGGGTGGTTGTTCTCCTTTTCGTGTAAACATCAGCTAAGAATTGATTTTTGGAAATGGATTTAGGTGTAGACCAATCGAAATTTTTCGAAATTCGTTCTTTATGTGTAAAAATTCCGAAAAGGGAATAAAACTGGTACTATCGCCCAGACCAAATGCCTAAAGGTAGAGGTACGAAAATATATTTAGAATTGCTCCATATAGAATTGGAGAGCCTCTAGATGTGGTTTTTAGAAATTTGAACATTTGGGGGTAAAACTGGTACCATCATCCAGATCAAACAGCTAAAGCTTTAATCGTATATGGGCATAGAATAAGAGGGGGTGCTTCTCAATTTCAGTTGTGCAATACGAATGTGTCTGTTGAAATTCGAACTTTTAAAGAAAAAAATGGATTAAAGCGGTACAATCACTCATACGAATGGGATAAAGCTACAATCACATAAATGTGTGTCCGTTCGTCTTATAAAGCCTTTGCATTTTATCTGTATTGATAATATTCATATATTTATTGATAAATTCTTAAGAGGATTCGTTGTAAGTACGGGTGTAGCAACGCGAGCCGGGAAAGCTAGTATGTAATAAATTGTACAAACGTCAAGTTATAGCATACTTAAAGTAGAGACAACCCTACTATAACTTATTGAAGATGTAAATCGTGTATGAATATTGTTTTCTCGAAAATTGCTTAAACATGGTTTATAAACCTCTTATAAGTTTTTATGAATATTTAAGTCAGAATTTTGACAATGGCAATTTTGACAATGGCCACAGCCAAAAAGAAAATGAGTTTATGTCATACGTAATTCGTGTTCAGCTTAGTGAAACGTAATAGAACAAAATTGGGAAAATTTAGAGAAATAACTTTTTAAAAAATAACCCTATTGATTTTGTACACCAGGGTGAAACCTATAATACGTGAACAATTTAAATATCTAGTAGATCTGTTGCTTTTAATTTGCCACTAATATTTTAAAACATAATAACAAAACTGCAGATACTAACAATTTAATATGGATGTATGTATCAAAATGCCAATACCAAAGAACTTATAATAAAGACAAGGGTAAAATATGTTCACTTCATAAGAATACGACTTAATAAAACAATAAAGTAAGTGGCAGTTAGTAGAAGAAAATCTTTTCAATTGTTCTTCTTGGACTAAAGTTTATTAAAAAAGAATCCTTCTTCATTATATGTTTGCTTTCAAGTTTTCTAGAACGCCAACTTAGTATTGAGTTTCTCATTCTTTCTCATTCATCTTTTTATTCGAAACCGGCCACTTACTACATGGCTATGTATATGCATAGCAATATAGCAGAATACCAACAATATTAAAAAAAATGTTTCTCTTGTCTTTATTATGACAAACATGCAGATTTTTCGTTTGAAGTAAAATAATTCGTTAAATAACATAGTACAACATTTATCAGCTCATTGATTTGGGACTCAATTTTAATTCTACTAAGGTAATTTTTGATTTTTCGTTAGGCTACACTCTAATATTACACAGTACAACACATAATTTTGGAACTCTATTCTGAGAACTGCACGCTAAAGTAGCCCCAAAAAGAAAAAGTTCTGCATCATTCGTTTTGTCAAGTTTCATGTCATAACAATTTAATATCGATTTGAAGTTAGTAAGTATCGTTAAGGGGGCTCTTTTATTTGACATAACTGGAGATCAACTAGTCCGATTTAGCTAAAACAAATTTAAAAAAATTAAGAGTTGATCTGGAATTTATTTCAAGCTCAAGACCAGTGTTTTTGAAAGAAGTTTATAGCAGAATGATATTCTCATAATGCCAGGCAGTCTGAACAGCTGTTTCGGATTCAGCCACGTATTCTCGTCAGCAGACTTTGGTAATGGTTGCAAATTGTTTATCAAGTCTTATGCACCAGAATCTCACAACGAAATTAATAAAAACAAAAACAAAAAAATTAAGAATTACAATTCCTTTAATCGGTTTATATAACGTTTGCCTACATAAGCTACAGTTTTACTTTTCCATTCATCAAATGATTTTGAACTGGGTTAGTTTTGTAACAGTTACAATATCACTGTTGTACTACGTGGCGTATAATTTACTTATGATAATCATACGCCACCATATAACAATATAACAATAGAGCTTAAAACGTGAACAATTCCTCTACAGTCGAAACTCTCTACAACAAATTCCAAGGGACTGGATATTTACTTCGCTATAAAGAAAACTCGCTATATAGAAAAGAAAAACAATTTTGTTCCTTTTAAAATGTTTATTTGTAGTAGTCAGATATTTTTGGTTGAAGCACATTTTTTCACTTTTCTTTTTCAATATAATTTTCTAATACATTTTTAAAGTAGTAACCACAGTACATATCGCGATATGCAAAGGCAAACTGATAGAGACTGCAAGAAATGTGAGAGATGGTTATGATTCCAGTTGTCACTTGCATAGTTCGGTGGTTTCCCAAAATACACTTTAAATTTTATGGTAAACTAGCTGACCCGGCAAACGTTGTTCTGCCATACAACTTCGGATCCGGTAAACTTCGTCTCGCTCCTAAGGTAACAAATTCATATAAGGTCCAGGGGTATAGTAAAACACAGTTAGTTCAAGTTTTAATGTGATTTTTTTTTGAATTTAATCGAAATTAGTGAAGACCTGTGAAAAGTGATCTGATTAACAATGTTTTTTGAATTGTTTTCCGGCGTAAAAACAAACAATGAAAATGGTTAGCCAAAACGCGACAGACAACGTACAGCTGATCTTGTGAAAAGCAGGGAAATTCGAGATTGATCCCACAAACTTTCATTGAGGGGTTTTGCGATTTATTGATTGTCATCGCAAAAGCCAATGGGGGAGTTGAATTCGCTTGAATTTGGAAGGAAAGATCGGTTATTATTATTATTATTATTAGCCTTTAAAACAACTTGACACATATATATATTTATATCTTAGTGCCTAAGTCAGAGGCCGAAATGATCAAAGATTTCCATTCGCTTCGATCTTGTGCGCACCGTCTCCAGTCAGTCCTACCAAGCAGCGTCAGTGATTCCTCCACCTGGTCCTTCCAACGGAGTCGCGGTCTCCCTCTTTTGCGCCGTCCTTCGAGGTCTTGATAGAATACCTTTCGCGCTGGAGTTTCCTCATCCATTCTCACGACATGGCCTAGCCAGCGTAATCGTTGCACTTTGATCCGCTTGACGACATCAATGTCGTGGTATAACTCGTACAGCTCATGGTTCATCCGAATCCTAAACTCGCCGTTTACGCAAATGGGTCCATATATTTTGCGGAGTATTTTTCTCTCAAACACCGCCAGATGAGCGGCATCTGCCTGTGTAAGCACCCAAGATTCGGAGGCGTACAACAGGACCGGTAAAATTAGTACCTGGTACAGCTGGACTTTGGTAGTTCGAGATAGGGTGGTGTTTATAAAGTGCTCGCGTAGTCCAAAGAAACACCTGTTAGCAAGCACTATTCTCCGTTTTATTTCGAGGCTGACACTGTTGTTTTTGTTCATGGCGGATCCAAGGTAGATAAATTCATCCACTACCTCAAAGCAATAGTTTTCAACGTTCACGCTACGTCCCCAACGGGTGGACACTTTGTTCGATGATACCATTAACTTCGTCTTGTCCTCATTCACTGCCAAACCCATTTTCGCTGACTCCCTTTCAACTGATGTGAAAACAGCTGTTACCTCTCGCATCGTTCGACCGATAATGTCGATATCATCGGCATATGCGAGCAGCATGTGGCTCTTATATGCCATATATATGGCATATATGGTGCCAGACATGTTAACCGCTGCTTTCCTTAACACCTTCTCCATCACTATGTTGAACAGCATACATGACAAACCGTCACCCTGTCTAAGACCTCTCGTCGTATCGAATGGTGCAGATAGATCCTTGCCAATCCGAACAGAGGATTTGGTATTCGTAAGGGTACACCGGCAGAGACGAATTATCTTCGCAGGAATACCGAACTCAGACATGGCTTCGTATAGTCGATGCCTGATGGGACTATCGAAGGCAGCTTTGTAATCGACAAAGAGGTGGTAAGTGTCGATTTGCTTCTCATGGGTTTTCTCAAGAATCTGCCGTAGTGTAAATATCTGATCCGTCGTGGATTTGCCTGGTCTAAAGCCGCACTGATAAGGTCCAATCAGGTTTTCCACACTTGACTTTAGACATTCACACAGTATGCTAGACAGGACCTTATACGCAATGGGTAAAAGGCTAATTCCACGATAGTTTTTACACTCACTACGGTCACCTTTTTTGTAGATTGGACATAGCACACTGAGATTCCAATCCTCTGGCATGCTCTCCTGAAGCCAAATGTTCTCTATGAGCTGTTGCATGCTTAAAACAAGCTCATCTCCACCCGCCTTAAACAACTCAGCTGGAAGACCATCAGCCCCAGCGGCCTTGTTGTTCTTTAGGCGGGATATGGCAGTTGTTATCTCAGCTTGGCTCGGAGGTGGACACTCGATGTTATCATCTAGGATTGGTGCACAGTCTTCATCAGCCGAGTTTTCACACATCAATAGGCTGCAGAAGTGATCTTTATATATTCTCAGTACGCTCTCGGAGTCAGTAACGAGATGACCATCCTTGTCTTTACAGGAGGGAAGACCTGTTCCATGTACCTTTCCTTTTACCTTCTGATAGAATTTTCGGGCTTCACCTCTGTTCCTGTTATCTTCAATACACACATTATTCCGCTCCTTAAGCTCTCGTTTTTTTCGCCTGAAGAGTCGAGTCGCCTCCCGCCTCTTCTCCCTATACTTTTCATGAACAGCTCGCGTTGCCATTGGCTGCAGTTTGGCCCTGTATGCAGCATCTTGTTCCCGGCTGGCATCGCGGCATTGGTCATCGTACCAGGCATTATCGTTAAAGGGCTTCACATACCCTAGTACGGACCGCGCAGTCCTTTCCATCGAGTGGGCAATATGTTGCCATTGCGCGCTATTATTTTCGGGAGTTGGAGCATCAAGAAGTAGTTGAGTGAGTTGGTCAGAATAGGCGTTGGCTATCTCCGCGGTCTGCAGTTTAGCGATGTCCAGCTTTCTCTGTGCCCGGTTACGCAGGGTTTTCGCTCTGCTTAGCCTAGTACGCACCTTCACTGCAGTGAGGTGGTGATCCGAGTTGATGATCGCACCTCTGAGCACTCGTACGTCTAAGACACTTGACGCGTGCCTTCCATCGATTACCACGTGATCAATTTGGTTTCTCGTTACTTGATCGGGAGATATCCACGTTGCTTTGTGAATGTTTTTGTGGTCAAATCGTGTGCTGCTAATTACCATGTTCCTTGCTACAGAGAAATCAATCAGTCTGATTCCGTTTGGCGATGTGTCAGTATGCAGACTAAATTTTCCGACTGTTGGGCTAAAGACATTCTCCCGGCCTATTTTGGCATTAAAATCTCCCAGCACTATTTTAACATCATGGCCCGGGCTACGGTCATATGTTTCTTCAAGTTGGGCGTAGAATTCGTCTTTGACCTCGTCACTTTTCTCCTCCGTCGGAGCATGAGCACATATCAGCGTGATGTAGAAAAATTTTGCCTTTAGTCTTATGGTGGCGATTCGTTCACTGACAGGAGTAAACCTAGAGACCAGGTGTAGTAGTCTCTTGCCGACCACAAATCCACAACCAAACTCATGCTTTTCCGCGTGGCAGCTGTAGTACACGTCACACATCCTCATCCGCGAGCATCCATATCCAGTCCACCGAATTTCCTGTATAGCAGTAATGTCAGCCTTATACTCTTCGAGGACATCCGCCAGTTGAATAGAGGCACCTGGTCGGTAAAGAGTTCTAACATTCCAAGTGCATATTCTCAAATCATGGTCCTTAAAACGTTTGCGGTGGTCGTCAACATTTTGCGGGTTTCTTTTTCTCTTATTTCTCATTTTATTCACTGCCATTATACTGGTGGCGGGTGGCAAGCCCAGCCCACCAGGTTCTGCATTTTATTCCTACTGCCAGGAAACATTTCAGCCGCTCATTCTGAGGCAGACGCTGACCAGGAAGCCGCCCAATATGGAACAGACGCTATGGATTTTCGCAATTTAGTTTTCGGAAGATGTGGGTTGCTAACCCTCGTCTCCTAGATTGGTAATACGGCTGCTATCTGCACGTCCAATCCCACGATGCAACCATGCTTCAGCGGTTCAAGCCTACTTTCCTGAGACGTCTCTTTGACCATTCAGGATACATGGTTGTAATGCCTTCTAACTTTAGCTAACTTCTAAGCGGTTGCTTTGAAGTCATTGCCCAGGGAATACTTGGTCTAATACCGGAAGTAGTTAGCTGCTTGGACAGTGCCACAAAGGAATCGATTCTGGTCACTCCCAAGTGAGTAACAATCAGTAACTTTCCACCTCTGAGCAAAGTCCCATTCCGTTAGCATAATAGAAATTCGTGGCATAGGGAATCCCTCTCCTTGGAATTTGACCCTGATGAAAGGCGCTTTAATCACATTGATGATCAGTTTCTTGACCGACAAACGCGAACCGTTGCACAATTTATGATGATTCAGATTCCGCAACATGCTTATGATCGATCCTACCGTCAGCTGTAAAACTGTATGCGGCGGAGTTCCAAATTCAAAAATTCTGTCGGATAGTTGGTCTCCCCATTTTCGTTGGTCACGCTGTCAACGGATTTGTATAAATGCAGTTCTCCATCGATTCTACTTTGAATAATAACATTAGAGCTATCGACATCCTTATTCTTCGCTGGTAGTATGGCCCGCTCACTAATCCAATATAGATTTTTATAATTTTGTTCAATCACGGGATAACTTTAGTGAAGAGTTCCTCGGAAAAATTTTCCGGAAACGCCTTCAATCCAGTTGAAACATCAACAGGTATTTGCCCATTGCCAAGCGCCAGTAGCTGTCCTGAAAATTCAGTAGACGATGGGTCATTTGCAACATAACTCTCATGATCATAGTCAATTTCAACTTCATGACATGCCGCTACAAAGACCACGATTTCAAGCATGAACTAATCTTATAAGCTTCAATAGATTTTGAGATGACGGGAAGTGTTTGACGAAAATCTCCCGGCAGCAATATCATAGCCCCATTAAATCATCGCGAATCACCTCGTAAATCCTTCAAAGCTCTTTTATGCGCCATCGTACATTCATCCCAAATGATGATTTTGCATTCTCGCAACAATTTCGCTGCACGTTGGCTTGTCAACCGTGAGCAGCTTCAAAGCGGAATGTGCAGTTCGACCGATGTGGGAGCAATACCATAGGATGCAACAGCTAACGCAATTTGCGATCTTGATCGAACTGTTGTCAGTATCAATGAAATGACAAAAGTCTTGCCTGTCCCACCGGGTGCATCGAGAAAGTAAATGCCTCCCATTCTATCGTCAACAACCGTCATCAGCGAATCGTTCACGTTCGTTTGCTCTGCATTCAACGGCGGCACATTTGTTCGGACTCTTTTAGTCCGATCATCTCGATCAAAGTCTTGATCTCGTTGCAATTCGCATTTGAATGCATCGTGCATCGAACGATTTGGCGCTGGTATTCTCAATTTCGACAGTAGATTGCCGCACATGAGCACTCACATGTCTTCAAGATCGAAATTCGGTGTTGTGGTGCGAAATGTGCCAAATGTCGTCAGCCATCTCGTCCTCGGCAGAATATATGTACGAACAATAAACAATGTACGAATTTGATTCGCTAGAGCAGAAACAGTTGCCTCCCAATGTGTATCGTTTTCGAGTAAATGCAAACGTTGGCGAGCTTTTCGAAATGTGGCGAATGATTGAAACGAATAAAATTTAAACAATCTGTTTCGACCTTGGCGTACATGTCAACGAAGTACTGTTGAAATAACCGGCGATATCTTAACGGATGTTAGATCATTTCGCGTTTAATCTTTTAACATAATAAATTTCACAATAATCCGAAATTTTCCAAGCATCATAACGAATTTTCCACCTTTACGTCGACTGAAGTCATTAAATCAAGCGATACAATACAAAATATCGTCGCAAATCCAACTTGTTACAGTTTTTCCGGAATTTTCCGAGTTTTCCATCAAGAATTTTTATATTATCCGAAATTTGTTAAAATTATTTTTTATCAAATCAAGCGATGCAATGCCAAATTTTGTAGAAAAAATCAAAGTTTTTCCGGAATTTTCCGAGTTATTCACCAAGAATTTTTCTATTTTTCCATTCGATAATATAATTTTGGAATAATTATCCGAAAATTTTCACAGTTACACCTTCCAAATTTATTAATTCATAAAATGCAAAATTTCGTCGAAAAAATGTTTCCTTTTTCTTTGGAATTTTTCCGGAATTTTCCGAATTTTTTCAAATTGGTAGAAAAATGAATATGATACACTCAAAGTAGACCCAAAACACAGTGTTCTTATAATTGCTTCGCAATAAAGAAAAATTCGTTATATAGGAGTTCGTTATAGAGAGTTTCGACTGTATACGATACTTACTCACTTCAAATCGATATTAAATTATTATTGCATGTAACTGGACATTGATGGATTACTAAAAATTCTTAGAAAATCTCTCCACTAAATCAATTTAAATGAAAATTCAAATTGACATTACAACGTTTTCTTTATTGAATTGTCTCTTCCATAAAAGTAATTTAATAATGAAATTTAGTATTCAACGCAACGCCAGAGACACGTGTTTTATGTCAACCTTGAAATATTATTCTTTATTTTTTTTGCAAATGAAGGCTAAAATGATTTAACACAAATTCTTCATCACTACTGATAATAAAATGCAAAACCACGAAAGAAATATTCAAATGCGATTTAATCTCAGCATGCAAATTAAGTTGATGGTGTCGTCTGCCAACAAACCACAAAACCGCATAATAAAAGCGACATAAAAGGAAATAAATGAAAACTTATCAATATTTTCTCTTTTAAAATACAACTACAGTTGCAAGTGCTTTTGGACTGAATGCCAAATAAATATTTATCAGGATGTTTTTTGTATATCTTGTATTCCTTTTGTTAAATGCAGATCAGCTTGTGAATGACCGAGTAATAGAGAAGGGTTTGTAATTGCAAAAGGAAATATTTTTTTTATGCGAAAGCGGAATCGCTCGATGTGATAGCAGCTTAAAGATATTTAACTGATGCAGATGGTTGTAAATGAGTTAAAATTAAGAAACATTTAATACGTGTACTATGCATACTAGTGAGGGTATAAAAATATTTTGGGAATACTGATGGTTTTTTGGTGTTGCATAGTATAATTATCTTCCGATTTACCTGCAGACCAAACATTTCATATACAAATAGCATACAATATTTATTGACTTCATTAACTTCATTAACTCATATTATTACATGTACTTGTATTTCTACTTAACCATACATATGTTTAGTTGTAAGATCATTCTGTAGCGAAATCTTTGGCAATTTTGTTATTATTTATACGATAGTAAAACTTTTACATCCTCTTAACAAGTTTTAATATAATTACTTTTACGATTATTAAGTAAATATTTTATTAAAACACATTCTCTTATGAAACGTTGTGTGTGTTTGTGTGTGTGTGTTTACTTATATAATAACTCAACTTTACGCCTGTATTAATAACACCACTTCCTGCACAGTAGCGGAATCGTTAAGGCCTCTGGATTTACTATATTAATCAATCAATCTACTTACTTAGCTGGCACATATTTGCAATCCGATCGGATTATATACCGCACGTAGAAAAGTATTATAAGCGCCTCGATCATCTGCGCTTTTTCTCCATTTGGTCAGACCAAGTTCTGTAAGGTTATCAGTAACCTGGTCTTTCCAACGGAGTTTCGGACGCACCGTCCATCGAGTTCATTGTCGAAGACTTTTCGAGCTGGAGCATTTTTGTCCATGCGTACAACATGACCTAGCCAGCGTTACCGCTGCACCTTAATGCGTCTGACCACGTCAATGTCAGTGTACAGCTCGTACAGCTCATGATTTATGCGACGTCGATATTCTCCGTTAACGATGATGGGCCCATATATTTTACGAAGTATTTTTCTCTCGAATATTGCCAGAACCGTTTCATCTGCTTGTATCATAATCCAGGATTATGAACCATTTATCAAGACAGGTAGAACCAGTATCTCGTATAGCTGGATTATTGTTCCTCAAGAGAGAGAGAGAGCTCTGTCATTAAATCGCTTGCTTAGTCTGTACTAGCATTTTTTAGCAAGCAGGATTTTTCTCCGCATTTTGAGGCTGACATTAATTGTTTTGTTGATGGCAGTGCCTAGGTAGATAAAATTATCTACCACCTCGAAATTCGAGTTGTCAACGTTCACGCAGTTTCCCAAACGAATAGATTCTTTGTTAGTTGAAACTAATAACTTCGTTTTGTCCTCGTTCACTGTAGATTTATTTTCTCTGATTCCTTCTGTATACCTGAGAAGACTGCAGTCACATTTCGCAGTTTTCGACCGATGATGTCTACGTCATCAGCGTACGCAAATAGCATGTGGCTTTTGTTGAATATCGTGTCATGCGTGTTTACTGCAGCTTACCTCATTATCATCTCCATCACTGTGTTCAAGAGGTCACTCGATAGGCCGTCGCCTTGTTTTGGGTCTCACCTCTATTCCTGTATCGCTCTATATCCTCACTCTCTCGTTCCTTCATCTGACGTACCAGGATTCGCCTGAGCGCCGTTTTTCATAGCCTAGTACAGTTGTTGCGGCGGTTGCCATGGTATCTGCAATATGCTGCCACTGTGTATCGGGAACGTCAGAAGTAGATAAGTTGTGTAGTAGAAGTTGGGAGAGCTGGTTGGATCAGGCAGTGGCTATCTCTGGTGTTCGCAGCGTTACGTGCGTTTTTCGCTACCAGGTAATGATACGGATCACACGCACGTCCATGACACTAGGTACATGCCTGCCATCAATTACCACATGATCAATTTGATTTTTGGGTGTTTCGATCAGGGGATAACCAAGTTGACTTGTGGATATCTTTGTGCCGGAATCTGGTTCCACTCAATACCATGTTCCTTTCCGCTGCGAAGCTAACCAGCCTAAACCCATTGTCTAACGTGTCGATACGCAGGCTGAATTTATCGATCGATGGACCAAGAACATCTTTCCTTCCTATTTATGCATTAAAGTCTCCCAGAACAATTTTAAATGTCGTGACCAGGGCAGGGATCGTATGTTTTCACCAGGCGCTCGTAAAATGCATCTTTAATCTCATCGTCTTTATCTTTCGTCATGGCATAAGCACAAATCAGCGTGAGGTAGAAATATTTCGCCTTGATGCGGATTGCGGTAATTCGATCTCTAACACGATTGAATCGTGATCGTACAAATCCACATCCAAATTCGTGCTTTTCGGCATGGCAGCTATAATAGATGTCGCAATTTTCACTTCGCGAACATCCTTGTCCTATCCATCTCATCTCCTAGATGGCGGTCGTGTCAGCCGTATATTTTTGAGGACATCCGCCAGTCGAATAGTGACACCTTCTTTATAGAGAGTCCGGACGTTCCAGGTACATATCCTTAAATCATGGTTCTTTTTATACCATCACCCGTAGGGATGAAGGTATATATCATTCGATACGACCCAAAAGTGTAACACATAGAAGGAGTCACTTTAGACCCTAGGTTTCTTTGAACCAAATTCGATTCATGACTTTTTAAGTCGTTTGAGCCATGTCCGTCTGTCTGTCTGTCTGTCTGTCTGTCGGGTGGCTGTCCGGCTGGTTCGCACGATAACTTTCGAAAGACGCAACCAAATGTTTTGAAATTTTGCACGAGTTATTATTTTCTCAAAACTACTTACGGTATTGCAAATGGGCTACATGGCCCCGCCCCTTCTGGTACCTCCCATACAAATACATCATTCCGCCCACTTTAGAAATCGAGTAATAATATCAATACACCCTACGGGATCGTCCCCAAATTCTGTATTTAGTAAAGCTATAACAGGATAAAGTTTTGGAAAAAATTTTGAAAGCCTAGCCACGCCCCTTCTGGTACCTCCCATACAAATCTACCTTTCCGGCCACTATAGAGATGGAGAAATAATATCAATAAATTAAACGTGATCGTACCCAAATTCTATTTTGAGTAAAGCTATAACAAGATAAAGTTTTAGAGAAAAAAATTGGAAGTCTATTCACGCCCCATCTGGTACCTCCCATACACATCTGGTACCGCCCACTTTAGAAATCGATTAATATTATTAAAAGACCTAATGCGATCGTGCCCAAATTCTGTATTTGGTAAAGTTTAAGCAGGATAAAGTTTTGGAGAAAAAATCTGGAAGTCTAGACACGCCCCTTCTGGTACCTCCCATACAAATGTACCACTCCGCCCACTTTAGAAATAGGGTAATAATATCAATACACTCGACACGATCGTGCCCAAATTCTGTATTTTGTTATATTATAACAGGACAAAGTTTTGGAGAAAAAATTGGAAGTCTAGACACGCCCCTTATGGTACCTCCCATACAAATGTACCTTTCCGCCCACTTTTGGGATGTAGTAATAATATCAGTACACCCAACGCAATCGTGCGCAAATTCTGTATTTAGTAAAGCTGTAACAGGATAAAGTTATGGAGAATGAATCTGGAGCCTTAACACACCCCTTCACGTACCTCCCATATAAATGTACCACTCCGCCCAATTTCGAAATCGAGTAATAATATCAATAAAATAGAAAATTATTTGTTTTACTGAGGGTAAGGGTAAATGTAAGTCGGGTTGCCCGGCTGAAACTTTTTCACTGGTTTTAATTACAAATCGATTATTTTCAATAACTCAAGACTTAAACAATATATTATATTGGGTGATGGTATTTATCAGTCAGTTTAACTGACTGAAATTTCTGTACTGGTTTCTTATAAATATTGACCAGTTTCATTTCGATTAAGAAAGCCTTGTCTGTTTCCCCACTGGCTAATACATACATAGCAAATGTATGTATATGCTAAATAAATCTCTTTCTGCTCGTAAACCGTAAATATAACATACATGATTTTATATGTACATTGTCTCTACATATATGCTTTATCAACCTGTAGTAGCTAAATATCATATATATATACATATATATTTACATAAGAGCACTGTGTCAAAAATCATATTCAATTGTAGTCACCTACACTACATGGATGAAAAGATTAACAACATGGGAATTAAACTGAATCAGTCAAAAAACTCAATTGGTTAGAGTTGGAATAAACCAAATCATTGGTCATTCAAACAAATCCTGCTGAATCAATACAGTACCTACACAGTGCGCTTGATGGCCATAAATTGTTTTCATATTCATAAAGAAACAAATGGAAATTTGGGACAAATAATAACTAATAAAGCCATTTGGCAAGTGCACTAAGGTTTCAAATTAAATTTCGATTCATATAAGCCAAATCAGTAATTTTGGATACCAACTATCTATTGTAGATTGTGCAAAAAGGATGATTTGAAAAAGTTCGAGACTCGTTGAATCAAATATTAAATAAAAGCACATCAGTATTTGAGAATACCTTAAATCAAATGGATTTCCCTATAAATTAACCAAGGGCGTCTTTTCTAAAAAATAGGGTAAAATCCACTGCTTATTTTTATTAACATTAAGTTTGTTACATAATCGTACTTCACTGACACAATTTTAACATATGAATCAAATACAAATACTCGTACAATAATATGCATACGTAGTTGTTAACACTGTCATAAAAGAGACCAATTCCCCTATACGATACTTACTAACTTAAAATTATGGCATGTAACTTGACAAAACGAATGATGCAGAACTTCTTCATTTTAGGGCTACTTTCAGGTGCAGTTCTCAGAATTGAGTCCTAAAATTATATGTTGTACTGTGTTAGACTCGATCTTATATAATAATTTCAACATTATTACTTAAAATCCCTGTATCTACTTTGGTGAATTGCAAAATACTTATAAATTAATAAATAACATACAATCTGTCTGTAATTAGCAACTCTTTCAATTTGTATTTAAACCTCCTACTTTCAAAACCATTCAAAGACTATCAACGAATTACGTAAATTAATATAAACATCAAAAGAATTTTTTTCCCGACTACTTCGATATAAGGCTATATGAGTACTAGTACTTAGTATTAAAGTTCTAAGAACTCATTAGAATCTCTAGATCAGTCTCATATGAACGTTTGAGATACTTTTTTGCCTTTCATGTGGCGTAGGCGGTGGCTTTAATTAAGATAGGACGACATCGTAATAACATTTCATATTTTATTGCTCTTAGTTATAGGTTCAGTTTTCCCGCAAAGAATCCGCCAACATTCGAGTTGGTTCAGGTTTCATGTCAAGCAACAGTTTAAGTGCCCTCTAAAGAATACGAGAACATAAAGTAAAAACAAGAAAACAGAGTGGGAAAGGGAAACATACACAGCAGTAAATGGAAATAAACCATGGTACAGAAACATCGGATACACCTAGACGGTTGGGGGAGAGAGAGAGAGTGAGGGGACGTACTTTACACGTGCCGCTTTGGTATTAAATCAACAGCAAAACATTCGAAAAAGGAGTAAATGATAATGATTTCCTTTGCAGCCGCATAAATGCCCAGGAGACAATGGCAGAGATTTCCAATGCGATACGATTTGCAAAGAAGACAAAAGCAAGAATTGAAACCATTTAAAGACACTTTAATTTTAATATGTATTATCAGAAAATGGATAGAAAATTAAACAAATTCTTCTCCGTAGGATGGACCGGGACCGGCCGTGGCATAGTGGTTAGAACACGCGACTACCATGCGGGAGATCGCAGGTTCAAACCTGGCTCCAGTCATCTTAAAAGAAAAAAATAAATAAAATTTTCTTTCATTGTCGGCTCCCCTCGAATGTTGTTTGACAGCAACTTCGCAGTATTAAGCGTCGATTCAATCGTCGTGTCTAGTAAGAGCTTCTCACAACAGTGACGTTCGCATTCGTCGATAAATAAGTAGGTGCCGTTAGTTGTGAATCTAAAAATAGAAAGCGTGTTAATTCACAACAACGCGAGAAGCTATCCCATACCTCATTCATGGGGTGCAAAGGGAAATTAAGTTTTTTAAGTAAGATGGACTAAGGCATGACCATTTATGGAAATTCTTACTAATATTTGTTAATTAAATGAAAAATTTAATTTGAATTTTTATTTTTTACAAATTACAAATTACAAATAACAAATTACAAATTACAAATTACAAATTACAAATTACAAATTACAAATTACAAATTACAAATTACAAATTACAAATTACAAATTACAAATTACAAATTACAAATTACAAATTACAAATTACAAATTACAAATTACAAATTACAAATTACAAATTACAAATTACAAATTACAAATTACAAATTACAAATTACAAATTACAAATTACAAATTACAAATTACAAATTACAAATTACAAATTACAAATTACAAATTACAAATTACAAATTACAAATTACAAATTACAAATTACAAATTACAAATTACAAATTACAAATTACAAATTACAAATTACAAATTACAAATTACAAATTACAAATTACAAATTACAAATTACAAATTACAAATTACAAATTACAAATTACAAATTACAAATTACAAATTACAAATTACAAATTACAAATTACAAATTACAAATTACAAATTACAAATTACAAATTACAAATTACAAATTACAAATAACAAATTACAAATTACAAATTACAAATTACAAATTACAAATTACAAATTACAAATTACAAATTACAAATTACAAATTACAAATTACAAATTACAAATTACAAATTACAAATTACAAATTACAAATTACAAATTACAAATTACAAATTACAAATTACAAATTACAAATTACAAATTACAAATTACAAATTACAAATTACAAATTACAAATTACAAATTACAAATTACAAATTACAAATTACAAATTACAAATTACAAATTACAAATTACAAATTACAAATTACAAATTACAAATTACAAATTACAAATTACAAATTACAAATTACAAATTACAAATTACAAATTACAAATTACAAATTACAAATTACAAATTACAAATTACAAATTACAAATTACAAATTACAAATTACAAATTACAAATTACAAATTACAAATTACAAATTACAAATTACAAATTACAAATTACAAATTACAAATTACAAATTACACATTAAAAATTAAAAATTAAAAATTAAAAATTAAAAATTAAAAATTAAAAATTAAAAATTCAAAATTAAAAATTAAAAATTAAAAATTAAAAATTAAAAATTAAAAATTAAAAATTAAAAATTAAAAATTAAAAATTAAAAATTAAAAATTAAAAATTAAAAATTAAAAATTAAAAATTAAAAATTAAAAATTAAAAATTAAAAATTAAAAATTAAAAATTAAAAATTAAAAATTAAAAATTAAAAATTAAAAATTAAAAATTAAAAATTAAAAATTAAAAATTAAAACTTAAAACTTAAAAATTAAAAATTAAAAATTAAAAATTAAAAATTAAAAAAACCCGTGTGGTTGGGTTATCCATCGGGCGCGTCACAGGTGGTGGATAGTGAAAGCCACGGCTATCTTCCGTGGTGAAGCGGGTCATAGCTTCGGTAAAAGCCCGCTCGCGAACCAACCTAGTTCCAGTTGCCGATCGGGGAATAAAAACCTGAGAAGCACGCAGAACGCCTCCTACCCTAGGACTTCCCAGTGTAGGAACTGGATACCGGCCTAAATGAGAGGTTAATGTTGCGGTCATGTCTCTGGCATTGGCCTCAATTTTGGGACGGTGGAAAGTGCGTTTCTGCGGGAGAGAAAGAGACTCTCTTTAAACAAAACCCCCCAATCCAAGGTGGGCTGCATAGGCCGAGGGATGTATGGCTATAGGGGTTACATATTAGTCGTTACTATGTCAAACTCAGGTGAGGGCGCACACCTGTTTCAATCCAATGCCTTCTTGCGCTAAAGGGCTCTGGCGTAAGTGACCGTTTTTGTCCCTCTTCATCTCATTAGGTCCCGACGGCTTCTACGGCGGCCTAAGGACCGAACCATAAACATGAACTCAAATACACAAACTAAACAAACAAAACCACAACAAACAACAACTTCGGAGAAGTCTGGTAACGGACCCTCCACCCCAACTCCCTCGAAAAGAGGCAGACCTCTCGGCTCGACTAAATTGTCACAAGAAGCCAAGAGGCACAATACTAGTACCCTATCTTCCTTCTTCAGGAAGAACGCGGCAGAAGAAGCCCCCCCTAATGGGGATACGGCAGCATCTACTTCGGGGACCAGCAAGCCGACGCCGGGCAACGCCTCCCCACCTCGCGCTGGCAAGCCAGCTAAACGGGTACGACCTCATGATCGACGCTACCGTGACCGTCGAAGGGCCAACTACATCCTTTCAACTGTTGGCAAAATCCCTGAGGTTCAAAGATCCACGGAGCAAAACCAATTGGTTCAAAAGGCCAAAAACCTACTGAACCAATCTCAGACCCCACAAGGGACTGCTAACATAAAACGTCAGCGATCCGCTGATGAGCCTGGCATTGCCAGTTCACATAAAAGATCAAAGATCCAAGAAAGAGTCCGGTACAGCGACATAGCCAGGAACAGTCTCACACGCGCCGTCGTAGACAACTCACATCCCAGCGGTAGCATCTCGTTTGATAACTGGAGGAAAGCTAACGCTAAGCTGCTTGTTGCGTACGCTAGTGTAATAAGGGACAATCCTGGCACTCCAGCAAGATGTACTGACGCAGGCTGGCATCTGAACAGAGTAAAGCTCATGGCATTCCACGACCAACGCTCGTTAGAGTTATTCGAAAAGGCTCTAACGGTCATTGGCGAAGTATGGCCAGGGGCTAAACTCTGTCTGGTAGAGCAGTGCGATATCCCCAACAGGCCTAGAGGTCGTATAAAAATCCCAGATATAATGGCTAGTAACCGAAAGGCAATCCTTGAGCTTCTGCAAATTTCCAACCCCAGCCTCGATGTGGAAAACTGGAAAATCTTGAAGGTATCGGAATCACGGGACACCTTCGTTCACGTCACCCTCCTCATCACCGATGAAAGCAGTGACCTAATAAAGGAAATGAACAACCTAATATTCTGCGGCTTCACCGAAACAATGATGTGGATATATAAAACAAAACATGCCACACAGACTGTAACCGCAGACGTGCCACCCACAGCTACAGCACCATCTGTCGCTCTGACACCAATAACTGCAACTCCCGCAGCTACATCAACAACTGTAACTCCCGCAGCTACAGCACCATCCGTCGCTCCGACACCAATAACCGCAGCTCCCGCTGAGGACAACCTCGCAGCGCCAAGCAACAATCCGGCAGATGAAGAGCACTGCTCAGATGCTGAATCCATGGCATCTACCATGGTCAGCTTGGGAGGGCTTTTCCAGGAGGCCGATGAGGATGACCTACTGATGAGCGATGACGACGACGCCAACAACACCGTCATTGAGCATTCTTCGGGTGGTACAGATAAACCTCCACCACTCTAAGAGTGCTTCAGCAGCACTTCAGGTACGTCTCTCCGAGCTCCAGGAGGACGTACTTCTCATCCAGGAGCCCTGGATAAATCAAAACAGAGTCTGTGGATTAAACCACAAAAATTATAGACTCTACCAAGGTAAGGTAAATGCTAAAATACGAGCGTGTATCCTAGTACGGAAACAGCTTGACGCATTCCTGCTAAATACTTTCGGTAACGAAGATCTTACAATTATAGGTTTAGAAATGAAACAATCAACCCTATGGATAGCTTCGGCATATCTTCCTTACGAAGACCAAAACCCCCCATCAGAGGAACTGAAGAAAGCAGTACTAACGGCGGAACACAACAAGACCACCCTCATTGTCGGAATGGATGCAAACGCACACCACACGCTGTGGGGAGGTAAAACGATCAACAAACGAGGTGAGTTACTCTTTGATTATATTCTAAGTAGGAACTTAGTAGTGCATAACCAGGGAGATACGCCCACCTTTATTAACTCGATCACTGAGCAGGTCATAGACCTGACAATTTCTAATGCCAAAAACGACTTGATATCAAACTGGCGGGTGGAGGATGTTCACTCCTTCTCCGACCACCAATACATTTCCTTTGAAATATCTGCTCAAATAACGAAGCCGATAGTAACCTTCAACAAGAGACGGATGAAATGGGACGTCTACAGGGAACACCTTGCAAGACTCCTACCGAATACAACTGATCTCACCATTGACAGCCCACAAAAGTTGGACAGCATGGTAGGTAAAGTTACAAAAGCCTTGGCCTTATGCACCAGGAAATCCTGCCCAAGACGAAAAGATGGGAAAAAGCAGAAGCCTCCATGGTGGAACGACGATATCTCTAGATCCCGTGCTTCCACCAGAAAATCCTTCAACAAGGCCAAGAGAACAGGCCATTGGGAGGAGTACAAGGAGAATCTAAGACTCTTCAAGAAACTACTAAAGAAGGCGAAAAGATCTTCATGGAGGACATACACCAACGATGTCGAAAAAACCGCAGAGGTAAGTAGACTTAGGAAAGTATTATCCTCGACAACCAGCGCCCCGGCATACATAATGAAAAATGATGGTACCTGGACTGAATCCTCAAAGGAAACCTTGGAAATCCTATCGGATACCCACTTCCCCAGGGGAGAGTCCAACTCCATAACCGTCGCACCTACCGACTTATGCGACAGAATACCGGTAATTGAAAGGAACATGATCAAAGACGCCATCAACGACTTTGATCCCTACAAATCACCCGGTCCGGACGACATCATACCCGCCGAACTTCAACAGTCACTGGAGATACTATTGCCATGGCTGGAGGCTATTTTTAACGGCTGTGTGAAATTATCCTACCTACCAATACGATGGAGAACGGCAAAGGTGGTCTTCATCCCAAAGGCGGGAAAGCCATCACACACCAAAGCGAAGGACTTCAGACCTATAAGTCTTACTTCATTCCTTTTGAAAACCCTTGAGCGAATCATGGACGACATCATCAAAAATTCAATTGGCCCGGATCTCCTTTCGAATGCTCAGCATGCTTACACAAAGGGGAAATCGACAGAATCCGCACTCCATGCACTATTGTATCCCATAGAGAAATCGCTGGACGAGAAAGAATTTTCTCTGGTTGCATTTATGGACATAGAGGGAGCTTTCAACAACATCGAACCCCTCTGCATCATGACAGAGCTCAACAGCCTAAATATCAACTCACATATTAGCAAGCTGATTCGCAACATGCTATTAAAGAGAACTATTACCTCAACGCTGGGAAATCACACCCTCACTAGAAGAGTGACTAGAGGCACCCCTCAAGGGGGAGTATTATCGCCGCTATTATGGAATTTTGCCGTCAACGACGTTCTCAAACGGTTGGAGTCGGAAGGATGTACAGTAGTAGCGTATGCAGACGATATAGCACTCTGCGTCTCTGGGGGAAGTTTATCTTGTCTCGAACAAAGGATGCAGGACTATATCAACATCCTGGCAAACTGGTGTGCCAGTAGAGGGCTCAATGCGAACCCGGACAAAACAGAACTGGTACTTTTCAGTCGGAAACAGAAATCGCCCGCTACATCCAACATCTATCTGGGCAACAAACAACTCAACTTCTCCGATACGGCGAACTACCTGGGCCTTATATTAGACAGGAAGCTTAATTGGAGACAGAATATTGAAAGCAGATCCAGCAAAGCACTCATAGCTTTATATACATGTCGTAAAGCTATCGGGAAAACATGGGGATTTAAACCCAAGGTAACACTCTGGATTTACAATGCTATAGTGAAGCCAATACTACAATACGGCTCTATAGTTTGGTGGCACGCGCTCGACAAGAAGAGCAAATTCAAACAACTGGATCGTGTTCAACGGTCCTCTTGTCTCCTGATAACCGGATGTATGAGATCGACCCCCTCTAAGGCTCTCTACACGATACTCAATCTACTACCACCTGATCTGAGCTGCAAATGCTCTGCTCTCAAATCGGCTATTCGACTAAACGAGATTGATCATTGGGATCGTTCCATCGGACATTCAAAGATCCTGAACCACATCAACATCTCACTCGAAACTGACTACGTGCTAAACACACGGAAATCAAACGTTCTATACGGAACTAGAACGCCCTCCAGAAAGGAGTGGGCAGAGAATGAGAACGCAATGTATGGACCAATGAACATATTTACCGATGGGTCCAAACTGGATGACAAGGTCGGCTACGGTATCTACTCCGCGGATCTGGGCCTAAATATAAGATCAAGAATTCCAGATTTCTGCAGCGTTTTCCAAGCGGAAATACTTGCTATTAAACGAGCCGCGGACGTGATCAACGTGAGGAAGATATCACAGGAGGATATTCTCCTGTTCACGGATAGTCTAGCGGCGGTAAACTCGTTGAAGTCCTGTGACATCAAATCGAAAGTGGTCAGTGCCTGCCGGAAATCTCTTAACGAGATATCCAGGAACAACAGAGTTCTGGTTACGTGGATTCCCGGACACAGCGGAATCGAGGGCAACTGCAGAGCGGATGAAGAGGCCAGACAGGGCTCAGCCCTGCTGGAAAGCGACGTTGAACACGTAGCACTTCGCCCTATATCCACCTGTAAAAGTACCATTGAAAATCTAACGTTTAGAATTGCAAACGACAGATGGAAGAATGAAGAAACCTGTAGAAAGGCCAAAATGACTTGGCCAGAATACAACGCGAAACGTGCATCGTACCTGGTAAGTCTTGAGAGGGACCAGATAAGGAAGATTATTGCCTTCCTGACGGGACATGGACCCATAGGCAAGCATGCGAAAAGAATGGGATTCGCAACGAAAAGCGAATGCTACTACTGCGGAAACAGTAGCAGTGAACCATCCACCGACCACATTATTTGTGATTGCCCAGCGCTATACAGAAGGAGACTGGAAACCCTGGGGAAACCCTTTTTAAATGGTGTAGAAGAACTTGCATCGTTGGACATCGGAAGGATTAACAACTTTTGCAAAATTATCAACTGGACGGATTGGATCGAAACTCCGGATTCCCAATCGACAACTGGCAACGCGATCAGTCAGCACACGCGCTGATAGCATAGGTTGAAGAGATGGCACAAATGCCCAACGGGTGTCACAATGGGTCCATAGGGACCTAAGTGTTCTCCTTTGAAGAAGGAGATGCCTGCATACCAACCAACCAAAAATTAAAAATTAAAAATTAAAAATTAAAAATTAAAAATTAAAAATTAAAAATTAAAAATTAAAAATTAAAAATTAAAAATTAAAAATTAAAAATTAAAAATTTTAAAATTAAAAATTAAAAATTAAAAATTAAAAATTAAAAATTAAAAATTAAAAATTAAAAATTTAAAATTAAAAATTTAAAATTAAATATTAAAAAAACCCTTTGCGTATCCCCCTAACAAAATAACCATAAGCATAAGCCCAGAGATGTTTGAGGTTTCTTTCTTTCTTTTAAACACTGTAGTATTTTACATACAAATCGATTAATTTCAGTAACTCAGAATAAAACATTATCTACCAGGATTTGAAGAAAAGACAAAGGTTGAGGGTATTTAACAGTCAGTTAACCTAAATAATATAATCACTCGCCCATAACCTGTTCTGAAGTTATGTTGTACCCCATCATGTTTGGCCTGCCCCAACTGACATTGTGTGCCTTACCCACAACCACACATTGTCTACCATTACAATAGTTTTAATTCGACCATTATGTGTTTAAGCAATTTACCATGAAACCGATCAAATATATTACTGCTAAATGTATATACATAAACGAGTCGGAGCCGCAGCGATTACCTTTAGTTTGAGTATTACATGTAAAACCCTTGTCAAATGTAATGATGACAGGGCAAATGGGCCAAAACCTTCACATCGCCCTACCAATGTACACGTGCAGCAACGCTCACCAACAGGCGGTCACACAAATGATAGAGTGAGAGAGAGCGCTTAACATAAGTACTTTAGTACATTTTAAATATTAATTAAAAACGTAGCCCACAATCAATGTGAAATGAACTGGTTAACAGCACAGCATATCAAGCATAACGAAGCAGATAAGGATACTATATATCCCTCCCATCCCCTTTAACTCTATGTCACTCTCTCTCTCTCACTTTCATTTACCTATTCTAGTTTAAAACCAATAATAAAATGTTTAAAGGACATTAAGAGTACCGCAGTATCGAGTGATAAATTTAAAAATAATTGTGCGTTAAATACAACGATAAAATCAAATCGACTGAAATCATTTTGTCATACATAAATTAATCGTTTTTTTTTTTGTTGTTGTTAGTGTTGCTGTAGTTATTTCGTATGCCTATACCTATAGACCGCACAATCGCACAAAGTGATTACAAATCAAAAGGATTTTTGTATCTATGAGAAAAACAAAGGATATCCTGATGATTATGATCATTAAAAATTAATGTGATTGTAAATGATGGAAAAGACTTAGCAAATGGAAAACGCGATAACAATGATTTCACTATATCATAATACCATGGCAGCGGCATAGGGAAGATACGCAGATACATATGTATGTATGGAGTTAGTCGCATGTACGACTGCGGTAAATCGCAGAACTTTGTGTCCTCCACAGTTGGCGTCATCATAGATGTGTACACTGAATTCAATGGAAATTATTGGCAACACATGCTATGAAAAATTCGCACGTACCCTTAACGTATGAATTCATACATGTTCATATATGTTGGCATACGTTTGACTCAATTAAGCGGCCTACATGAATTGTTACAGTCGGTTCAAGGCGATGGTAGGAGATGGTGGAATTATTGGCTAAAGTAACAAATTTCAATACAAAAGAAACTCAAGAAAGTTTTGCACTTGATATTAAGTTTTTTTTCGAAAATACATAACCACTAACATTTAAAAACTACTTCAAAAGATGAAATAACGTTAGCTCTTTAACTAAAGCTATGTACAGACGGCCGTCACAGATATTACAACGTTGTCAGATATATTAATGTACTGACGATGTACTGACAAAGACAACTGTTTCCAAAAGTTATATTGTTAGTTCAGACAATTGTAAGAAGACCACACATTCATTGCCATTCAACTGTCAGACAATATATGTATCTAACAACAAAAGTTTCCAGATCTGTTGTTTTTGCCAGAGCTTTTATTTTGTTTTCATTTATCTATTTTCAGTGTTTCCAATAGAATCTGGCAATGGTGTATTTGTCAGATGCCGTAACTTCGCAAATCTGACAAATAAAAAGAGATTGGCAATTATCATACAATAATTTGATAATGGGAACGTTTTGTGTTCACGATTTTCAGTTGTCTGGCAGCATTGTCGGTTTACAATGTCTGATAATGCCTTTTCCGACAACGCTGCCAGACAAAAATTTTGAGTTTAAACGGTTAGTAAACATTTTCCATACATTATTTTTATAAGATCTGACAACCGTCTAAACAGTAGCTTATGGCTGTGGTCGCGGCACAGACAGACGGACAACCCCAAAATGGGGAATTTGTATGGGAGGTGGGAGTAGTTTCTGTCCGGTCTTGTTAATTATAGAACTTAACATCCACTTAGAGGACTGAATCATGTATACCATATGTCAGCTCGATAGCTCCTAAACTACAGCTGTAATCGCAGGGACAGACAGCCGACACCCCCAAAAGGGGAGTTGTACGGGAGGTGAGAGTAGTTTTTGTCCGATTATGGCCACCTTAAAGAGGTTAAGACCTCTAATTAGGCAATAAAAGTTTGCATACCGAGTTCAGCTCGGACCACCCAAAAAAGCGTGATTTGTATGGGAGGTGGGAGTAGTTTATGCTCGATCTTGTTTATCTAAGAACTTAACCTTTGATTAGAGGAAAGAAGCCTGAATGCCAAATTTCACCTCGATAAATCTTAAACTATGCCCAAATTCTGTATTTTGTAAAGCTATAACAGGATAAAGTTTTAGAGAACAAATTGGAAGTCTAGCCACGCCCCTTCTGATACCTCCTATATAAATATATCATTCCGCCCGATAAAGCTTATAGTCATATCAATATACTAGGAAATTTTATGTTTTATTGAGTGTGAGGGTATATGTAAGTCGGTTTTCCAGACTGAAACTTTCTTACTGTTTGTTTTTTTGTTTTTGATTTGGGGTTTATTTCATACGGAGTTATTTCGTAGCTCCTGCCTTGTATGGAAGGTACCAGTAGGGTCAGCACAGCAAGGCCCCTTGTTATTCGTATGTAAATGTTTAATAAACTATGTATTTGATTGTGTGAAATTTTTACTGTATTCAATACAATTGCAAAAAGGAAATGCTTATAAATGTATATGGGTGAATACGGTCATTTGTATGACAGTTACCAGAATGGGTGAGGCAAATGTTTCGGTTTTCTGAGAAATTCAACTGACCAAATTCATATATCCTTCAGGTGTCCGTTTTGAAGTTATGGGGGAAATATTAATTTCCCAAAAATAGGTCATTTTGTATGGAAGTCACAAAAAGCTGACAGACGTTATGGTAATATTCATCCTTGAGTCAGATTTGTATTACCTCATAACAAGATTTTGGTAAATCTTCGTATGAATAAGTGAATTTTAACTAGAGTTATCGTTCGCATTAGCTAGTCAGACAAACGGACAAGGCTCAATCGTCCCAAAATGTCATAAAACCAATTTGGTCTTAATATAATAGGGGCCCAAATCCCGATCGGAACACATGAATAGCCTATATCGGAGTGACTTAAGACCGGCCTGTGGAATTTTATCCAGCTACTTCAATATCAAGCACCTAGCAGGCAAATTGGATAGGTCCATACCAGACTACTGCCATGTGTGTGAGGACGAGGATGAGTCCGAATAGATGAAACGACCAACATCTTTCTAGCTGCCCCGCTCTTCCAATAGGAGACTAAGATACTTAGAGTTAGGTTATATGAAAGACATAGAGTCTCTCTCCTCACTCGAGGTAAGTAGCTTAATAGGTTTCATGCAGTGCCTTCCATTGTTAACTGGGTCAAGATGATTGACTTAGTTACATCTTGTAATGATTCTCCACGATCTTACGTTTCTTCGTTATCTATACCTTGACCTTTATATATCTATACTAACTTAATTTCCCTTTACATCCCATGAATGAGGTATGGGTAAGCTTCTCGCATTGTTGTGAATTAACACGCGTTCTATTTTTAGATTCACAACTAACTGCACCTACTTGTTTATCGACGAATGCGAACGTCACTGTTTGAGAAGCTAGACATGCCGATTGACTCGACACTTATACTGCGAAGTTTCTGTCAACAACATTCGAGGGGAGCCGACAATTAAAGAAATTTTTTTCTTTCTGAACTCCTTGTTTTGTTTCCTTTCCCCTTCTATTTCCGTATTGGAAAATGGCAATGAATCAATAGATCGCCAAGTGCAGGATAAGATGGTTACATGATCACACTTGTTTTTATCCTAAGCTATTAGGGACCCAACTCGTCACCTTACATGCGTCACACCTTTTTTCCTACCAAACTATATATACATATATACTAGGGCAGGCTGATTTGTAGGGAGGCAAAAAAAAATCGCTTAAGTGAAAAGGAAAATCGTATTCTAGGGATCTAAATAAGAAACTTTGCCCGAGAAACCATACCTCTAAAACGAATTCTGATGTCCCGACTCTTGACCTGTAGGGTCAAATTGTGAAAAATCCCACTTTGACCAATTTAGAGTTCCTCAATCGAGTCCAAATGTATGGCTGACCTCACTAGATTTTGAGAGCCGACCCACCCATGCCAGTGGAACATTCCCTCAAATTGTGAAAAATCCAACTTTCCAGGTGATGGACGGCTTTCAGAAAATTAAGTTGAAAACTATGGCCCTGCTCCATTTGAGTTTTCTGGTTTAAATAGGAATCCTCATACAAACAGTGGGGTTCCAGGGGGTGTACCACTGGTATGGGTGGGTCGGCCCTACAAAGTTAGTGGCGACCGGTCATACATTTGGAATCGTGGGATTTTCAAAATTTCACCTAATGGGTCAAAAGTCGCGACATCAGAATTCGTTTTAGAGGTATGATTCATCGGGCAAAGTTTCTTATTTTTATACCTAGAATACGATTTTCCTTGTCTCTTGGGCAACTTTTAAATCGATTCGCCCTAATGTATACCCTCATCCCAAATGGTAAGGACTACTGTACCATTATTGTTGAAATTCTGTAGGGACTCGTTTTTAGAGCTTTTTATATATCCCTAGTAAAAGTGAAAGGAATCGGATCAAGGGCTGTGGAACCGCCCATATAATCGCATTATGAGAGATTAGACAAAAAATGGGTGGCGTGGTTCAGTGCTACTCTATATCTTAAAACGATATATCTAGAGATCTAAAGCTTCATTCGTCTTGAAAAATAATTTCAGGTGGACATTTTTATAGTTATGGATTATCCAAGAATAATTTTAGAACACTTAAAATGTTGTCGATACGGCCCTTCAAGATTTTATTCGACCCATACTATTATACATTTTTTTTTAAAGAAAAATTGGTTATGTTGGATCATGGGGTGTAGCCCTGCCCATATTTGCCTGGTAGGCGTGTGGCAACTGCTATATAAAATAAATGTTCCTTATCAGATATAAGGAGGAATATAACAATAAGAGTCTTATAACATTGTATGAGTTTTTTTGTCACTAATGTGTGCAATCTATTGAACAATAGGATTGATAGGGTATAGTAGGCGTGACACCTTACAAAGTAATGCACCAATCGTTTTCGAACTGTTACATTACTTAACATCATTATGAATAACTTTGGAGGCAGTACGAAGTACGAGCTACTTATATATAAATATGAATAAACAATACGGTTTATATATAAAATTTATAGAGAACAAGTGATAATGCCCGTATCCGTTGACTCCCCGCCCTTTGCACTTGAACCTATATTATTCGCATTAAAGTTAAAATTATTCAGTCACGAATATGGTACAACTTTAAGAAAATGCATCTTCATTTAACCCATTTATGAAAGGATTATATAACACATGTATTCTTCCACTACCTGTAAGCTTCTTATAAGAAGCAACCAACACGCCCATACAATCAGTGTTTACCTCACAACCTGCAGCATCAACGTTTTTTTTTTAAAGCAAAAACAATTGTATTCACACTAATGCACACATTCTTTGTTTAAATTCCCATACGTACCAGAGTTTCTAACACACACACACTCATCACAGGATTGTTCTCTCTTACACAATACGTACGTGTTTGCCCTTCAACCTTAAATGGATCATGACTTGTTTTTCTTTGTCTTACGACCTGATTCTCTCATACATTTAACTTTACTTCTTATTCCAAATATTTGGCTTTGAACCACTTTTCCTAACTGGATTTTTAGTTTTTTTTTGTCTGTGTGGCAGCAGCGCCCTAGTTTTTCTTCTCTTCTCTTTTCTTTTATTCATTTCAATTAAGGGATTCTTGGCACATAACCCTATTGTTGATATACCAAATGGTTGAGGGAATGAGGATGCCATGGAGGATAATTGGATTTTGAATATGATGTTTTTGATTGTGTTCAGATTCAACAAATTAGGTGAAGGTTAATTTGTGTAGTAAAGTATGTTTATTTGATTTATTATTATATGGTGCATGGAGCTTGTTTACAAACTACATTATTACAAGTGTAGTTTAAGAGAATTTAAACCAACTAAAGTATCTGTTAGGTTAAGGTTACGCGTGATCAGGTAAAAACAATCTCAGACTACACTTATTGGTCCATTGATCCATTACGATTGTCTGATAAAGAAGTAGAAGTAAAAAGGAAATTAAAACAAGTAGTGCAAAAATCGAATTGTCTAGGTGTGGTTAACGAAGGAAGATAAGGTCGTGGAGCACCATTACAAGATGTACCTATTAACCATGGATGACACCTCATGAAACGTATTAAGTTACTTACTCTGACTGAGGGGTGAGACTCTACGTCCTCTATATAAACTTGCCCTAAGTGTATTTATTAGCCTCCTTCGGGCTAGAGCGGCTAGACTTCCAACCTATTCTCAAAAACTTAATCCTCTTATAAAATATAGACTCGAAATTGGACTCGATCGCGTTGGGTGTATTAATAATATTAATTGATTTCTAAAGTGGGCGGAGTGGTACATTTGTATAGGAGTTACAAGTAGGGGCGTGGCTATACTTCCGGATTTTCCCTTCGGGCCGGAGTAGCCTTAACAAAGGGACGGAAGGTACTGGAACACATCCAAAACCGCTTGTGGTTTGCTCCTTCTAGCCCTAGTAATCCCTATAGCAGCAATCCTTTAAATCTTGCCGAACATTTTTGGTAAGTTACTCTTATTGAGAGCCTCCCACCAAACAAGACATCCATTTTTGCAGCCATACTGCCAAGTTCGGCCTGAGTCTCCGTCATTTACCAATAGAGTTCAGGCACTCATAAAGGGCATTGACACCCCTCTTTAACCTCACTTCAATGTTCTCTTGCCAATTTAGCAATACTGATCAAGAACAACACCTAAGTACTTGGCCTCCGTTGAGAGTTTCAGCTCCACGCCATTCAGTCTCGGTGGCCTAAAGTTCTTAAACTTATATCTAGTGGTAAATAGAACCAAACCCATTTTCTAAGGGTTCACCTCCAATTCACAGCTCATGGCCCATCGTTGCAGCTTACCAAGGGCAGTTTGCATCGTTGGTACAAATACCCCACCTATCATGATGATCACGATGATGTTGTTGTAACAGCTAAAATTATACAATTTTAATCTGGGATTCTGCGTTGAAGTCCAAGCTTAAAAATTGGGCTACTTCTACAGGATAATCAATAAATTCATTGGGCTAAGTGGAGTGGGGTAGACTGGACAGTTGAATGTTTCGAGGATATCATGGGGACCTGACCACGTGGTGGGTATATATTAGGAACGGCACGGTCTAAGCGGGACCAGTAGCCGTTGAACCTGTTGCTCTATACCGATATCAGTTGAGTCAGAGTACCTATTCTTGGTAGGCGACTTGCAAGTACGACATTCATATAACCCCAAAACGCGGTATTGGTGGTGTCTATAAGAAAGTCGTTCAAAGTTGCTGTATACCAATTTTGATCCAAGGGATCTTGCTCATGTTTTCGTATAATCTCCTCATATGTACGAAGGTCCTATCGACATGTCTCGGAGGTAGCAGCCAACTGTGTAATGTTAAAGTAGAGATGACTCCTCCGGTGACATCCCATTATGAACTATTTAGTCAGCATGACATTATGTTCCTAAACTGAATGGACCTTCGTTTCTCTTGTAGGTGGTGCTCAGAGGTTATTTGTAATCCGTAGGGTAGCATTTTAGCGGCTTTGAAGCGAAGGAGATTACACTGGAACAACATAATTGACTACTAACAAGGTTTCTTTGTCCATATCCCATATGCTGACGGCTAGCGCTTTGAGGGCTTTGTTTCTACTTCACAATCTGCTCGTAATTGCAGTGACATGAGCTAAAGAGGTAAACAGGCTGTCAAAGGTGATCCCAAAATTATTGGGTGGGTCACAAGCAGTATTTAGACTCCATTGCTGGTGATAATTTCAGGTTACATCCAGCAAAGAAATTGTATATTTCTCCGAAATAACCATTCACATGGTAACAGTCGACCGCATATGGCATTTAAACTCTACGGAATCTTGAACATTTGTCTAAGAACTCAATGAACCACCGACTATCATTCAGATAATTCACAATCCATATCTTCACGGGGTTGGTCATGAAGAACTGCAGGATATCCTGGAAGTGTGTGATGTAGTTGACTTCGACAAGTCCAAAGCCACTAGGAGTGTCCTATCACAAGGTCTCTGCTGAGTTAACCTTTGTTGATTTAAGCCTCATGAGAACTAAGTGGTTATGGCGGTTAATGTTGTTGTGGTATTGCGCAATTTACGGAATCTATGCTGGTAGCGAGCTACTCTTAGGTGGCTGGACAGTTGGGAAGGGAAGAGTGCCTCAATAGCCTTCGCGACTGCTGATAGTACTGCTGTAGTATTGTCCCCCTGTCGGGTACTTCCCTGGTTTAAGTATTAAGATGACTCTTGCCTTTAAATAAAATGTCAGCAAAATGCACGCGAGCATCTTTTAGAGTCGGAAATGGAGGTATCTGCAAACTGCATCGCTAACGTCATCCTTCATCTTCTGGTTGGAGGGAGAACCAACCGTAGACTACAACTTACCAACTCCGTAAATGGTTTGGCTGCGTGGATGATCTCTGCAACTTCAAAAGTGGTTGCAGAGCCTAAAACGGGACAAATTTCGCCATACGATACTTACTAACTTTAAATCGATATTAAATTATTATGGCATGTAACTTGACAAAACGAATTATGCAGAACTTCTTCTTTTTGGGGCTACTTTCATGTGCAGTTCTCAGAATTGAGTCCCAAAATAATGTGTTGTACTGTCTAATTGATTGAGATATGTTGTGCGAATGCATATAAATGCTCTAGATCGAAAAATCTCCATCAACAAACTGGTGGGGCGGAGCAGCTGAGGACGACCAAAACTTGTTATCTCGGGTAATATATTTTCGATGCCATTTCATTTAGACTGTAAATTGGTCTCTGGAATGCAATTGAAGATGTCAGATGTCAGTGAAGTCCCCAAGAACCAGACGCACATCACCGTCTAGTAAGGTCCTGATATCGTGAATGTAGAATATATATTATGATGGCAAACAGGCTACTGGCGGAATGTGGACATTAAAGAGCTCTAGGTTGGTTTCCCCCAATATGACTGCAATACCTTGAACTTTAAAGTATTGACTTCTAGCTTGAGATCGAGGTAAATAACTCCATTCTGTACTGTGTTGTGTATGATGAGTGCATTGCCCCCAACGTTGCTTCTGGGGCGGTCTTTCCGGAGAACGGAACAGTGCAGAGTCTCCGTCTCAGTTTTGTTTTCTGGACTGCAGCGACCACGACGTTGTTTTGCTGCATAAGTCTGGTTATCTCGGGTAATTTAAATAGCCTACAACGTGACAAATTTCGCCATACGATACTTACTAACTTCAAATCGATATTAAATTAGTATCGCATGTAACTTGACAAAACGAATTATGCAGAACTTCTTCTTTTTGGGGCTACTTGCATGTGCAGTTCTCAGAATTGAGTCCCAAAATCATGTGTTGTACTGTCTAATTGATTGAGACATGTTGTGCGAATGCTTAGAAATGTTCTAGATCGAAAAATCTCCATCAACAAACTGGTGGTGCGGAGCAAAAAAATCTGTAACCGAATTAAGACCTTAAAGGAAATGAGATCCACAGAGGTAATCACAAAACACATTATTAAACCACTAACTCACTTATTCATAATTCCAAATGATTTTAAACAGCTGACCATCAATGCGTTAACTCCTTTGGTATCCAATAGAGTTGCACAACCTTTCAGCATGTTCGCGATGTATATTCATGAAAATATTTGCAAAGTCCATTTGCTATACAACATGAAGCAAATGCACTTGTAACTAATTGCGGTAGATTGTTCGTCATTGGATGGCGGCTATGGCAGCTATGGTGAGTCAACAAAGGATGAATATCATTTGGTAATGTACACAAAAGGCGCCTTTTGTGTACCCTTAAATGTCGGACGGATAATGATGGCAAATAATCGCACTTAGCCTTTTTGTATTTGCACTAAAGCTCTGAGAACATTTTCCATGAACCATATCGCTGCCATAGAATATTGGTTGCCCCGTCTCTCACTCCCTTTCTCTCTCTATCAATCTCTCTCTCTCTCTCTTTTACACTTTAGTTGGTTCTATCGCATATGGTTTTATACTACCACTTCTTGTTGTAGTTATTGCCTGGCCATCGGGCCAACGGGTCCTTGCCACTTTGCACAACTGGTGTTAGATGCTTAATAATTGCTTTGACTGCATTGTTAAGATTGGATGATGTTCATTTATTTATAAGTTTTTTTATGTTTCTGTATGTTTTGGTTTCGGTTTGACTATAACCAGAGACAATAAGATAAGACTGCAAAGAGGTGGATGGTAGAGGTCACAAAGGCATCTTTTTAATTTCTTTTATTGGTCTACTTTCGGTACGAAGGACACTGGGGCATAGCGAAACAGAAGTGGGCATTTGTTGATATGTTGATGGCAATTTGTGGTTTTTGTGTAGTTAGATAGCAAATTAATGTCCGCACATAGACTTTACGTATAATAATTTTGGCTAAGTATTGATTTTTAAATCGTTGCAATGGAGTCTGGGACTTAATAGAGCTGTCTTTAAGGTCTTATAGAGTGGATTTAGTTTTACGTCGTTAAAATAAATGTAAAAGTTCATTAGCTTAAAACGTTTATTACATGTAGGTAAAGGAATAGAAATTACGTGATGGTAATGCGGAAGGAATATGAGCAATATATAATATAGTACAACATTGTTCAGCTCATTGATTTGGGACTCAATTCTCAGAACTGCACGTGAAAGTAACCCCAACATGAAAAAGTTCTGCAGCATTCTTTTTGCCAAGTTATATGCCATAAAAATTTAATATCGATTTGAAGTTAATAAGTATCGTAAAGGGGAATTTGTCACGTTTTAGGTTCTATTGTTTGACATAACTCGAGAACCACTAGTCCAATTTAGCTGAAAACCAGTACAGAAATTTCAGTCAGTTGAACTGACTGATAAATACCATCACTCAATATAAGATATTGTTTAAGTCTTGAGTTATTGAAATTAACCGATTTGTAATTAAAACCAGTTAGAAAGTTTCAGTCGGGCAACCCAACTTACATTTACCCTTACCCTCAGTAAAACAAATAATTTTCTATTATATTGATATTATTACTCGATTTCTAAAGTGGGCGGAGTGGTACATTTGTATGGGAGGTACGAGAAGGGGTGTGGTTAGGCTCCCAAATTTATTCTCCATTACTTTATCCTGTTATAGCTTTACTAATTACAGAATTTGGGCACGATTGCCTTAGGTGTACAGATATTATTAGTACATCCCTAAAGTGGGCGGAAAGGTACATTTGTACGGGAGGTACCATAAGGGGCGTCGCTAGACTTCCAATTTTTTCTCCAAAACTTTGTCCTGTTATAACATGACACCAGTACAGAAATTTCAGTCGGTTAAACTGACTGATAAATACCATCACCCAATATAAGATATTGTTTAAGTCTTGAGTTATTGAAATTAATCGATTTGTAATTAAAACCAGTTAGAAAGTTTCAGTCGGGCAACCCAACTTACATTTACCCTTACCCTCAGTAAAACAAATAATTTTCTATTATATTGATATTATTACTCGATTTCTAAAGTGGGCAGAGTGGTACATTTGTAAGGGGTGTGGTTAGGCTTCCAGATTTATTCTCCATTACTTTATCCTGTTATAGCTTTACTAATTACAGAATTTGGGCACGATTGCTTTGGGTGTACTGATATTATTAGTACATCCCTAAAGTGGGCGGAAAGGTACATTTGTATGGGAGGTACCATAAGGGGCGTCGCTAGACTTCCAATTTTTTCTCCAAAACTTTGTCCTGTTATAACATAACAATATACAAAATTTGGGCACGATCATGTCGAGTGTATTGATATTATTACCCTATTTCTAAAGTGGGCGGAGTGGTACTTTTGTATGGGAGGTACCAGAAGGGGCGTGTCTAGTCTTCCAGATTTTTTCTCCAAAACTTTATCCTGCTTAAACTTTACCAAATACAGAATTTGGGCACGATCGCGTTAGTTCTTTTAATAATATTAATCGATTTCTAAAGTGGGCGGTACCAGATGTGTATGGGAGGTACCAGATGGGGCGTGAATAGACTTCCAATTTTTTTCTCCAAAACTTTATCCTGCAATAGCTTTACTAAAAATAGAATTTGGGTACGATCACGTTTAATTTATAGATATTATTTCTCCATCTCTATAGTGGGCGGAAAGGTAGATTTGTATGGGAGGTACCAGAAGGGGCGTGGCTAGGCTTTCAAAATTTTTTCCAAAACTTTATCCTGTTATAGCTTTACTAAATACAGAATTTGGGAACGATCCCGTAGGGTGTATTGATATTATTACTCGATTTCTAAAGTGGTCGGAATGATGTATTTGTAGTGAGGTACCAGAAGGGGCGGAGCCATGTAGCCCATTTGCAATACCGTAAGTAGTTTTGAGAAAATAATAACTCGTGCAAAATTTCAAAACATTTGGTTTTGTCTTTCGAAAGTTATGGTGCGAACCAGCCGGACAGCCATACAGACAGACGGACAGGGCTTAAATGACTTAAAAAGTCATTAATCGAATATGGTTCAATGAAACTTAAGGTATAAAGTGACTCCTTCTAAGTGTTACACTTTGGCTCGTATCAAATGAAATATACCCTCATCCCTAAGGGTGATGGTATAAAAATTAAGAATTGCAATTCCTTTAATCTGTTCATATAAATTATCATCAAATGAATTTGAACCGGGTTTATTTTGTAGAAATTACAATAAAACTGTTGTACTTCGTGGCGTATGATATACATGGAATATTACTTATGATAATCATACGCCACCACATAGCAATATAACAAAAGATCCAAAAACGTGACAAATTCCCCTATACGATACTTACTTACTAACTTCAAAACGATATTAAATTATTATGGCATGTAACTTGACTAAACGAATGTTGAAAAACTTCGTTTATTTTGGGGTACTTTCACGTGCAGCTCTCAGAATTGAGTCCCAATATCATGTGTTGTACTGATTTTCTTCTCTTACAAGAACTTATAAATCATTGATTTCATAATGCCCATATGTAATGTAATTTTTTTGCTCTCCTCGTATGTACGAAGTTCCTTCCTGACATGTCTTGAGGTAGCATCCAACTGTGTGATGTCAAAGTTGGGATGACTCAGGAGGAACTGTTGAGTCAGCATGACATTATGTTCCTTGACTGGGAGGACCTTTCGTAAAAACAGTAAGACTCTTATTAACACCACAAATTCGTACTTAAACGAAGTAAACATTTTATTATTTTGTTTAAAAAACTAAATATATTCTCTCTCTAAATCTAATGGAGTCTTAAGCACCTCCTTTAAACCACCACAGTAATTTCGTTAGGCTACATAAAAGTCTTATGAACTATATTTTCTGTTGCGAAAACTTCATAGCCCCCTAAAGGCTCATAAACTACTTCCACAGCCATCACCACGAAATGCATTTAATATATTAATTAACCAATGAATAATAAAGAAATGCACTCAAAAACACTCACACACACATGCTCACTTACTTTAGCACACACACACACACAAACAAACACTTATTTATTAATGCAGAAGATTTCGACATTTATTTACGATATCCACCAAACGTTCGTTTCAACAACGAACTACAGCAACGTAGAGATTAAAAACCACATTATAATTAAGTTGAATGTTTGCACAAATACTTATTTTATGGTCAACTGCAGCATTAAGTTTTTATCCCTCTAACCGTATACGGAACTGGCACACACAGACAGATGCATATAACTAGCACACACACACACATACACATAGAGTTATATTACTATAGTAGCTGATCTAAACTATAACATTACAAAGTAAAATTAGACTTCTGTTTGCCACCCCCTGACCCCTCCCGAACAATGTGGCCACAAGTAAGCACTAAAAACACCACCATCGTGGCAACAGTTTTAACGTCTACGAAAGACGACCGCCTCAATGACATTTACTGCTAATACAACGGCTGCCACATCTACAATGTTAGTTGTATTAGGGTAAAAGACAGAGGTATGTACTATATGGAAGGATATTGTGTATATAAATGCATTTAAGGTTTTTTTTTTGCTATTACTACAACGACAAGAGAAATGTCAATATTTACATTAAGAGTACATATATGTATATAAAAAACTATAAAGGAGTAGCACTAAGTTATAGAATTTTAGATATTTACAGTCGCTTTAAAATGTTAGTTATCCTGACAAGCAAGGAATAGTGGGGACATCAAAGTTGTAAAAGTTTCCAATAACTCAGTACAACATTTAGCAGCTCATTGATTTGGGACTCAATTTTTAAAATTGCACTTGAAAGAAGGCCAAAAAGTAAGAACTTCTCCATCATTAGTTTTGTGAAGTTACATGCCATAAAAATGGCAAAATGCCAAATCCATGCAAAACAAATTTTCGAAAATTCGATATGTCTGAATTCGATAGTCTTATTATAATTGAAAACTACAAAAATGGTGTAAGTTCGAAAGTGCTGTAAATTCGCATTCGAAGGTTAAGTTGTACCAATTTGTGCTGAATTTTAATTATCTGAATTGCACCGACACAAAAGTTTTCGATAATGCACAATTTTTATACCATCACCCTTAGGGATGAGGGTAAATATCATTTGATACGACCCAAAAGTGTAACACATAGAAGGAGTCACTTTAGACCCTAGGTTTCTTTGAACCATATTCGATTCATGACTTTTTAAGTCGTTTGAGCCATGTCCGTCTGTCTGTCTGCTGTCCGGCTGGTTCGAACGATAACATTCGAAAGACACAACCAAATATTTTCAAATTTTGCATGAGTTAATGTTTCCCCAAAACTACTTACGGTATTGAAAATGGGCCACATGGTCACGCCCCTTCTGGTACCTTCCACACAAATGTACAATTCCGCCCACTTTAGAATTCGAGTAATAATATCAATACATCGAACTCAATCCTTCCCAAATTCTATATTTAGTAATGCTATAACAGGATAAAGTTTTGGAAAAAAATTTAAAGTCTAGCCACGCCCCTTCTGGTACCTCCCATACAAATGTACAACACCGCCTATTATTGAGATGGAGTTATAATATCAATACACTTAACACGATCGTACCCAAATTATGCATTTTGTTAAGTTATAACAAGATAAAGTTTTGGAAAAAATATTGGAAGTCTAGCCACGCCCCTTCTGGTACCTCCCATACAAATGTACATTTCCGCCCACTTTAGATATGGAGTAGTAATATCAATAAATCCAAGGCGATCGTACCCAAATTCTTTATTTTAGTAAAGCTATAGCAGGATACAGTTTTTGAGAAAAAAACTGGAAGTATAACCACGCCCCATCTTGTACCTCCCATACACATCTGGTGCCGCCCACTTTAGAAATCGATTAATATTATTAATAGAACTAACCTGATCGTGCCCAAATTCTGTATTTAGTAAACTTCAAGCAGGATAAAGTTTTGGAAAAAAAATCTGGAAGTCTAGACACGCCCCATCTGGTACCTCCCATACAAATGTACCACTCCGCCCACTTTAGAGATGGAATTATAACATCAATATACTCGACATGATCGTGCCCAATTTATGTATTTTGTTAAGTTATAACAGGATAAAGTTTTGGAAATAACGTTGGAAGTCTAACCACGCCCCTTCTGGTACCTCCCATACAAATGTACTTTTCCGCCCACTTTAGATATGGAGTAGTAATATCAATAAATCCAAGGCGATCGTACCCTTATTCTTTATTTGGTAAATCTGTAGCAGGATACAGTTTTCGAGAATAAAACTGGAAGTTTAGCCACGCCCCTTCTGGTACGTCCCATACTCATCTGGTACCGCCAACTTTAGAAATCGATTAATATTATTAATAGAACTAACGCGATCGTGCCCAAATTGTGTATTTAGTAAAGTTCAAGCAGGATAAACTTTTGGAGAAAAAATCTAGAAGTCTAGACACCCCCCTTCTGGTACCTCCCATACAAATGTACCACTCCGCCCACTTTAGAATTCGAGTAATAATATCAATATTACAGAATTTTTTTTGTTTTACTGAGGGTGATGGTATATGTAAGTCGTGTTGCCCGACTGAAACTTTCTTACTGGTTCTTCTTATCCTAATAAACAAAAGTAAGAAAATTCGAAAGATCGTAATTCGAAAATTTTTTAGAACAAACTGATGCTGAATTTTATACACCTTAGTCGCTTCAAAGTAAAATGTTTACAGAATCTCCACCATCAAACAAATTTCGAAAACTCGTAATATCTGAATTCGAAAAATTTGTAATACGAATTGGAGCTAAATTGTAATCATTTTAGTCACGCCATTATGCAAGTTTTTAAAATAACATCACATCCACTTGAAATAAAAGTTCACAAATTTTAAAATTCGAGTTGGAAATTGTTTAAATTTTTCAAAATCTCCACAATAAAACAAATTTCGAAAACTCGTAATATCTGAATTCGAAAAATTTGTAAATTGTAATCATCTTAGTCACGCCATTATGCAAGTTTTAAAAATTACATCACATCCACTTGAAATAAAAGTTCACAAATTTTAAAATTCGAGTTCGAAAATTATGTAATATAAATTGGTGCTGTATGTTATTTATCTTAGTCACGCCGTTATTAACGTTAACTAAATGGCACCAATTTGCTTCAAATAAATGTTAGAAAATTCGATATGCCCTAATTCGAAAATATTATAATAAAAATTAGTAGTAAAAGTTTTGAAATAGAACCATTTTTTCATTTCTATTTTAAACAAATGTGCAAAAAAATTTAAAATTCATATTCGTAAGTTTTGTATTACAAATTGTTGATATATCTTATTCATCTTAGTAACGTCATCATTAAAATTTGGAAAATGGCACCAATTTGCATCTCACTCGTGTTAAACAAAAGTGCGAAAATTCGAAATATCCAATTTCGAAAGAATTTGTGTTGAATTGTCTTTATCTTGGTCGTATTATAATTAAAAATTTATAAGTAGCGTTATATTAGATTACACAGTGCAACACATAAATTGGTGCCGCCTTCGTACCCAGCTATTTTTGAAGTATATACCGAGACTAAAAAAATCTCCAAAGGATTTGGCCCCATTACATCGAAACATTTTTTTATGGATACTCCAATATTTTCACCGCCATACGATTTTTTGACCATTTTTAAGGAGACCATATTTCATAGACTGTTCGGAATTTTTTCTTTTCGTCTTCGTATTCTTTATAAGCAAAAGATCAAAAATTCGATAACAATTTCGAAAATTGTGAATTTTAAATTAATGTTAATCTTATTCGCACTGTAGTAAAAGTTTTAGAAATGGAAAATTTTTTTCATTTCTCTATTAAACAAAAGTTTGAAAATTCGAAATATACAAATTCGAATGATTTTATTACAATTTTTTTAATTCATTCATCCTAGTCAAATACGAAAGTTTTGTAGTATAAAATGGTCCGCAATCTAAGACATCTTTGTCAAATGTCACCGTTTTACATAGAATATATGATAAACTAAAGTTCGAATATATGAAATATACGATTTTGAAAGAATTGTACTATAACTTAGTGATTTATCTTAATTATTCTTAGAGCGGTGCTATTATAGATTTACGATATTGTCTAAGATCGCCATATCTATGACCGACAAAAGTTCGAAAATTCAAAAATTTCGTAATATGGGTTTTTACTGAATTTTATTCATCACAGATTTAAAAATAACATTATTTTACATCATATCTATGATAACTTTAAGTTCGAAAACTCGAAAATTTTATATTTGAAAGATTTGTATTATAAATTGGTGCAGAATCTTATTAATGTTAGCAACGTCGTAATAAAAGTATTCGAAATGGCACCATTTATACTATATCTATAAAAAAAAAATCGATAATTCGAAATTCCAAGTTCGAATTTGTACTACATTTTAGTTATTTTAGTCGTATTATAATTCAGGACTTATAAATGGCATTATTCTACATTAAGTCTGTAATAAACCAATGTTCGAAATTTCGAAATACAGCAATTCAAAAGTATTGTATTATAATTTAATGCTGAATCTTACTCGTCTTACTAACGAATTTATTAAAGTTTTTGAAATGGCATCATTTGACATATTAGTCATGATAAAAAAAAGTTCGAAAATTCAAAATATCGGAATTCGAACAACTTGAATCAATTTGGTGTAGGATTTTTTTCGTCTTAGCCACACCGTTACTATAATTTCCACAATTCCATCATTTTACATCTTGTATATGATAAGCAATAATTCGAATTTTGATAATTCGAAATTCCAAGTTTGAAAATTTTGTAATTTGAATTTGTACTACATTTTAGTTATTTTAGTCGTATTATAATTCAGGACTTATAAATGGCATTATTCTACATTAAGTCTGCGATAAATCAATGTTCGAAATTTCGAAATATAGCAATTCAAAAGTATTGTATTATAATTTAATGCTGAATCTTACTCGTCTTACTAACGCATTTATTAAAGTTTTTGAAATGGCATCATTTGACATATTAGTCATGATAAAAAAAGTTCGAAAATTCGAAAATTCAAAAAATCGGAATTCGAACAATTTGAAACAATTTGGTGTAGGATTTTTTTCGCCTTAGCCACACCGTTACTAAAATTTCCACAATTTCACCATTTAACATCTTGTATATGATAAAACATAGTTCGAAATATTCGATTTTATGCTTTGTTTGATTTGCACAAGCCAAACCCCAGTGATGTGATATAAACGTGTTAAAACATAGAAAAAGCTCTAAAAATCCACCTTGAGCCATTACATTATTAATGCAGCCAACTAGACAAAACGAATGATGCAGAACTTCTTATTCAATTCTCAATTCTTAGAATTGAGTCCCAAAATCATATGTTGTACTGTGTTATATTTGCATACTCAGCGAAACACTTATATTTATGCTCCCTTTTTAGTTGCCCCTATAGTGTCATTTAGATCAATTTCACTGGGTGTTGCATCATCCAGTAAAAATGAGTATGACTTGCCCGTCCGACTATCTACTATATATGTGATCATTTTCCTATAAAAATGTATTCCCATTATGACGACCATAGTAAGTCCTTTGTGGATGGCCTTCTAATGGCCATTCCATGCAGTAGCTTCAATGGTAAGGCGTCACATTGTAAACAAACAACTAACCGTTCGGTCATTTGAGTATGTCATTGCTATGAAGAACGCCCAAACTCTACCAAAAACCCAAATTTTGGGTTAATTAATTTATGTATTTCAATCATTTATTTTATAGCTTTTATATCCTTTTTCTCTTCTCTCATCACTGTTTCTATTAAGTGTTTATGTTGGCTCATGTCGCAGTTGTTTGTTTTAATATATATAGTTGAGGGTTAATGTTCTCTTAGTCATTTTGAATTGGGTCCATGCTGACATTAACATTAGAAGCATTTGGTAGCTAACTAAACGATTATATGGTAGAGCGCGTGTACATTTTTGAATAGGAAAATTCCTACAGACAGAGGCTAATGATGGTAAAATAAAGTGGCTGTCATTGTAAGTTGTCTGTCGGTTTAAAACGAAACAACGAAACAGAAAATGAAGTGGAGCAAATTACATGTTGCCGCAAAAACCCTTAAACATTAGAGGGACAGTGATTTATTAAATTTGTATGTTGGTAATGTATATGTAGAAGGTATAGAATTACGGATATGCTATCGTTAGCGTCAGTGACAATGACAATATTTAGTTTAGCATGAATAAATTAAATATAAATGAAAATTAAATGTATATCTAAGATGGTGGCTCAAGTTGTCCACTCCCGTCCACTACCATTAGATAATAGACTATTGGTGAACTTTTTCAACATAAACAATCAAAACAAAAAAGAAGTTTAGCAAATGGTTTCTCATAGTGAATGGTTGTGAAGTTTTTTGAGTCTATGCACTCAAGAAAGAATTCTCATTTTGTTGTGAATGCTGATACATAAGACTTGATAAATATTTTGCAATCATTATACCAAAGTCTGCTGATGAGGATTCGTAGTTGAATCCGAAATACCAGGGCATTATAAGAATATGATTCTGCTCTGAACTTCTTTCAAAAAAATACTGATCTTGAGCTTGAAATAAATTCTAAATCAATGTTCATACAACAGACCGAATAAACACAAACACAACGATGGTGAACTTTATATTTTGTGACATTGACTATACAAATATACACAAGAAAAGCAATGAACTCGTAAGTAATACTTTTTGAAGAAAGATTATGGGTTTTTTGTTTCCACAACAAATTACACAGTGCAACAGCCAATCTGAGGGATAAGGAATTCCAAGTCAAGGTGAAGGAACTTACTGACCTAGTAAAACCCCAAAGGATTTAGTGTTCTTATGTCAAACTTTAATACTTACTTACTTACTTAAGTGGCCCATTACAACTTACGAACGTGGTTCATAAATTTGAAGTATTAAAGAATTCTACACACTTCGGTCTTCTGCGTGTTTACTTCAGTTAGTCCTACTAGATAGTGGTACGTCACCTACCACTTGGTCCTTCCAACGGAGTCTCCCTGCTCTGGGTTGGTGTTACAAAAGTGCTGCCGAAGTCCATAAAAACATCTATTCTCCGCTTGATTTCTTAGATAACATTATTTTTCTTATTGACGGCAGATCCGAGGTAGGTGAACTCATGTCAAAAAAAAACTGTATTTCCCTTTACACCACATGAATGAGGTATGGGATAGCTTCTCGCGTTGTTGTGAATTAACACGCTTTCTATTTTTAGATTCACAACTAACGGCACCTACTTGTTAATCGACGAATGCAAACGTCACTGTTTGACAAACATTTACTAGACATGCCGATTGACTCGACACTAATACTGCGAAGTGGCTGTCGACAACATTCGAGGGGAGCAGACAATGAAAGAAATTTTTTTCTTTTAAGATGACTGGAGCCAGGCTTTGAACCTGTGATCTCCCGCATGGTAGTCGCGTGTTCTAACCACTATGCCACGGCCGGAACTCATCTACCACTTCAAAACAATAATTGTCAACGTTAACGGTGCGTCCCTATCGAGAGGGCACTTTGTTCGTCGAAATCATTATTTTTGTTTTGTCCTCGTTGACCGCTAAACCTGTTTTTGTTAACTCCTTTTCTAGTGGTGAGAAAACTGCAGTAACATCTCGCAGATTTCGGCCAATGATGTCTATATCATCGACATAGGCTAGTGGCATGTATCTCTTGTGGAATATGGTGCCAGACATGTTGACATCAGCCATTGTCATCAACTTCTCCATAACTATATTAAATAGTGAGAGAGACTTCTTACCGTGTTGAATGTTTCAAACCGATCTTTGCCAATCTTAACCGAGGATTTGGTGTTTTCCACAGTACATCTGCAAAGTCGAATTAGCTTTGCAGACATGGCCTTATAAAGCCGCTTCCTTATCGGAGAGTCGAAGGTAGCTTTGTAGTCGACAAAGAGGTGGTAGGTGTCGATCTGCTTTTCATGAGTTTTTTTCCAGGATTTGTCGTAGAGTGAATATTTGATCCGTCGTAGATTTACAATTGGCTTTAGACGTTCACACAATAAGCTTGAAAGCACCTTGTACGCAATTGGTAATAGGCTTGTTTCACGGTAGTTCTTATATTCACTACGATCTCCTTTCTGTATATGGGACATAACAGACTGAGACTCCAATCCCCGGGCATGCTCTCCTCTAGCCAGATGTTCTCCATGAGATGATACATACCCCTAATCAGCTCCTTCCCGCCAGCCTTAAACAATTCAGCAGGGAGACCATCGGCTCCAGCAGCTTTGTTGTTTTTAAGGCGGAAGATAGCCATACGTATCTCGCTCTGGCTCGGAGATGGACAGTTAATACCATCGTCATGGATTGGAGCGGGCCTGTTTCCCCTCCACCAGATTTCCTGTAAAGCGGTTATGTTAGCCTTGTATTCTTCGAGGACTTCCGCCAGTTGAAGGGAGGCACCTGGTCTATACAGTGTTCTAACATTTCAGGTGCAATTCCCATGGTCATTAATTTGTTTGTGGTGGACGTCAAAATTTTGGGGGAGTCCATTTTATTCGTTTCTTACATCTTTTCATTGCAATAGTTCAAACGTCAGTGGCGGATTGCAAGCCCAGCGCACCAATACATTAATGTAAAAAATCAAGTTGGACTTATTGTATTGAATGAAAATTCTATAATTTTTCCCCCATAAGTCCAAATTTCTGGCCATATATAGGCTGTCTCATCATTGACAAGTAGAAAACTGGTCATTGCAGATGCTTTAAAATGACGTCCCTGACCGAAGTACTGAAGAACTGAGCCTTGCAAGGCCCACCCTTCACCGCTCGCCCACTTCCGTCACGTACACTTTCAATTTTGTCATCCGACTCCGGACACTATGTGGTTGGCTGTCTACTTGCTTAGCAAAGCATTAGCAAATTGGCATTAGTTAATAGATTCTTGCTAAAGTCCTATGTTTGCTCGCTCATTCTCATTCTAAGTTATTATGTGTCACTTTGATTAAAACATACAACGAATGCATTTAATGAAATGGGGTAAAGAGTTTGTGGACTAAATCAATAATAATAATAAATTAAAGCTACAAGTACTTAACAGTGTGTGTGTTTGTGCATGTGTAAGTTAAACAACTAATGAAAAGCACTTTGAGACAAATTGCTAATAGGAATAATTACAAAATGCTATGATTTTGAGATATCGTTGTGTAATGCACTACATTTAACTCAAACATGGTGGTGGTGAAGGAGGATTCAAATGAATCGTTGATGAGAGATTAAGAAGGATTTTGTTTTAATGTTTTTGCACTCTAAAGTTTTGTTTTGCAAATTGTGATTAAAGTTTTTGCCGGCAGTTGTAGAACTTTTTGCAAACAGATACAAAGAGTGGCATGAAATGCGTTTGCACTGTTACACTGTACAACATTTTTCAGCTCATTGATTTGGGACTCAATTCTGAGAACTGCACGTGAACGTAGCCCCAAATAGAAGAAGTTCTGCATCATTCGTTTTGTCACGTTACATGCCATAATAATTTAATATCGATTTGAAGTTCGTAAGTGTCGTATAGGGGAATTTGACAGGTTTTAGGCTCTTTTGTTTGACATAACATAAATACTAAATGGTGGCGTATGATTATCATAAGTAATATTCCACGTTAATGATACGCCACGGAGTTCAACAGTTTAATTGTAACTGCTACAAAATAAACTCAGTTCAAAATCATTTGATGAATGGAAGAGTGAAACTGTTGCTTATGTAGCGAAACGTTATATTAACAGTTTAAAGGAATTGTAATTCTTATTTTTTTTAAATTTGTTTCAGCTAAATCGGACTGGTGGCTCTCGAGTTATGTCAAACAAAAGTGCGTAAAACGTAACAAATTTTCCTATACGATACTTATTAATTTCAAATCGGAATTAAATTATTATGTCATGTAACTAGACAAAACGAATGATGCAGAACTTCTTCTTTCTGGGGCTACTTTCACGTGTAGTTCTCAGAATTGAGTCCCAAATCCCAAATGAGCTTAAAAATGTTGTTCTGCGTTATATAACACTGTACTACACATGATTTTGGGACTCAATTCTGAGAATTTCAAGTAAAAGTAGCCCAAAAAACAGGAACTTCTGCATCATTCATTTTGTCAAGTTTGCTGCCTGAATAATTGAATTGTCATACGAATTTTTAAATTATTAAGGCAGTCAACTTGACAAAACGTATAATACAGAAGGACTTATTTTTGTGGCTACTTTCACCAGAAGTTCTCAGAATTGAGTCCCGATGCTGCACAGCTATTTTGCTGTTCTTTCTTGATATGAAATTTCCCTTTATAAGCTCTTTCGTTTATTTACCTAAACTTTGTTATAGTTACCGTTTGTTATTAACGCAAAACCCTATTTCACTTAAATCCAATGACAATTTAACTTTCTCTACTTTCGACTACACACAAAATTAATATGAAACTAAGTGCAATATCTAGATTTTTCTTAAAATACAAATAACCTTTGTTTGTAGTTTCCAGTATCGTTGCCACTGCCAAAATTCCTATTTATCCCATTTGTGGTCAGCCAAAAGTGTTCGCTGCCCCCTGCGCCGTATCATCAGCAACATGAAACCGAAACTTAAATCCAAACTTGAGGAAAAAGTTTACAACACACACAAGTATTTCAATGACTTCCGTTGGTTTTTCAAAAGGGCCAAACGGAAAACTTTCGGAAAGTGCAAACAAACTATATTCTCCATCACATGCGCTTTATTCTTCACCCTTCTCTCTGGTCTGTTTGTGCAGCATCCGGGTCTTCCTTTTTTGTTTGTTTCGGATATGGTTTCCTTTTGCATCGAACGGAACACTTGGTTCCACCATAGTGGCATTGGCACTTTTGCAGCATAGGGTATAAGGCATTTTGAACAAATTAAATCATTTGTATGCAACAAAGTGCGTCGTCGTGGGTGGTGGATTGGAGTGAAGGCGAGGAATCTTGGTTAAGATAGTGGCTACAGTATGTGGGTTAGTTGCAAAATGTTGTTGATGCAATCAATGCTAGTGAGAGTTAATGGATAAGTTGCGAGTAGATGGCGCATTGATATATAAAACAGTCTATAAAGATATATGTTATGAAGAACCTTTAAACTATAGCAATTTTCACATAATACTATTGTGTCAATAACAATGACTGCTGGTTAAAAGGGGCGTAAAAAGTGCCATTGAAAAATGTATCTGCCATCAAAAAGAGTTCGAACATTTTGCTACAATAACACAGTACAACAATTTTCAACTTACTGATTTGGGACTTAATTCTGAGAACTACACATGAAAGTAGCCCCAATAAGAAGAAGCTTTGCATCATACGTTTTGTCAAGTTACATGCCTTAATAACACAGTACAACATTTTTCAGCTCATTGATTTGGGACTCAATTCTGAGAACTGCACGTGAAAGTAGCTCCAAAAAGAAGAAGTTCTGCAACATTAGTTATGTCAAGTTACATGCCCTAATAATTTAATATCGATTTGAAGTTAGTAAGTATGGAGGAATTTGTCGATCGGGCATGTAATCCGATTATCATACTATCATTGTTGGCAACTCTGTTTCGTTCCTTTCTATATAACAAGGTTTGTGCCAAGGAATTGTTTAGTGTTTGTATTGAGTTTTAACCGCCAAATTCCTCCAAAGATGTCGCCAGCTGGTTTTTTAAGATTTATTTTGTGATGTTGACAAATAGTTTCCTTTTTCCTTGGTCCTTGCGGAAGTTGGATTTTTGTAGTGGATCCATCTAGAATGAGTTTGTTGGCTGGAGAACTTAAAAGTATTCGAAAAGTAATTTTAATCGATTTTCATTTGTCCAGTGTCCCGGCCGGAAATCGAACCCGCCACCTACACTAAACCTAATCACTTCCACTGAGCTATAAATCATTGGTCCTATATACAGTGGTGTGCGATGAAATAGAGTCGCACCTAACCAAAATTGTCAAAGCAAGAAAAATTCACAATAAAATATTTATCTATGGAACTTTTAGTTATTTTTATTAAATTTCAATACTAATCTAACAAAATCGAATATCAGTGTGGAAGTTCAAAAATTAACATGGCACAAACAAATAAAAATATTTGAAATTCCCAGGATTTGGCTGTGAACAAAAATAGAGTCAACGAATTTATCGACCTTAAAGTAAATAAATAAGTTACTTAAATTAAAAAAAATGTTTAAGTTATATCTTACTTTACATCAGTAGTTTAAAGAATAGCCATTATTTTTAATTACTGCTGTGCAACGATTTGGCATTGAATCCCCTAACTTTTGAAAAGTCTGTATTGGAATATTCTACTACACAACTTCAATCATTGCCCATAGTTCATTCTTATTACATGGATTTTTTTCTTTTAAAGTCACTTTTAACTCCCGCCACAAATTCTTAATAGGATTTAAGTCTGGCGATTGTGCAGTCCAACTTAAAACTCCAACTTTGTTATATCGAAATTAAATTTAACCTTTTCCATGTGTGTTTCGGGTCGTTGTATTGCTGATACACCCATCGAAGTGGTATTTCCCATTCAGCATAAGGCATTATGATGTCATTCTGAATATTTGTGTAAAATTTGGCGTCTATTTTACCATAAACGAAACGAAAAAAGAAGAGTTGAGTTCGCCAAAGAACTTTCGGATTGGCCAGTAACCAAGTGGCTGAATATTTTGTGGTCAGATGAAACGAAAGTGAAGTTTTTTAACTCTGATTACTGCGAGCTTCCTTTACAAAGACCACCCAACAACGATTATCGTCCAAAATAGCGAATATCGTTCCAAAAACACCATCATGACCATAAATCTTGGTGGTGGGAACATACTGATATGGGGTTGCTTTTCGTACTATAGTACTGGGCCTGTATTTCGGTTTGAGGTTAAAACTGACGCTACATTTTACACAAATATTTTGAATGACTTCATGATGCCTTAGACTGAATGGCAAATGCCACTTCGATGGGTGTTTCAGCAAGACAACGACCCGAAACACACATTGAATTGGCTTAACTAAATCTAGAAAACTAAAAAAAAAATAAGTTTTAAGATGGCCTGCACAATCGCCAGACCTAAATTCTGTTGTGAATTAGTGGCGGGAGATAAAAATGGCTCTTAAAGTAAAGAATCCATCTAATAAGGACGAACAATAGGCAATGATTGAAGTGGCGGGGAAGAATATTCCAATACAGACTTTTCAAAAGTTAGGGGATTCAATGCCAAATCGTTGCACAGCAGTAATTAAAAATAATGGCTATTCTTTAAACTACTGATGTAAAGTAAGATATAACATAAACATTTTTTTAATTTAAGTAACTTATTTATTTACTTTAAGGTCGATAAATTCGTTGACTCTATTTTTGTTCACAGCCAAATCCTGGGAATTTCAAATATTTTTATTTGTTTGTGCCATTTTAATTTTTGAACTTCCACACTGATATTCGATTTTGTCAGAGTAGTATTGAAATTTAATAAAAATAACTAAAAGTTCCATAGATAAATATTTTTTTGTGAGTTTTTCTTGCTTTGACAATTTTGGTTAGGTGCGACTCTATTTCATCGCACACCACTGTATATGTGTTTCTCTAAATCCCATTAGAGCATAGGGCGTCAAAAAAAATCATTGCACCTAACGGAACTTATATTCCTATTTAATGGAGGTAAGTGAAGGTAATTTTAATACCCAAGGCGGGCAAATCGACACACTAGCTTCTTCACTGGACGTAATCTTAAACTATCACCAACGAAGTCGTCAGCAACATTCTTCACTACCGCCGTAGTCGATGGTGTCCATATAACTTACAGACAGTGAGCCAACCAACAATTTGGGGGTCATCTTTGATAGCCTGATTATACCTTCACCCTTAGGGATGAGGGTATATATCATTTGATACGACCCAAAAGTGTAACACATAGAAGGAGTGACTTTAGACCCTAGGTTTCTTTGAACCAAATTCGATTCATGACTTTTTAAGTCGTTTAAGCCATGTCCGTCTGTCTGGTGGCTGTCCGGCTGGTTCGCACGATAACTTTCGAAAGACGCAACCAAATGTTTTGAAATTTTGCACGAGTTATTATTTTCTCAAAACTACTTACGGTATTGCAAATGGGCTACATGGCCCCGCCCCTTCTGGTACCTCCCATATAAATACATCATTCCGCCCACTTTAGAAATCGAGTAATAATATCAATACACCCTACGGGTCGTCCCCAAATTCTGTATTTAGTAAAGCTATAACAGGATAAAGTTTTGGAAAAAATTTTGAAAGCCTAGCCACGCCCCTTCTGGTACCTCCCATACAACTCTACCTTTCCGCCCACTATAGAGATGGAGAAATAATATCAATAAATTAAACGTGATCGTACCCAAATTCTATTTTTAGTAAAGCTATAACAGGATAAAGTTTTGGAGAAAAAAATTGGAAGTCTATTCACGCCCCATCTAGTACCTCCCATACACATCTGGTACCGCCTACTTTGGAAATCGATTAATATTATTAAAAGACCTAACGCGATCGTGCCCAAATTCTGTACTTGGCAAATTTCAAGCAGGATAAAGTTTTGGAGAAAAAATCTGGAAGTCTAGACACGCCCCTTCTGGTACCTCCCATACAAATGTACCACTCCGCCCACTTTCGAAATAGGGTAATAATATCAATACACTCGACACGATCGTGCCCAAATTCTGTATTTTGTTATGCTATAATAGGACAAAGTTTTGGAGAAAAAATTGGAAGTCTAGCAGCGCCCCTTATGGGACCTCCCATACAAATGTACCTTTCCGCCCACTTCAGAGATGGATTAATAATATCAATACATCCAACGCTATCGTGATCAAACTCTGTATTTAGTAAAGCTATAACAGGATAAAGTTTTGGAGGATAAACCTAGAAGTCTAGACACGCCCCTTCTAGTACCTCCCATACAAATTTACCACTCCACTCACTTTAGAAATCGAGTAATAATATCAATATAATAGCATTTTTTTTTATTTTACTGAGGGTGATGGTATATGTATGTCGGGTCGCCCGACTGAAACTTTCTTACTGGTTTTTTAAATATTTCCATCAAAAAATTAAGTTATGAAATTTGGTTACTGAGCATAATGAACCGTACTTAGTTATTATACCAAAAGTGGGCGTGGTCAGACTAAAACCACGACCGAGATACGAAGAAACAGCTGTACTTACTTAAGTGGCCAATTACAATTTACGAAACGTAGTTCATAAATTTGAGGCCTGAAGTAATAAAGAATTCCACACGCTTCGGTCTTCTGCGTGTGTTCTCCAGTTAGTCCTACCAGATGATGGCACATCGCCTATCACTTGGTCCTTCCAACGGAGTTTGGGTCTCCCTGCTCTGCGCCGTCCTTCAGGTTCGCCTTCAAACACCTTTCTCGCTGGAGCATTTACATCCATCCTGGCAACATGTCCCAGCCATCGAAGTCGTTGGATTCTGACTCTTTTAGCTACGTCGATGTCGTGGTAAAGCTCATACAGCTCATGGTTCATCCGATGGCGAAACTGGCCTTCGACACAGATAGGTCCATATATTTTTCGGAGTACTTTTCTCTCGAATACTCCCAGGTTTTGTATGTCCGTTGTAGTAAGCACCCATGATTCGGCACCATACAACAGAACAGGTAAGATAAGCACCTGGTATAGCTGTTTCTTAGTATTCCGAGAGAAGGTGGTGTTACTAAAGTGCTGCCGAAGTCCGTAGAAACATCTATTGGCTAGCACTATTCTCCGTTTAATTTCTTGGCTGACATTATTCATCTTGTTGACGGAAGATCCGAGGTAGGTAAATTCGTCGACTACCTCAAAACAATAATTGTCAACGTTCACGGTGCGTCCCCATCGAGAGGACTCTTTGTTCGTCGAAATCATTATTTTTGTTTTGTCCTCGTTGACCGCTAAACCCATTTTTGCTGACTCCTTTTCTAGTGATGAGAAAACTGCAGTAACATCCCGCAGATTTCGGCCAATGATGTCTATATCATCGGCATAGGCTAGTGGCATGTGGCTCTTGTGGAATATGGTGCCAGACATGTTGACACCAGCCTTTCTCATTACCTTCTCCATAACTATATTAAATAGTGTACAGGACAGGCTATCGCCCTGCCTGAGACCTCTTTCCGTGTTGAATGGTTCAGACTGATCCTTACCAATCTTAACCGAGGATTTGGTGTTGTCTAAGGTACATTTGCAAAGTCGAATCAGCTTTGCAGGAATACCAAACTCAGACATGGCCTCATAAAGCCTATTCCTTATCGGAGAGTCGAAGGCAGCTTTGTAGTCGACAAAGAGGTGGTAGGTGTCGATCTGCTTTTCATGGGTTTTTTCCAGGATTTGTCGTAAGGTGAATATTTGATCCGTCGTAGATTTGCCAGGTCTAAAGCCGCACTGATATGGTCCAATTAGTTTTTCTACAATTGGCTTTAGACGTTCACACAATATGCTTGAAAGGACCTTGTACGCAATTGGTAATAGGCTTATTCCACGGTAGTTCTTACATTCACTACGATCTCCTTTCTTGTATATGGGACATAACAGACTGAGACTCCAATCCCCGGGCATGCTCTCCTCTTGCCAGATGTTCTCCATGAGCTGATGCATGCTCCTAATCAGCTGCTCCCCGCCAGCCTTAAACAATTCAGCAGGGAGACCATCGGCTCCAGCAGCTTTGTTGTTTTTAAGGCGGGAGATGGCCATACGTATCTCGCTCTGGCTCGGAGGTGGACAGTTAATACCATCGTCATGGATTGGAGCGGGGTCTTCTGGAGTGGTGTCAGTATCCAGTAAATTTCTAAAGTGATCTCTCCATATCTTCAGAACGTTATCCGGGTCCGTCACTAGCTGACCATCGCTGTCCTTGCAGGAGGGCAACCCTGTTCCACGCATTCTCGCTTTCACTCTCTTGTAGAATTTTCGGGCTTCCCCTCTACTTCGGAGCAACTCAGTGCACTCATCCTGCCTCTTCTTCAGCTCCTTCTTTTTTCTTCTAAAAAGACGAGTTGCCTGTCGTCTCTTCTCCCTGTGCCGTTCACGAACAGCTCGCGTTGCCATTGGCTGCAGTTTCGCCCTGTATGCAGCAACCGTCTCTCTCGTGGCAGTGCGACATTCATCATCGTACCAGGCATCTTCTTGAGACGGCTTTGAGTACCCAAGTACGCTTCTCGCAGCCCGTTCTAAGGAGTCGGCTATATTTTTCCACTGCGAGGTTATATTGTCAGGGGTTGGAGCATTCCGCAGCAGTTGAGTTAGGTGGTTGGAGTAAGCGTTTGCAACCTCTGTGGTCCGCAGTTTACCGATGTCCAGCTTTCGTTGTGCCTGGTTACGTACGTTTTTCGCCATGCTTAGCCTTGTGCGTACCTTAACTGCGGTAAGGAAGTGATCGGAGTCAATGTTCGCACCCCTAATCACTCGTACGTCCAGAACACTCGATGCGTGCCGTCCATCGACTACCACATGATCAATCTGATTCCTCGTCAATTGATCTGGAGATAACCATGTTGCCTTATGAATATTTTTATGGTCAAATCTAGTGCTGCTAACTACCATATTTCTTGCCGCAGAGAAATCAATCAGTCTGATGCCATTGTTCGACGTTTCGGTGTGCAGACTGAATTTTCCGATGGTAGGCTCAAATGCGGTTTCCCTGCCTATTTTAGCATTAAAATCGCCTAGTACAATTTTAATGTCATGGCTCGGGCTACGGTCATATACATTTTCTAGGCTCTCGTAGAACTCGTCTTTGTCCTCATCGCTTTTCTCTTCTGTCGGAGCATGGGCACATATAAGTGTTATGTGGAAAAACTTAGTTTTGACTCTTATGGTGGCTATACGTTCACACACTGGGTTGAACCTTGAGACTAGGTGTCGCAGTCTCTTGCCAACCACAAATCCACATCCAAACTCGTGCTTGTCCGCATGGCCACTATAGTAGATGTCGCACGTCTTCATGCGCGAGCACCCGTGTCCCGTCCACCGGATTTCCTGTAAAGCGGTTATGTCAGCCTTGTATTCTTCGAGGACTTCCGCCAGTTGGATAGAGGCACCTGGTCTATACAGTGTTCTAACATTCCAGGTGCATATCCTTAAATTATGGTCCTTAATTCGTTTGCGGTGGTCGTCAACATTTTGGGGGGTCCATTTTATTCTTTTCTTACTTCTTTTCATTGCAATAGTTTATACGTCGGTGGCGGGTTGCAAGCCCAGCGCACCACGTCGCAGTTTTCTCCTCCTGCCAGGATTTTATTACAGCCGCCCATTCTGGGTCAGACGCTGACCAGGGTACCGCTCACTCTGAGCAGACGTGCCTGGATTTTAGGTTTCGCCCCTCAAGTTAGTCGTGCTCTGACGGGTGTCAGAGGCACGCTTCCAGGCGTCACCACGTGGAGGTACTCCGTCCGCAGTAGTACTACGAATACGGAGCTCTGTGAGTAGACTTGAAGTGCAATTGGCAAGGATCACTCTGGGTTTGCCAAGTTAAACCGATCAGAAGCTTTACCTTGCATCACACTCCCGACGCCCAACAGCTGTACTAGGTGTTTATTTTACCCGTTCAGTTGTATGCTGACGAATCGTGGGTGCTTAGGTCAACGGACATAAAGAACCTGGGAGTTTTCGACAGAAAAGTACTCCGAAAAATATATAGAACTACCTGTATCGATGGCGAGTTTTGTCATGAGATGAACCATGAGCTGTATGAAATTTTGGCCAATGACAAACGATTCTGTAGCACTGTGTGTCGATCTTGAAGAGCTACTGGCAGTGCATTGGCACCTACAGTTTTGTAGTTTTTACCCTATAAAATTGTCATTCCGACCACATTTTATTATGATCCATTGTCGAGGATTTACATAATTTGCGAACATTTTCTGCCTTCAGGTGAAGAAATGTTCTCCCCATATGTGCACTACACTTTGCAGAACTATATTATGATCTTGTTATAACCAGTTTTTTCTCATGTGCATGTATTCATTGGTACTAATGCATCAAACTTAGTAATAGTACAAAACATGTTCTTCTTGCATTTGTACATTTCTTTTTTACTGCCTTTACTGCTCAGTGTAGTTTTGCATATTTTATTGCGTTTTTCAATTAATGTCAAGTTGTGCTCAAGTTCATTTTTGGCTAATTTGTGATGAATCTTTTTGAATTACTCCCCAGATTAACACTTTAAAGCTAAAACGTAAGATATGAATTTCTCTTTTTTTTTTTTGCTTATCCTAACATAATTTGAAGGTGCCTCTGTGCGTAAGTGTGTGTATGGGTGTGCATTGTGTACATGTGTTGTTTTTTTATTTTTCAGTGTGTTAAATAGTTAATCAACGCAAACAAATTAAATTTGTTGTCTTAACGTTAGTTACACTCTCATGGTGGTGGTATCCTTTGCCAGTCCGTCTGTGACTGACTTAGATGAGAGTAAACATGAGGGGTAGTATGAGATATACAGCTGCGTGTGTGTGAGTGTTTGTGTTTATATGCGAATATGTGGGTGCTAAGTTTGTACATACGTATACATACATATATTTGTGTAGGTAAAATAGATAAAGTACTAAAGTAGCATCATGTTTGTTATTGCTACGACTACAGCTGTTGTGACAACGCATGTGGCGTGGCGTTATTTTATAAAACACGTTGGTCAGGTCATCTTCATTAGATGTGGAATAGTGTTGCATGCGGATTCTTTGTAACCACATTTGGATTCGGCGGTAGGCGGTATGTTTGGGTAAAATTTTAGGAGGGAGAATTAGTGGGATTCGGTCATATATTTTGCCCCCTTATGAGGCACCATGGCAGCGGCAGGAGCTGATTTGTGTGTATTGACACAAAGATGCAACAACCAGTACAGAAATTTCAGTCAGTTAAACTGACTGATAAATACCATCACCCAATATAATATATTGTTTAAGTCTTCAGTTATTGAAAATAATCGATTTGTAATTAAAACCAGTTAGAAAGTTTCAGTCGGGCAACCCGACTTACATTTACCCTTACCCTCAGTAAAACAAATAATTTTCTATTTTATTGATATTATTACTCGATTTCGAAATTGGGCGGAGTGGTACATTTATATGGGAGGTACGTGAAGGGGTGTGTTTAGGCTCCAGATTTATTCTCCATAACTTTATCCTGTTATAGCTTTACTAAATACAGAATTTGCGCACGATTGCGTTGGGTGTACTGATATTATTACTACATCCCAAAAGTGGGCGGAAAGGTACATTTGTATGGGAGGTACCATAAGGGGCGTGTCTAGACTTCCAATTTTTTTCTCCAACACTTTGTCCTGTTATAATATAACAAAATACAGAATTTGGGCACGATCGTGTCGAGTGTATTGATATTATTACCCTATTTCTAAAGTGGGCGGAGTGGTACATTTGTATGGGAGGTACCAGAAGGGGCGTGTCTAGACTTCCAGATTTTTTCTCCAAAACTTTATCCTGTTATAGCTTTACTAAATACAGAATTTGGGGACGATCCCGTAGGGTGTATTGATATTATTACCTGATTTCTAAAGTGGGCGGAATGATGTATTTGTATGGGAGGTACCAGAAGGGGCGGGGCCATGTAGCCCATTTGCAATACCGTAAGTAGTTTTGAGAAAATAATAACTCGTGCAAAATTTCAAAACATTTGGTTGCGTCTTTCGAAAGTTATCGTGCGAACCAGCCGGACAGCCACCCGACAGACAGACAGACAGACGGACATGGCTCAAACGACTTAAAAAGTCATGAATCGAATTTGGTTCAAAGAAACCTAGGGTCTAAAGTGACTCCTTCTATGTGTTACACTTTTGGGTCGTATCAAATGATATATACCTTCATCCCTACGGGTGATGGTATAAAAACAATAAGGCGCAAGCACTTGCAACTCCTTGAATAAAGTTTATGCCTATGAATTTAAACAATAATAAAAACCAGTACAGAAATTTTAGTCAGTTAAACTGACTGATAAATACCATTACCCAATATAAGATATTGTTTAAGTCATGAGTTATTGAAATTAACCGATTTGTAATTAAAACCAGTTAGAAAACTTTGTCCTGTTATAACATAACAAAATACAGAATTTGGGTACGGTCATGTCAATTGCATTGATATTATTTCTCCATCTCTATAGTGGGCGAAAAGGTAGATTTGTATGGGAGGTACCAGAAGGGGCGTGTCTAGACTTCCAGATTTTTTCTCCAAAACTTTATCCTGCTTGAACTTTACCAAATACAGAATTTGGGCACGATCGCGTTAGGTCTTTTAATAATATTAATCTATTTCTAAAGTGGGCGGTACCAGATGTGTATGGGAGGTACCAGATGGGGCGTGGATAGACTTCCATTTTTTTTCTCCAAAACTTTATCCTGTTATAGCTTTACTAAAAATAGAATTTGGGTACGATCACGTTTGATTTATTGATATTATTTCTCCATCTATATAGTGGGCGGAAAGGTAGATTTGTATGGGAGGTACCAGAAGGGGCGTGGCTAGGCTTTTAAAATTTTTTCCAAAACTTTACCCTGTTATAGCTTTACTAAATACAGAATTTGGGGACGATCCCGTAGGGTGTGTTGATATTATTACTCGATTTCTAAAGTGGGCGGAATGATGTATTTGTATGGGAGGTACCAGAAGGGGCGGGGCCATGTAGCCCATTTGCAATACCGTAAGTAGTTTTGAGAAAATAATAACTCGTGCAAAATTTCAAAACATTTGGTTGCGTCTTTCGAAAGTTATCGTGCGAACCAGCCGGACAGCCAGACAGACGGACAGACAGACAGACAGACGAACATGGCTCAAACGACTTAAAAAGTTATGAATCGAATTTGGTTCAAAGAAACCTAGGGTCTAAAGTGACTCCTTCTATGTGTTACACTTTTGGGTCGTATCAAATGATATATACCCTCATCCCTAAGGGTGATAGTATAAACAAAGTAACCGATTCATTCCGTTTACCAAATTGTGAGATTTTTCGAAAGGAATTATAAAAATCGGTTCATTATACCACCACCCATAGGGATGAGGGTATATATCATTTCATACGACCCAAATATGTAACACATAGAAGGAGTCACTTTAGACCCTAGGTTTCTTTGAACCAAATTCGCCCATAGGGATGAGGGTATATATCATTTCATACGACCCAAATATGTAACACATAGAAGGAGTCACTTTAGACCCTAGGTTTCTTTGAACCAAATTCGATTCATAACTTTTTAAGTCGTTTGAGCCATGTCCGTCTGTCTGTCCGTCTGTCTGTCTGTCCATCTGTCTGGCTGTCTGGCTGTCCGGCTGGTTCGCACGATAACTTTCGAAAGACGCAACCAAATGTTTTGAAATTTTGCACGAGTTATTATTTTCTCAAAACTACTTACGGTATTGCAAATGGGCTACATGGCCCTGGTACCTCCCATACAAATACATCATTCCGCCCACTTTAGAAATCGAGTAATAATATCAATACACCCTACGGGATCGTCCCCAAATTCTGTATTTAGTAAAGCTATAACAGGATAAAGTTTTGGAAAAAATTTTGAAAGCCTAGCCACGCCCCTTCTGGTACCTCCCATACAAATCTACCTTTCCGCTCACTATATAGATGGAGAAATAATATCAATAAATCAAACGTGATCGGAACCAAATTCTCTTTTTAGTTAAGAAAAAAAATGGAAGTCTATCCACGCCCCATCTGGTACCTCCCATACTAATTAATGTACCACTTCGCCCACTTTAGAGATGGATACATAGATCAATACACTCGACACGATCGTGCGCAAATTATGTATTTTGTTAAGTTATAACAGGATAAAGTTTTGGAAAAAATATTGGAAGGCTAGCCACGCCCCTTCTGGTACTTCCCATACAAATGTACTTTTCCGCCCACTTTAGAGATGGTGTAGTAATATCAATAAATCCAAGGCGATCGTATCAAAATTCTTTGTTTTTATAAAGTTATAGTAGCATACAGTTTTTAAGAAAAAAAACTGAAGTCTACCCACGCCCCATCTGGTACCTCCCATACACTTCTGGTACCGCCCACTTTAGAAATCGATTAATATTATTAATAGACCTAACGCGATCGTGCCCAAATTCTGTATTTAGTAAACTTCAAGCAGGATAAAGTTTTGGAGAAAAAAGTCAAGACACGCCCCTTCTGGTACCTCCCATACAAATGTACCACTCCGCCCACTTTAGAGATGGAGTTATAATATCAATATGTTTGACACGATCGTGCCCAAATTATGTATTTTGTTAAGTTATAACAGGATAAAGTTTTGGAAAAAACATTGGAAGTCTAAACACGCCCCTTATGGTACCTCCTATACAAATGTACCTTTCCGTCCACTTTAGAGATGGAGTAATAATATCAATACACACCTCGCGATCGTTCCCAAATTCTATATATAGTAAAACTATAACAGGATAAAGTTTTGGAGAAAAAATCTTGAAGTGTAGACACGCGCCATTCGGTACCTCCCATACTTTAGAAATCGAATTATAATATCAATATAATACAAAATTTTTTGTTTTACTGGAGGTGATGGTATATGTAAGTCGGGTTGCCCGACTGAAACTTTCTTACTGGTTTTTTATTGAGTTCACCCGTGACAAACTAATTAATACAGCCAATATAGCCAATATGATCCATTGTAACAATTTTGACTAAAACAATTTAAAAATTGTTGAGACACAAAAATTGTGCACACATCTTCCATCGTCGTAGCAAGATCTTCGAAGATGTGACAAGTACAAATGAACTTGCTTAGATCAAGTCAACTTTTCCCGATGAACAAGGATTATAATCTAAAATATTTTGTCCATTGCCATTAAAGCCAATGTAAACCCTTCTTGCGTTTTACATAATAACCCCAATGCAAATGATGTACTCTTTAGCTTTCAACACTTGTTGGCAAACATTCCCTACTCCTTTCTATTCAATTTGCACCTTAAGTTTAAAATTCACAGCAACAGCAACAACAACAAACAAACAAAAGAAAAAACCTAAAAACTTCCTTTACCCTTATAACAACCATACATATAAACCGACAAGGGAAACCAACCAGACCAATGCTAAGCAGAGCAAAGGAGAGCAAAAGACAAGGCAATATAGAAAATGTGTTGCACCCAAATTGAATTTGCATTTTATTATTGTGTCCTTAATAAAATTTCACATTTTAAATTGTTTATTCATTCGTTGAACGACGTTCAACTGGTCGTAGAGACCTTACACACCCACCACCACATCACCCCAGTTGACCATAGCCTACTATCCAATTCACCTCCAAACTCCCCCCAGAGAATTGTGGCGGCAAATATTGATAGGTCTGACCACACATCAATTGGTTAGCTTAGGACCTTTTGCATTTACTCGTCATAAAAAAATAATCATATCTTAGAAATGAACAAACGTCAGCATATTGAAGATGTAGGGCAAAGGATTCACTGAAAGATGGTCAGATTATGATATGATTATATGAGAGAAAGAAAAAAAACACTTTTTAAAGATGTTACGGACGATTGCTCAAAAGGAAATCAGAGATTATGTTGAGATTTAATAAAATAATTTTAATAATGAAATAGGAATTGATAACATAGATTGGTTCTAGTTTAGACACATCTTTTTCGCTATTATATGCTTAATTTAAATGTTAAACTAAATTCAAGGTTTTTTCAATGTCTAGTAGAACCAGAGTCGAAGCCTTGTCTTATATCCTATTCTTATAATAGGATCCTATCCTATATATATCCTTATAAATTCTCTTTATGTGGTGAACAGTGGAAATCAAAAGAGTCTAAAGCGTGAAAAATTCCCCTATACGATACCTACTAATTTCAAATCGAAAGTCAATTCTTATGGCATGTATTTTAACAAAACGAATGATGCAGAACTTCTTCTTTTTGGGGCTACTTTCACATGCAGTTCTCAGAATTGAGTCCAAAATCATGTGTTGTACTGTGTAATCGAAAACTTACATGCCATAAAATTTGGCTTTAAAATTTCCCATTCCACTGTTCTCAGAATTGAGTCCCAAATCAATAAGGGTTTCATACAATTTTTGTTTTTTTTTTTGTTTTCATTAAAAGAGTGTATTTTTTACATTTTGACTCAGTTTTAACAGCCTCTAACTTTAAGTTTTTTGGTCGTACCCAAAAACTTTCGGTGACAAAGGTGTGTCAACGTTTTAGGCTTCAAATTTTTCTAACAACTCTTAACTCTAAATCCAAAAATGTTTGCAAAAATTTACTTTAAAATGTTAATCTTTGAATATCCTTGAAATTTTCTGTTGAAATTTTCATAAATTACAAAATAACATAAATCACTATGCCCTTTACGTGTGTACTGGGTCTGCCAGTGGGGGTGCAATAGTGTAGTATGGAGACCCTTAGTAACAATATTTGGGTACGGCTTGCCTTCTAGTTAGGAAAAACCAGTAAGAAAGTTTCAGTAGGGCAACCCAACTTAAATATACCTTCACCCTCTATTATATTGATATTATTACTCGATTTCTAAAGTAGCCGGAGTGGTACATTTGTATAAGAGGTACCCGAAGGGGCGTGACTAGACCTCTAATATTTTTTCCAAAACTTAATCCTATTATAACTTAACAAAATACATAATTTGGGCACGATCGTCCCGAGTGTATTGCTATTATAACTCCATCTCTAAAATGGGACGAGTGCTACATTTGTATGGGAGGAACCAGAAGGGGCGTGCCTAGACTTCCAGATTGTTTCTCTTACTTTGTCCTGTTATAGCTTTACTAAATATAGAATTTGGGTACTATCCCGTTTGGTGTATTGATATCATTACTCCATCCCAAAGTGGGCGAAGTGGTACATTTGTATGGGAGGTAGCAGAAAGGGCGTGTCTAGACTTTGTTTCTCTAAAACCTGTAATAGTAGAGATAGACTCCAAAAAGAGGGAGTTTGTATGGGAGGTGGGTGTAGTTTTTGACCGATCGAGCTCATCTTAGAACTCAATCACCATTTAGGGCAGCAAAGCTTGCATACAATATTTCAGCTTGATTGCTCTTAAATTACTGCTGTAATCGCGGGGACTGACATACAGACACCCCCATAAAGAGGGTTTTTGTATGGGAGGTGGGAGTAGTTTTTTACCGAACGGTCTCATCTTACTACTAATCCTCCGCTTAATATAGGGAAGCTCACATACAAAATTTCAGCTTGATTGCCCTTAAACTACGGCTGTAATAGCAGGGACAGACCCCAAAAAGGGGGAGTTTGTATGGGAGGTGGGAGTAGTTTTTGACCGATCGGGCTCATCTTAGAACTTAACCTCGGCTTTGAGGATAGAAGCTTGCATTCAAAATTGTGATTGTGTTATACTTCTTAAATTAACATGACCAAATAAATATAAGGGAACCGATGTATTGCTACTAAGTATTCCAATGATACCCACGCCGTTTGCCGTTTGATTTCAAAAGATTACAGTTTTCAGTTCGGTTAGAATTTGCCATGACATTCAAATTCTCGGCTTGAAGAAAATCAATGTTTTTTACATACACAGTTTTATGTAGCATGTTCACGTGTAAAATTGTAATTTTCATCAAATCAAGTAATACAATGCAAAATTTCTGTAAAAATTCCAAGTTTTTCCGGAATTTTTCTATTTTTCCATTCGAAATGTCGTTTCGGAATAATTATCTGAAATTTTTCACAGTTTCATCGTTCAAATTTATTAAATCATAGGATAAAATGCAAAATTTCGTCGAAAAAAAATTAAATTTTTTTTAATTTTTCCGGAATTTTCAACAAAATTTTTCTATTCGAAAATCCATTCCGAAACAATTGCACACAAAATTCCATACAAAAAGGCAGTTTTAGATTTTTTTAGACTTTTTCGAAGGATTTTCCCCAAATTTTCTTTCACATAAACCTTCTCCTGGCAATTAGGAACAACTGAAAAACAATTTTCACCAAAATTGGTCCAGCCGTTCTCAATTGATGAATTACTATACATTTTTGCCACCTTTTTTATATATATAGATTATTATTATGGCATGTAACTTAAAAAAACGAATGATGCAGAAGTTTTTTTTGTTATTTTTGGGCATACTTTCACATGAAATTATCAGAATTGAGTCCCAAAATCATGTGTTGTAGTGTGTAATAGAGTTTTGTCAATTTCTTTGCATTTTTTATTTAAACCACTCTCATGTCTACAATTCCAACCAACTAGTTACTTTACACTTAAGTCTTCAAATACTTCCAATCTACAATATTTCAAATATGTATCAAAAAAACTTTAAATATACTAACACATATTAAAGCTATTCGAAATTACAACTAACATTCAACGGCCTACATTAAATATTTTTATATTGTAATCTTAAAGCTATAAATAATGCAATTTGAGGCTACATAGCTCAATAAATTTTATAGAGCCAACAAATATTTGGCAACGAGAGTGAGAAAAAACTACACCAGAAAACTTTAACACTCTCTCTGTGTGTATTTGCATGAATGTTCACAGGGGAGGGGCCATTGGTTACAATAATCCAATGCTTGATTTAGCTTCTCTAGTTGCAAATTTTATTGCTCTACATGGAAATGCTACCAAATTGTTTAATGAGAATGAATTTCATTTTTTCATTTTTTTTGTATTCTATAAAATGTGAACTGTTTTAAATGAAACACACATGAGAACAAAGCAAACACATCACACAGATATGGCAAAACTACAAGTGTTCATATCCGGTTATAACTACACACATCCTATACGTACATACATACATATGTATATATAATATGTCAAACACACATAGCCACATACATACTCTGGTGTGTTTTAGCATTTTATGCTCTATATAGTTTTATAGCCTCATGTGATTTTGCAATTTGTGTGTTCGGCCTTTGCAAATGAAAAATGTTCATGTAGGTGCTACATTTAACAAGGACACCTGCAGTTTAATTTACCCCCAAACTCAAGTTGTATGGCCCAAGACAGTTTGTTTGTATGAAATTTGAGAAGAAAAAAAGTTTTCAAAGGAGTTTAAGCAGTTGCTAGCTACACTGAGTAACAAAACTGAGTGATTGTATTTATGAATAGGGTAATAAGGTATGAAAATGTATTCCCTTATCATTTCATGATTGAGATATGTATCAGAGATCTTCTCGCGATTGTGATACGCACTTTTTTATTTTAGGACTTACACAACGCGGCCTACAGATTAACCACGAGTAACAACTTCAACTGTTTGAGAAGGACATTACTACTAAAAAGTTTTTGTCAACAACAACCAGGGGCTGCCAATCAAAAAAATTTGATGGCTGTGACAGAGGTCACCATGTATTCTAACCATCATGCCACGGTTAGCCGCTTTCGTCGATAGCGCTTTATCTTTACTTACTCACTTCAAGATTTCAAAAGATAAAAAAAGAAGCAAATCATAATTTGTCCAAGAATGTGGCAGTCCAAAAAGAAAATGTATACATATTTATTAATTACGAGCAATACAATAATAACAGTATCAGAGCGTATGCGTAATATTTGTATAGAAATTTACATCACTCATACGTAGTGATATAAATATTTTACAGTTTCTGGATATCACAGTGCAGCACACTTTTTCGGAAGTAAACCAAACCAATATCAAACGATAGCATTTGATCTCAGTTATAAAGCCTTAAACTCGCATTACTGCAGAATCAATACAATAGGGTCAGTATCTGGTAGAGTTGGATCTTTGTTCGTCAAGAGAGGGCATTATTATCAAAACGGTTGCTCAGAGCATAGAAGCAGCGGTTTGCGATCAATACTTGACTCTTGATTTCCAGGTTGACTTTATTCTTATAATTTTTGGCGGAACCGAGTTAGACAAAATCATCATCTTCTTCTTCTTTACTGGCAGCAACAATAGAAATTCATCCATCAGTAGCCGCACGTAGAAAACCATTCCAAGCGCTTCGGTCTTTTGCGCTCCGTAGATAGTTCGTCATACCAAGCTTACTTAACAGTTCCGTCACCTGGTCCATCCATCGGAGTTTTGATCGCCCCCTCCTGCGCCGCCCATCGAGTTTATTGCCGAAGACTTTTCGAGCCGGAGCGTTTTCGTCCATTCGTACAACGTGTCCAAGCCAGCGCATTCGGTCTATTTGAACGCGCTTGACCACGTCGATGTCGTTGTACAGCTCATACAGCTCATGATTCATTCGACGACGGTACTCGCCGTTCACGATGATGGGTCCAAATATTTTGCGGAGTATTTTTCTCTCGAAGACTCCCAGAATAGATTGATCCGCTTGTGTCAATACCCATGATTCTGCGCTGTAGAGCAAGACAGGTAGGATCAGAGTCTGGTAGAGCTGGATCTTTGTTCTTCGAGAGAGCGCCTTGTCGTTAAATCGCTTGCTTAGCGCATAGCGGTTTGCGATCAATACTCGTCTTTTGATTTCGAGGCTGGCATTATTATTTTTGTTTATGGCGGAGCCAAGGTAGACAAAATCATCTACCACTTCAAAGTTATAGTTGTCAACGTTCACGCAGCGTCCCAGACGAGTGGACTCTTTGTTCGTTGAAACAAATAACTTGGTTTTGTCCTCGTTTATCACCAGACCCACTTTAGCCGACTGCTTTTCAATGCTCGAAAAAGCCGCAGTAACATCTCGCAATCTACGTCCAATAATTTCTATATCATCAGCATACGCGAGCAACATGTGGCTTTTATTAAATATGGTGCCATTCGTGTTTACTGCTGCCTTCCGCATGATCAGATCCATGATAATATTAAAGATATAGCATGACGGACTATCGCCTTGTCTGGAGCCTCGCTTGGTAGAAAATGGCTCCGACAGATTTTTACTTTTTTCACTGAAGACTTCGTGTCAGCCAGTATCATCCCGCAAAGTCGTATCAGCTTCGCGGGGATACCAAACTCAGCTATGGCATCTAATAGTTTCTGTCGTATCGGATTGTCGAATGAAGCTTTGTATTCGATAAACTGATGGTAGGTGCCGATCTGCATTTCTTGTGTCTTCTCCAGGATTTGTCTTAGTGTGAATAACTGGTCGGTCGTGGATTTACCAGGTCTTAAGCCACACTGATTAGGTCCAATCAGGTTCGCTAAAATGGGATTTAGTCATTCACATAACACACCAGACAGGACCTTGTATGCGATGGGTAAATAGCTGATCCCTCGATAATTGGTACACACACTTGGATCGCCGCCTTTTCTAAGCACAGGACGAAAAACACTCAGATTCCAACCATCGGGCATGTATTCCTAGAGCCAAATCATGTTTATGAGCTGGTACATGCATGTTTCCAGCTCATCGCCGCCGGCTTTATTGTTTTTAAGCCATGCAATTGCCGTGTTGATCTCGTTTTGGCACGGTGGTGGACAACCTACTCCATCGTCGATGATTGGTGTGATTTTGTCACTTACTCTGCCTTCGGAAACGAGAAGAGATCGAAAGTGTTCCCTTCATATTTGCAGCACACTCTTAATGTCAGGGACCAAATTACCGTCCCCGTCCTTATAGGTGGGGATCCCTGATCCAAAACCTTTACTTTTTACCTTTTGGTATAACTTTCGGGCTTCACCTCTATCCCTGTAATTTTCGATATCCTGGCTCACTCTTCTCTTCCATTGACGCTTTTTCAGCCTGAAGAGGGCTGTCCAGTAAGGTGGGTTTCACTTCATACACCCCCTAGGGGGGTAAAAACCAAGATTCCATAAGAAACTTCTAGAATTTGACGTCGGAGTCAAAAGTGATCAGAGAAGAAAATGTAGCTGTTGTCATTCTAAGAACATTGATATGTCAGATGGAGACACAAGAAACAAAAAATCAAATGTGCGAAGTCAAAGGGCGTGGCAAAAAAAAAATATTTTTTTTTTCGAATTCGTTTTTAAATTATCTTTCATTCTAGGGGGTGACCCGCACAACTTTTTTTATCGACCCGCACAACTTTTTTTTTTTTGGCTCGCGAGCTAAGTACCAAAGATATGTTATGCCAAAAGTACTTTTATTGGCACAAAAGCACTTTTCTGTTGCACAAAGTACTTTTTTGTACTAGAGTACTTTTTTGTAACAAAAAGTACTTTCAATGTACTTTTGGGCCAAAGTACTTTTGAACCAAAGTACTTTTTATGCCAAAAATTACTTTTATTGGCCCAACAACACTTTTTGTTGTACAAAGTACTTTTTTGTACCAGAGTACTTTCTTGTACCAAAGACCGTTTTTATTACAAAATTATTATTTGGTGCAAAAAAGTACTCTGGCACAAAAAAAAATACTTTGCGCCGAAAAGTAAATTTTTGGTCCAAAAAGTACTTTGGTACAAAAATACTTATTTGCAATAAAAATACTTATTTGCATAAAAAAGTACAATTAAATTACTATGAATCAGAAAGTACAAAAAAGGTACTCTGGTGCAAAAAAAAAGTTCTTTGTGCAACAGAAAAGTGTTTTTGGGCCAATAAAAGTACTTTTTGATAAAAAAAAAGTACTTTGGTACAAAAAAAGTACTTTGTGCGGAAAAGTTCATTGAACGTACTTTTTGTACGTTCAAATTACAAAAAAGTACTTTGTGCAACATTTCTGTGCTTTTGAGCCAATAAAAGTAATTTTGGCATTGGCTGCAGTTTCGCCTTGTATGCACCATCGTTTTCTTCGGACATTTCGCGACATTCCTCATCGTACCAGTGCATGTCTGAGCGAAGTTATTCATAACCCGGTGCTGCAGTAGCCATAGAATTCACAATAAGCTGCCAGTGTGTGTCGGGAACATCAGAATTTGGGGGGTTAGTTTGAAGTAATTGAGAGAGTTGGTTGGAATAGGCATTGGCTATCTCGGTGGTATGCAGCTTTGTGATGTCTAATACCCTTGCCTTTGGTTATGAGCGTTTTTAGCACTGATTGATCGCATGCGTACCTTGGCTGCAACTAGGTGGTGATACGAGACAATATTTGCACAGCGCATCACACGCACGTCCATAACTCTTGAGACTTGCCTTCCATCAATTACCACGTGATCAATCTGATTTCTTGTATTTTGATCAGGGGATATCCATGTTGCCTTGTGGAGCCTGGTTCCACTCACTACCATATTTCTTGCCAACCCGAAGCTAACTAGTCTGAATCCGTTATCGGAGGTGTTGTTGTACAGTCTGTATTTTCCGATTGCTGAGCTAAGAGCATCTTCCCTTCCTATTCATATATTTCCTCCAGGCGCTCATAGAATAAATCTTTAATGTCATCGTCTTTGTCTTCCGTTGGGGCGTGTACACAAATCAGCGTCATGTAAAAATATTACGCCCGGATGCGAATAGTGGCTATTCGGTCAGTGGCTGTCGAAGTCTCTTGCCGACTATGAAACCACATCAAAATTCGTGTCTTTCTGCATGCCAGCTGTAAAAGATGTCAGTTCTTTCGTCGTGTGCATCCCTGAGTCTACCATCGCATTTCCTGTATGGTGGTGATGTCAGCCTTGTATTTGTCGTCGGCATCCGCCAGTTTGATAGAGGCACCATCTCTGTAGACAGTTCGGGTGCATTCCAGGTGCATATCCTTAAATCATGGTCCTTATATCGTTTGCGGGGGTCGTCAACATTTGGGGGGTGTTCTTGTTTTTTCTTTCCTTCGTGTTTTCATAGTAAATTTGTTTAAGGGGAGTGTCTTATTAGGCCATCGCGCCCGATCCTAGTTTCTTGGGGCTGCCAAAGCCACTAAGAGAACCTGCGTTGAGCTTCAGTAACTTCTGTTACCTACTTCCTAAAACGCATCGGTGGTAGCATGCCGATTAGGTTATCCAACATTGCGCCTTCTAACTCTAGCTAACTTCAAAGCGGTAGTTAGCTGCTTGGACAGTGCCACATAGGAATCGCTTCTGGTCACTCCCAAGTGAGTAACAATCAGTAACTTTCCACCCCTGAGTAAAGTCCCATTCCCCACGATACTTACTAACTTCAAATCGATATTAAATTATTATGGCATGTTACTTGATAAATCGAATAATGCAGAACTTCTTCCTTTTGGGGCTACTTTCACTTGCAGTTCTCAGAATTGAGTCCCAAATCATGTGTTGTACTGTGTAAATTTATGAAAATAAAATTTTAAATTTGCCTAAAATTAAAAATTTAAATAATGTAATTTAAAATTTTTTAAGGAAATTTCGGAGAATACAATATTTATGTTTATTTTTCAATAAAATTTGCTTATTAACTGCATCATAATTAAAAAACGGCATAAATATTTAATTAACCATTAATGTCAATGACTTAAAAGTTAATCATTTATTAATAACATTGTGTTTATTGTAAAAAACAAACTCAGCACCAATTAATGTTTTTGTATACACTTTTTGCACCCACTACTTTATAATTTCTAGCTACGGGTGCTTGTTAGCATATTGTATTAGTATATGTAGTAAGTTTTAAGTTTCTTTGCACTTCTTATCACCGCACTCTCTTCTTGTCATTTTCACTGAAAACCACCATTCTTTTTGCATTTAGATAAGCAAAACCTAAACTAATTATAAAATGCATCTCTCTCTCTATGTACGTTTTCTGAAAACTTAATTTTTTCTTCTTCTTTTTTTCTATCTTTTACTTTTTTCTCCCTAACTATATATATACGATTATACGAATTTTGTTTCTTTTTAAATAGAGCAACCACTATCATGTATAATTTAGCAAACGCTTGAGCAAATTCGTAGTATATTAAAAACTAAAGACAAACTGTATAAAGACAACTAACTGCAACAACAGCAACTACTGAGATTATTGACAACCAACTTAAACAGCTGCTTTGTTGAGCAAACCCAAAAGCAAAACCAATAATCAAAAGTTATCTAGTAACGAGAAGCACAAAAGGCAAACTAACATTACCAACACCACCACCAACAACGCCATTCAACTACCAACATTAGTTATCATCATCGTCAACCACCACAAACAACTACTACGACAACTACTTGTTAGAAGAGACCACCAACAGCACTACCACGACCAATGTATTATTGAGTTGTGCCATCTTAAGATATCAGTGTATACATAGAACTTCACACGAAATTGAAATAGAGAATCCTGAGGAAGAAAAAAACACAATTTCCTTGCCTTTGTAGTTTAGCAAACACTTAGAGTGTCACTCATCAGTCGTTTTCATTCGCGGCTTGGTACACATTAACATTACAACCATTTTCAAAATTAATAAAATACATCATCAGTCCAAATCCCCCACACCCTGTGCCATAGACACTCAAGACGATCATTCCATACAGGCACCATCATTGGTAGCAACAACAGCAACAACAACCACCACAACTCATCACCACCACCCACAATCGTTAGATTTACCTTCATACAAGATAACGACCACAACGAAGACAAATCCAAATACTGTCACACCCGTTGGTCACACACAAAACGCTATGAATGCCAACAAGGTGAAAAAACGTGATACGGACTTATGACTGGTAAGGACCAAGGGCATGGTGGGTGGTCTGGGCAGCAGCGCTGGCAGTCGCTACAAGGTGACCGCCCGCTGTGTGCCGGAGGTTAGTATCACGTCACCGACCGATCGTCCCCTGTTCAATACAAGTAGTAGTCATGAATCAGAAGCCGCAGCAACAGCAAATTCACCACCACCAGCACCACTATCAATGCAATCACATACTAGTTTCTCACCTGTCCAATATTACAGTTATCCGCATACCGGGAACAACATAAACATCACCACCAACAACACCACCGCCACCATCATACCGAACAACTTCATCAACAACACCACCACCACCACCACTACTAGCAGCATCACAGCCAACACCAACAATTCCACCACTACTAACACCACCGTCGCCCCCAAAAATTCCACCATCACCGCCAATCCGTTTGGCAGCACCAACAACATCACCACGCAGATTATAACGAACAACAATAACATCAAGAATTTGAAGAATATCAACAAAATCAGTCAGGCAAAAAGTATAACTCATTCGCCAACCGATTTTGCGGATACTAATCCCACACTCAATACTATTTCCCCATCCTCAGGAGCCACCCTCGTTGAGGAGGAGGATTTTAATGAACTTACCGCCGTACCTACGACAACCATTGTGATAGCCACCACCACTGGCGCCCCGACGAAGCCGAGCAACAGCAAAGTGGGCAAACACCTAGCGCCACTGAAACTCAAGCAGCCAACGACGCCCCTGGGGGGAACCTGTTCGACCATTGCAGCATCGGTCAGAAATGTGCTGCAACGTCAACAGGCCTCAACAAGTCCGACCGGAGCGACATCAGCAGCCCAAACGAAAACCAAAACACGAACACCGACGACGAATAAGGCAGCTCAGTCGTTGCTAGACTGTGACCAGCCGAACGAACATACCCCATTGGTAGCAACCCAGACGGCCACGTCTCTTATACAACCCACGTACACAGGCGTCGAAGCGTCGCCTTCGATCACCTCTCCCTTGAACGGCATAAACACGTCCACACACCAACCTAACGTTCTAACCACCACCGCTGCCTCTACTGCCACCACCGCCACCGCTATATCTGCCGCACCTCCTGCTGCAGCCACTACAACCACCTATTCCCAGAATTCGAAGACCACACGATCCTGGCCCGTCATCTATCGCAATCCCCATCACTACGACTACGAGGCTTTATATTCGAACGCAGCGCCGCCCAAGGGCTTCAACCAGTACACGCCCCTGTCGTCGTCGTTCAAGCAGAACTGCTACTCGAATCAGTTCAAGCAGTCGATCGTTTACTCGTCCAGCAATGAGGACCTAACGACCATCAATGAATGCGTGGCAGATGGTGTGGTGGCTCAAGGTAATGGTGGTAGAAGCAGCAGCAGCAGTCTCCTCGGTTTTGGTTGTGGTGGTGGTTACAACAGCAGCAGCAACAACAACAACAACAATCCGCACACCAGCAGTTCCAGCGGCTATCACAACAAATACGGCAACAGTCCACAGCAGCAACAGCAGCAGCAGCAACAGACAACGTGTTACTACTTTTCCCCCTCACGACACAATAGCATTTATGAGCATCCCTCAGCCGTTGTTGCCAACTCACTGCAATTCGACGCTCATCACTCGGCGGCAACTACAGCAGCCGCTGCCGCCGCCGTTGAGTCAATACGTCGCAGCAACAGCATCCTGTTGCGCAATAGCAGCTGTTCCTCAAAGATTATGCACCACCAGTCGTCGGGTGGCGGAGGCAACTTAGACAGTCCAACGACATCGCTCAACTCGGCCATGGATGTCACCAGCAATGTAGGTGCATCGAACTGTTGCTCAACTTGTTGCATGGGTCCACCGCCTGTTCTCTTCCTCTTCGTGACACTGCTAATGACCACTAGTGCAACGGCTATGCTTTGCGCAGCCATAATGACCGATCACTGGGAACACGTTAAATGGGATCGCATGAGTTTGGATCGTTATTCAAATCGTTCGCATTTACAATTGGAATGGATAATGGAGGACAAAGTGGCCATGTTGAAGCCGGATAAAAGAGGTGAGTTCGAAATTTAATGTTAATTATAGTGAAAGGCACACAAAGGCCAAATGGGTAATGATGTTCGTTAATTGAAGCTTTAAAACTGAGCTTTAGAAAGAGAGCAACCAGTTACATAAACATTTATGGCATTTATCATCAGAGCAGTGATAGGCATTCAATAGCCTCCCGAGGCTGGTATTACAGTTCTAGTGGTAAACACACGTTTGAATTTATTTTTAGAACAGTGATAGGACAGACACGATCGGAAATTCACACGTTTTTGAAAGTTTTATGGGATTTAACAGTCAGTCTACGAGTGCTATGAAATCAAACATACACAAGTACAGACAACCAATGTTGGGTTGCTTGGGAGAGAATAAGAGCACGATTAATGGGAGAGTTCAAAACACAAGATGAATCAACTGTAAGGTGGTGGTACCATTACAACAACAACAACAAGTGCAACAAATTCATGTTTTCGAGTCATGGACTGTCAAAATTTTGGTAGCTTGTGACACACTCAAATCAGCTGACATCTTGGCACCACCTTATAATAGATACATCTTGGCACAACATTTTCACCGTGTACAATTGGACAACATTGACGCTGTTTGTGTGCACGCACTTAAGCAAACCATATTGTTGTGGGCGTGCGTTTGGTTATGCCTATCACTGCTTTTGAGTTAATACAATGTAATTTTGATATCACGCGTTTATATTCCAAATGTGCATTGCAAGTGGTAAAAAGTTATTGTTTTCCCCTGCTGCTTGTAATATTAAACCGATTTCTGCGATTTTACACTACGGATCTCGAGGCTGACATTATTTGTTTTGTTGATGACGGAGCCTAGTTAGATAAAATTACCTAGCATCTCGAAATTATAGTTTTCAACGTTTACGCAGTAGCTGTTTTGTTCGTTGAAACTCGTTCTCGTTCGTTTTCCTCGTTCACCATTAGATCCATTTTCGCTGATTCCTTCTGCATATCTGACAAGGCTACAGTCACATCCCACAAGTTTTCGACCGATGATGTCTACTTCATCAGCGTACGCAAGTAGCATGTGGCTTTTGTTGAATATAGTGCCACTCGTGTTTACTGCAGCTTTCCTTATTATCATCTCCATCACTATGTTAAAGAGGTCACACGATATGCCGTCGCCTTGTTTAAGGTCTCATCTGGTATAAAATGGCACCGTAAGGTCCTTGCCAATCTTCACTGAAGACTCGTTTCAATCAGCGTCATTCCGCAAAGGCGTATTAGCTTCGCTGAAATACCAAACTCAACCATGTCTTCGAGTAATTTCTGCCGTATCTGGCTGTCGAAGGCAGCATTATAGTCGACGAAAAGATGGTACGTGTCGATCTGTTTCTTTTGGGTCTTTTTCAGGATTTGCCGAAGTGTGAGCATCTGATCAGTTGTTGATTTACTTGGTCTAAAGTCACACTGATAAGGCCCGATCATGTTGGATAACACTGACTTTAGTCTTTCACATAGCACACTCGACAGTATCTTATATGCGGTGGGTAAAATGCTTATCCCGCGGTAGTTGGAGCTTACTCTTGAATCACCTTTTCTTAACACAGGACATTATACGCTTAGATTCCAATCATCGGGCATGCACACGTTAAGCCAAACCATGCATAGGGGCTGGTGCATGCTCGTAATCAGCTCCTCGCCACCGGACTTGAAGAGCTCTGCGGGCAGACCGTCGGCACCGGCTGCGTTGTTGATTTTCAGCTGCGATATTGCTCTTTTAACCTCTGCTTGACTTGGTGGTGGGCAATCTCAGCCGTCGTCGACAATTGGCGTTATAACTTCACGTGGGCAGCATTCTAGAACCAGCAGTTGCTGGAAGTGTTCTCTCCATATATGCAGCACACTCTGCGTATCTATATGCAGATTTCCATCTTTGTCCTTACAGGAGGGATACCCATTACCTTCTTAATAAAATTTTCGGGCTTCACCTCTATCCCTGTACGGCTCTATATCCTCGTTCTACTGTTCCTTCATCAGACGCTTTTTTCGCTTAAAAAGCTGTTGCGCCTATTTTACTGTCTCCTTGTGCTGTTCCCTGTAGCGTTGCCCTAAAAGCAGCATCCTGTTCCTCAGACGCTATGCGACATTCTTTATCGTACCAGGAGCGCCGATTTTCATATCCTAGCACGGTTGTTGCGGCAGTTGCCGTGGAATGTGCAATATGCTGCCACTATGAATCGGGAACGTCAGAAGTAGAAGTAGTAGTCGTAGTATTTGGCAGAGCTGGTTGGAGTAGGCAGTTGCTATCTCTGGCGTTTGCAGCTTCGCGATGTGCAGCTTTTTTGTGTTTGGTTACGTACGTTTTTCGCTCTGCTCAATCTTGTGCGCACCTTGGCTGCAACCACGTAATGATCCGAGCCAATATTAGCACCACGAATCACACGCACGTCCATGACACTAAATGCATGCCTGCCATTAATTACCACATGATCAATTTGATTTTTTAGTGTTTTGATCGGGGGAAAGCCAAGTTGCCTTGTGGATATCTTTGTGCTGGAATCTGGTTCCACTTACTACCATATTTCTTCCCGCTGCGAAGCTAACCAGCCTAAACCCGTTGTCTGACGTGTCGGTATGCAGGCTGAATTTACCGATCAATGTACCAAGAACTTCTTCCCATCCTATTTTTGCATTAAAGTCTCCCAGAACAATTTTAAAGGTCGTGGCCAGGGCAACAGTGGTATGTTTCCTCTAGGCGCTCGGTATGGCAGCTGTAATAGATGTCGCAATTTTTACGTCGCGAGAATCCTTGTCCTGTCCATCTCATCTCATGGATGGCGGTGATGTCAGCCTTATATTTTTTGAGGGCATCCGCCAGTCGGATAGTGGCATCTTTTCTATAGAGGGTCCGGACGTTCCAGGTGCATATCCTTGAATCATGTTCCTTATAACGTTTGCGAGGGTAGTCAGCATTCCGGGGTTCCGTTTGTTACTTTTTCTTTATCGTGTTTTCATAGCCAGTAAAGGACCTGAAGGCGGGTGGCTAGCCCAAACATTAAGGTTCGTCGCTCACCATCAGCCGCTATTCATGATAAAACAAATATCACGAACAACTTTAGATGCAAGATTTACTTTACATCTCCACGGCACCCAAAACACTAAGAAAATAAAAAAACAAGAACCTCTACAGCAAACGTTGTAAGCAACATGAATTAAGGATTTGCACCTGCAATGTCCAAACTTTCTTCAAAAATGGTGCCTCTATTCAATTGGCGGTTGTCCTCGACAAATACAAAAGCTGACATCACCACCATACAACAATCATTTGACTTTTTCAGAAAATCATTTTCGGTTTCATTCGAAAAATAACACTTTCCCACAATTCGGTTTTCGAATACCTGAGTAAATAAAAAAACGGGTTAACCGGTTTGGCCGATTTTTCGGAAATTGCAAAATATAACTAAATATGAAATTAAATCTGAAAACATATGAATGTGACCACAAATAAAGCTTCTTTTGACTATTTAATGCTTAGTTTAGGATATTAAGGCTCTTGAAAAACTTGATATGAATATCGATAGATATCCACCAATATCAAAGTAAGATCCCAACATATTTGAAGATGAGATTCCAACTATATCTAAGTGATTTCCCAACTATCAAATGGTGATTAGAAATGTATCTTCTTTTTTCGATTGGCCACATAGTTTAGGAGATAACTGCATTTCTAAGTTTTCGATGGATTCAAACCCCATTTCAAAGTGAGATCCCTGGTAATCGATGGAAGGAATGTCTCAAGCGTTATGGACCTGCGTGTAATGTTTGGTGCAAATATTGACTCAGATCACCACCTAGTTGCAGACAAGGTTCGGACTCCATTAAGTAGTACAAGTAGACATCACAAAGCTGCATACAACTGAGATAGCCAATGCCTACTCCAAGCAACTCTCTCAATTACCTCAATCATATCCTCTAATTCTGATGTTCCCGACACACAGTGGCAGCGAATTTTAAGACCACTGCCGCAACGACCTACTGGGTTATGAAAACGCACGCTCAGAAAAGCGCTGGTACGATAAGAAATGTCGCGTAATATCTGAGGAAATGGATGCTGCATAAAAGGCAAAACTGCAGCCAAAGGTAACGAAGAGGAGAGAGGTGAAACGCACCTTCTGGCGGAAAAAGCGTCTGTGGAAGAAAAGAGAGATGCAGGATATCACAAATTACAGGGATAGGTTTGAAGCCCGAAAGTTCTACTAAAAGGTACAAAGCAAAGGTTTTGGACCAGGGATCCCCACCGGTAAGGGCCAACATGGAAATCTGGTCACGGACGCGCAGAGTGTGCTTCAATTATGGAGGAAACACTTTTGTACTCTGCTCGTTCCCGAAGGCAGAATAAGTGACGAAATCACGCCAATCATTGACGACGGAGTATATTGTTCACCACCGAGCCAAAACGAGATCAGTACAGCAAACCTACTTACATATACCCTCAGTAAAACTAAAATTTTCTATTATATTAATATTAATCCTCGATTTCTAAAATAAGCGGAGAGGTTCATTTGTATGGGAGGTACCAGAAGGGTCATTGCTAGACTTCCAGTTTGTTTTCCAAAACTTTATCCTGATATGGCTTTACTAAATACAAAATTCGGGCACGACCGCGTTGGGTGTATCAATATAATCACTTGATTTCGTAAGTGGGCGGAATGATATATTTGTATGGAAGGTACCAGAAGGGGCGTGGTCAAGTAGCCCATTTGCAATACCGTAAGTAGTTTTGGGGAAATATTAACTCGTGCATAGTTTCAAAATTTGGTTACGTCTTTCGAGAGTTATCGTGGCACCAGCCCGATAGACAGACAGACGGACATGGCTCAATGTCTTAAAAAGTAACATAGGGTCTAAAGTGACTCCTTCTATGTATTACACTTTTGGATCGTATCAAATGATATATATATTCTCCTACCCGTGGGGTGAGGGTATACAAAATAACAAAGCTGCGGGAACTGATGGCCTGCTGACACAGCTTTTTAAGGCCGGCGGCGATGAGCTGGCAACTTGCAAGTACCAGCTCAAAAACACGATTTGGCTCAAGGAATGTATGTCCATTGATTGGAATCTGAGAGTTATATGTCCTATGTTTAAAAAAGACCAACCCATTGTGTGTACCGGCTATTGCGTAATCTGTCTTACTCATCGCCTGCAAGGTCCTGTCTAGTGTGTTTTGTGATAGACTTAAGCCCATCTTAGTGAACCTGAATGGACCTTATCAGTGTGGCTTTAGATCTGGTAAATCCACGATCGACCAGATATTCACACTACTTCAAGTCCTGGAGAAGACCCAAGAAATGCAGAAAGACACTTGTCACGTGTTTATCGATCACACTGCTGCAATCGATCGACAAAAATAATTAGATACTATAGCTGAATGAAAAATGAGTCTGGTGATAAATGAGGACAAAATCAGGTTATTTGTTTCAACGAACATAAAGCCTATTCGTTTGAAACGCTGCGTGATAGTTGACAACTATAACATTGAAGTGGTACATGATTTTGTCCATCTTAAACCCGCCGTAAACAAAAATAATAATGTTAGCCTAGAAATCAAGAAAAGAGTATTGATCGCAAATTGCTGCTGCAACCCCAACTTCTTTGGATCAGTGAACGGCAGCCCAATACAACCACAATATGAGTTTTTGTTGGGGAGATGATCTCTTCCCTCTCTCACTGTAGTGAAGGAAATCGCTATATAGTTCTTTCATAACTATTAACAAAATTATAATATATAAATCCAGAAAAAATTAATAAATATTACTGCCATGCGCGTGGCACCGTACATTAACATGTTAGAATTTATTTTTACCGTAAAAAATCATTTATTTTATTGCCGTGCTAACAACAAGCGTCGGCACAAACGCGTCGGACGAATGCTCAAGCGAGACTGAATGCATTTGTTTGTTTTTGTTCAATGTGTGTAAGAATAAATGTGTGGCTCTCTCGCTCATGTGGCCCATGGGCTACCTCTCGCGGTTGACTGCTTTGGATAGTCCAAGTGAAAGAGCTGCTATCTAAACTTGGTGTGACAAACTGTTTGGGGAGTGACAAACTATCTGTTGTTACTGCCATATAAGAAGACGAATTATCATATAATCATCTATATTGCCACTTTGACTTCATATGTCCATATTGTTTGTTTGTGAACACTATGTTAACAATACGGAAAGTACAATATGGAAAGTATCTCTACCGCTTCTTCCTTCTTTCTCCTCAGTATAAAACTAAGCGAATTTAGATTTGATTTTTAAAAATTGCCATCAAAAAATCGATGCATATTGTCAAATAAAATGGCAATTTGCAGAACTAGGAACATTCATTTATATACTTTTAGTTTATACTCTAGCTCGTTGCAGTTGCTCAACGTCTCTAGCAAATGTTGTGAGGTTTTTTTTGTATTTTGCTCCTTTCGTTAGGAATGAAATCGTTGCCCATTTTTAACATTTGCCAAACATTAATATTACACGTGTCCCGATTTTGTAACCAATCACAACATAGGCGAGTGTGTGTTAAGAGGGTAGGAAAGGGAGAGCACTTTTAGATGTTAGAATATTGTATAACAGATACCCAGCAAACCATTTTCTCCGAATTCGGTAAGACATAGTATACGTACAATACAACATAGGCGAGTGTGTGTTAAGAGGGTAGGAAAGGGAGAGCCCTTTAAATGTTAGAATATTGTATAATGGCTACCCAGCAAACCATTTTCTCCGAATTCGGTCAGATGTCTGACAGAAAGTCTGCACAAGTTGCCGATTCTGATGCCGAATTCTGTCAGCATTCTGTCCGAAAGTTGTATGGGTGGTTGACAAGAATTCAGACCGAAATGTCTGGGAAATTCGGAAACTTGTGCGGACTTTTCGGTCAGATATCTGAGGGAAATTTCGAAAAATTTCGAAGGGACTTTTGGATTTTTCTGAAGTAACTCTGGCAAATAATCCGAAAATTGCCAGAAATATTTGACAGTATACGTAATTTTTTTACAAAAATTCGTGAGAATTTCGGACAGAATTCTGAATAAATGTACGAAAATTGTCAGATTTTTCTGTTTTTTTTTATTAATTCCATTATTTTTTTCTTTTATTTATTTTCAACAACAATTAAAAAAAACAAAATTTGCATTTTAAATCTGATTAAAGCATATTACATTAGTTTTACTATTTGCATGTCTTTCTTCACTTTTTTTCTAATTGCCTGACGAGACGGCATTTCTTTCCTTATTTTACCTTTAAATATTTTACACACTTTTCGCGACGTGACGTCTTTATCTATTGATTGCACAATTTTAACTGATAATAGGGATGAAAAACACACATTTGAATGCGCAACGCACTTGACAAACAACAACAACAACAAACCCCGTTTTAGAAATTCTTAACTGGTTTTCTTTTGTTGTTGTTGTTTGTCAAGTGAGTTGCTTACAATGTGCTCCCTTCAGAGAAAACAAAACAAAAAATGCCCTAGCGACAGGTTTCTCTTGTGGGAAGAAGAAGAACAGAAAACTCCCTTGCGAGAAGGTGCAGACAAAATCGATTAAAGTGTAAAAAAAAATCAGAGAACGAGCAGACTTTGCAGACAAAATTCGGAAGGGTGTGCAGAAATACTCGGTCTTATTTCTGAAGGCATTTATGACGATATCGTTTATTTTCGGCAAATTTTCTGATGAAATGTAAGAGAAACATCTGATATCCGACACGTCGGAAGTTTTGGTTTGCTGGGTAAGTACATATGTAAACGCACACGTGTATGCATAATTCCTTGTGCACGCACGCACATGCATACTTACAGTTGTTAGTCGTAACGATAAATAAAATTCGCAATTATTATGACAATCGTACGAGTCGATACTCGTATATGAGTGTCCTAAACGTGTTTCTTTGCTTAGCAGGTTTGGACCCTAATATGTGCAATAAGTTTAGAAAGGGCCGCTAGACACGAAATTCGATGTTATCTCTTACTATTCTAAATAAGTATATAACATTAAAAAATGTTCAATTATACTACTTACCAGGAGCACACTCGAACCGAATGGGTCTATTCAGTGTGTACTTCCATGAGTAACGCCCATTTTGTATAGGGTTCGCGAAGGGGTCTTTAATTATTAGGCAAATGTTAATTTTCTGTTTTCTGAGGGTTTGTCTACTATTACAAGATATTTAAACTTACCTCAGATACCCAGCTTTCATCAGGCATTTTCAAAGGCCATACAAAAGCCCCCTCCCTCCTAAATGTTGCTCATCAGCCATCATCAAATAGCCATTAACCAACGTTCCACATTCACAGGTATTCACAGGTAAGCTGTGTCAACATATTAAATCGACATTATGTAAGACGAAGGCAAATAACTGTTATTCAAATACAAATAATCCTTAAAAGAATTACAGCAAAAAAAGAGAAAAGATGAATATTTCTACCATACGAATAACTAAATAAATAAATAATCAGGCAAACAGCCTTGACCTTATTCAAAGGAGACATAAACTTCTAGCACGAACTCAGCCAACACACGATGGGCGCATCTACCCGTATCATACTTCAAATGTCTAATAATACTTGGCACACACACACAGACACATCGATATAATCTTTTTGGAGTAGCTGGCGCCTGTTCCAATATTGTGCCAACAGTCAAGCCAGCACAAGCTCAACCCAACAACCTGTAACCGAAAAGCTAACAAGAAACTACGAGCAATGAATGAGATAATAACAAAATGAACTTCTAATTTTTTGTTACAAATTTTCTTTTTTGGGAAGAACAAAAAAAAACAAATTTTTCTATGCAGCTCTAGGAAATTCGTAGAAAAAGTTTTTCACAAGTCTTCAAATCCGGTTACGGAAGGATTCTATTGGTAACCTTCTTATACAGGAGGGTCGTTCTACCATAATAATCATCAGTGCCAACAAGTGAGGAAGGAGACAGCTACAGACATAACACATATACAATTGTCGTAATATGGCAGTGATAGCCTCAAATGGGAAAACTTCGAAAGTCGCATTGGTGGCCATGAAGAGTGTATAATAGTTCATTTTAATAACACTGTAGAATATATTCGGGGTCATTGCCAGAGGGGTGAGAAATTCCAAGTCAGGGTGAAGGTACTAGGCCAGTATAGTAACTGCCGTTCTCAGGCCAAACTTTTTCTTTATGTCCTTTTATATTTTTTGATTTTCTTAATATTTGTTCGATTAGTTTTTCAGCTATAACTCAAGAACCAGTGATGATATCTTATTTCACTCTTCAAAAGAATTGTAGTTATGGCTAAATAAATAAGTTTTACTACTAAATCGATGTAAAAAATCAAGTTCGGCCAATTTTTCGAATGAAATCTTCAAAAAATTGCAGATGACTCAAATAGGCTGTTGAATGTTACATAATGAACTTTGGCCTATAGCTTTGGATGACTTTTCACTGCGAATGATATCAGCAATTCTGACAGCCGCTGCTGTTGTTGCTGTTGCAACCAGGGTTCATATTGGCTCGCTCGCGAGCCTCTCTTTTCCTCAAAATTGGCTCTTAGCTCGCGAGCCAAGAGTCCAAAAATAACCAGCTCGAGAGCCCATTTAAAATTTTGTGGCTCTTGGCTCGCGAGCTAAGTACAAAAGTTATGTACCAAAAGTACTTTTATTGGCCCAAAATCACTTTTCTGTTGCACAAAGTACTTTTTTTGTACCATAGTACTTTTTTATACCAAAAGAACTTTTATTGTACTTTTTGGTTCATAGTACTTTTATTGTAATATTTGGTACAAAGTACTTTTTCTTGTACCAGAGTACTCTTTTGTACCAAAAAGTACTTTTAATGTACTTTTCGGCACAAAGTACTTTTTTGTACGAAAGTACCTTTTTGTCAAAAAGTACTTTTATTGGCCCAAAAACACCTTTGTTGCACAAAGTACTGTTTTTGTACCAGAGTACTTTTTTGTACCAAAAGTACTTTTAATGTACTTTTCGGCACAAAGTATTTTTTTCGTACACTTTTTTTTGTACCATAGTACTTTTTTGTACCAAAAGAACTTTTATAGTACTTTTTGGTTCATAGTACTTTTATTGTAAATTTTGGTACAAAGTAAATTTTTTTGGTACCAGAGTACTCTTTTTTACCAAAAAGTACTTTTAATGTCCTTTTGGCACAAAGTACTTTTTTTGTACCAAAGTAAATTTTTTATGTCAACTTTTATTGGCCCAAAAACACTTTTGTTGCACAAAGTACTTTTTTGTACCAGAGTACTTTTTTTGTACTAAAGTACTTTTTTGTTCCAAAAGTACTTTTAATGTACTTTTCGGCACAAAGTACTTTTATATACGAAAGTACCTTTTTATGTCCAAAAGTACTTTTATTGGCGCAAAAACACATTTTGTTGCACAAATTACTTTTTTTTGTTTTTGTGCTTTCTTTCGTATCAAAGAACTTTTTTTTGGCAACAAATACTTTTTGGTACAAAAAATTACTTTGGTACCAAAAAAGTACTTTGTGCAACAAAAAGTGTTTTTGGGCCAATAAAAGTACTTTTGGACATAAAAAGGTACTTTCGTACAAAAAAAGTACTTTGTACATTAAAAGTACTTTTGGTACAAAAAAGTACTCTGGTACAAAAAAAAGTACTTTGTGCAACAAAAAGTGTTTTTGTGCCAGTACTCTGGTACAAAAAAAAGTACTTTGTGCAACAAAAAGTGTTTTTGGGCCAGTCATAAAAAAGTACTTTGAGCCGAAAAGTATATTAAAAGTACTTTTTGTTACAAAAAAGTACTCTGTTACAAAAAAGTACTTTGTACCAAAAAGTACAATAAAAGTAGTATGAACCAAAAAGTACAATAAAAACACTTTTGGTACAAAAAAGTACTCTGGTATAAAAAAAGTACTTTGTGCAACAGAAAAGTGTTTTTGGGCCAATAAAAGTACTTTTGTTACATAACTTTAGTACAAAGCTCGCAAGCCAAGAGCCACAACATTTTAAATGGGCTCTCGAGCTGGCTCTTTCTTTCTTTTTTTTTCTCTTTTTTTTATGGGTGATAATACGGAGATTGGGCAATACGACTCTCCTTCGGTAGCGGGTTTATTAGGTTTTGGCTTTGTAATAACCCTCGCCACTTTCCAAACCTCGGGGATGACCAAACTGACCAGTCAGTTGTTTACAACTTGTGTGAGACATTCCAGCTCTACTACGCCGAGATGTTTCAACATCAGATCCCGTCTGGGCCAAGAGCTTTTGAGGGTTTTGACCTGGAGATTATTGTTCTCACTTCAGCTGAAGTGATGGAGGTGGGTGCAAAGTCTTCCGAGGATCTTTACTCTACGTACAAAAACTGTTCTGCGTAGGCGGGTGTTCAATAAATTGCCTGCAGAGTTTTATTGGGCATTTCTTCTAATCGGCATGATGAATGTTGTTAAACGCTTTAGCTGCGAGGTTTTTGTTTCGTTTCTTCTGATCGTAGACAATAGTTTGTGAGAACCGATGTCACAGTAATCTAGATGTTCCCGCCATTTGTTGCGACGTTGTTGGGCGACAAGGCGACCTACTTCTATTGTTAACTGTTCGATCCGTTCGTAGAGATAGTACTACAAAGTTCGAAAAGCCATGCCAGTAGGCTTTTTTGTTGTTGACGAACGTGCGCTTATCCGGCTGCATGAAGTCGCTGGGCTTCTGAATCGTGATCACCATGGGTATGTCATATTAGTTCAAGGCTCCATTGGCTTGCCATGATGTACTGGCAAGGAGCGACGGGCCGAGCTTGAACAATGTGCCGTTATCCTTGTTGGGAAGTCCTCATGTATTGCCGCAAATTCTGAATCGTCTATCTGGTCAGAAATATTAATTCCGCCCAGTGGTGAAAACCAACTCTCGTGATGAGTATTAACATCGCCAAGAAGTATTCTATTATCACCTTGCAGGCGATGGTGAATACTGGGGTGATAGTGTGTTACAATGCTGTTGGCAGCTGGGATGTAAACGTTGACGAATTCAATACTTTCTTTTTTAAGCTGTTATTGAAATGCTCATTGTCTCCAGATATGGGTTGGTGGTGTTGGGATACGGTAGGAACGTGAGCCTAAAGCCCACATTACATTCTATGACGAATGCTAGTCCTCCACCATGGTTCCTAACCCTGACCTTCCGGATGATGTTGTAATAACCTGAGGAAGAAGTCTATAATCGTCCGTGAACTTCGTTTCCTGTATAGCGGCAATTAAGATGTTATTCCTGAGCATATAGTCCGTAATTTGTGGAATTTTGTTTCCAAGTCCATTGCATGATCCTAAAACTCCAATCCTCGGATGTGTGTACAGGCCGCTGACATTGTGTTGGTAAGGCATTGGGCGATGATACTGCAGGTGACTGCGGTGTATTGGCAGGAGTAGCTGGGCGATTGAATGACTGGTTGTGCTGGTGCATGTACGGGTGTTGTTGTAAGCGAGTTCTGAACTGGATACACGGCTCGAGCAGGGTTACACGAACAACAGTCCGCTCTTAATGTGGGACTCCAGTCCCTATGTATGCTCAAATTCTTGCACCGCCTCATGTGACACAAATCTCGGTGACCAGTTACGATGACTGGTGAGACCTGAACATCTTCTCAGGTGACTCCAGATATTACAAATGGTACACTGGACCGAGGTGGTGTTGCGTGTAATCCCATTGTGACAAACTGAACAGATCAATATGTTGGGGGCTGGATTTTGTTTAACGCCGGCCATAATTAGAAGTTTGTTGAGCCAGACTGCCGTCATATACTGCTTAATGTAGGAAAATAGAAAAATATGGGATGAAATACCTGGTTTGTACGTACAGCTGTTGCTGAGTTAACAATCTTTGGCCGTATAATCGGGTCGTTCCGGAGCATAGATCCAATTGTCGTGGGAACAGTTGGCGTCTGTAAATTGTGGTGACGGATCTTCCTCATGCTTGAGAAAATCAAAAAATGTTTTTTATGCTATATCCCCTATCATGGCATTCGTGACCGAAATATTTCGATCGAAAAGTGTTGGCAATATTATTGTAAAAAGTCAACATTTCGATCGATCACGAATGCCGATTTTTCATGGTTATTTATGGGCTTACATGTTGCATATTGGAAATTTCTGTTCTAGTTTTTTATTTCGTTTATCAGGATGGTCTAAGGATGCACGGGTTAAAACAAATTTTGATGTCCTCGAATTGTCTGCGGCCAAACTAAAACCTGGGGTGTAACCGGATTAACTTTTGTCCCCATATAGAGAGACCTAACTAAAGTTCATATATTTAAACAATTTATTGTTAACTATGTACTTCATATTTATTCACTTGCCTTTAATTTTCAAATGTTTCTTTTTTTATTTACAGCCGATCATCGATTTCGACGCGACAACCTTTTTCTAGTACCTATGCACGGCGGCATTTGGACTCTGTGCATTGACCTGCCCCTACACGAGATACAAGAACTGAGAAGACATCCGAAGTTCCCGCGCAGCGCCCCGACCTGCCTCAACTACTTGGCCGGATCCACGGAAAATGCTCGGGGTGAAGAGCAGCGCAATGATTGGCAACATAGTGAGTCACAGACCACATTGCAGCCTCATTTAAGTACGTATGGTACAATCTATGTGTGTGTTCACCTTTGTCCACCATATCTATCGATCTATGTCTCTATTTTCTCCCTTTCAAAAGTAATCAAAACAAATTACACACACACACAAGTAGTTCAAGTTAATTGTGCCCCGAATTACGGTTCACAAGTCAAATGAGTTGAGTTGAACTTCTACAATGTGTGGTACACCAAAAAAATACAACTCATCAATATTAGTTGTTTTCAATAACAACTCAACTGAGTCGAGTTGTAAACCGTAATAGGGGCTACATATTTGAAATGTCAGTGACAACAAAAACATAGAACGAACTTAATCAAAACATAGGACATTCTTTTGGGAACACTTTGTGAATGTACAATTTGTTGTACAAAAAAATTCCATAAGTAACATGCATGTGGTTAATGTTGAAAAGGGTAAAAAATTTAACAAAAAAATGTTTTCGAAATCAGATTTATATGTTGTTCGATCGATTTGAAGTTAATATCGATTAATTTATAAAGAAGTTGTTTTTTTAGTTAATTTAGGACATATGTATACAATTCAATTGGAAAGGTTTAAGAATAGAAGACACCGCATAAACAAGCGAAAAGACAGCTCACGGCAATTTTTAAAACATATTCACCCCTATTCCCGTAGTCGTCGTCGACGCAAAACGACGTCGTCTTGTGACGACGATGTAAAATCGGTATTCTCGTAGTCGTTTTCGATAACTATCGGTTACTATTGACACAAATTTGGTATTCTGTAAGGAAATGTGACGACGACGTTGAATCGAAACGACTCTGAATCTGTCGTCACAGTTGTTAGTAACGACTTGAAACAATTTGAAAGAATAACTTTAGTTTTTGTAAATTTAAAAAAAGGTTTTGTTTAATGACGTCAAGAATAACAATGTCGAGTAACAAATAGGGGCTTGGAAACAAAATCCCTCATAGGTACAAGGATTTTGTCTAATTTTAAGGGGTAATGTGAGAAAATTGGTGAAAACCAATTTAATTCCTTTGGAGCGCCTTTAAGAATCCTTTGCGGTTGTAGTACCGAATCTGGTCTTCTTTATTTGTAGCAAAAATTTTGATATGGGTTCCATCGACATATCCAATTACTCCAGAAAATCCTGTTTTGTTAAAAAAAAAATTAGTTTATGCTTCCGATTTGTCATCTTCAGTTACTTCCAATTGTATCCAAGGTGGACAAATCACCTCTCTAATGCATTCAGACAGGAATCTTGCAACTACTGGCTGCACTTACACTTAGGTTGTAAGGCCCCTGTCCAAAGGACCTCAATGTTGCTGACAACTTAATTATGACTGAAACATATGTCCTGAGTTCACTTTTCATGATAGGAACTATTTCTATAGGAACGATTACGTAATTAAATGCTGCCTTATTAAGACTTAAGTTATTCTAGAATTTAAAAAAAAGTTGGAAGGCCGGCCAACAGATAACCTCAAATTACGATTTTAACACCGATGAACATACTCGTTATTTGGCAAGTTTAAGATCATCGGATCATAGTCGAAGTATTATCCTTTCCAGTATAAGATTATTTTTACTTTCCTCATCGCTTGAATCTGAATCGGACACAAAAAACATTTCTTCACAACAGAAAATAAAAGTCAAAATGAATCAGCTGATGTACAAATGTTACATCAGCTGTTGTTATTTCTTTCATGTTATCGATTACTAGTCGACGTCGTCTCATAGTAGTTGCAGAATACCGAAATAGCATTGATGTGACAACGATGTTGACTCGAAGTGATGTTGACATAAAAACGACGACGATGTCGACGACGTCTACGGGAATAGGGGTGATTATTTGTATCGTCTTTAGGTCGAATCATGGGCGTCTCTTGCTAGCAACAATTTTTGTAAGTTTCTGAGACCAATGTTGTCGGTACACCCGTGTGTCAATGCGTCAAATTAGTGATATGGAAAAACCTACCACACAAACATTCTACATCTAGTGAAGCTAGATTTCTTTATCCTTCATATAAAGCAAACGAAATTTCTTAGGTTTTTTTTTTTTTTTTGAATAAAAAAGTATTTTATTTTGTATTTTTGTGTTTATAAATTGCCTTAAATACTATTTTGTGTTGAAATATGATAAGTAATAGCATGCATTTCTGCTTAATTCAAACGATAAAGAAATGCAATAAAGCATTTCTAATTAAGTGCAGGTTCATAAAAACAGAGTAGATCTTGTGATTTAAAAATGATTTGTCATTTAAAAGGGCAATATAAGACGAGCAAACAAGAGATGAAGTAAAAAAAATGCTTGCTTTGGGCCGTATACGCCCACCCTCTTAAGTAATTATAGACTTAGTGAGAAATATAATATAACCACTATAAAACTTAGCAATGAATATAGAACAAAAAATAATCCATAAAATGAAATTGTAATAAACTGAAGAAAAAAAATAACAAATGTAATTTTAACAGGTAGAAAGGAATAAACGGAGTGTGCAAAAGGCAAATGTGGTGAGGGTTTTAAATAATATAGTACATACAACAATAAAATGAAATCAATTTGAACAACTGAGGCAGGCATAAGTAAAACTTAGGAACAAATATGTTATGTTATCGCAAACTAAAAAAAGAAATGAGCAATTGTTTGCAGCAGTTGTTGCATCATATTGTAAAAACAATTTCAAATTACAAAAAAATAAACAGAAAACGAGAATTCAGTACGTATGCAGAGGATGACGATGTAAAGTATTAAGATATAACGGTGAGATGCCATTACTTTATATCCTCTATTGTTGTTGCAGTTGTTTTTTAAACAAATGGAATGCATGTAATTTAAGTTGTTCTACAAAATTACACTGCAGGACGTTTAGCCGGTGAACAGGCCACAGCTTCCGCTTCTGAGGTGCCTTCCTCTGGCTTTTTGCGTTTAATTAAATGTGAGATATCCTTTGGCTTCGACGATGAGCTAATGGCTGTTGAAGCGCCACTGCCGCCAGTTGCCTTGGAGGAGGGGGAGGAGGACGATGAAGAAGCGGCAGTCGCATCTTCAGATTTTGAGGTGCCGGCATCAGCATCTCCGCTACCTAATGGCTTGATATAACTATCCAATGCGGCACGTACTTCAGCAACATTCTGTAATAAAGAACAAAAGAGGAATGAAATAGTTTGATATAAATTAGCAAGTACATTAAAGAAAATGTACATAATTAATGGGTTAGCTAAAGTTGGGGTATTAGATATTAAGACATAGTAATTTGCTGCAATACAAAATTCATTAATAAAAAATATTTTAACCAACAGTTTAATTAGCATATTTTAAGTTTCTTTTTACTTAGATATGTTAGAAATTGTAATGTAATCACAATATGAGTTAGTGATTAATATTTTTTAAATTGAATCGTATACAAAAACTTATATACTAATAAGTACGTTCGCATCTAAGTAAACATTTTAAGATTTGCTAAGGAATAATTGCAGTCTATTTTGTTTTGTTGATATAGCGTCCACAAACTAACTCATATAGAAACTCAAATTCTGGTTCCATCAAAAACACATACAAAACTTTAGCAACAAATAGATGGATGTGTATTCCAAGCGTCTTTGTTGTTGGCCGCTAATTTTAACATGATTTGCACTTTTTGTGTTCTAAAGTCTTTATAATTTATAACAGTGTATACAATGTTATACACCAAATTAGTTAACTATCAGGAGTTTTAAGATGCCAACACAAGGATGACCGGTTTTTAACATCGCGATAATATCTACATCAGATGACTTTATGACTTAATTTATGCTTGCTAGTACATATATCAACCTAAATGTGCAATATACACATGATATGATATCAACCGAAAAAAGGCCAAAGCTCTGTCCATGAATTGACATTATTACATTATTCTTTATGTCGTCTCATGTTGTAAAAGTAATTTCTTACCTGTGCTTGAGTCTCTTCAATCTCAATTATTTTTGCTTCGATTTCCTGTTTTGTCTCCTCCATATCCTGTATATTATTTTTATCCTTATCTGTCTGATCTGGTTTAGCTTTCATTTCTTCTATTTCGCCAGCAATTAAATTGCAGGCTTCCTTCAAAGAAGCAGCGCCCTCCTTATTTGATTGTTGCATCAGATATGACAAACCAATTTTATAATGGATCTCAGCCATGGCACGTCGATAGTTATTGGGTAACTCCTTGTAGATATCCAAAGCTTTTTCTAAAATAAACAAAAACAAAACAATAATTAAAACGTGGATAATAAATACATAAATAATTATCTCATATCCAATCCACATTAAAAATACTATTGATACAATAAAAATTGCTTTAAACTCTGTCAGTATGTAGTGTAAATGAGCCTTAAGTTTTTAAATAAAACAAAAAACAAATCACTAAATGTTACTTACAAATGTTTACAAACTTTATTTGACCAAAAATAAACTACACACACGACCTTCAGTCAAATGTACCAATCTACCGGTTGAGGATGCAATTGCAATGATTGCTCTCCTAGTTGGGCCACCATACCAATTGAAATTAATCTAGCATATGAAAAGTTGTGGTGAGTACACCAAAATGCCAGGAGAAAGCAAATTGATGCTGAAATAATATGCTATATCATGTATTATTTTTATTTTTTTAATTTTTATGTTGTTTTATATGCATTTTTTTATTTGTTATATTTTTTCAGATTATTTTAGTTAGTTAAAGTTAAAAAAAAAATTGTATTCTAATTATTTGTATATTTCTTGTATATATTTATATTTTTTTATTTTTTTTATATTTTTTTTACATATAATTTTTATATTTTTTAATAATTTTTTATATATATTTTTTTATTTTTTTTATATTTTTCATATTTTTTAAATTTTTTATTTTTTCATATTCTTTTTCATTTTTTTATGTTTTTTAGATATTTTTATATTTTTTAATATTTTTTTATGTTTTTTACATATTTTTATATTTTTTTATATACATATTTTAAATTTTTTTATACTTTTTATATTTTGATATATTGATATTTATGAAATTTTTCATATTTTTTAAAATTTATATATATTTTTAAAATTTTTTTTATTTTTTTAAAATTTATATATATTTTTTGTATTTTTTGTATTTTTTATATTTGTAATATTTTTTATATTTGTAATATTTTCTATATTTTTTAATACAATTTTTCTACTTATATTTCTTGTATATATTTAAATTTTTTTTTATATTTTTTATATTTTTATATTTTTTATATATATTTTTTTATTTTTTTTATATTTTTCATATGTTTTAAATTTTTTATTTTTTTTATATTTTTATGTTTTTTAGATATTTTTATATTTTTTAATATTTTTTTATGTTTTTTACATATTTTTATATTTTTTTATATACATATTTTAAATTTTTTTATACTTTTTATATTTTGATATATTGATATTTATGACATTTTTCATATTTTTTAAAATTTATATATATTTTTTTTATTTTTTTACAATTTATATATATTTTTTTTATTTTTTTACAATTTATATATATTTTTTATATTTTTTGTATTTTTAATATTTTCTATATTTTTTAATACAATTTTTATACTTGCAATTTGTATTGTTTTTATATTTTTAAATTGCGTTTTTTAAGATCCTATGTTTTTTAAATAAGTTTAATCTTTATATTTTGTATATAATTTATATACTTAATATGTTTGTTATACATTTTATATTTCACTCATTTAATTTTCAATATATTTCTCCATTTAAATATGTTTTCTTACTTATTGATTTTGTTATTCTGCTTTGTTAATTTTTCATATTACACTTTTTTGTCTTCTATTTTTCTATTTTTAAATTTATTGTTTTTTATTTTTTTTTTTAATTTATATTTTATTTATTTATATATTTATACTTATATTTTAATATTATTACATTTATATGTTTTATTTTTTGCTTTTTTTTATCTTTTATATCTTTTATAATTTTTATATCTTCTATATCTTTTTGTTCTTTCACATTCCATTTTTATCTTTAGTTTTTTATACTTTAATATTTTGTAATTGTTGTTGTTTTTATCTTTTATTAATATCTTTTATATATTTGTTCTTTCAGTTCTTTCTTTTTATCTTTTATGTTTTAATATTTTTTTAAATTAATATAAAATATAAATTATTAAAAATTATATTAAATTTCTTTTGTGTTTTTATGCTATTCATATTTTTGTTGTTTTATATTATTAACAAAATTTTATATTATATTATTTTATATTATTTTTTATACTTTTGTATATTTTTATATTTTTTATATTTTTTTATATTTTTTATATTTTTTATATTTTTTTATATTTTTTATATTTTTTATATTTTTTATATTTTGTATATATTTTTTATATCTTTTTTAAATAATTATATATTTTCTATTTTACTCACCGTAGTCGCCTCGTGCTGATTCCAAAATATTGTTTTCAAATTCAATATTCGCCAACTCAGTGTGAACTTCGGCCAAATTGGAACGACCTCTTTCTCCCTGTCGTGTAAAGATTTTGGCGGCCAATTCAAGTATTTCCCAAGCCAATTGTAAATTCGAAGCCTATTTATCAAAACAATATAAAATTTCTTATAAAATATTCGTTACTCCGGTACTAAGCTTTCGTCACTTACCGCTTCATTTTCTTCTTCATCCTCGACAGCATCTTCTACGCCTTCACCATTTGATGTTGATGGTTTCTCATCATCATGAATCACCCCATTGCCATTGGTGGTAGTACCATTGGTTTTCTCACCATTTGTGACTTTACTTTCATCTGGCTCAGCCTTATTATCATCTGTACTACTGACTTGTGATTCCTCGACGGCCTTTTCCTCCGTTTCCATGGGCGTATCATCTTCCTTTTTTTCTTCCCCCTCTACCACAGCCGTAGAATCGGCACCATCCTCTTTGATTGAGTCCAATTTTGCTTTACCATTTGTTTCAACTTTCTTCTCGGCATCACCATTTGTGGGCGCAGCTTCTGCTTCATCTTCCCCCTCCTCCACGCCACCTTCTTCGTCGTCGTCATCATCGTCATCCTCTTCATCGGGCACATCGATTACTTTGTTTTCATCCAAAGCCAAAGCAATCAATGACTTGGCGTACAGCAAATACGGCATGCCCAATTCATCGGACAATTCACCATGTAGCTCCTCGTAGAGAGCACATACTTGACTTAACTCATCGGCAGCTTCAGCATAAGACTTGACTAAAAAGTTGCGGGAGCCATGACTGTACAGTTCCTTGGCTTTAAGTATTTTCTCAGAGCGATCTTGTTCAACGACAGCTTCAGATGAGAGACTCTCCGATGTGACTGTGTCGTCGGTAGCGGGAGTTGTGCTGGGTTCTGCTGTTGTGGTGGTGGTGGTGGTGTTAGTTGTGGTTTCTTCAGCATTATTTGCTGGGGCGACAGCAGTCTGTTCAGCGGCTGGCATTTTGGATATTTATCAATAATAGTCCTCTACTGATACTAATGAAACGGTTTTTTAAATACTGAAAACAAAAACAAACAAAAAATCTTTAGTGAGTATAATGCTGAGAAAGTAAAAGTGTGTCAAAAGATATTCGAATTTCAGAAGTAAAGGGTTATTTATTTGAAGATTAATCAGTTTAATAGAAATTAAAGCGAGACTAACTGTCAATTCATCGTAGAAAAAACTTGAATATTTATAAAGTAAATTAAGAAGTTAGAAACTTAAAAACACACATCAAACTCAAGCGATAGTTTTAAAGTTATGTTATACACTTAAACACTTTTTCAATCGACCAGAATATCAAAACTAAATAACAAATTGAAAAACCTATTTTTTCGATTTTTTTAACGGAAATTCTTTTACCTACACCAACCAACATTTTACCACATGCATGTCCACCAGCAAATTTAATGAGCGAGAGAATAAAACATTAAGAAAACATTATCCTCCTCCAACTTAAAATTGTATTTCCCTTAGAACTAGCGACTAAAATGTAGTAAGAAAGTCAAATATCACGTAGGTTGTACCGCAAGTAATCATTTAAATTCATTTAGATATCCAAAACTAAAAGTAAAACATAAAACTTATTATTTAATTAAAACGCAATTGAAACACTAAAAGAATGCTTAAAAACTTTAGCAAATACATCTTTTTAATTGTAGACTGCGTTAACATAAATGTGAAATTATAAGAAATTTAGTTTGCCCTTTTGCTTTCTTACAAATAGTCATAGTGTTCTGTTTTTTTGTCTCCCCAAATCATCATGTAATTTTGTGCTGCTGTTAAATCTGTTGCAAGTTTTCTTAATCACATTTTGCTTTATAAAATTGAAACTTTATTATTAAAACATATACAATAGTACAATTTCTTTTGAATTATATATTAAACATGTTAAACAAGAGCAATTTCCGTTTCCTTTTTGTGAATATAATAGAGTATGTATGACTCTGCATACACACACACTTATGAGGGGGGTGGATGGGAAATGCAAGCAAACCTAGTGTGGCAGTGTGTCTTTATCAGATGGAATAACTAACATCACCACAAACAAAACCGACAAAAGTGGACACTTGAAATGCCTCATGTGTAAAATATTTATACACAATCTAAGTGTTGGTTTGGACTTTGTTTAACTTTGTGACCACCTACAATATGTTATGTTAATTGTTTGATATTTTTGTAATCACATTGACAAATTCATTGTATTGTTATCAATTTCTACTATGCCGCATTCTTAGCTATTATGTTTGCAAATAAATATAGAAAATGAATAGATAATTATGGAAAAAATTTTAGCAATTCAAGCGCACATTGGTTAAAAATGTCTGTACGATGTGAAGAGTTTATTAAAAATGCCGTTACCTTTACTTAGTTGATCACATAGATTTTCTTCTTCAATATTTGATTTTCTTAAGTGTCCTTGCACAAAAAAAAATCGTATTTTGTAATTGTCCCTGATATTTGTCTAAATTAACTCCTACTTTGCCGTAACTTAATGTAATTTATCAGAAAATTATCTCTTCACCTTACAAATGTTACTGTCATTCATAATGTCAAACATAATAATATTCGCAAATGTGCTGCCTCTTTGGTGAATACAACCGTGTACATAGCATATTATTTTGCAAGCAATTACACTCCGCTGACGGCTATCATAAAGATATTCCCATTACGCAATTTGAATGTCACCTAATGTCACATTAACCATAACACTTTGTGTTACGACATTAAAACAAAACCGAAAGAGCAAGTGTTCATCACACCTCTCGACGTCGACGGTGCAACACCAATAAAAAGTGCCCAAATGAAGCGTCCATCAACGTCACTTAAAAGCCAAATTCCCTAATCATCTAATCTGGATACCATGAAGAAACGTATGGTCTACGTTGTACCATCAGCCATAATGTAATGTAATTGTTTTGCATTACCATAACCCACTGGAATATGACCCAGATATACATAGTAGAGGAGAAGGAGGCAAAGACCACCAACAGAAGTGCCATTTTTATTATCACACAGTGTCCCACAAAACGGTTCTATTTGCGCTCGCTCTTTTCGCATCTTTCTGGTGGTGGTGGTGATGGTGATAATAGAACAAATAATTACACAGATAATTGCACATTTGTAATGGTTGAACAAAAACTAGAAGAAACGCTAACAATGTACAAATTTTTGAAATGAATGAGAGTGTCTGTAGTCATAAGTCATAAGTCATTTCATTAAAATTTTAAGGGATAGCATTAGAATTGTAGGGATTTATGATTTTATTTAAAAATATTAAAAGTATTAAAAATATTAAAAAAATCTCTTGATTAAAAACCTATTGGCAATAATAAATAATTGCCAATAGAACTGATCTCAAACCGAACTATGACAATATCATAATTCTTTACAGATCAACAATAAATAAAATCAAGAACGATGAATATTAAAAATATTAAAAATATTAAAAACATTAAAAATATTAAAAATATTAAAAATATTCGGCCTTATTCCCGTAGTCGTCGTCGACGCAAAACGACGTCGTCTTGTGACGACGCTGTAAAATCGGTATTATCGTAGTCGTTTTCGATAACTATCGGTTACTATTGACACAAATTTGGTATTCTGTAAGAAAATGTGACGACGACGTTGAATCGAAACGACTCTGAATCTGTCGTCACAGTTGTTAGTAACGACTTGAAACAATTTGAAGGAATAGTTTTAGTTTTTGTAAATTTAAAAAAAGGGTTTGTTTAATGACGTCAAGAATAACAATGTCGAGTAACAAATAGGAGCTTGGAAACAAAATCCCTCATAGGTACAAGGATTTTATCTAATTTTAAGGGGTTATGTGAGAAAATTGGTGAAAAACAACATAATTCCTTTGGAGCGCCTTTAAGAATCCTTTGCGGTTGTAGTTACGAATCTGGTCTTCTTTATTTGTAGCAAAAATTTTGATATGGTTTCCATCGACATATCCAATTACTCCAGTAAATCCTGTTTTGATAAAAAAATTTAGTTTATGCTTCCGATTTGTCATCTTCAATTACTTCCAATTGTATCCAAGGTGGACAAATCACCTCTCTAATGCATTCAGGGTTTCGACAGGAATCTTGCAACTATTGGCTGCACTTACACTTAGGTTGTAAGGCCCCTGTCCAAAGGACCTCAATGTTTCTGAAAACTTAATTATGACTGAAACATATGTCCTGAGTTCACTTTTCATGATAGGAACTATTTCTATAGGGACTATTACGTAATTAAATGCAGCCTTATTAAGACTTAAGTAGTTCTCGAATCTAAAAAAATTTGGAAGGCCGGCCAACAGATAACCTCAAATTACGATTTTAACACCGATGAACATACTCATTATTTGGCAAGTTTAAGATCACTGGATCATAGTCGAAGTATTATCCTTTCCAGTATAAGATATTTCTTGCTTTCCTCATCGCTTGAATTTGATTCGGGCACAAAAATATTTTTTTACGACACAATAAAAATCAAAATAAATCAGCTGATGTAAAAAAGTTACATCAGCTGTTGTCATTTCTTTTATGTTATCGATTACCAGTCGACGTCGTCTCATTGTAGTTACAGAATACCGAAATAGCATTGATGTGACGACGATGTTGAATCGAAGTGACATTGACATAAAAACGACGACGATGTCGACGACGACTACGGGAATAGGGGTGATTATAAATATTAAAAATATTAAAAATATTAAAAATATTCAAAATATCAAAAATATTAAAAATTATATTGTCATAGTTCGGTTTGAGATCAGTTCTATTGGCAATTATTTATTATTGCCAATAGGTTTTTAGTGTATCATCGTTCTTGAGTTTGTTTTTTGTTGATCTGTATTGAATTATGATATTGTCATAGTTCGGTTTGAGATCAGTTCTATTGGCAATTATTTATTATTTCCAATAGGTTTTTAGTCAAGAGTGTGAAATGTATTATGTTGACAGCAGGTTAGGCGTATGACGTCATTTCGACATTAACCACAATGTCTCGTCAGCGCCCTTTGCTGTGTCTTCTCCTCAATCATCACAAACCTTAAGAGAAGAAAGCATCTCAAAGTTAATGAGAACTTTTCCCACCGGTGCGAAGAAAGCATCCTCGAAGCGCACAACATGCCAACATAATACACATAAGCACTTGCCTATGCATGTGTTCATCGGACACAATTGCACAGGAGTTATTAAAAACCTAAAAAAATTAATTTATAAAAAATATTTGAAATAATAATAAAAATATTAAAAATATCAAAAATATTAATATTACAAAAGCTAAAAATATTAAAAATATTAAAAGCATTTAAAAGTATAAAAAGTATTAAAAATAACAAAATTAAAAATATTGACAATATTAAAAATAAAAAAATATTAAAAACATTAATAAATATTAAATATATTAAAAATAATAATAAAAATATTATTATTATTATATTATTCATTATTAATATTGAAAATAATAAAAATATTTAAAATATGCAAAATATTAAAAATATTATTTCAGTTTACATTTTAAATATATATAACATAACAACTTTGCTTTTCAAAAATATCCTATTTCTCCTGTAACCCCCTCTCTTTCATTACATATTTAACCAAAATAGAAATGCCTTGTGTTGTATTATAAACATGCATCAATATAAAACCTTTTATAACATTCTCCTCTTTTGCCTGATGTTCTTTTGCTAATGTGATTTATTATACCCCAATGTAGACTCATGGCCTGTAGCTACATACTTTATAAATTTGCCATTAATCATAAAAACATAAATAGCCTAGTACTTTTCTACTATCACCTTTTAATGAATTGTTTTCCTTTTTCTCCTAAATGTTAACTATCACTTTTTGATGAATTTATTTCTCAAACAAACATAAATGTATAATAAAGAAATCTTAAAACAAACAAAAGCTTTAATCCTACTTAAATCATATTTCACATTTTACAGGAATGCAAAATTTGTCAATTTCTTGCTCACTGGTATGTCTGATCATACTAGGAAGTGCGGCTCTGGTGGGAGCCTTTGGTGTATGTCAGCGACAAATAAGTGCAATTTTGATAACAGGTGTCATGTATTTACTAGCAGGTAAGGAGTGGAGTCTTTAACTTTATTATTTTTTCGTCCCATGCAAATAATTTTATTATACTTTTTTCAGCTTTGTTTGCTTTGTTTACGTTAATGATAATTCACTTTAAGCGCCAACAAGGTCGTCCAATGCTGGACAGCGATTATGATGGCACTGTCGATGGTATTGTAGCAAGACCGGGTGGTCCGGCAATTATGGCAAAACCCTTGCTGGGAGCACGAATTTTTTTAACATCATGGAGTTTGGATTTAGGCTGGGGTGGTGTGGTCTTGTGTGCCATTACCTCGGTCCTGTGGATTTTACTATCGAAAATTATGCGCTATAATCCATTTTCAACGTTAATGATATAAACATAAAGAAAAATCATTTAGCCAGTCGCTAACCAGCCACTACGACATGTGAGTCGTTTTAATGGAATCCACTACAAAAGAACACAAAATGGAGAAAACAGTTTGCAAATACAAACTTCTAACAAAGAAAGACTTATAATCGCATAGTTGTGTAAATTTTCCACTCTGATGGTGAGTGGGTGGTAAAACAAGTCTAACGCATCTTTTGAAACGCAAACATTTAAGAAATACTACAATGTTTCATATGCATACAGTTTGAGTACCTTGAGCATTATAATAACAAACAATATACAACAACACAACAACCAACATATAAAAAAATGGGAATTAAATTAAGCATTTTCATTAAGAACAAAAAATACAACAAATCCAAGAAAATATTCATTGTGTAGAGAGGTGTTAATAATTTCTAAAACCACAAAAAGAAAACTACAAGCCACAAAAAAAAATTAGATAAACTGAAAAAAAGAAAACGTTGAGATATAAAACAAATTATCGACAAGTATAGATGTATTAGATATCTATCTATCACTACTTCAGCAACATATATATATTTTGTACAAATGCCATAATTTTGTGAAAACAATAACAAGTGTTAATAATAACCATAAGAATTAAGAAAAATAAGAAAGAACAAAAAAATGCATCAATTATATGACTTATATACTAATCTTAAAAATAACCTAATTAAAAAGGAACCAATTTGCTTATTACTTTTTGAGACACGTTCGTACGTTTTTTTCCTACATTTTATAAAAGATAAATACTACAACACACACACACACACATACATTTCTAATGTTTTTCTATTGTTATAAAACAAAAGATGAGTTCAGATTGAAATTAATCTTTCGAGGTGTGCATCCTTATTTAATATTGTATTCAAAAATGTATTGAATCAAGTACGTACGTATTGTACGTAATAATGCGTAAATTTGTTATTTGTTGTTAACTGCATTAACTTCCAAATTGAATTTCATGCTATTACAAAGTCTATTAAGTTATGATTTGGGTAATTGATCGAATCATCGACAGTCCAACAGTGCAAAGGACCGAATGAGAGAGAGAGTCAATATCCATTCATGAAAAATCCTTCAGTGGTACAACCTGTGGACTTTCAAAGTGATGCCTTGTAATTGCCAAGAATTCAACAAAGCATAAATTAAATTGTGCAGACATTAATCCGCTCAGTTGCGTAGATGTAAGCCCGAACATATATAAATTTTACCAATAGACAAATAAATATAATTCATGGATGACCAGGTAGTCGAACGTTAACAATGTATTATTTTCCGGTCAAATCAGGCCCAGAATAAAGAATCAATGTCTAGTCATAAAGAATGATTCAGTGGTACAAAGAAGCCTGTATTTCCTCAACATCAATTATATAATATTTTTAATGTTTTTTAACATTTTAAATATCACTGTATTCTTCGTAATACTTTTAATATTTTTAAAATAAATAATTATAAAATAATATTATAAAATAATTAAATATTTTTAATATTAAATAAATTTATTATTTTTATATTTTAGCATTTTTAATAATTTTAGTATCTTGAATATATCTAATTTTTTTTTAATATTTTTGATATTGCTGTGTTTATGTTTAGTTAACCTTTACTCTTATTTTGTTTAGTTTGATATCGTTCGGCTTGAGGTCAATGATATCAATTTGAGAAAAACATTGATTTTATTGCATTTTTCCAATATTACGATTGACATCGTCAATCATCATCAGGGAATTTCTACATAAAAATCATATTTTTATTTTTTGATATTTTTAATATTTATATAATTATATTTATAAAATGTTCAGTGTATTATAAATATTTTTATTTTAAAGTAATATTAATATTTGTATTATTATTAATAATTTTAACATTTGTAATATGTTTTATATTTTTAATATTTTTTAGTGTTTTTTGTATTTTTTAATATTTATATTTTAAATTAATTTACGTTAAGTGTATCGAAATGATACAACAAATTCGGCTCAAGATCAAAAAAATGTTTTTTATTTATTGTTTGATATTTTTGGTCAAATTCAGTGTCTCACGCACTAGGATGACGCGTTTCGAACTCCATGACGAGTTCATCTTCAGACCCCTTTGTGACGAACTGATGCACAATGGTACATCATCAGCTGTATATATTATGCCAAACATATGCATGTGAAGTAGATATCAGCCGAAAATGTTATATTTTAAATATTAAATAAATTTATTATTTTTAATAATTTTAGTACCTTAAATATACTAAATATTTTTATTATTTTTTTTTTTTAATATTTTCGATATTTTTAATTGTTTGTAATATTTATAATTATCTTTAATATATTTAAGATTTTTATTTTTTTTATATTTTTGATATTTTTAAGTTTTAGTATTTTTAATATCTTCAATATAAATGAATTTGTTTTCAACGTTAGGTTCAAGATCTACTCTATTATTGCTAATAGAATTAGTTTTACAAGAGTTATGCGAAATGGAAATATGTTTAATATTTTTAATATATATATTAAAATTTTATTTTTAAATTTTATTAAAATTTTTAATTTTTTTAATATTTACATTTTTTTTTACTTTTGATATCAAAAATGTTTAATATTTTAAAATTTTTTGAATATTTTTTTTTGAATATTTTTATATATATGAAATAATTTTTTTATATATATTATATTTACAACAATTGTCTCTGTACTATAAATTTTATAATAATAAATTATTGCTAACAGAGTTTATATAGAAGTGAAGTTCGATATTTAATAATCAATGATTTAAACTATGATTGTATTTAAAATACTAAGAAAATTAAATGATATGACATAAATTAAACATTTATTTAAATTTTGTAAACATTGTAATCGAGCTAGACTAATTTCAATTTGAATTTTAACAATGAAAAACAAAACACTCGATCTATCTACCATATATATATTACTGGAAACGAAATTGCCTTGTATAATTTTATTAAACACATTAAATTTGAAAAACAAAAACAATTAAAACAAATTTAGAAATATTTTCCTAGTCCCCATCCTTACGAACAAAAACAAAATGAAATTATTTCAACAATTATTTACACACCTACTTTGCCTAATTATAAGATTAACATTTTTAAAACGTTATGCAAATGTGCATTCCTTTCGCTTAAAGCCCTTTAAAAAAAATGTTTTATATCTTAATGTTTATGTTAAGATGCTTATATACACGACAATAGAAAGCGCAAACAAACAGCCTATTGGCCTTGATATCCCTAAAACAACAAACAAAAAATTTATCTCTCTCCGTAGACAGGTAACCGCATGCTATATACTAAAAAGTTTAACCTATAGTAAATAAATTTCTAATCTAAATCAAATACGAATAAGTTAAAACACAGGCTTTAGCTATCTCTTGACCTCTATAAAACTATAGTTAATGACATACAAAATAAGGCTATTCAATAGTCTATAACAAATACATAATAGATATCGTCGTATAAAGAGAGCAACAGATATAATTTTGTTATACCATGTCATATTCCAATTCTTGCCACTATCATTATTGTCATATGTCTATATAATAAATTAACCATTTGTATAGTTTTTGTTTTCAAAACTACATTCAAATTATATTATTAACTCGTATAAATATATTTCAACTTATCGTTACACACTCTCGCCCAGCTCACTCTTAAATCCGAGGAAGATAATATACTCCTATTACTATTTTGTTGACATGTACAAAGGATACACACAACAATTTATAAATTCTGAGAAATAAAAAAAAATGCAATGCTTTTATTGCTTTTAAATCGACATTACTCATTATTTATACTTAAAACAACAACAACAACAATATTATTGAGGAAACTGAACATTATTTAAAATAAAAAGAAAACAACCAAATGTATTTTTATGTAAACGCTTTGCCTTAAGAGAAAATAAATAAACCAAAAAAAATTATATAAATATTACATAATTTTTATTTAATAATATACAAGTTACTGCAAAAGTAAAAACAGAGGCCAAATTCTCTCAATGTAGAATCTTATTTTCGGATTCTGAATTGCTTCTATGCTTTAAAACACTATAAAAGATATAAAGCGGTATGCAAAAGGTAAGTTAAGGTAAAGGTAAGTAGCAGAAGTTATTAAATGACTTTTAAAATGTGCCACTTTTAAAAATCTGAAAAGCTTTTGCTTTACCTGGATCAGAATTGACGATGGGGCTCATTGACCCTTGGCCATTTAGCTTCTATTTGGACCTCATATGTGCGGATAATTAGATTTAAGGTACTATCACCACGATTGCTGCAACCATTATCTCTGGACCAGAAATTCTGGATCATATATTTGTGTCTATTGAGATAAAGGAACTTTTCAAAAGAAAAGATTTCCTGAAATTAAAACACTTAATCGCTAATATGAAAATTGTTTCCAACATTTTGGATATTCCTTATAATCGATATCTAACGTATTTGTTTTGTTTTTTCTTTTTTTGGCTCTAGTGGGTAACGTAATCGTTTGAAGAATTGCTGTGAACCGGAATTCATCACCAAAATATAAATATTGATTGCAGGCTTTCAATTTAAACGAAGAAGAAATGTGAAGACAGCTAAAGGGTTTCCAAAAATATGTTTAAAAAAGTATCACTTCACTACGCACTCGGGTACAAGTGAATATATTACATTACTCAAAAATTTCACAAAAATTCCAAATACATTTAATACACGCATTTTTTCATTTCTCTTTACTTCGATAAGACTCCAAAATTTGGAGCCCTTTACCTTAACATACACGTTTAAATTACGTCGGGAGAGAATGACACACACATGAATACACATGTATTTATATTAACAACAAAAAGGTGTCTTTGACCGGCGGAATCAATCAAAAGAAATTGTAACGTTAACCTTTACGTATTAGCACATTTAACTAACATACATACAGTTAATGCATTTGAGTCAAGATCAAAACATGTTTTCTGTATATGCAATTGTATTTTATTTTGTCGTTTTGTTTTTCTTGTAATTTCAAAGACGTGCAGCAAGAAGGGTTCAGTGACATTTGGTTCAAAAAAACAAAATAGCAATAAATAAAATGACTGCTTTGCCTCGTGCTATTTTTAAAAGCTTTAACGATTTAACAAAGCATTACAAAAATACATTATTTTGTAACAAAATCATTTGTGATCATAGGAAATTATTAATATTTAGATCAAAAGTGCAGAAAATAATGGTTAAACCTATGTCATCATAGCACAATCGATCAAAGTTAAATTTTTACCGACATTTCCGATCACCTTAATTTTAGATGCTAAAACAAAATTATAAAATGAAAAATATGCCACGGAAAAACTCAAATCATAATGACAATTTCCTTTTTAAAACCTGACAATTTGACTGTTTAAATTAGTAGAGAACATTATTTTCTTTTCAAACGTTGATATCTCAATTTGTTTTGTTTTTTTTTTTTAAATCATAATCATGAGCAAAACAACGTGTTTGTGCGAAAATATATTCGGATGGGAGTGGACTCCAACAACTTCCGCAGAGAAGTGAAATGCTCATATGTATATGGAAAAGTGAATGGGAATAGCGGTATGTCCTTTATAGTCATGGTGGAAAACTGTAGCCGATGCACTCTTTTGCCTATAATAAAAAGATACATTCTTTCTTATTGAAAGTTAAGTAAGATTATTCAAAGAATAATCCTTTCCAATCCAAGTGTAATGGAAGATAGATCTTTCCAAAAGAAGAGATACATCCACTTTAAAGTGAATTAATCAAAAAAGTTCAAAGACTGGCAAACATACAAGCTCAATAAGCGATTAGCCACCCTATGCAATAGATTAATTTCTCCTTTCCAACTTATTTTTTAATATACACAGAGCAACAGTGATAAAAAATACAAGATCTTGACAGTAGAGATCCAATTCTACTACTTACTTAATTTCCTTTTACACCCCATGAATGAGGTATGGGATAGCATCTCGCGTTGTTGTTTAGACTCACAACTAGTGGTACCTACCTGTTTATGGACGAATGCGTCACTGTTTGAGAAGTTTTTATTAGATATGCCGATTGACTCGACACTATACTGCGAAGTTTCTGTCGACAACATCGAGGGGGCCGGCAATGAAAAAAAAATGTAAATGACTGAAGGCGGTAAACAAACCCGGTATCTCCCGCATGATAGTCGCATGTTCCAACCATCATGCCACGGCCGGTCTCTACTCGATTCTACTATCGAAGGATAATAAAACCTATTTTTCACTTTCTGTATAGATATCTTAATAAAATATGGTCTAAAAATTTCTTCAAACTTAAAAAAAGTAAAAAAAAACTTAAAAAGTTTTAAATTTCAAGGCAAAAACAGATAAATAGGTACTGTTGAAAGGTTTAAGATTATTCTTTCCAAAACTGTAAATATATCAGAAACTGGTTCAGAACTGACTGACTTATCAGCTCATAAATCAGAAAACCGTGTTTGAACCGTAAGTCAAGATTAATGTTGTACGACAAGCCTACAACATGCACTATGTCACTCTCCAAGTTTAGTGCAGTTGCAACAAAGGTATGAGTGTTTCCAAAGTAACTGTCGTTACCGATTTTCAGAGACTTTTTAAATTGAATTCTAACCTAAGCAAATATGCCACGAGGATTGCTTTATATTGGAATTACGAAATTTCTAGCATCGGTAGCAACCGAAAGAATTCATAAAAAAATTAATTTCAATAATTTTTTAATTTTTATAACAGTAACAGTCGTTACATTGTAAATTAACAAATGTTTTTGTTTATGGTTTTCTTAGGTTTTGCCTACTACGAGGGCTGCTATATATATGTCTGGCCTAATAATGAAAATGCGAATATTTATCATCAAAAATTGTTTTATTGTTTTTCAAAGTATTCTCCAGCCTGATTTATACACTGTTGCATGCGCTCAAACCAATTGTCAAAGCACTTTTTCCACTCCGATTGAGACACCTCCAAAACATGGTTTTTGAACGCTTCAACAGCATCTTCTGGGCACGAAAATCGTTGACCACGCATTTTTTTCTTGATGTGCGGGAATAAAAAGAAGTCATTGGGTGCCAAGTCAGGGCTGTACGGCGGATGACCCATCAATTCGACGTTTTGGCCGGTCAAAAAGGCGCTGGTTTGAGCCGATGTGTGAGAGCTCGCGTTGTCATAGTGAAGAATGATTCGTCTCCTCTTGTTTGTTTTTCGAATTTCTCCGAAGACTTCAGGCAAACAAATTGTGGTGTACCACTCAGAATTGACCGTCCTTCGTTGCTCAAGCGGAACAGTCGCCACATGACCAGTTTTGCCGAAGAAACAGGCGACCATTTGCTTCGAAGTGCTTCTTCCACGAACAACTTTCGTTGAATTTGGCTCGTCTTCGAAGACCCACACGGTCGATTGTTGTTTTGTTTCGGGCTTATACGCATAGATCCAAGATTCGTCACCTGTGACGATCTTATGAACATCTTTTGAAGCACCGCGATCGTATTTTTTCAACATTTCTTTGCACCAATCGACACGAGCCTTTTTTTGAGCGATTGTCAAATTGTGCGGGATCCAACGACAACAAACCTTTTTTACGGTCAGGTGTTTATGTAATATCGAATGTATGCTGGTGGGAGAAATGCCCAAGGATGCCTCTATCTCCCGGTATGTCACATGACGATCTTGCATTATTAGTTCACGCACGGCATCAATGTTCTCTGGCACAACGGACGTTTTTGGACGACCTTCACGGAATTCGTCGTTGAGCGAACTGCGACCACGATTAAATTCGTTATACCAGTTTTTCACGGTGCTATATGATGGTGCTTGATCACCATACAAAGACTTAAGTTCATCGATGCACTCTTGTCTGGATAATCCACGTCGAAAGTTGTGAAAAATGATCGCACGAAAATGCTCACGTGTCAATTCCATTTTTTTAACGGAATTGAATTGTTCAAAGCTCTGTAAGTTTAACAATTCACGATTAAATGACAACACGTTCTGAGTGATGTTATGCTAAAAAATGTCAACCTTTCCAATGGAAATATCAGATTGCACCTGGCAACACTTATTGTTGCCTAGGCCAGAAATATATATAGCAGCCCTCGTATTACAAGGTAATCGATCTTACGAAATTACCATATATCACAATGAAAGTCGACTTTCAGCCGACTTTTAGCAAAGCGAAATCGCATTGCAAGCTTCAGTTCAGGTGCTAATGCGGAAATAATGTTTCATATGAAAGAACTGTCCATTAAAAAATAAATATGAGAAAGTTTTTGGTCCAAACTCCATGACACCTCCTGTACATGGCAAAATTCGCCTTGAATTTAAGTACTTATATGTTGGTTAAGTGGGTCCAACTGTAACATTTTTAGTTCTCCTCCATTTTGTTGACTGCTGTTCAACATAATCACCCGTATTATGTAACTATCATGAGACGACGTCGACTTGTAATCAATAACATAAAAGAAATGAAAAAAGCTGATGTAACATTTGTACATCACTAGGTTTTTTTTATTGCTATTAATTGTGTTTCAAGAAAAAAATATTTTTGTGTCCGAATTAGAATCAAGCGATGAGGAAAGCAAGAATAATCTTAAAATGGAAAGGAAAATACTCCGACAAAGTCCGACATCTTAAACTTGTCAGATAAGAAGTACGTACATAAGTGTTAAAATCCTTATATGTGGTTAACTGTTGGCCGGCCTCCCAACTTTTTTATTTTTTAGATTCGAGATCTACTATTTACTACTATTAAGTATTTATAAAGCGGAATTGAATTACACGCTGAAAGAAATAGTTCCTATAATGAAAAGTAAACTCAAGACATCTGTTTCAGTCAGTTGTCAGCAACATTAAGGTCCCTAGGACAGGGGTTTTCCACCTAATTGTAAGTGCAGCCAGTAATTGTGATTCCGGCCGAAACACTGAATGCATAAAAGAGGTCATTTGTCCACAATGGATACAATTGACAAATGACTTCAGATCAAAAATCGGAAGCTAAACTAGATTTTTTAAACGAAACAAGATTTCCTGGAGTTATTGAATATGTCAATGGAACCCATATCAAAATTATCGCTCCAAATAAAGAAGACCGGAATCATTACTACAACCGCAAGGTATTCTTTAGTATCTCTTAAAGGCGGTCCAAAAGAATTAAGTTTTTTCTTGCAATTTTCTCACAATGCCCCTTAATATAAGATGGATCTGTTTCTCTCCGAAATCCTTGTACCAATGAGGGATTTTGTTTCCAAGCCAGCCCCTATTTGGTGCTCGATATTTTAATTCTTGGTGTCATTAAACAAAACCTTTATAAAATTTACAAAGCTAAAATTATTCCTTCAAATTGTTTCAAGTCGTTACCAACAGCTGTGACGACGGATTCAGATTCGTTTCGAATCAACCTCGTCGTCACATTTCCTTACCAAATTGGTGTCAATAGTCATCGATAGTTATCGAAAACGAATACAAGAATACTAATTTTATAGCATTGCTACAAGACGACTTCGTTTTGCGTCGACGACAACAACGGGAATATGGGCGAATATCAGTACCAGAGATTCGTTGATTCGTCTTGAAAATACCATTCAAATTTAGTAGCTACTCAAATCTAGTGGCCTACGAGCCCTGGGCACAAATCTGACCTTTGTTTTTACGCGTTTAAGGTGTATTTAGGGATGTGGCAATTTTATTCCCCTTTTATGGTTTCCGCACTTTTGTCAAAACCGGTGGTTGGTGGGTGAATGTCTCAACAGCTGCAGTTTCTTATTTTTGTGTAATCAAAATAAAAATTCTATCACAATGTAAATAGTTCCTGCTATGGTAACCCTATTTCTGCAGTGACATTAACTGTCTGCATCTGCAAAGAAAAAGGCGCAAAAACTATTGACTCACACTGTAAACTTTGCAGAAGCCGAAACTTTTGTTTTCTATAGACGATACAAAACAACGTCGCTGTAGCGTGTGGAGGCAGAGGTGCTGTTACTTTTGTTATTCCCAAGCCAAATGAAAAGCAATGACGAGAATCGAACAAAAAGAAATACAAATTGTAATATGTGTATGTTTGTATATTTGCACGTATGTACATACGAACAACACAAACGTTTCTTAATGAACTTTTTAAACAGAAATTATGAAACAGCACTCGTTTCTGAATAAAAAAAAGAGAGCTAACTCGTTGAAACTCGTACAAAAGCCCATCCACAAAAAGTTCATTCAACTTGTAAAAAATAAAACAGAGGAGATTCATCGGTCGGTAGTCATACAGAATGCAAATAAACTGCCACCGCTGGCTGACTTGTCAAGCGGGTGCCTTCACCTCTTGGGCAAATAAATTTCCATGATACTGCCATCAATTGTATTTCCAGAAGTTTAGCCGACACATTTAATTAATCAAGTCATAATAGGACGACTTACCTTAAATAACTCTAGTTGAGATTACTTGACGTTTATACTTCTGATCTTTCTTATTTTTTTAAACAGAAATTCACTTTTTTTTCTTCAACAACTGTATTCACAAAATGTTTGCAACGGAATGCGTTTTTTTTTTGCTTTTTTCCTGTAATCTTTGCAAAACGACATCAACAACTGCAAAGAATGTGCCGCAAATTTTTTTTGCAAAAGCTAAAATTGTATGAGTTGTGTGTATGTCTCTTTTGGCCGCATGCGGTTTGGTGGGAGCAATATATTCAAAAAGAGATAGAATGCTAAATGACGAAATTCGCGCCTTGTCAAATGTTAGTAAGGCAGGGTTGTTATCCCACGATGCCAGATGTACAAATTTTGAAACACAGATTTTGCTCGCTACAGGTTGTATTCGAATGGTTTTTATTTTTTTTTTTTAAATAAATTATTGCATATAGCTCTTATCTAATAGCCTTTTTACATCGGAACGCATTTAACATATTTCCGCATTATTCCACATCTTTGATGGATGCGCCCAAAATGCTAAAATTTTTACATGTATTTTGTTGTTGGAAATATATTAGCATATTTTCGCATTCATGAAAGATGCGGAAAAATACACTGAGTTGTACTCTGAAAACCACCGGCAACCACCATTTTCGTTGTTTGTTTACATTTATCGGAAAAATGCCAAACAACATGGCGGGCAAAAAATTTAAATTTTTGCCAAAATGTTAATAAATGATTTTTCCAATTAGTTAAAAGCATTCGCGCTCCGTGGAATACTGCCTCCAAGACAATGTTAATAGGTTTGTGGCAGGAAAATATTGCAGTTTTACAAGGAAATGGAAAAATATGTGAGCTAGAGAACAGCTGACAATATGCGAAACTGCAGTGTAAAACCACTTTTTAGCATTTCACATCTTTAGCTCAAAATGTGAAATGCTTTTTTGGTGTAAAAAGGCTATTACAATGGACTTCAATGTTGCATTTTAACGAAAAACAACAAATGTTATATATATAATACACCAAAAAAGGACAAAGAAATATCAAAATGTTGTTAAAACCAATATTCCACTTCAATCGATTGCAAACAATTAATCTTTTACAATATCGGGACTTGCCATTTCACAAATTCAAATTGTGAATAAATTATATAAAACATTTTTTTGTGGACAATGAAAACACTTGTTGATGCATTTTAAGTTCTTTTTTTTGGTGAAATAAAATGTATATTTTGGTACACTAAAAGTTATTTTTTTTACGTGAATAAAATTTATGGTTTCCGTATCCACATTATTATGAAAACACTCTAAAATTCAGTTATTTCAGAGTATAACTCAATGTATTTTTCTGTATATTGCATTCAAGCTAATATTTTCTAATGCATTACATTATGATGACAAGATTGTCAGATTTGCAAAGTTTTTTCAATATTTCTATTGGTAACACCATTTCGTTAATATTTAAAACAACAAAAGTTCTGTCAAAAGCAACGGATCTGGTAATTTTTGCGGTACAACAATCTGACAACTGTGTGTATTGGAAATTTTTGTAGTCATATAAAGTTATTGTCCGACAATTATTTGGCAATGAAGTTGTCAGGTTTTCTTGCAATCGTATAAACTGACAATTTATATTTTTCTTACAATTTTTAATTTTAAGTGCATAGGCAGCAAATTTGTAGATGCAAATTTTTGCTGCATATGAACAAATATGTGAAATAACGCGAAAATATGTAAAATGCGCTATAGAGTAATCGCCTTTTTATACCAGAAAAGCATTTCGCATATTGAGTTGAATATGCTAAAAAGTTTCGCATATTATCATATGCACGTTTTTCCATTTGCCCCTATCTTTGCCTTCTATCAAATCTATTAACATTGCTTCTGAGGCAGTATTCCAAGAAGCGCGAATGCCTTCAGCTAATAGGAATAATCATTTATCAATATTTTGCCAAAAATCTTAATTTTTTGTCCGTCCATGTTGTTTGGCATTTTTTTTTTGATAAATGTAAATAAAAAACAAAGAAATTGGTGGTTGTCAAATTACACAGTGCAAGAGTAAAAAAACACCCGACCGTGACAATATAGGTTCGATAGTACAATCGTAGACACAATGGATATTCAGGTGAAACAAAAGTTCAGTAGTCATTGCTAAGCATTTTGAAACTCTGATATCTCGAGAATTGATAGAGATATTGATAATATACACATACACTATTAGAACATATAGATTTTAACTTGATTAACCTTTAAAAGTTAAAATATAAAGTTGCCCATAATAAATTACTTCGGAATCCAATTTCAAAAATTTTAATAATTTTTTTTCAAAAATACCCCAATTTCTACATCAAATATCTCGACGTCTATAAGAGATATATATTCACATGGAGACTTATTCGCTTGGATATGTTCTCCAAATTATAGTAATTTCTGATGTAACCTACTTGTCACTATTATAACTTGTAATATTTGTCACTATGAAAGATAACAACCCAAGATGTATTAATACAGGTGGCGTTAACAGCCAGCTGGTTTTAACTTTTTTTCTGATTTTGGTGCCTCTGCACTGTCAACTAACATATACTCGCCGAGTTGCGCCTTTCGGTTGTCAAAATTTTGTATGGAGATTTTGACACTAGAGAGGAACTACACAAAATAAATTGCCTGTGGTTGTTGCAATGCCAAATTTGTTGTACAGATAACTTCACCTTTATTAATACATCTTGAAACAACCGTTTAACTTTTGGACGTTTATTCAAGTCTACGCTCTTAGCTCGACTGACTCTTCATGTCCGTCGAGATGTTATAACTCTTATATTAAACTTAACTCTTATACATCTCTTATAATAACTTAAACTATGCTTAATAGAGTATGTTTATATATATATATACTTGTATATATATGACTATATGGTAAAAGTAAATACATACTATTTTAGGTCTTCACTTCAGCTATTAAGCGGCTTATTACTACTTAGTCTGTGTACAGAAGAAAAATACTCAGCGGCAATAAACTGATTTGAGAACAAATTCCAACTTTAACCTTATTGCGGCACACTCTAATGCCTAACTATCGATACGAAATTTTTCATAATATATTCGTAATTTTGGCATAAACAAACGAAAGGTAAAGCTAGATGATTAACATCGCAATTAATACATATTTTTAACGAAATTCGAATAAATGCCATATAAAGAACACCCTAATAGTTTTTGTGAACAATTAAAGGGGTGGTGTATTCCAATCATATTGGTTGTTTACAGAAGTTGGTCAGTTATACAAAAAGTACGTTTTTGTAAAGATAGCAAGTAAAAACATTGCACAATGACCCAAAACTCCTAAAAAACTGATTTGTTTAAAGTAGATAGTGTGTTTTGAGAGCTACTTAATATCCATAGACTTGTTCAGATTTCATGTGTTTGTTCAGAGAAGTTTTTCGGTGTTACATAAACTACAATTTCACTGAATAGAGTATGTAAAAAATCTGGACTACGACTTATATTCAAAATAGTGAAAAAATTAGAATTTTTTCGAAATTTTAAAAAAAAACGAGGTAGGTCTATTTTTTTTGGAAAATTTAATTATAACAATTTCTACAACTTTTCTTAAGAAGATAAAGAGCTAGATTAAAAACTGTACAAACGGTTGGCCGAAAACTGATGTCACCTTTTTTCAAGGGATGCAAGGGATTTCAAAAAGTTACAAGGGCCAAAAAAAATGTTGGTAGCCAATCCAGCCAAACTGAGCTAGGGTTATACTCAGCTCCTATATAGTCACGTTTGGGTGTTTTTTAAAAAGTTTGATTTTGTTTCATAGTGTTATCATTATTAAGAAAAATAGCTAAAATTCAGCTATTTCGGAGTACAACTCAATGCATATTTATCATTTTTCTTGAATGGAAAAATATACAGCATTTTTTTGCAACAATAAAATACAGGCATATTGCAAATATGCGGAATAACTCGACCATATTCATAAAGCGTTCTGATGTTAAAAAGCTATTAACTTACCACTTAAATGCCACATTTTTACATTGCAAGAACATTTTCAGTCATTCTGAACAACTTGGGCCAATGTTTATTAAAAAAAGTTACTTTATTATATTTGCATTTATTTCTTCATTTAAATCACCTAATTGTCCTAATTTAATTTTTTGTCTTGCCAATAAGCTCTTTGGTAACATGCACTCTTCATTCAGGTGGCAACATTTGTCTATATGGTGAGTTTGTCTATCGGCCCAGCTGATCCGTGTTATGCAAACCTTTGATGCAAACCACTGTCAGTTTTGACAATATTCTATTGAGGGTTCTCCTCGGAGCAAATTATTAAACCATATTAAACAATTCCACTTTGGTGCTTAAATAATGTCGTTGCTAAACGTTTTCTCTAGGTAAATATATATAAATCCAGAATTAAACACATTTTAGTATACTAACTGAACACTTATCGCCGGCAACAGATTAACCCTGCAATCGTCAGCGGTCCTAAGACAACCCACAGCATGGCTCCACTCCACACCGGTTTTGTGTGCAGAACCCCTAAAGAAAAAGAAGAAATTAGATCCACAAGTTGTAAAACAACGTGAGGACAGACGTAAAAAGAAGTTAGAAAAACAAATTCGTCGCTTGGAGAAGAATGCGAGACAACTGAAACCTGTGGAGGAACTGGAAGTGCCATTTACTTTGATCGATGAACAAAAGTGAGTAGTACTGTAGGGAAATATAAAAAAATACTTGCTTGTTATATATAACTCCCCAATATTGCAATCTTTTTTCCAGACAACGTGCACGCAAGTTGCCACCATTGTCCCAGGCTGAATTAGAGCATAGAGTGCAATTGAACAAGCAATGGTCTATCTATAAGCACGGACAGAAATTGCAAGATTTTCAAATTATCGATCGACTGATGCAAGCACAGCAAAAAGCGCTGGACGAATTGCGCTTGGAATCAGAGTCACTGTATCAAGAAGCCATACAGCCGGATATGACATTGCTGCCCATTAAAATTAAAGGTCCCGTAAGAACTCCACCTATCCAAGGCTACGATTCTCCGGATGGTGAATATTTGTTGGATGCAAAGAAATGGAATTAATGTCAAGTTTTAAATATTCGGTGGTATAATAAAGCTTAGCAATCTTGTTATTATAATAAAGTCTAGATATCGTTACTTGCAAGTTAAAAAGATATTTGTAAATAATGTTCTTTCCTTTAATCTGTATTTTCATATGTCTTTGTATAAAATGTAGTCGATATCACTTTATAAACAAATTTTTTGCTTAATCGATGGTATTAACTTCATTATTCATACGAAATGTTGTCATCCCATAAAAATTAATGTGGAAAAATTTTAAAGAAGAAGTTCTAAGTTTTTCGCATGAAAAGTTGAAAATTTTTCCAGCGACATTTACATTTGTATATAAAATAATGAGCATGTCAAATACTTCGCTTGTATAGTGGCGACTAACAAAACAGCATGACATAACGACGAAATATCATTGTTTGTAACCACTTGGTTACTTTAGGATATTGACACCAACTGCAAGACCTATACAGTTTTTTATTGTATAGAAACCACTCCAATTTAATTTGCGATCGATTACCGTCTATCCTTGTTGAACTAAATACCGTTGCATTGTACATGCAATTACCTACTGGTTCCCTAATATCTCAGTAGTTCTCAATAAAATATCATCTAAGTCACTATGACAACATGATCATAATACTCCAAAATCTTTATACCTTTTCCGTCAAAGAATCTCTTTCACAGGAGAGAAAAGACAACTCCTGCATGTGGATATGGAAAATTTCTTTACATAGTTGCAAATACGCAAATGCCCATCACCCCATACACACACTTCAACAGGACTTTGCTGTGTTTATGTTCTCTAAAATTTAATAATATAATTAAATAAAAATGAAACAAAATAAATATGTCATGGCTCCTAAATGAAAAAAATACCCAATTGCTTTAAAAATATTAAATTATTAAGGAAGTAATTTAAACGAAAAAAAAAACATTTGCAAATCAAAATTAAATTTAAGCAATTTTGGAAATGTAATCTGTTTTAAAACCACATAGTTTTGTTTTTGTTTAGAGAAATATTTTTAATATTTGTTTTGTTTAAACCCAATAACCATTTAATATGTGTCCAATTTATTAATCTCAATTTGTTCCAAAAAAAAACCGTAATAGGCTCATTAATAAAATTGCGTGGCTCGTTTCTATACTAAATTCATTTTTTAAATGTTAAAAATGTTTGTAAATACTTCAGATTAGCAACAATCACATATTTTAAAGAATATAAGGCCATGTTTTTTTTATTTTTTTTTTAATTTCACCTATGATACACAGTGGTGCTTTATTTTTTTTGGATTAATTCCGTGACCTTTAATGAACACGATCTAAATGCAAAAAGTCTTTTTAATCAGTTCATAATAGCACTTTCACAAACATTTGAAATTTTGAAACATCCGAGGAGACCAGCTCCAAACACCTCAGCTTTAACTATTTTAATTTTCATCCCTTCAAAAGTTACAGTATTAATTCCAAAAAACGTTTTTGCACCACTGTGCGACGTTATAAATTATGCTCACCAGTATGATGCCTTCAAATTAAGTATTCACCTGGAGTCATATGAACCTAAGGTATTTAGTACCCACAAGATACGATAAATTATCGTTTTTTTTGTGCCGAAGTCCCTGATTTGCAATTAAGCATTGCTCTGCCTTGTTTCAGCCCTTAATACATATTTGCCTTCAATTTTCCTAAGCTCAATGCAACATTAATTGACGAAACGGTTGATTTTCCATAACATTAATGCATTATTTTTTATTTGAACCATCAAGCTACTCTCATTTTTGTTTTATTCTTTCTCTCTCTTCTGAAATTATGACATTCAGCTAAGTTTTTTAAATGCAAAAACGGTATTAATGTACGCATGTGTGTGCATATTATGTGTAGATGTTAAAATGCTAATATGGTATCGCTCCTCTTTAGTTTGTTGTTAAGTTTATTTCAATTCATAATTGAAAAAATTTTTTTTGTGTTCGATTAAATAAATAATAAAGACGGAAAACTAAAAATTTGTTCAATAGTTTAAAAAAAGAAATGCTTAATGATTTCGTCAATAATGACTGCAAAAACCAAGTATGAGGAGAAGTATGAGTGCAGCAGCTAATCATAAAGAGAATCATATGAATGATGATACAGTTTTCCTTGCAAATGGTAGCGTAAAAGAGAAAGACCAACTATAGGGAATATACGCAATGTTTCCTTTCACACAGCCATTACGAAGAGGTAGAGGGGGCGCCAGCAGTCTTGGCTGCAGCCTGACGTTTCTTAACGCCCCAGTTATAAACACGAGCCATATTAACTTCGGTGGTGGTAATTTGATCCCTGCAAGTAGGCACAATTTAGAGATTTGACTTTTAACGTGTTAACTTCATGATGAACTCACCTCAAGAAATCCTGATCGTGATCAACAGTTTTCAGATTTGATACAGCTGAGGTCATATTTTGTTTCAACAGCACCTCAGCCTCATCCAAGGGATATTCCAACATTACACTAGCGCCTAACCACAAGCACACTGTCTTTGTCGGTGGTACCATGGTCTTGATAAACACCTGGTCACTCAGCAGGAATTGTGTCTCACGCTCTTCGGTTTCTTTGCGCAACACATCAATCATCTCCAAAGAACGCTGCAGATCGGGTATTTGAGACTTGAGCTTGCGTTTACGTGCCTCCAAGTTGTAAGCCATGAATCTGTATTTACTGTGCTGTTCATCCAGACGTTGCAAGACCTTTTCGCAGTTCTCCTCATTCTCTGGTTGTGCCATAAATTTATCGATTTCCTCCTGCAACGGCAAAGGAATTCATGATGGCATTAATCATCATTGTTCGTACATACAAATTGGGCCAGTCAGAACACCCTGTTTATTTTCGCTTTTGTTAGGTTATGCGAATGTCTGAGGGAGTTCTGGCCTGGCCCTAAGACGCTTTTCACTTACTAAGAATATAGCTTCGGGTATACCGGCAAAGGATTTTTGATTTTCGGGTAATTTAGGCATTTCTACAATATCCATAACTCCAGTCATTGTGTTTTTCTTATAATTTAATTGGGAATTTATCAAAAATATTCACAGCAGTGGTCGTCGTCTTGGGATATCGAACACAATCAGAATTTGCTGCTGCTATTTGACAGAATTGACGCCCACAATGGATTGATAACATGCAAGGCATAATGCAGTGATGCCAGATGGACAATGTAGATTTTTCAAAATTAATGGAGTAACTGCGAGAATATTGTATTTATGTTTGGTTGAATAATTAGATTGTCAAAACAATAGGTTATCTTATTGATAAGACATCTGGAAGATAATTCAGTAGATAGATCTGAATAACAGCAATGCGTGTCTCCGAGTACTGGTAACACAATATTCCCCTTCTCACTTTTTCTCACCCTCTCCAACAAACACGAGTCTCCGGCATAAAAAAATACCATGTGTGGATTGGGACTTAGGGTCCCATGGGTGCTGACGCTAACTTCGTTTACTGAAACTGAACTGAAGAGTATAGCATATTAATTTTTTTTAACCAGACCTCGTCCAACAAAGTGCATTGATTGCATAATTTACATAATTGTCTTGTACCCCCGCTCCACAACAGTGGTTACATCCATTAGCGGGGTAGTAGTAAGCCACAAACTGACAGCTGAACGCTAAAAAAATGTGAAATGCAAATCTTTTACAGCATTCAAAGGATGTAGATATCAGAAGAGCCAAATACGACCGTCGCAAAAGTATGGCTCAATCAGTCTTGACTAGAGTAAGGGGTACTGTGTCGCCTGTACACGCTTTGCTGCTGTCGTTATGTGAAGTTGGCTGCACATTGATTTTGGAATTTTATTTCTTATTCGTAGTAAAAAAAAAATAATTAAATTTACGTTAAAATAATTAAATTTACGTTACGTCAAACGATACATCAAATTCGGCTTACGATCCGGAAATAATTGTAGATATATATACAGCTGATGATGTACCATTGTGCATCAGTTCGTCACAAAGGGGTCTGAAGATGAACTCGTCATGGAGTTCGAAACGCGTCATCCTAGTGCGTGACACACTGAATTTGACCAAATATATCAAACAATAAAAAAAAACACTTTTCTGATCGTAAGCCGAATTTGATGTATCATTTGATACACTTTAACGTTAGTTTAATATATAAAACACGATCGACTAAAACTAACAAACAAACAGTTAAAAAAATAATAATTAATAAAATTTAATGACGTTTTTAATAAAAATTTCTGCCCGGTGTGGATGTTACAGGCAACTTCAAAAGAGAATCTGATGAGTTTCGGAGACAAAAGTTGCCGTGTGTGGATTGGTCTTATTTGACTTCTTGTATAAATTACGTTGTTTGATATAAAATTTCATAATTTGTTTTTTTTTTTTTAATTTTTGCATATTCACATCTAGCAACCTACGTTCTTCTTCTACCAACCTACCGTAGAGTTATTTAATGGTCAAAAAAAAACAGTTAATGGTACTTTTTGTATAATTTACGTTCCTTGATATAACTAAAATACGTTCTTCTTCTGCCAATCCACGCTTTTCTTCTTCCTACCTACCGCCGTCCTATTTAATGACAAAAAGAAACAACGAATATACTTCTTGCGATATCTATATTTTTTGGTATTACCCACTACGATTGAATGCTCTTGCCTTGGCTTGAAGTCTGTTTGTGGCAAATTTGTTTGACCATCATTTTACAATCTGGCACCTTTGCAATATGTCATTTGTACATAAAACAACAGTTGTAGGCGCTTTTAAAATCAAACTGAACGCATTTTCAATTTATACAGCGGACAAAGGGGACTGTTGAAGATTTTTGCTTGTTGTTTTTTCTTTTTGTAATAACTTTAACGATACTACTTTAAGTCATGTCCGATTCTGATGAAATTCTCACCAGCGATGAAGATGAATCGCAATCTGAGGATAGCACGGTTGCTGACAGTGACGCGGCCACCACCAGTGATGAAGATCATGAGCATTTGCCCGACGATGTTCCAAGTTCAAATGTGACTGTAGGCGATTCGGATGAAATGAGTTCAGATGACGCCGATGAGAGTATTATGGTACGCAGGAAACCAGCCCATAAGAAGCGACCTGTTGTTATTGAATCTGAATCAGAACTAGATGAGGAAGAAGATGAAATGGAAGATCGAGCATTTTCACCGCGGACGCGAATGAGTATTACCGGCGTGCGACCGGCTGACTTGACGGATGACTCAAGTGAAATTGAGTATTCGGATGATGAAAGAGATGTACCGAAAAAACCCCGTGACCTAAGTAATATATCTGAGGTGTACGATACTGCGGGCGAGGAGGAACAACTATCAGCAATCAGTGATTCGCCAGAGAATGTGGACGACAAAAGTCGCAGGAGATCATCTATGATGGATCAGTCGGTCAGTGATAAATCAGAGGAACAAGTATCAACAAATAGTGGTTCGCCAAAGCAGGCGGTCGACGAAAGTCGCAAGAGATCGTCGGTGCTAGGTCAGTCAATCAAAGATAAATCAGAGGTTATCAATTCTACAATGGATGACTCTGAACAGGTGACCAATAAATCAAATGTAGCCGAGACCTTAAGCAAATCAAATCAAAGACCAACAAGGTCACTTTCTGGCAAAGATGGAAACGCCATTTCCCAATCACCCGCACTGCCAGCCAGATATAGTATGCATTTTGCCAACGGAATCCAGGACAAGTTATCTTCGACTTTATATCAGCCTAGGGAAGTTATACAAGAATCTGATTCTTCGGGTGAAAGTGAGAAACTAATGATGAGCGTACAACAGCCCAGAGAACCTGTAACAGAAGTAGACTCTTCTGCCGACAGTGATATATTAATTATTGAGAAGAAAGAAAAACCAATAGAGTTATCCTCTGACGATGAGGATGATTACAAAGAAAATATTCGTAGTCCCATTAAGTCAAAGCCACCGAACCGTTCATCGGTCGGTCTTGTTCAACCAAAAATATCAACAGCTCTCACAAACATAAAGACCCCTATGAACAAAATAAATCTAAGATATGTATCACAGGAATACTACAACAAAGAAATTAATAAATTCGAAGAATTAAAATCGGAGCTTCTTAATGCCGAAAAGCTGCTGGCAAAAATTTCAAAGACATTACCCGATGGTGGCCGCCAATTATCACTGCGTATTGATCGGCTAAGAAATGATGTCGCCATTAAGTCAAACTACATAGCTTCCTTGAACATAGAAACTGCCCCAGGTGTAAGTGGTGGACAAGCCTTTGCGGCAGACGACAACGACTCGCCATCACAAAAATTGCAAGAAATACAGAAACAGCGAAAAGCTTTCTTCAACAATCAGGCGCCAGATTGGGATGAGCTATCGGCGGCAGTGAATCAAATACAACCGACGCACACGGGTAAACAAGGCATGGCAACATTTAACACGCAAAAGGTTTTGACTGTGGATCGTTTGAAGGTAAGTACAGAATTGAGTTGAATATTAAATTGCTCAACTTGAATTTCTTGTAATTAAAGCATTATATTTGTATGCAATAGATAATGAAATAACAAATCGATTCAAAAAAGGACAAACAGTAATACATTTTTAACAATTGTAATTCCCAAAAAGCCAACTGAAAATCTGAAATTAACCTTGAAATTTTAAAGAATAGAAAACAATATCCGGCTTAATTTTTACTTTTTATTAAAATAGTTAGAAATCAGAAATTATACTTGAAATTCAGAAAATAACATTTGAAAATCAAAATTCTACCTCAAATTCAGTTTAGGGGGTTTAAAATAAAGTTTATGTACCCTAACATTGGGGTTCTTAAAACTAAATTCTGGACAAAGATAACCTAATTTTGCACCTTCATATGCTTTCTTTGTGAAACAGTGGTGGAACCTTTTAGACATTAAGGGCACTTTATTAAAAAGTTTTTTGATATTAGGGGTAAGAAATTCTCGGTAAGCATGTATCATAAAATTCCCTCTTATTACGTATGTCGGTAGTCGAATTTCGGTAACATTAGATTGATTTTTGTATTTGAATAAAATAAGTAATAATTAACAAAAATGTTTAGTGTTAAGAATTTTTCGTAATTTGATGAAGTAGAACGTAATAGGTGCAAGGACAAGTTGTAATTTAGTCTCATAAACGACATCACTTACTTACTTACTTAGCTGGTACTTCTATGCAATCCCAGTGGATTATATACCGCACGTAGAAAAATATTATAAGCGCCTCGATCTTCTGCGCTTCTTCTCCAGTTAGTCACACCGAGTTCTGTAAGGTTCTCAGTAACCTGGTCTTTCCAACGGAGTTTTGGTCGCCCTCTTCTGCGCCGTCCATCGAGTTCATTGTCGAAGACTTTTCGAGCTGGAGCATTTTCATCCATGCGTACAACATGACCTAGCCAGCGTAGCCGTTGCACCTTGATGCGTTTGACTACGTCAACGTCAGTGTACAGCTCGTACAGCTCGTACAGCTCATGATTCATACGACGCCGATACTCTCCGTTAACGATGATGGGCCCATATATTTTACGGAGTATTTTTCTCTCGAATACCGCCAGAACCGATTCATCCGCTTGTGTCATAACCCAGGATTCTGAGCCATACATTAAGACAGGTAGAACCAGTATCTGGTATAGCTGGAGTTTTGTTCGTCGAGAGAGGGCAAACGACATCAGCGATGCCTTAATTGAAAAAAGATTCGACGCGACTACGCCATACATAATTATCATAAACATTTTTTTTTTAAATGTCAAAAAAATAATGATCAAATTTAAAAAAGAACTTAGATTTTTACAATTTTTCAGTAAATTATTTTCTTAAAAACTGTCTTTGTAAACTAAAAAATATACGCCGAATTTCTTACAAAAATTTTACCTTTTTGTTTTAGAATGTTTGAGAGTTTTATTTGTTGTGTTTAAACATTTCATATTATTTTCAACATTGCAAGAAAATATTTTATTTTAAGTTATTTCCAAAATTAAATTCCTTTTTGGTTCACCCCATATGTTGCTCTTTCGCCGTTTCAATATTTTATTTTAATTTTATATTCATTAAATTAAAAGAAATTTAATATTTGTGGAGACTGAGCGAAAATCGAAAAGTTATTGACTTGTTTTACTCAAAAGTTTTTGCGTTCTTTTTTAAAATTTAAAAATTTAGTTTTTTGTGGATTATGTTGAATTTTATTGCTATAAAATTCATTGTCCATTTCATCAAATGTGAAATTGCAATCATGGTGATATCGTCATTAATTTAAGTATTCAAAAGTCCAGATGTTCCAAGGGTTTATTAACAACATTTCCTTATGATGAAAGCTTTAGAACGGATATCTGAAAAATATGTATTAAGATTCTTACGTCATCAATGACGGCCATTAGCAAGAGTTAATTTGCTTTTAAAAGTCGATGATTGAAGGCTCTTAGCATTAATTGATTAAAATCCAATCACACAACTTATCTGAAGGAAAGTTTATAACAAATTTAGTATTTATTTCCTTAGATTATGATACATGTATTCATATTCTATATAAACATGTATATGTTTTTGTTTTTCTTTATTACTTAAGGATCTTCATGGTTCCCTGGAGAGTTGTCCAGCCGAAAATGTTTTGGCTGATGATCCCAAAGGCCTTAAAGTCACCCTCATGGACCATCAGAAACATGCTCTGGCCTGGATGGGTTGGCGAGAAAAACAAAAGCCAAGAGGCGGCATACTGGCCGATGATATGGGTTTAGGTAAAACACTAACAATGATCTCATTGGTGTTAAGCTGTAAAAATCGAGACGAAGAAGAGGAAGATGAAGATAACAATGAAAAAGAAAGTGAATCAGATGATGATGATGACAAAAATGATCATCCCACGGCTGGCTGGTCTTCCAAGGGCAGAAAAGATTGTAAGCGTTTAAATAATTTTATGCATTATATGTATGTGTGCTCTAAAATTGTTTAATTAATTTGTAGATTATCATGGTGGTACCTTAGTTGTGTGTCCCGCAAGTTTAATGCGCCAATGGGAGGCTGAAGCCCAGACCAAAGTCTCGCGCCATAGGCTTACGGTATGCGTCCACCATGGCAATAATAGGGAAACAAAACCAAAACATCTGCGCACTTATGATTTGGTGGTCACTACCTATAACATTGTAGCCCGTGAGCAAAAAACTCGAGGAGCTGTGTTTGGCATCAGATGGAAGCGCATTATATTGGATGAAGCCCATGTTGTACGAAATCACAAGGCACAATCCTCGGTGGCCGTTTGTGAGCTTAAAGGCAAGCGTCGATGGGCTCTTACCGGTACGCCTATACAAAATAAGGAAATGGATGTGTATGCTTTATTAAAGTTTTTACGTTGTTCGCCATTTGATGATTTTGCACATTGGAAGAAGTGGATTGATAAAAGTGCTGGTGGTCAGCAACGGCTTAATACCATTATGAAATCCTTGATGTTGAGACGCACTAAAACGCAGCTACAAGAACGTGGTGAATTGCAGTGTTTGCCATCGAAGAGAGTGGAAGTAATCGAGGTCGAATTGGATAAAGATGAGATGAATGTCTATCAAAAGATTATGATCTATTCGCGTACTCTTTTTGCCCAGTTTTTGTTTCAACGAGCCGAACGCAATACGGATCTGATGTATACGGAACAGAGTGCACGGCCAACTTATATGCAGTCAAAAGATCCTAACGGTGCTTACTATAAGATGCATCAGAAGTTTACGAAATTGCATCAGGGCTCGAAGGAGGTTAAGTCTCACGAAATTCTGGTGTTGCTCTTGAGATTAAGACAAATTTGTTGTCATCCAGGATTGATAGATTCGGTAAGTGGAGCAAAAAATACACCAAAAGTTTTAAATAGACCGACAGTATTTTGCAGACAATTCAATTAAACCTTTCCTTACCTTTTTTCTAAAAATCTTAACCTCTTATGACATTTTTGTTCTCTTAATTTTTTGTCACAGATGCTGGAAGATGAAGACGCCAACCATGTGGACTCTGAAAGCGATGTCTCCCAACCCGAAATCGATCTTTTGGAACAATTGAATAAATTGGCTATAACCGACAAAAATGACAGCAATGGTGGCCTGAGTCACAGTCTAAACAGCGATGAAGCTGATTCAACCATGAGACCCGAGGATCATGTTATGGCTAAAGCATCGGCACGTGTCTTACAGCGCACAAATCCTGTCTTCGACTTGAATAGGCCTTCATCGAAAATGAACAAAGTTATGGAAATTCTTAAAGACAAAGTGATTGCAGGTGGCGACAAAGCAATTGTGGTTTCGCAGTGGACCAGTGTTCTGAATATACTCAAGACTCACATTGAACGGGAAGGCGTCGCCACGCTCTCGCTTAATGGCAGCATACCCGTAAAGAATCGTCAAGAAATTGTTACGGAATTCAACAAAGCAACGAGTAGCAAACGCATTCTATTACTTTCGCTAACAGCTGGTGGCGTGGGATTAAATTTAGTTGGTGCCAATCATTTGCTTCTCATCGATTTACACTGGAATCCCCAGTTGGAAGCTCAGGCACAAGATCGTATTTATCGCGTGGGCCAAAAGAAAGATGTTATTATCCATAAGTTTATGTGTAAAGATACTGTTGAAGAGCGTATTAAGGCATTGCAAGATCATAAACTGGCATTGGCTGAAGGTGTGCTAACGGGCGCCGGCGCAGCACAGGGCAGTAAGCTTACTATGGATGATCTGCGGGGTCTTTTTGGATTGTAGTCTAGTTTGTATGTGTGTGTGTCATATCTTATACGATTTTTTACATTCTCCGAAATATTTGTATTATTTTATTTTTCTTTAGTATTATTAGAATCTCCAGTTTTTTACACTCCGTTAATTTTTTGCTTTAACACGATGAAATTCGTTATTTGTTTCCGTGTTCTACAATAAATAAAAACAACTTGTATTTATAATTTTTCACATATACGTGAATCATATTGGTTTTTATCAAAATCTTTGCTAGTAATTTAAAAAAAAAGTATTATTAAAAAATGGAAACCTTTGCATTCAAATTTAAATACGCTCAGTTGTGTGAGTTATACCGCAAAGGGTAGAGTTTATCGTCAAAATTTCTTAAGCAATTAATTTGATAATATTTAAAACGCATTGCGGTGGTCACTGGTACCGTCTATGCCTCAATGTCTAGGGTAACCAGTTTAGGCTCCTGAACAGTGCCTTAGTTAGATTAGTTCTAAGTGCCCCTGTTATCATGATTGCCTTCAGTCTTAAATGCACTCCAGTGACTGCCACCAACCTGCCGATCCGTCGTATTATAAGATTGGTTTAATAACAAAGTCGTATAACCGGTTAAAGTTTTTGGGTTGATTCCCCCAGTTGAGGTCGATTGCCTGTTTGAAGCGGTATAGAGCCCTTGCTGCTTTACTAATTTTAGCCTGAGTGTTCAGATTCCAATTTAGATTATCAGAAACTGAAAGTGTGACTTCAATTAGTCGGGTTTTGACAAATAGAGGGATTTTCTGATCTACATGACAATATTTCCACGCGTATTGATTGATTTCTCTGCATTCAACTTTTTCCATTATCTGGCAAGACTTCAATACTTGAACAGTGTACGACGCTTTAATATTTCGAACAGGAACACAAATTCATTTCAATTGATTACATTTTCGCTATGTATCCGCAGCCAATCATCTATACATATCCAGCAAAAAATAAAAACTTATAATATAATTTTTAACACGTATAACTATAACATGTTTCCTTACGCTATAAGATCCAACCAACCTTTTGTTGCTTTACTCCATTAGATGGATATGTGTGTGTGTTTGTCTGTACATGTGTGTGCGTAAGTAACGTAACATTACATCCTGGTACAGGATTTAGTGTTAATGCTAGATATTCGTTACTCACATAATCATTGTAACAATATCTCGAAAGGATTGTGCTGAACTTGAGCTAAGCATTGAAGGCAAAAAGTGAGAAATATTTGTTTGTGCAAAACTAATTTTGTATTCAAAGCAGAACAGCCACTTTTAATCAAATCAATTTTGCCAAAGCATAGTTTTATGATAACAATTTTCCCCACTCATTGTTTGTGTGTAAGTTTTTGTTTCCGTTTGCCATTGTTGTTGTTGTTGCTGCTGCAAATTTTTCAGTTTGTGTTAATATTTTCCTTAACACGTTCCAGTTTCTGGCAACACAATGAAAATTGGATCAAAACGATGGAAGGGGAGGGGGGGGGGGGTTTCATTTAGTTGCTATGATTGTGCTGCGTTGCACAGTGGTTAGATAAGTACTCAAGTTGCGTGTATTCGCATTTTTTTTTTGTAATAATACTGGAAACTTGTAAAAATTATGGTTTTGAAAAATAAACTCTTTTTAAAAGAAATTGGAATGTGAGTTATATCAAAGAAACAATTTTTTTAAAAAATATCTAAACAAGTATTAAAGTAATTTTTTCACCCATGTTCTGGAAAACAAAACGAAAACAGGAGAACCCCAACGTTTTCCAAGCATGGTGTTCTGCAATCAGTCCGTTTTGGTTTTTTCGATATTGCTTTCGAAATCACTTTTGTCTGCAAACAGACAGCGGTTTGTCTGCAAACAAAACGATAAAGAAGAAGAAACAAATTAAAAAGACGTCAGTTGTGTGAAAGTAAAACAGTCAAACATTTAAAAATTTTAATTTAAAATGCCTGCAGGATTTTTATTAAGCTTAGTTCTTTTAAACCATCGCAAAATTAAAGAGCAACGTATAAAAAGGAAAGTTTTAAGAGACCTTTCGGATCCAATAGATGTTCCCGACTCGACGTAAGAAAATAATGATGCTGTTAACTACTTATGGTTGAAAGGAAGCTCTATAATTTTAGGTTTATAACGTTGTATCGCCTTAATAAGGAAGCATTTATGTCCGTTTTATCAGACATTGAACCACATCTCCCTCGAAGGTCCATACCTACAAAAATACAATTGGAAGCTACTCTGAGATTTCTGGGAGTAGGATCTTTCCAGGGAGTAATATCTAACGACTTTAACATATGCCTTGGACGAAGAACTTTCTGCAAGGTATTATGGAAGGTTATTAATGCTTAGGAGATTTTATATGCCCTAAATGGATTAAACTGAACATGTCTGAAGAAGAAATCGCTTCCTCAAAGGATTACTTTTTTAGAAAAAATGGATTGCCTGGAGTTATTGGGTGTATTGATGGCACTTTTGTTAAAATTATAAAGCCTGCTTTATATGAATTACTTTATTTCAACAGAAAGGGATATTTCGCCCTAAACGTAATGATTGTAAGCTTTTGACGATTTCTTTATTACAATAGTTACTTAATTATTTTCGAATAGATTTGTGACAATAAAATAAGAATACGAGCTGTAGATGCCTGTCGTCCTGGGTCATGCCACGATTCTTTTGTATGGAGCCTAAGCGAAGCCAGAAGACATTATATGGAACTACATCAAAGAAAGGGTCAACATGGTTGGTTGCTTGGTGATTCAGGATATGGTCTAGAGCCTTTTCTCATGACACCTTACAAAAACCCAAGTTTTGGCACTATTCAGCATCTCTTTAACCAAAAGCACACCTCCGCTCGTAATATTGTTGAGAGAACAATAGGAAATCTAAAAAGCCGCCTTAGATGTTTGCAACAAGGTAGTCTTCATTACGAACCATCAAAGGTTGTAAAAATTTTTAATGTATGTACAGCATTGCACAATGTATGCAAACATTTTAACATTGACATTAATACGAAAGGTCCTTTTGCGAATGAACATGATGATAAAACGTCTGAAACAACAGATAACGACAATGCAATAGGTGTCTGAGATAGAATTGCTAATTCCCTACTGTAAAACAAAATATGTAAAGATTTTGTTTAAAACAATGAATACATTTATTTAACAACTAATAACATGTACGTATCCTTAAAGGATTTTTGAACTAAAAAAATTAACATGAATGAAGATAATACATTTAACAGTTTTTTATTTCATTTTGGGCTTTGTAGACCCAGCTTAATTTTTTCTAGCTCAAGCAGCTGCAGCTTTATTTCAATTTTCTGGACAAAGTTCTGTTCATTCTGACGGTTATGTCTCTTGGTCTCGTCCAGCATCTCCTTTAAAACTTTTTCAATACATTCCTTCGACCTTGTTAGTTTGACAATATTTCCTTAAATTTTTTCCAGGTTCCGGCTAATGTTTTCAAATTCCTATACTTTTTTTCGGTCAGTTCTGTAACTTTGTCTATTCTTTCTGCCAACATTTTAAAATTTTTATTTTCCTCTTCCATTATCCCACTTACGTCGTTTAAAACCCTTCTTCGTTTTGGAGACGGACTTGGAGGAGAATGGTTAGTATCACGTTTTCTGAAGGGTGTTAGATCTTCAAGAACATACTCCATTATATCGATTGGTGGATTATTCTCCTTGTCTGGCATCGGTGATTTTCACGTGCTCGGAACATTATCCAAATCACTGGCGGATGTAGAATGCATCAAGCTTTCACTACGAACTCCAAAAGTTTTGGCCCCAATAATCCCATCGACAGAGGTGTATAATCCAGTTATATTGGCAATCTCTTCCTCACTCCGGGTCAGAACATATTTATTAAACGGGCCACCTCCCGTCTGCCTCACTTCAACTTTGTTGTGGGCCAATTTTCGTTTTATATTGGCTTTCCAGTCACCCCAATTCTAAGATTATATAGTTATTTAATTTGAATGTTTGGATTATATTGGAGGTACTTACCTTTTTCCAAGTAGCAACGTCTTTTATCGGAGGCCCGGAAGCATTCAATTCTCCTGCAAGCTTCGACCACAACTCTTCCTGCATCACTCTGTCACCCTTCATAAACCCTCTTGCTAATTCGTGATGCTCACCCATAAATTTAAGGAAAATAGCTTCCTGCGAATTATTCTTATGCTTCCCCCTGAAACAAATATAATTTTTAATGATAATATTAAATTTTTTCAAAAATACTTACATTTTTGCCGTTTCTCGTGCTGACAGTTGTTTTTTTATTTTTTATTTGTCTACATTTGAACATATGTTTTCTGCACAACATGGGTTACCACATTTTTTCACAATCACAATTATTTAAAAAATATTAGAAATATTGGTAAATATATTAACCACAATAGAATAAAATGTTATCATTCATGTGGGTAAATGTTTTTTTATTATTTCTAACAGTTTCACGCCGTTGCTATAGAAATATACTTTACCAAATTTAACGACTTGAGTATTTAAAACATATTGGCAACTCATTTTTTTCGAATATGGAAAACGTTAAAAAAATTAATAGAAATGTGAAGAAGGCGAACGTCGGCCATAACAAAATAAATAGAAAAGTGGAAGTATATTTTTACAAGAAATTTTTGTGAATATAATCGAAAAAATTTGACTTCAAATAAACACATTCAATAAAAAACATATTACTCTTTGTTCTTCAATCATTTCTGTATCAAATGTTTCATTATTTTATATTAATAAAACTAAATCACTTTGCTTTAGACAGTCTGTGCAGTTGCTATTCTAAATAGTCAAAAAAATTGCTGAATTGTTTTGCAGAACACCCCTAAATTGAAACCGTTTTCGTTTTTAGTGCGTAGAACACCTTTTTACCGATTTCGCTCTGTTTTTAAGCCGAATTGTTTTCCAGAACATGTTGTTTATCACTTTTAATATTTTCCATATTGCAGAAGTAAAAAGTAATACTTTTTAAGTCATACATAATTTTTGATAAAATAGTTACCCTTTTTGAATCAGCAGTCCTACCTATATATTTTATGTGCCTATGACTATGAGCCATGTTGGTGGCATGTTGAAGAATGCTTTAAGTTTTCCTTAAAATGCTACCTATGGTACAAACAAACCACTGTGCGCACCAGGAAACGGATGCTGCAACAAAGGACTGAAATGAAATGAATGCCATGTGAAGTGTTCGTTATTACTTTAGTGTGAATGTGAACGCTAAATGTGTGGGTGTGTGTGTGTGTGTGCGTGGGAAAACATCCATGTCATTTAACAAAAACACTACAACAAAAGACGAATACTATTATAATACATCTTTTGTTGTTGCCGGTCTCAATGTTGTTTCGCTTAAAATTGCATTGCATTTCATTTGAGCATTTTTGTGTTACGGAAGATTGCTTACGTTTCTGGCTCTGTTTCTTCATTTTATAGTTTAAGCTTTACTTTCCTTTTGTATCCTTTGCTGCTGCTGCTGTTTGTGTGTAGCTGCTACTAGTAGTGCTGCTACGTATGTACTATTAATTCTGCTGAAGGATTCATGTTGCTTTCGTTAAAAACGTCACTCTGTACGTCGAATGAGGGCTTGAGTAGTTGTGCTTTTAATTAAAACTTAAGTGTTTTAACAGCTATTGCACCAGTTTTTATGATAGTTCTCTTTGCCTCAAGTATAAACTATAGTTTCGAATGATATTTGTTGTATTTTCTATGAAATTAAAGAATGTCGTAGTAAGGGTCGAGAGATGTTATAATATCAGTTGGAAATGGAAAACAATCCATTTCATTATTTTGCAAAATACAATGGACATAGTTTGTTGAATTTTGTTTTTATTATTAAAGTTTATATAATATTTTGGATTTCTAGATTAAATAAATGGCGTCAACGTTGCAAACCGCTTTGACAATTTACATTTGAAGCTAAAAGATGCATCAGTTGCATCTTCACCTTTTCCAATTTTTATTTAATTATTAATTATTGAATTGAATTCTGATCGTTATTCATTTGGGGATAACCAGAATCTCATTTTGCGCAAAAACAAGCAACTCACAACTTCAGAGATATTACGCGTTCGCGGGCAATGCCCCTGAATATCCGTTAAGTGACAGCAAATGTGAGAAGGCGCAATGTTGAGTAACGTAAAGTTAATAAAGCTCAACACAAACGCTCTTTTAGTGGCTTTGGCAGCCCCAAGAAACTAGGTCATTAAATACAATTGTTATTAAAACACGAAGAAAAGAAAAAGCAAGAACCCCACCCCAAATAATGACGACATTCGCAAACGTCATAAGGACCATGATTTAAGGATATGCACCTGGAATGTCCGATCTCTCTACAAAGATGAGAGTCGGCGGATCTCCTCCACAAATACAAGGCAGACATCACAGCCGTAAGGAAATGCGATGGACGGGCCAGGGTTGCACACGGTAAAAGAACTGTGACATCTTTTAAAAGATGCATTCTATGAACGCCTGGAGAAAATAAATTATTAAGCGAAGAATTGTAACTGAGCATGCATTCTTTGTTGCTCTTCCTATTAAGTCGGACAGTAGGTAAGGTTAGGTTAGGTTAATTCGGCAGCCACGTTCAACACAGCTCACTTGGGTCCTAGTATGACTTCCGTTGTGATACCATTTTACAATTTTCGCACCAAATGTTCCTATTGTGTTCGGTCAACGTCGCTATCAAGCCATTTCGTCGCTCTGATGAAGGCATGGATGTTCCGTAGATCACCTACTGATAGACAGGTTTTGCCTAGAAGTGTCCGAAGACCAAGCTTTTCATATCTCAGGTTACCAAAAGCAGGGCAGTGACATAGAAGATGCTCCGTGGTCTCCTCTTCTTCCTCATCATTGCAGCTTCTACAACAATCGTTGTAGGGTAGTTTTAAACTCTTAGCGTGTTTACCAACCGGCCAGTGACCGGTTATCACAGCTATGATGTTCCTTAGGTAGACTCTGGATAAGTTCAGCACAAATCGTGTCCTCTGTATATCTATTGTAAGCCAAATTTGTTTGGTCGCCCTGCAAGTGGGTTATCTCACCCATCTCTCCTTAGCAATGAGGTTCAGTTTCAACACAATCTGCTGTTTCCCCCTTGTGAGAGGGATCCCAATGATACCTTAAACTTCAACCGAGTTCACGATTGTGGGGGCCCTTGCCAACTTATCGGCTCTTTAGTTACCATATATGTCCCCATGTCCGGGAACCCATGTTAGGGTGACCGTCGAATGTCTCGCTATCTCCTCAAGAGATCTCCGAGGTCTGATAGCCGCTTTACTAACAGTAAGAATATGAATATTGCCGCCCAATATCCCAAGATACTGAATTTTCTCTACGGCTATTCTAATGGCCGTTATTTCGGTCTGAACTGTGCTACAGTGGTCAGGTAGTCTGATAGATAGTTGCAAATTCAACTACTCCGAAATGATTCCTCAGCCCGATTTTTCCTTTAATTTCGAACCGTCCGCGAAAATTAGGATGACATCCTCCCCGTTGCCGCTTTGCTAATCCTGGTATGAGTGTTCAGATTCCAATTCAGTTTACTGCCCAATATCAGGTTAAGGTATTTGGCACTATCAGAGAGTGTAAGTGCGACTCCACTTAATCTGGGCTTGGCAAATTGAGGGATTTTGTATCGCCGTGTGAATAGCACCAGTTCTGTTTTACTCGGGTTTGCAGCCAGTCCGCAGTCATGACAACATTTTAAAAGAAGTTTCAGCGCAGATTCCAGCAGCTCAGAGAGTAGTTTTGGATGCGACGGTTGTGCAACACGTTTTTTCCATCGTCATCAGGAGAGAATTGATGCTAAGATTCCATAGTGGTGGATAGAGTACTCCTCCTTGTGGGGTACCGCGAACCACCACCTTGGAAATATTTGACACGCCCAGACTGGATCCAATGCGTCTAAATTTTAGTAGTTTATCAACTAAGGCGATGACCACTGGGTTAATCTCCTGTTGTTTCATTGATTCAATTACAGACTTAGGTTTGACACATATTAAATATACAGAAAGGCAGCGAGAGCGTATTAATTGTAGTTCAGGAATCTTTCAATGAGGCTGGTTATCGAATGTAAAGCAGTTTCCGCGGATTTGCCCTTCGTGTAGACATGCTTAGCCATGGACAGGACTTCCGGTTTAAGAGATGATATGATATATGCATCAATTATTCTTTCCGTAGTCTTGAGTAAGAAGGAAGATGCGCTAATTGGTCTTAAATCCTTGGCTTTAGTGTGGGATGTCTTACTCCCTTTAGCGATCAATACAATTTTGAAGGTTGTTTATCTCGCTGGAATGAGCGACAGCTTTAGACAGGCTTTGAAGATTGAAGCCAGGATGTCCTTACTTCGATGTTCTTTTGTAAATCCGCAGGAATAATTCCATCGAGTCCTGGTGACTAAGAAGAGTTACTGTCCAAAAGACTAAAAATGGCGATTTATCGCTTAAAAAATATGAAAACGAGTAGCAAACAAAAACAGTGCGGACAAAATCGAATGGAGTACTAGCCTTAAGCTTGTAATTGTCAGACAATATGGTACACCCACCCAAGAATCATGAACAATTTGAACGTTTCATTGAGTAATGAAATAACGTCCCTGGCATTAACAGCGGCATTGTAGTATGTTATAGTGGGGTGGAGCCCACCATCTGATCAGGTCTACAAGACGATTCTAGGTGTATAACACAAATTTGTATATTATCAGTATGGCTTTAGACCTGGTATATCCATGACTAAACAGATATTTACACTACGGCAAATCCTGATGAAGACATATGAAATGCAGTTCGACACCTTTTATCTGTTTATCGAATACAAACCTGCATTCGACAGTCCCATACTACTGAAACTATAATATACTGAGTTTGGTATCCCCGCGAAGTTGATTAGACTTTACGGGATGACACTTACCGACACGAAGTCTTCAGAATAAGGGATAATGACACAAACGGGATGACTTTACGGGATGACACTTACCGACACGAAGTCTTCAGAATAATGGATAATGACACAAACGGAGCAAACTATTTGGACCCATCAACGTCAACGGTGAATACCATATTCGAATGAACCATGAGCTGTATAACATCGACGTAGTCAAGCGCGTTAAAAAAGTTGGCTTGGACAAGTTGTACAAATGGATTAAAATGCTCCAGCTCCAAAAGTCTTCGGCAATGAACTTGATGGGCGGCGCAGGAGGGGGCGACCAAAACTTCGTTGGATGGATTAGGTGAAAGAGGGTATATGCTATTTGAAACGAGAAAGAGTGTAACGCAATAAAGGAGGCATGTAAGACCCCAAGTTTCTTAATACCAAATTTGCTTTAGTACTTTTTAAGACGAGTGAGCTATGTCCGTCTGTCTGAGAGGCTCGTGGGCAGGATAAATCGAGAAAACCTTAACTGATTCTTATTCGCCAGTATAAATATTTTCCATAGTGAAGTAATAGAATTGTAAATGGGCAGAATAGCATTAACCCTTCTGGTATCACCCACATAAAATTATCAATAATAACTTACAAAACAAATATTTCAAATCAGATTTCTTGAAATAATGACACTAAACATTGCAATGGGCATGTCATCCCAGTGGCAGTCTTCTAACTTGCTACGAGAGCCCTTATAACTAATGCCTGATTCCAAATGGGCTGGATTGTAAATAAAGCTTTAACATACCGAAAAAAATATCTTATAAAACCTTTGAACTTTGAGTGTCGTTGGTATGGTGTATTTAAACTCTATATTCGCTGAATTTTTAAAGATATACTTTAAATACTGTATATTTTTATTATTAATCTCGGATTAGTCGTTTACAATTTTATGACCTTTTTAAAGTGTCTTCGTTAGTAACAATAAAATTATATTTTCACATAACTATAGACATTTTCCATTACCGCCATCGCAGACATTAATTATAGAAATATATTTGATCGTTATCTTTATTACTCTTTCGCTCTCCCGCTCTCTAACTTCAACCCATCCTTGTTTAAATAATATACGTATTTTTCATTTATTGATAATAATAACGAAATCACCCTTTCCTCTTACCTTCTAACGATGATTCATATGAAATTTGAATTCCTAGTGTAAATTCTTAGTGTCTTTAGCATAAAGTCATAAAAAGTGCATGTACAAGTATATAAATATAGTTTTTACGATTATTTATTTTGCACTTTTATTACTTTTACACTAAAACATCAACAATTTCATTTAATGACGTGTTTAATATGCACAAAAGGAAACGTTATCAACAACGCTGTCGTATTTGCAAATTACAGATGAAAATCTATGAAAGACGCGCGCCATAAATTGTTCCCACATGTTGAAATCATATGTGATTGGAATATTTAAAGAAAACAAATATTAAATATTCTAGTAATTGTTGTATGCAATAAATATACAATGTTTTATTTTAATTTATATTATGATGTATGTTTTCTTGTGCTAATATGATGTAAGACACACCATATGGTCGACATAATGCAAAAAAAAAACTGAAATATTTTGCACCATCCTGGGTTTGAATTTATTTTGTAAATAAAGTGTTGCTTAACATTTGAGTGTGACATTATTTTCTAAAAGGTGACTATTTTTCCACCTTATGGAATGGGTAGGTTAATACTTTAAAACCCACAATTTTTAATTTTTAATTTTTAATTTAAAAAAAATTTTTATTAAAAATTTTTAATTTTTAATTTTTAATTTTTAATTTTTAATTTTTAATTTTCAATTTTTAATTTTTAATTTTTAATTTTTAATTTTTAATTTTTAATTTTTAATTTTTAATTTTTAATTTTTAATTTTTAATTTTTAATTTTTAATTTTTAATTTTTAATTTTTAATTTTTAATTTTTAATTTTTAATTTTTAATTTTTAATTTTTAATTTTTAATTTTTAATTTTTAATTTTTAATTTTTAATTTTTAATTTTTAATTTTTAATTTTTAATTTTTAATTTTTAATTTTTAATTTTTAATTTTTAATTTTTAATTTTTAATTTTTAATTTTTAATTTTTAATTTTTAATTTTTAATTTTTAATTTTTAATTTTTAATTTTTAATTTTTAATTTTTAATTTTTAATTTTTAATTTTTAATTTTTAATTTTTAATTTTTAATTTTTAATTTTTAATTTTTAATTTTTAATTTTTAATTTTTAATTTTTAATTTTTAATTTTTAATTTTTAATTTTTAATTTTTAATTTTTAATTTTTAATTTTTAATTTTAAATTTTTAATTTTTAATTTTTAATTTTTAATTTTTAATTTTTAAACACCTTATCGGTGCACCATAATCTAAATCATAAGAAAGTGAAATACTGAACTAAAAGTTTTGTCTCTGATGGTATCCATACCTTTCCAGGATCTTTACCTATATGCTCTTAACATGAATTCTATTAAATTTTAAATTATGTGTCAACTATTATAAACTGACACTATTAGGTGCCATAAACTGACAACTAAAATTTAAATTTCCCATTACTTTGTTTAGTATTTGAAAATTATTTACACTTTTCTGAACTTCTATTAAAAAGTTTTTAAAATTCATCATCACAATTACTTTTTTTAAAACAACACAAAAAAATACTCTAACACCATTTCAAGTTTAACTTACTTTTATCACTTCTAGTGCAGTAAAACAAACACAACGACAACATGACATTAAAAAAGGATGCATAATGGATTTTATAGGGGAAATTGTGTATAAAAGATTTCATAGCTCCACCCTAAAATTTGTTACTGCCGGCGCACTATGTGCACTTCAACATTCCCTACATATGTATAAAGCAATGTGTTCCACATACATTTACTCTCACATCAAATGTTTTCATTTCCTATTTCCGTTGCGGCAGGATGTAGAGAATATAGCACAATTCTTACATCCACATGCACACCCACCCACACATCGAGACATGATGGCAACACATACAAATGCATTTTACATTGCCGAGAAATTTGATGTCGGGGGGTGGAAAACGAATAGAAAAAAAAACAAAGCTGTAACAGAAAAATTATACATAAATGTGGTCGTTAACTCCCATAAATGTGGCGCATATTTACGACCGAAACCGATTTCAATTTTCCAGTAAAAATGAAATAAAAACAAAATTCTTTTGCGAATTTCGTGCTATTTTTGTTGCTGACGCAGTAACTCGGTAGGTAGTTGTAATTGGAGGAGTTGTGTAACGAAAGCACACATTCACACAGACAGTAAAGTTTTAAGTGCATCGCACAAGTTGGAAGGAAGTTGTTTTACATCATATGTAGGAACATCGAACTGCAACAGGAATGCTGCAAATGTTGTACAGAGTAGAGCGTCAAACGAACACTGATGATAGATGCAGATGGTACTGCAGTATGGATGTAGTTTGCAAGCGGATATATGTCTTTGCGGGATTTTTTACATATTTCCCGAAAAAATAAGACAAAATGTATGCATAAAAAGATAAGAAAAATGTTTTGGAAGTGCAAAAAGTTTAAATAAATCCTAAGAGTTGGATTATTTGGATAACTCTTATTTTTGAATTTAAAAAGCAGAATTAAAATATATAGTTTATTTTACTTTTTAGTTTTATTTTCTTTAAGATTTTAAAAACAATAACAATTTTATTAATCAATTGAGTGGTAGTGCTAAAAATTTATTTTTTATAAATTGAATTAAGTCTATTTATTTATAATATCGACAAATACGTATTGCTGCAATACATGTTTTTTATATTTCCTCCGTAAATAGAAATTTGTACGGCATAAAAATTAATACGATTTTGTTATTCATACGTGGATACATTATTTGATTGGTTGTTACTAGGGCAACTGTAAATATGCTACAGCATGTTTTTTTTACAACGATATATTAACAAATGGGTAATGTATTTTCATGTTTCGTGGCCCTACAAGTGTTTTGAGACCTATTTGTTAGAGCATATTTTGGCATATTTTACCCATAAAGTCATATTACGGAAAATTTTGGTTTTAGGAGCATGATTTAACAAAAAAACTCCTATTTATATTTTTAAAGCCATATTTATTTTTTAAAGATATCCCTTTTTAAGCAACGTTAAATACTTTTCAAATTATTTTTTTGTTCGTAAAAACAAGTGTCTTTGCAACTTTGATTTTTTTAAATGTAACAGCCAAATCTACTTCATGTTTTACACAACTGTGAAATGTTAAACATTTCTTAATCCTGTTTTTCGCGCTTTCTTATTCAATTAGTAAACAAATCATAAAAAAGAGATGCTTTTCAACCACCACCGATTTCGACCCCGGACATAATGCCTAAAGCTTATCCGACAAAAGCAGCAAAACCGAAGGCGGTTGTAGAAAAGTTTCCTGACTTACGAGCTGATGGTGGATTCCTCTATTCTAAAATCTGCTGCGAAGTTATTGCAGCAGATCGCAGCAGTGAGGCAACATGTGGCAAGCGGCAAACATATTCAACTAAGTCATAGAAGTGAAAATATGCAGACCAAACAATTATTTTTGCCAGAATGTTCCGATAGACTCTCAAAAGAACATGATTTTCAAGAAAAACTGTGCCGAGCTTTTGTGTCTGCTAACATTCCACTTTACAGTATGAGAAATCAAAATATAAGAAAACTATTTGAGGAATACACGGACAGTAACAACAAGATGGACAATATGGCTTGAAGCAGTTAACTACTATGCCAACAATTATGAAGACATTTTAAAGGTCCTAAGTGCATTAAACGATGAGGATGAACAATCCATTAAAACTGCAAAGGATGTCTTGACAGAATCCCAAACTAGATCTGACTGACACTTGATTTACAATTACGGTTTTATTGCCAAACATATTAAAAATTTGCAAACATCAGGTCTTACGCTTATTGAACAAGTTCATGTGAATAAAGACACTTTTAAATTGATAGGTAATTTATCGCATTCCGAAATAAATTTAATAGTAAAAAAAATTTAATCAAATTATATTAAAAAACGTTGGCTTGGAAGAAGTGAAAAGTATTTGTAAAGAATTGTGTGGATCTGTGCCAACATTAACAACAAAATACGAAGTAAAGGAAATACTGTCCTTTAAATTCGCTCCAATTATATCTGTGGATGTCAAAAGATCATTCTCAATGTACAATAACATTTTACTTGGTAATAGACAACATTTTTTGTTCGATAATTTATCTCAATATTTGTAGTTTATTGCAACAACAATCTCAAAAAAGATGCACAACATACAAAAACACCGTGATACTTAGGAAACATGGTTAAAGATTTTTCTTACTTTAATATTAAATAAATTCATGTGATTTTTTTTTAATTGTTCCTTAAATAATAATACTTAAATATTTATTTCTATTTTATTTTACTTACTCAACATTTGTGTATGTAAATTTACCAAAAATATTTACAAAGTCTAAATTTAAAATAATATAGTATTTTTGTAATTTTTAAGCTGTTTTTGTTTACTTTAAATAAAACTATTTTTAATTCATATGATCATATGATGTTTTTGTTGATTTTAAGGTCATATTTTGCCATTTTTCAGGTCATATTTAATGCGAAAAAAAAACGTGTTTAGGGCATATTTCCGGTTGCTCTGGTAATAACAATATACTAATTTATATTTTCCGGTGTTGTAAAAGTACTAAAAATTATTTCTAGATTCTCCATAAAATAAATTTATTAGTACTTTTTATGAATTAACAAATTCCATAACGCAGAAAATCTCATAAAACTAATAATAGTATTTCCTTTTTATCGTATACCGATTACTTTATTACATTTATGTCTTTGTTTTGATTTTTTACACATCACGAATATTATTTAATTATTTTCAAATAAATTTTCAAAATATTTTCTTTGATAAACAATTTATGAATGAACCAGTAAGAAAGTTTCAGTCGGGCATATACTTACATATACCATCACCCTCAGTAAAACAAAAATATTTCTGTTAAATTGATATTATTACTCGATTTCTAAAGTGGGCGGAGTAATACATTTGTATGGGAGGTACCAGAAGGGGTGTGTTTAGACTTCCAGTTTTTTCTCGAAAACTGTATCCTGCTTGAACTTTACTAAATACAGAATTTGGGCACGATCGCGTTAGTTCTATTAATAATATTAATCCATTTTTAAAGTGGGAGGTACCAGATCAGTATGGGGCGTACCAGAAGGGGCATGGCTAAATTTCCAGTTTTATCCTCAAAAACTGTATCCTGCTATAGATTTACCAAATAAAGAATTGGGGTACGATCGCGTTGGATTTAGTGATATTACTACACCATATCTAAAGTGGGCGGAAAAGTACATTTGTATGGGAGGTACCAGATGGGGCGTGTCTAGACTTCCAATATTTTTTCCAAAACTTTATCCTGTTATAACTTAACAAAATGCATAATTTGGGCACGATCGTGTTGAGTGTATTGATATTATAACTTAAAAACTTAAACTTAATTTCCCTTTGCACCCCATGAATGAGGTATGGGATAGCTTCTCGCGTTGTTGTGAATTAACAAGCTTTCTATTTTTAGATTCACAACTAACGGCACCTACTTATTTATCGACGAATGCGAACGTCACTGTTTTGAGAAGCTCTTACTAGACACGACGATTGAATCGACGCTTAATACTGCGAAGTTGCTGTCAAACAACATTCGAGGGGAGCCGACAATGAAAGAAAATTTTATTTATTTCTTTTTTTTTAAGATGACTGGAGCCAGGTTTGAACCTGCGATCTCCCGCATGGTAGTCGCGTGTTCTAACCACTATGCCACTCCATCTCTAAAATAGGCGGAGTTATACATTTGTATGGGAGGTACCAGAAGGGGCGTGGCTAGACTTTACATTTTTTTTTCCAAAACTTTATCCTGTTATAGCATTACTAAATATAGAATTTGGGAATGATTGAGTTCGATGTATTGATATTATTACTCGATTTATAAAGTGGGCGGAATTGTACATTTGTATGGAAGGTACCAGAAGGGGCGTGGCCATGTAGCCCATTTTCAATAGCGTAAGTAGTTTTGGCGAAATATTAACTCGTGCAAAATTTCAAAGCATTTGGTTGCGTCTTTCGAAAGTTATCGTGCGAACCAGCCGGACAGCAGACAGACGGACATGGCTCAAACGACTTAAAAAGTCATGAATCGAATTTGGTTCAAAGAAACCTAGGGTCTAAAGTCACTCCCTCTATGTGTTACACTTTTGGGTCGTATCAAATGATATATACCCTCATCCCTAAGGGTGATGGTATAAATATATCACATGAATTTATTTAACATTTAAGTAACAAAAATCTTTAACCATGTTTCCTAAGTATCACGGTGTTTTTGTATGTTGAGCATCTTATTTGAGATTGTTGTTGCAATAAACTGCAAAATATTGAGATAAATTATCTAGAGTGGGGGTCTGTCAAGAAATCCATTGCAGTTTTTATGGATTGTGCATCCTCATCGTTTAATGTACTTAGGACCTCTAAAATGTCTTCATAATTGTTGGCATAGTAGTTAACTGCTTCCAACCATGTTCCCCATCGTGTTGTTACAGCTTCTGGAGGTAATGGAAGGTCTGGGAACATTTGTTTAAAAAGTTCCTCTCTACATGGAGCTTTTAAAAATACCTTCTTCACATTAGCAATAGTTTTTTTACGTTTTCATATAAATTCCTAATACATTCACACAATCGATGGATACCATGAGCAATTCATGTCACATGCGGCACTTTCGGATAAAATGCCACTATAGCTTTTGCAGCCTTTACCATGTATGGAGCTGCATACGTCACAAAAAGCAAAAGATTACTCTTATTGAAGTTGACGTCCAGATTTTTAATGCCGTCGTCCCACAGTCGAGCAATTGTTGAGTAATTAATCCTTTCCAAGGCTGCTGTATGTAGTGAAAATTTCTCACTTGCAATTTCCATAATACACCTGCTAAAATGTTTGCCACATTTCTGCCTGTTGCATCTATAGTTTCATCGATTGAGATCCATATAAATTGAGTTTTTAGTTTTGCTCGTATATTGTCCATGCAGTCGTTGTAAATATTATTTAAATTTTTAGTTTTAAGAACTGTTTCGTATGGCACTTGGTAGTCCGTGTATTCCTCAAATAGTGTTCTTATATTTTGATTTCTCATTTTGTAAAGTGAAATGTCAGCAGACACAAAAGCTCGGCACAGTTTTTCTTGAAAATCATGTTCTTTTGTGAGTCTACCGGAACATTCTGGCAAAAATAATTGTTTGGTCTGCTCATTTCCACTTCTATGACTTAGTTGAATATGTTTGCCGCTTTCCACATGTTGCTTCACTTGAAATCTGCGATCTGCTGCAATAACTTTGCTGCAGATTTTTGAATAGAGGAATCCACCATCAGCTCGTAAGTCAGATTAGCTTTAGGCATTATGGCCAGGGTCGAAATCGGAGGTGGTTGAAAAACACCTATTTTAAATGCTTTTCTTTAGCTTCACTTCGGGTCGTCAAATCTTGACAACCAACCAATCATGTTTAAAGCTACGAATTTTCAATAATTGAGCATTTTGTTTCATAACAACGCGCCCACGCTTTCCTTTAAGGGATGTGTGAGATTTTTTCCACTTTGATTTAAAAGTTTATGTTGTTTGAAATGTTTATATTTTTTTTGACTTTTAGTCGATTTTGTTAATATTCATATTGATTTTGTGTTCACAACTGATCAATATATTAAGGTAAAGCGTTTTTTTAAATTTTTTTTTATGTTTTGTTTATTTATTTAATAAGAAAGCGCAAAACCAAAGTTGCAAAGACACTTGTTTTTACGAACAAAAAATAATGTGAATACATAAAATATATAAGGGATATTTTTGAAAAAATATGTCCTAACTAATACTAATTATGCTTTAAAAGAGGAGGTTTTTTAAAAATATGCTCCTAAAACCAAAATTTGACGAAATATGACTTTATGGGTATAATATGCCAAAATATGCTCTAACAAATAAGTCTCAAAACACTTCTAGGACCATGAAACGTGTAAATACATTACCCATTTGTTAATATCTCATTGTAAAAAAAACATGCTGTAGCATATTTCCGGTTGTTCTGCTTCTCACCATTATGTATCTCACATTTTCCAACATAAATTACAGTACTGGTTCTATTTGCTTAACATCTAAAACCAACGTCACTTTTAAAATCTACATCTTAAATACATATTTCACTACAGTGCTAATGAGGAATTTTTCTTTCAAACACTTTTGGAAATTCCACAATTTTAACTGTGTTAATTTTCTCTTTTGTTGGTCGAAAAATGGAATTCGTGTTTTGTGGTTACGAAATTCACCGTGGTATTCAATAGTATCTGTCTATTTCCTTTGCAGCATTTTCATTTTTATTACTTATATGTATTGTTGTTGTTGCTGTTGATTAAAACGCTAATAAAAATCTACTACAAATGATATAAAAAAGAAAGAAAGAAACAAAAACAAACCAACAGATACACATGAGACCTAATAAAAACCACAACAAATATTTAGAGAATTTATGCTGGTTCCGAACGACCTACTCTGCCTCATACCACCAACGACTGCACATGCAATTCAGCCGTCCCCCAAGATGTTTAAGCTTCAAAGAGCGAAAAAAAACACCATCGTTTCAGATACCAGTTGCAATCATAAGGAAGGCCATAATTGTGGTCTGGCTATTAGTTGGATTAGTTGTTGCTGCTGCATTTTCCGTAGTACCACCACCCACTCCACTTCGGCAAAACATAATACATACCACACCATAGTAGGCAACAAAAAGTAATACAATGCCACCTTGCTAGGAGCGTTACGAGTAAAAATCTACAACGATTTCGTAAGCAACCAATGATATTTGAGCAACGCCTTCTAGTTTTTACCAAGACCAAAGATATCAGCAACGAGAATGAGCCACATAAACTTATAATGGTGGAATGAATGTATGTATGTCGTACATATTTACTCGAAATTATATAAAAGTATTTGAAATGGTTTATATAAAAGTATTGCACTGTAGCTATGTAAGATACAGTGGCGTACAATTGAATAGGGTCAGTCTGGTATTATAAGTGGTAATGGTTTGCGGAAACTAGATTTTATGGAAATTGTTATTTATTTTCCAAAACTTTATTGTAAAAATATATAATAATCAAAAATGAGTAGAATTACGTAGGTAGAAGTAGGAGACTGTGGTTGAAAATCCAACAAATAAATAGTTTTCTACATCACTGCTCCATAAGATATTATTTAAAGATGTAATAAGAATCCTTATTATTTTGTTATTACGCCTTTAACTACTAGAATACAAGAATGGCCTTCGAATATCCTATAAAGGAAGTGTTTCTCTATTACTCCCCGTCACTGTATTCCTTCAATGTGCTATATATGTATGTATGAGCACACAAACTTTATCTTCATGCAACGCAAAAGATACCAAACATGGTTACCGATGTGGCAGCTTGCAGAAGTTAGTGCTGAGAAATTACAAAAGACGAGAGAGAGAGTGAGAGAAAGAACAAACAAAATTATATTAGCACTTATTGCGTAAATTGGCAAAAATAGAAAAAAATAAATAAATATAAAAAAGTTTACTATAATAACATCGAAATACCACTCAAGAATAACAATATGCATTAGCAGTGGAATTTGCTGTTAGGGTATAAGAATAATTGAAGTGCAATAAGCGTAAGCGGACCTTTGTACAAAGAAACTTTGTCCTCCAAAGTTATTGCTAACATAGCGTTTCGTCCTATGTCCACCTGTGAAAGCACTATCGGACATCTAATGTTGAGAACAGCAAACGAAAGGTGGAAAAATTAACCAATTAGAAAGATATGATCTTAATACAACACAAAAGGTTCAACGAAACTAATAAATCTCGAAAGGCACCAAATCAGGAAAATTTTTACCTTTCTAAGGGTAAATAGGTCCAGAGGTAGACACTAGGCTCTAGTGACTAAAGCTCTGAACAAATGCTCTTAAAGCTGTTTCATGTCTATTAAGTTTTTTCAAGACATGATTTGATTACAACCCCAAACCTACATCAAACTTGATAAATCTCGAAAACTACAAACTCAGGAAAAGTATTACCATCTTAGATGTAACGGGTCCATAGGTAGACACTAGAGCCCTGCACAAGTGCTTTTGAAATACTTTCACCTTATTTATTATAACCGGCCGCGACTACCATGCTGGAGATCGCAGGTTCAAAGCTGACTTCAGTCATATTAAAAAAGAATAAAAAAATGTTCTTTCATTGTCGGCTCCCCTCGAATGTTGTTGACAGCAAATTCGCATTATTAAGTGTCGAGTCAATCGGCGTGTCTAGTAAGAGCTTCTCAAACAGTGACGTTCGCATTCGTCGATAAACAAGTAGGTGCCGTTTGTTGTGAATCTAAAAATTTAAAGCGTGTTAATTCACAACAACGCGAGAAGCTATCCCATACCTCATTCATGGGGTGCAAGGGGAGATTAAATTTTAAGTATTTATTATAACCTCACCATAAGGTTAGGAGGGTATATATCATTTTATACGACCCAAAAGTGTAAAATATACAGGGTGTCTGGTAGCATATTTATATTTTCAAACCTCAATAAAAAACCTAATAATTGACACAAAGTTTTATTAAGAGCATTGAACTATAGAATGGTAATGCGGATTTAATTTTTTAAAGAGTTTGTCATCCAGATGTCTTCCGTCAAGTTGAACACACTGTTCAAAACGGAGCATTGTGTTCTGTGCCACACGCTGCAGTAAACTTTAAAGCCACAAGAGATTGGGGATTTTTATTAAAAACCTCCTCTTTGAGGTAGCCCTATAAAAAAATTCATAGAAGTTAGATCGGGTGACCTCGGTGGCCATGGAATGTCCACAAAGCGACTAATCAGTTTTTGGGGGTAATTTTCCCGAAGTAAATTCATCGAAGCTCTAGCTGTTTGTGCAGTCGCCCCATCCTGTTGAAACCACGTGTGTGAAGAGTACGATAAATGAGCTCGCAGAGAATTTTCGAAAAAAAAAAATTGGTCCAATTATCTCATGCGTGGATAAGGCACACCAAACAGTTACCCTGGGACAATGCAATGGTTTTTGAAGTTTCAATTGAGGCTTGTGGGTTCTTTGAGACCAGTAACGGCAGTTTTGCTTGTTGACGTGGCCGTTTAAGTGAACTTTCGTCACTTTACAGTGCGAAAACGCTCCAACATCGTTTCACAATAATTTTTGCTTAAATCAAAGTCACTTTCTTTCAGTTCTTGAACGATTTGAATTTTAAAAGGATGGAACTTCAGATCCTTTTTTGAAATTTGATGAATAATCGCTCTTGGGAGTCCCAGTGAGGCTGCTCTTTTCAGTATTGAAAGTCGCGGATTTTCAAGTAAACTGCTTTCAACCAGTTCAATGTTGTCGAGAGTTCTTGCAGATCGACTGGGCCCTGGCCGTAAGGCATTGATAGCCGAAGCAGTTACGCGGAATTTCTGCTCCCACGAACGAATTAAATTAACACTCCGTCGCCGATTACTGAACTTTGAACAAAAATGTCGACGAACAATAATGTAAGAATAATTACTCTTAAAAAATGTCTCCACCGCGAAAGAACGATGCTCAATCTAATAATTTCAACGGCGCCAAACTCCCTCTGCGCCGTTTATTTCTTTTTGAAATAATCGTATTTAAAAATATAAATTTGCCACCGGACACCCTGTAGAAGGATTCACTTTAGATCCTAGGTTTTTTTTTAACCAAATTTGGTTCATGACTTTTTCAGTCGTTTGAGCCATGTCCGTCTGTCTGGTTGTCCGGCTGGCACGCACGATAACTTTCGAAATGGATACATTTTTGGAGAAAAAAAATGGAAGTCCAGCCACGCCACTTCAAGTACCTTCCATACAATTGTACCACTCCGTCCACTTGTATGTTGTACTGAGGGTGAGGGTATATGTAAGTCGGTCTTCTTGATTCAAATCAAAATTTGTTTGCACTAAAAAAGTTGGTTTATTGTACCAAATAGTACAATTAATTGTACCAAAATTATTTGAATTGCACTAAAAAGTACGTTTTTTTTATTAATTAGTACAAATAATTGTACCAAATAGAATAATACAAAAAATAAAATATATAGTACAAAAAGGACTGTTAATGTTACCAAAAACTACTTTTACTGTACCAAATAGTACAATTTATTGTACCATAAAGTTCATTTAATGGTAACAAATAGTACAACTTACTGTATCATAAAGTACAAATTATGGTACCAAATCGTAAAATTTATTGTACTTTATTTAATCGAAAAGTACGAATTCTTGTACAAAAAATACAATTTGTTGTACCAAAAAGTACAATTTATTGTACCAAAAGTACATTTATTGCGCTAAAAATTACATTAATGGGGTCGAAAATACTTTAATGATATAAAAAAGTGAAATTTATTGCACCAAAAGTTAAATTAATTGTATTAAAATAGTAGCAAATAGTAAAATTTTAAATTTTTTGTACCAAAAAGTAAATTTTAGTGTACAAAAAAGTACTTTTATTGTACGTAAAAGAAAAATTTATTGTATCGAAAAGTAAATTTTATTGTACCAAGAAGTACTTTTATTCTAACTAAAAGTATATTAATTGTACCAAAAAGTACTTTAACTGTGCCAGAAAGTTTAAACTCCCAATCAACTGTATCTTTGTGCCAAAAGCTGAAGCTAAATTTTCAGCCATTTTAAAGATTTTTTACTATAAGGATTGTAGGGGAAGTGAGTGTATACGTTAAAATCTATATATGTGACCCGGTAAGTTAAAAGGGACCTATGGGTCGAACAAATCGATTTTTACTTTTTTGGTGATTCTTATAGTAGACAACACTTTCTAATGCAACAAACCACAGCTTTCTAGCTGCATTAGTTTTGGCAGAAATTAGCTTCAAATTAGACACTTTTTATCAACTTTCAATCAACTTTTTAACTTCAGTCGTTTTTCTCCAAAACTTATTTTCTGAGGCTAGGTCCCTTTTAAATTACCGGGTCACATATATAAAATTCTACTATACGTGCGTTGTGACTGAACTCCTCCTAAACGGCTGGACCGATTTGCATAAATTTTTTTGTATGCGTTTGGGTGGCGCCCCGGTTGGTTTACAAAGGGGACAAAGGGGCGTGGCACCGCCCATGCAACTTGAAAATCAAAACGGCTATATCTCATGAACTATCAGAGGTATGAAGATGAGATTTGATATATATGTTGTTGGAGCAGTATTAACTTAAGCCAGGGTAAAAGTGGGCTTTTCAAAAATCGCTCTAACGGCTTTTCTAATAGACCGATTGATACGAAAATTTTACCAAGTGGTACTGTTGACCTGTTGAATAGGTTTTGATTGGATTAAGGGGCGTGTCACCGCCCATACAACTTGAAAATCAAAAGGGCTATATCTCATGTACTATCAGAGGTATAAATATGAGATTTGGTATATATGTTGTTGTAGCAGTATTAATTACAGCCTGGGTGGAAGTGGGGGTGCCACGCCCCCTTTTCAAAAATCACTCTGCAGCCTTTTCCAACAGACAGATTGATACGAAAATTTTACCAAGTGGTTCTGTTGACCTGTATGTAGTCCCTGGCTATATTTGGTTGTGATTGGATAAAGGGGCGTGGCACCGCCCATACAACTTGAAAATCAAAACGGCTATATCTCATGAACTACAGTAGATAACGGATATAAGAAACTCAAAAAATACAAGAAATTTGTTTCTTATGTGCGATTTTTTCTTATAAGCAATTATTGTCCGAAGAAAATTAATGTCCTGTACTTTAATAAACATTCTTATATGCGGGTTTTTCTTATAAAAGATGTTCTTATATCCGATAACTACTGTATCAGAGGTATGAAGATGAGATTTGATATATATGTTGTTGGAGCAGTATTAATTACTGTCAGGGAGAAAGAAGGCGGTGTCACGCCCCTTATTCAAAAATCGCTCTGACGGCTTTTCCAATAGACTGGTTTATAAGATAATTTTATAAAGTGGTATGAATATGTGATTTGTTACATATGTTATTGTTGCAGGATGAATTACAGTAACGGTGGAAGTGGGCTGTTTCACAACCCTTTTAAAATAAACGGTTATAACTGTCAAAATTCCACAGTATATTGCAGTTCGCCTAGAGATATGAACAGTAAGGTGAGCCAATTTTTTTTTTCAGAAATCGTAACCGAAATCGGAATCTACGATGAATCGTTAGAAAATTTCACCGATAAACTCTCGGCCTTATTCATAAAAACTTATAAAAGGTTTATAAACCATTTTTAAGCAATTTTCGAGAAAACAATATTCATAAACGATTCACATCTTCAATAAGTTAAAGTAGGGTTGTCTCTACTTTAAGCGTGCTATAACTTGACGTTTGTACAATTTATTGTATATTTATGAATTTGAGATCTTTATTTTGAGTTTTTCGGTATTTTTCCTATTGGAAAGAGTTGTTGCATGTATTCATTGTGTAGGAAATTTTCTTCTTAATCATAGCGCATATAGAAAAGTATCTAAATTGACACTTTTCATTCATGAATTCCATTTTGAAAAATATTTCTCCAAAATTCTTCAAAAATAATTTCTAAATAATTAAATAAACTTCGTGATGTATAAACAATCAAAACAAGGAAACAATGTAATCGGTATCCGATTATTATTTCAACATGAGAAAAAGAAAATACATTTTTTTAGTATAATTTTTACTTTAACGTCTTTCTTATTGTCATGAGAATCGTATTCAAAAAAAAATTGAGCTACAATAATGTTCATAGTTATTATAAGTGCAAATACATGTTAGGTATCCGATTACAAAGCTTTTGTATCCGATTATAAAGCTTTTTTTTATACATCATTAACGACCAATAACAGTCGTCGTTGCCACCGGAACACATTTGGCTAAAGGACTGATAACAAACGTTTATGAATACAATTTCTTATTAAAGGTTTTTTAGAGCTAAAGAATACTTTAGCTAGAGAAAGCTTCATATTCACTTTAGAAATTTATTATGAATATGGCCGTTTGTGTCTGAAATGAATTCCTAGCTCGCGCTGGGAAGCATGAAGATTTTAGATAGAGACTTCAGATATATATTTTTTGAGACATTCTGCGTAAAACTGACTTCCCAACAAAGTAAATGAGGTATTACAGAAGCAAATCTATGTATTGGTTAAAAAGTTATGGCCTCTAAGAGTTGGCATACAGAAATTAACGGCCATATTCATAAAAATATGAAGCGTTCTCTAGCTAAAGTATACTTTTGCTCTAAAACACCTTTAATAAGAAATTGTATTCATAAACGTTTGTTATCAGTCCTTTAGCCTAATGTGTTCCGGTGGCAACGCCGACTGTTGTTGGTCGTTAATGATGTATTAAAAAAGCTTTTTAATCAGATACAAAAGCTTTATAATCGGATACCAAACATGTATTTGCACTTATAATAACTATGAACATCATTGTAGCTTAACTTTTTCATTGACTACGATTCTCATGACGATAAGAAAGACGTTAAAGTAAAAATTGTATTAAAAAATTGTACATTCTTTTTCTCATGTTGAAATAATAATCGGATACCGATTACATTGGTTCCTTGTTTTGATTGTATATACATCACGAATATTATTTCATTATTTACAAATTATTTTTAAAGAATTTTGAAGAAATATTTTTCAAAATGTTATTCATGAATGAAAAGTGTCTATTTAGATACTTTTCTATGTGCGCAATGATTAAGAAGAAAATTTCCCACACAATGAATATATGCTCAAAAGATCTCAAATTCATAAATATACAATAAATTGTACAAACGTCAAGTTATAGCACGCTTGAAGTAGAGACAACCCTACTTTAACTTATTAAAGATGTGAACCGTTTATGAATATTGATTTCTCGAAATTAGCCTAAAAATGGTTTATAAACCTCTTGTAAGTTTTTATGAATAAGGCGGTAAGTTTTTAAAAATCATTTTTCATAATATTGGGCGGGAAACCAAACAATGTAAAAAAATATACCATTCTCTTCGTCTTGGTCTCCAAACATCGGAGTGGTAGGTAAAACTTGGAGCCGGGGCCCATAGGTCTGAAGTTTTCGATAATTGCTTATTGCTAAAAAAATGTCTACCTGAAATCTTCATGCTTCTCAGCGCGAACTAGGAATTGATTTTAGACATATAGTTTCTTAGTGAAATTTTCTAAGAATTCATAGTATATTCCGATACTGGTATATGGTTGCCACGTATTTTATAGACGCGAACAAATTGATCCGCCCTAATGAACAGGCTATTTGGAACTAAATAAGTAAAATATGACTTTTCAATATATGACTTTTAAACTGTATCAATTAATGGTCCGTACACCAGGCAGTTGAGGACACATAGTAGCTGCGCAGACTAAAACAGTGATTTGTTTTTTATTTACTTTACAACTATGTATTTTTCAATTACTTTTTAGGAGAGCTAATCGGTAATAAATCCAATATATAGAAAAATTAAGCAATATTCATTGTAGTTTTATTGGAAAAACACCTTTTGTTTGATTGGGGCACAATTTAAATTTGTATAGTATGTCAGAGGTAACATAAGCAAACATTTGTAAATAACCTATGTATGGGGTATTTTTTGACGTGTAGAACTTCTAAAAGGTATAAGTGTAAAACTAACTGTCATACTAATGAAGTGTGATAGACTTTCTTTCAGTATACTTTGAATCACCATACAAAGACTACACAAGAACCACTTTTACAAATCTTGAAAATTTATTTTCAAACTTATGGAGCCCTTTGTAAAGTTTACGGTGCATATAATCATCCATCTGAGCAGTTAATAGATGCCATCGACGCTGTAGACGTAAATGGGACAGGGGACTCGAATTAATCGAACTGACGCCGTTCTCAGCAACTCGGTCTCTGCAAATACTGGAAAGATCTTAGCCTACATTCTTATAAAATCCAACCGACAGAAGAACTAGAGCCAGTGGACGGTCAATTGATTTGTTTATTTATCATGTCATTGCACATTATTTGAAGGGGAAATGGTTCCAATACGACGGCGTAACATGCCACACAGCGCGTGAGACCATCACTTTGTTAAGCCAAACGTTGGAGACCGAATTATCTCAAAAAATTGTAATACAAATTCAATAAAAAGATAGTATTTGGGAATATTCTTGATCCGTGTGAGAAGAAGACATGGCAAAAGAGGTTTTTATGGCTAAAGGCATGAAGTTTCAAATGAAATTTTCATTTGCGGTCAATAGGCGGAGAAGGCATGACAAAAGTGTTTTTTACGCCCAGACGGTCCCCGCTACTTCAGATAAAAAATAAACATTTAATTTTGATCTTTAACGGAACGTCTGTTTCCGATTTGTTAAAGAATTGGTTTTTCGGCCTACATACAGATAAAACTTAATCTACATGTCGGCAATATAGATATGACTTTGATGATGAACTTTTTACTATCGTAATAAAGCCTATGATATTTAGAATTTAAAACAATAAAACTTAATTGGTTAACTTCCATGTTAAGGAGTTACGTGAAATTAGTTACATAAATTAATAAACTCAACATATTATTGTCGAGCTTAAGAACCGTGTTCAAAGTACTTTGTAGATCTAAATGTGAAATATATTACAAGTAAATATGCAATAGCGAAACATTGCCGGGCCCACTAGTATTCTTAATATTTGTCATAGTTCAGTTTAAAATTTCCCATCACTTAGATGATTAGAGACAGGTATCGAACCATTGATCTCCCGCGTGTTCTAAACATCATGCCACGGCCGACCCTTAACATTAATAATAACAAGAGAAATAACTGCTTTTATAGTGCACCTCCTCTGACAAACTTAAAGAAAAACAACTAAATATGTATGAAGGTGCAGACAAAATGTTTAAAAAATTGTATTAAACAGTTTTAATCTTATATTTGTTTAAAAAGTTTCATAAAGAAAATCATCTACCTTTGCCTGTCGTCTACCATAAGTTCTTGTACTAGTAACTTTTTTCACATACTGCTCTTACGCTACTTCGCTATGTGTTGTGAGCGTGAAAAAGTGCAGCTGATGTCGTTGTTGTTATCTGCGGCGATTGTATGGAATTGATCATAAAAGTAAGTTTTATTATAGAACAAATGATGCCACGAACATAACAAATGACCATTGATATATTGGCCCATAAACTGTTAACTGGACAGTTGAGTTTACTTCACATGAACGAGACTCATATATGGTCGTTAGAGTGGCTCGGTTTTATTTTTGTTATCAAAATAAATTTTCAAAAGATTAAATTTTCAAAAAAGGACTTAAAAAGTCCTGAAAGGAATTTAGTCTTAAGATACTTGGGTTCTAATACGTCTCATTTAATGCGCTATACTTTTTCTCGTATTATCATCCTATAGGGATGAGGGTATAAAGAAATTACATACTAAAATTAGATTCCAGACAAGAAGATACAAAATCTAAAGTAATAAATCATTTAAAATGTTTAACTCTAGTTCCCTTTAGATCGTACAGCCAATTTGTCTTATATTGCTATATATTAAAAAAACGTTTCATTCTAACGCTTATTTCCACTCCGACTATAAAAGTCTACTGCACCCTCTAAAAAAGGTATTTCCACTCCTTTATGTTGTGTCTATTTTTGCAATGGTGGTCCGTCCATGAATGTGACCATAAAGTGATAGCAGCCAGGTCCATCTATCGCGTCTGGTCAAGTTTGCAATTTTATATATTTTTAAGTGCATCATAGTCCTAAGATAGTACAAATAAATTTTAATGCAATTCTGTAATGTGTTGTTGTTTCAGAAAGTGCGTATGTGTGTGTGTTACGCTGTGATTAAGTCATTTTTACGATGATTCGTCTGCGTAAGAAGATATAGAAATTTATTTTAATTCAAGGGTTGCAGTGTAGTTAGTAGTGTTTTGTAAATATAAAAGAAATTGCTAACGACAGAATATTGTGATACAAAAAAGTGGTAGGATTGTTTGTTTACTATCCTTGAAATGGGTTAAATTAATAACTTTTCAAAGGTAACAGCATTTTTCCAGTGTCGAACAATCAAAAAATATTCAACATAAATGCAAACAAAAGAGACCAAACCGGAAATCGGAAGGAAATCAAATTGTCTACTGTCAACCATAATGAGTATTATGATGAAATGTTGCACAATTCCCTAGCAACTCTATATGTGTTATGCTTAAGTCTACATAACTATATGTATTAAACATAATGTAAATATATACCAATCTGTAAGCATATATGATATGATATATGTACATATGTATAATTGAATTTATTTCCGTTAATATTTTTACATATAAACGAATAATATTTCTTTGCATCATTTTTACGAGCTTCTCTGTAGTTTTATTTATCGCATCGAAAGGATATGGGAATAAGTAAAATATCAAAATAATACTTTAATTTTATAGTTGTTATATTTCCGTTTTGTTTCATTTTCTTTTAGTAGGAAAAGTGCATCAATTCATTATGCGCATATACAGTAGACTACACCATTTCCATTCGAAATTCAAAGAAAATCAATTGAAATTCAAAAATTTTATTTGATTTTTAAACATTCTATTTTAAATTCAAAAATCGTCAATTGGCATTCAAAAATTCCATTTGGAATTCAAAAAATATCAAATCAAATTAAAATTTTCCATTTGAAGTTCAAAAAATATTAATTGAAAATTCAAACTCGTCAATTGAAATTCAAAACATATCAATTGGTATTCAAAATTCATCAATTGAAATTCAAAATTCTTCAATTGAAATTTGAAAATAGTTAAAACTCTTTGAACTGATGAGTTTTAAATTTCAATTGACGAGTTTTAAAATTCAATTGACGAATTCTGAATTTTAAATGACGAGTTTTGAATTTCAATTGATATTTTTCGAATTTCAAATGGAAAATTTGAAATGCTATTTTTATACCCTTCACCGTGCGCATGAACAGAGTGAAGGGTATATTAATTATACCATCACCCTTAGGGATGAGGGTATATATCATTTGATACGAAAAAAAGTGTAACGCATTAAAGTAGAAGAGTTAGACCCCAAGTATCTTAAGACCAAATTCGTTTCAGGACTTTTTAAGACGATTGCGCTATGTCCGTCTGTCTGGCTGGCTGGCTGGATGGCTGGTCAGCAGGATAACTTGAGTAAACCTTAACGGATCAGTACCAGTATTAATATTTTTCAAAACGAACTTATGGGATTGAAAATGGGCAGAATAACCCCACCACTTCTGGTACCTCCCATACAAAATTACCTATTTTTGGATAATTTATATTTCTTTCATAACTTCCCAACGGACGATCGTAGGATATTTAAATTTGGTCAGTTTATTTATCTTGCAAAAGTAGACAAACACTTCGAAATCTTTTTTGTAACTAAACTGAATTTACTCAAATTTTGCATATGATGTTTGCATATGAAAACTCGACTCAGAAATGAATATGAACTACATCGGTTCACGCCTTCTGGTACCTCGCATACAAAATGAACTATTTTTTGCAAATTTAATATTTCTCCCATAACTCCCAAACGGACACTTGGGGGGTAATGAAAATTGGTCAATTAATTTATCTTGTGATAGGAAGCAAACCCTTACAAAACATAACTATTTGACGCACCCCTTCTGGTAACTCCCATACAAAATACCGAACATACCCCCATAGTTTTAAATACATATATTTTTGTAAGATCAGTGAATACAGTCGAATTTTGCGTAAGTTGTACAGTTATGATAATTTGAATCAGGAATGAATATGGATTATACCGGATCACCCTCTGGTACCTCCCATACAAAATGACCTTGTTTGGAAAATTAATATTTCTCCCATAATTTCTAAACCGGCACTTGGAGGATAATCAAATTTGGTAATTAATTTTCTTGTAATAGGAATTATTATTGGGTGATGGTATTTATCAGTCAGTTTACCTGACGGAAATTTCTGTACTGGTTTTGTTCTTCCATTTGTAACGCCCATAAGGAGGCATGGTAGGTATGACAATATATATATATATATATAAATGATCAGCATCGAAATCTGAGTCGATTTAAAGGTGATCGTCTGTCCCCGCGATTACTGCCGCAGCTTAAGAGATATCGAACTGAAATTTGGAATGCAAGCTTTTATCCTCAGAGCGGAGGTTAAGTTCTAAGATGAGCCAGATCGGCCAAAACCTACTAACACCTCTCATACAAACTCCCCCATTTTCGGGTCTGTCCCTGCGATTACAGCCGATGTTTAAAGGCAATCAAGCTGAAATTTTGTATGTAAGCTTCCCTACACTAAGCGGAGGTTGAGTAGTAAGATGAGACCGATCGGTAAAAAACTGCTCCCACCTCCCATACAAAATTCCTCTTTTTGGGGGTGTCCGTATGTCAGTCCCAGCAATTACAGCAGTAATTTAAGAGCAATCAATCTGAAGTATTGTATGCAAGCTTTGCTGCCCTGAATGGAGGTTGAGTTCTAAGATGAGCTCGATCGGTCAAAAACTACTCCCACATCCCATACAAACTCCCCCTTTTTGGGGACTATTCCAACGATTACAGCTTTAGTTTAAGGGCATTCCAGCTGAAATTTCGTATGCAAGCTTCCCTACACTATGCGGGGGTTGAGTAGTAAGATGAGAACGATGGGTCAAAAACTACTCCCACCTCCCATACAAAATCCCTCTTTTTGGGGGTGTCCGTATGTCAGTCCCCGCGATTACAGTAGAAATTTAAGAGCAATCAAGCTGAAATATTGTATGCAAGCTTCCCTACACTAAGCGGAGGTTGAGTAGTAAGATGAGACCGATCGGTAAAAAACTGCTCCCACCTCCCATACAAAATTCCTCTTTTTATACCATCACCCTTAGGGATGAGGGTATATATCATTTGATACGACCCAAAAGTGTAACACATAGAAGGAGTGACTTTAGACCCTAGGTATCTTTGAACCAAATTCGATTCATGATTTTTTAAGTCGTTTGAGCCATGTCCGTCTGTCTGTCTGTCTGTCTGTCTGTCTGTCTGTCCGTCCGTCTGTCTGGCTGTCCGGCTGGTTCGCACGATAACTTTCGAAATAAATGTTTTGAAATTTTGCACGAGTTAATATTTCCCCAAAACTACTTACGGTATTGAAAATGGGCTGCATGACCACGCCCCTTCTGGACCCTTCCATACAAATGCACAATTCCGCCCACTTTAGAAATCGAGTCATAATATTAATACATCGAACTCGATCGTTCCCAAATTCTATATTTAGTAAAGCTATAACAGGATAAAAATTCGAAAAAAAAATTGAAAGTCTAGCCAGGCCCCTTCTGGTACCTCCCATACAAATGCACCACTCCGCCCACTTTAGAGATCAATACACTCGACACGATCGTGCCCAAATTATGTATTTTGTTAAGTTATAACAGGAAAAAGTTTTTAAAAAAATATTGAAAGTCTAGACACGCCCGTTATGGTACCTCCCATACAAATGTACCTTTCCGTTCACTTTAGAGATGGAGTAATAATATCAATACACCCCTCGCGATCGTGCATTTAGTAAAGCTATAACAGGATAAAGTTTTGGAGAAAAAATCTTGAAGTATAAACACGCCCCATCTGGTACCTCCCATACAAATGTACTACACCGCCCACTTTAGAAATCGAGTAACAATATCAATATAATAGAAAAGTTTTTGTTTTACTGAGGGTGATGGTATATGTAAGTCGGGTTGCCCGACTGAAACTATCTTATTGGTTGGGGGTGTCCGTATGTCAGTCCCCGCGATTACAGCAGTAATTTAAGAGCAATCAAGCTGTAAATTGTATGCAAGCTTTTCTGCCCAAAATGGATGTTTAGTTCTAAGATATGACCGATCGGTCAAAAACTACTCCCACCTCCCATTCAAGCTCTACCTTTTTTGGGGTGTCCGCCTAACTTGCGATTTCAGCCGTTGGTTAGGAAATATCGAGCTGAAATTTGATATGCAAGCTTTAATCCTATAATAGGAGCTTACGTTGTAATATGAGCAATATCGGACGATTACTTCTCCCACCTTCCATACAAACTCCCCCTTTTTGGGGGTGTCCGTCTGTATGTCCCTGTAGTTTATGAGCTGTCGGGCTGAAATTTGGTATGTCCAGAAGCAGAGGTTATGTTCTAAGATAAGCAACATCGGATTTAAACTACTCCCACATCCCAAACAAATTCCCATTTTTGGGGAGTTACAAAATTCATAAAAATATTCTCCAACTCACCAACTCATAAACTTATCGGTAAATCGAATAAAATCGATAAAAATTATTGACAAAAAATGGATGTGTGAAGCTAAAAGTAACGTCCACTTCTTACTAAATCCCCTTTTTATCCTCTTAGCTTTACTAAATACAGAATTTTGGCACGATCGCTTTGGGTGTACTGATATTATTACTCGGTTTCTAAAGTGGGCGGAGTGGCATATTAGTATGGTAGGTACCAGAAGGGGCATGGCCATGTAGCCCATACCGCAAGTAGTTTTGGGGAAATTTTAACTCGTGTAAAACATTTGGTTATGTCATTCGAAAGTTGTCGTGCGTAGCAGCCGAAAAGCCGGACATGGAGAGACGGACATGGCTCAAGCGACTTAAAAAGTCATAAATCGAATTTGTTTCAAAGAACTCCTTCTATGTGTTACACTTTTGGATCGTATCAAATGATATGTATCCTCCTACCCGTAGGGTAGGACAGGCAGACAGACAAAACGGCTGAACCAATATGTCCAGCTTAAAACATAGAATACTTTTGGACCCGATAGTAGGTGAAAGTGTCGTTTTTTTAGCTGAACCATTTATAAATCAGAAATGGCTGTACCGAATTTGATGATGGTGAATGTGTATGAGGGGTTTCAACATGAAAGATAGAAAACTTTTGAATTCGATAATATGTACGGATTTGGCTTAAATTTACACAGTACTGTATTTAAATAAATATAAAAAGTCTTTGACACTGGAGTAGAGACAGGCGATTATTCGATAGCTCAATATCTAGCAAAGTTGTCGAAAAATAAAAACTGTTAAAACATCGATAAATTTTTTTCAACTTAACCTATGTTGGGGCCATTGTTTTGAACCCTCTTGGCCCCATAAGTTCGTCAGACGATTAATTATTCGATATCTTGATATCTAAAATTGTAGACCCAAAACTTTAATTTTTTATACCCTCACCCTACGGATATTTTAGATCAAAACATTTTAGACACTTTAGAAATCGAATAACAATATCAATACAGCCAATGTGTTCGTGCCCAATATTTAGTTAAAATACAGCAGAAACCAGCACAGAAAATTCAGTCTGATAAATACCATCACCCACTATAAGATATTGTGTAAGTCTTGAGTTGTTGAAATTAACTGATTTGTAATTAAAACCAGTACAGAAATTTCAGTCAGGTAAACTGACTGATAAATACCATCACCCAATATAAGGTATTGTTTAAGTCTTGAGTAATTGAAATTAATAGATTTTTAAAATAAAATTACTTATATATTATTTTTTGTCTGCATGTAGATCAAAAACATACAAAATTTGACCTATTTGTACAGAAGGTACAATTAGGGTCAGCACAACGTGCCTTATTTTTTCGTAAGTCAACGTTCAATGATCGCTTAATTTGGCAAAATTTGTCTGAATTTAGTGTACATACAAAAATGATACGTATGTTAAGGGGAAATATTCCATATATTTATATGTGACGTACCAGAAGGGGTGTGCCAAATAGTTAGGGTTGCTGAGGCTTTGCCTCCTATTACAAGATAAATGAACTGACCAAATTTGATTTGATTTGTTTAGAAGTTATGGGAGAAATATAAATTTTCCAAACAAACTCATTTTGTATGGGAGGTACCAGAAGGGTGATCCGATATAGTCCATATTCATTTCTGATTAAAATCTTCATAATATCTTCAAATAGGTAATTTTGTATGGGAGGTACCGCAAGGCGTGAATCGATATAGTCCATGTTCATTCCTGAGTCTAATTTTCATAAGCGCACTTCATACGCAAAATTTGAGTGATCTCAGTTTACTTACAAAAAAGATATGTATGTAAAACTATAAGGGTCAATTCGGTCATTTGTATGGGAGGTACCAGAAGGGGTGTCAAATAGTTAGGCTCTCTGAAGTTTCGCCTCCTATCACAACATTAATTTATCGACCAATTTTCATAACCCTCCAAGTATCCTTTTGAAGGTTATGGGAAAAATATTAATTTTCCAAAATAGGTCATTTTGTATGGGAGGTACCAGAAGGCGTGAACCGATATAGTCCATATTCATACCTGAGTTTAATTTTCATAAGCGAACATCATACGCAAAATTTGAGTGATATCAGTTTACTTACAAAAAAGATATGTATGTGAAACTATAAGGGTCAATTCGGTAATTTGTATGGGAGGTACCAGAAGGGGTGTGGCAAAGGTTTCGGCTTTCTTAGGGTTTGTCTACTATTGCAAGATAAATAATCTGATTAAATTTAGATATCCTCCGATGGTCTGTTTGGCAGTTATGGAAGAAATATTAATTAACCAAAAATAGGTAATTTTGTATGGGAGGTACCAGAAGGGGTGGGTCTATTCTGTCCATTTACAATCCCATAAGTTCGTTTCGAAAAATATTAATACTGGTAAATTTTCATACCGATCCGTTAAGGTTTACTCGAGTTATCCTGCTGACCAGCCATCCAGCCAGCCAGACAGACGGACATGGCTCATTCTTCTTAAAAAGTTCTGAAACGAATTTGGTCTTAAGATACTTGGGGTCTAACTCGTCTCCTTTAATGCGTTACACTTTTTTTCGTATCAAATGATATATACCCTCATCCCTAAGGGTGATGGTATACAAATTTTGGAGATAAAAATAGATGTCTGGCCACGCCCCATTTAGTACCTCAGAAATCGATTAATATTATTAATATACCCAACGCTATAACAGAATAAAGTTTTGGAGTTAAAAATGGAAGTCTAACCACGCCCCTTCTGGTACCTCCATACATAAATACTATTCCGCCCACTTTAGAGATGGAGTAATAATATCAATACACCCAACGCAATCGTGCCCAAATCAGAATAAAGCTTTGAAGAAAAAATAAACTGGAAATCGAACCACGACCCTTCTGGTATATTACATACAAATGTAACACCCACTTTAGAAATCAAATAATAATATTGATATACTAGAAAATTTTACGTTTTACTAAGAGTGAGGTTATATGTAAGTCAGTTTTTCCGACTGCAACTTTTTTACTGTTTTTATATAAAATTACAAATTTGTTCTTAAATACAGTTCATCACATCAAGTTCTGCAAGTTTCCAACGGACTTTTGGTCGCCCTATTCTGCTCTTCATTTAAAGTTTCAAACAAAATCAGGAGTTTTTGAAACACACCACATATTACCGTTTCAAGGTTTAACTGTTTTTACTCCTGCACATTTTCCATGATTACAACCACACCCATGCACACAAACATCCTTATTGATACGCATTCATTTCCTTTCTGCAGTTGCATTTGCCACAAACCCTTTTGTCGTCATTTTGGCCAACAATAGTTTTGCTCTATAAGTGAGCCTGAAGGAAGTGTCTGTAAGAGTGCCTTCATCAGTTTTACGTAATATCAAAACTTTGCTTGTTTTTTCCTGCTAGTATTTTTGCCTTTTAAAAGCATTGTGGTCCATGTGAAATGAGAACGAGTACGAGTTGGGGGGGGGGAGAGATTTCAGTCATTTCAATTCATACCCACTGATACAAATATTTGTGTGATCTGTCGATATATTTATTTTTATTGTGGTTACGTTTTACGACTATGCGCTGGAATGCATTTCATCAATTCTATGTATTCGACAAACAAGTAAACCAAGCAGAAGTGAAGTCAAGTCAAGCAATCCATCCATCCATACATCTCGTCTTTGCGTCCGGCCATCCTTCCCCCACGTTGTCCAATGTGCAAGATGAGCAAGGATGTGCTCAGCACGAATGCACGAAGGCAACCAAGGAAGCATCTTAACATTTTGCCAAAAATCATTAAAAACAAAAGAACATTTCACAAAAGGGTAATAAAAACTGCACAAATTTACGCAAATTTCTACAATTTATATGGGAATTTTCTAGATCTGGTGCTGCTTCTCCCGGCTGCTATCGTAGCTCAACATTTCCATTTGGTTATTTTTACGATTTACGATATTTTGGGTAGTTTTTTTGTGTGTGTTTGTTCTGTTGCCGTTTTTAGTTTTCTATATTAAAAAGTTTTGCTTTCAAGGATTTTAGTTTAATTTTCATATAGATGTTATATTACTTTACAGTGCGCTCTCTCTCTCTCTCTCTCTCTCTGGGCTTCAAAGCATTAGTTTTGTCGGGGAGGGGAAATATTATAAAATTTAAATTGATTTCATTTTGGGAATTGTTTGAATTTTTTATTGCCTTAAGCTGACGCTTTGTTCTTTGGGTTAACAACATTTCCATTAACTGATTGCATAAATTCGTGATATTAAAATAAGTTGGCATTTTACATTGGAAATTCTTATGAATTGAAAGAAAATGTGATTATTGAATGTATTTAGATTGATAATATTATTGATGGGGGAATGGCTGATGTTGAGTAACCTAACTGACATGCTACCATCAATGCGTCGTAGGAACTAGATAGCAGAGGTTACTGCAGCCTAACACAAAGACTCTCTTAGTGGCTTTGGCAGCACCAAGAAACAAGGATCGGTCGCGGTGGCCTATTAAGTCGCTCTCTGAAATAAAACAACTAGATATTATAACTAGTAAGGCGGTTATCTTCGGCTATGCCGAAGCTCAGATACCCTTCACAATTTGCAAAAATGGTGATAAAACTGGTTATTTGCACTACAACTATATTTTATTAAACTTTGTAACAAAAAACAGTTGAGTTGGTGAGAAGTGGATGTTACTTTTAGATGCACACATCTATTTTTTTGTCAATAATTTTAATCGATTTTATTCGATTTACCGATAAGTTTATGAGTTGGTGAGTTGGAGCATATTTGTATGAATTTTGTTACCCCCAAAAATGGGAATTTGTGTGGGATGTGGGGTCAGTTTAAATCCGATCTTGCTTATCTTAGAATTTAACCTCTGCTTCTGGACAGAAGCTTACATACCAAATTTCAGTCTGAAAACTCTTAAACTACAGGGACATACAGACGGACACCCTGAAAAAGGGGGAGTTTGTATGGAAGGTGGGAGAAGTATTCGTCCGATAATGCTCATATTACAACGTAAGCTCCTATTATATAATTAAGCTTGCAAATCAAATTTTAGCTCGATATTTCCTAACCTACGGCTGTAATCGCGGGGGCAGTTACGCTAACACCCCAAAAAAGGTAGTTTGAATGGGAGGTGGGAGTAGTTTTTGACCGACATTGCTTATCTTAGAAAGTAGCCTCCGCTTAGATATTGAATCTTGCGTATAAAATGCCAGCTACATACCTCTTAAAATACGGCTACAATCGCAGGGAAAAAGCCAAAAAAGGGAGAGTTTGTATGGGAGGTGAGACTAGTTTTTGACCGATCGGTCTCATTTAAATACTCAACCTCCGCTTAGAGCAGAAAAGCTTTCATACAATATTTCAGCTTGATTTCTCTTAATTACTACTGTAATCGAGGGGACTGACATACGGACACCCCCAAAAAGAGGGATTTTGTATGGGAGGTGAGAGTAGTTTTTGACCGATCGGTCTCATCTTACTACTCAACCTCTACTTGGTGTAGGGAAGTTTGTAAATTTCAGCTTGATTGCCCTTAAACAACAACTGTAATCGTAGGGATACCCCAAAAAGGGGGATTTTGTATGGGAGTTGAGCGTAGTTTTTGACCGATCGGGCTCATCTTAGAACTCAACCTCCATTTAGTGTAGGGAAGCTTGTAAACAAAATTTCAGCTTGAATGTCCTTAAACTACGGCTGTAATCGCAGGGACAGACCCCAAAAAAGGGGAGTTTGTATGGGAGGTGGGGGTAGTTTTTGACCGATCGGGTTCATCTTAGAACTCAACCTCCATATAGGGCAGCAAAGCTTGCGTACAATATTTCAGCTTGATTGCTCTTAACTTACTGCTGTAATCGCGGGGACTGACATATGGACACCCACAAAAATAGGAATTGGGAGGTATGAGTAGTTTTTTACCGATCGGTCTCATCTTACTACTCAATCTCCGCTTAGAGTAGGAAAGCTCACATACAAAATTTCAGCTTGATTGTCCTTTAACTACAGCTGTAATCGCAGGGACAGACACCAAAAAGGGGGAGTTTGTATGGGAGGTGGGAGTAGTTTTTGACCAATCGGGCTCATCTTAGAACTTAACCTCCGCTTTGAGGATAGAAGCTTGCATTCCAAATTTAATCTCGATATCTCTTAAACTGCGGCTGTAATCGCGGGGACAGACAGACGGTCACCCTCATATCGCCTCAGATTTCGATGCTGATCAATTATATATATATATATATATTGTCATACCTACCACGCCTCCTTATAGGCGTTACAAATGGAAGAACAAAATTAATATACCCTTCACTCTGTTCATGCCGCGGTGAAGGATATAAAAATCACGAAGTTCACGATATGCATTTTGATTCGAACGCCCATTTTCATAATAAACCTGAATAACTCCATGGTTCAAATTGAGTTAGTCTGAAGTTGAGAAATGTCAAATGATTTGCAGAAAAGAACGACGTTTAGGTTTCGTTCACATTCAACATCGGCCCTTACAATTTAACCACCCTTTATTACGCTACTGGAGGAAATATATGGCTGCTGCCCTACCCATGACGTTAAAATTGTTCTGGGAGATTCCATCCTTAGCTTCTTCAGTAGCACCACGACACTCCTGGTCATGCTAGAATTCCTTTTGGGAGGCTTTTGGTACCCAAGAACGGTTTTCATGAAGATATCAATGCTTTGATATGGTGTGGTAACATAGTCAGGACAAGAAGTACTTTCATCAAACAATTAGATCAGTCGAGTGGATTATGCCGTTGCAGTATATTTTTACTGCATCTTTTCGACGTCCAGCTTTCATAATGTTCCCAATCGATGTTGGCTCCTCGGAGCGATCATACTCCTAATACACTGGATAATTGCCTTGCGTCAATTACAACATGTCAATTTTATACCCTCACCCTATGGGTAGGAGGATGTATATCATTTGATACGACCCAAAAGTGAAACACATAGACGGAGTAACTTTAGACCCTATGTTTCTTTAAATCAAATTCGATTCATGATTAAGCCATTTGAGTTATGTCCGTCTGTCTAACTTTCGAAAGGCGTAACCAATTGTTTTGAAGCTTTGTAGTGGTTAATATTCCCCCTAACTACTTACGGTATTGGAAATTGGCTACATGGCCATGTCCCTTCTAGTACATCCCATACAAATGTAACATTCCGCCCACTTTAGAGATGGAGACGATCTTGACAAAATTCAGAATTTTGTTGACCTATAAGAGGATAAAGTATTGGGTAAAAAATGTGAAGTCTAGTCATTATGCAAAATACGGTGTAATGCCGTTTGTGGAATGTCCAATTCCAAAGAACGACGAGGAATGGAAAAACCTGGGTTTTCTTCAAAACTTTCGGCTACAGCAGCAATACACTCAGTTGTTCTTGAGCGACGTACATGAGTTTTATTCTTCACATCACTGACTTGTCCCAACAGCTTGAATTTTTCCACCAATTTCTGTATTGCGGTCCGACAAGGTGCTTCACGGCGACCAAAAAATGCTTTAGTTTTGCGAACTGTGACTGCAAGATTTTCACAATTTTTGTAGTGAATTTTAATAATTTCAATACGTTGTTAAAGCGTGTATCGTTCCATTTATAGTAATGGCGTAGTTTCTACTTGTCAAATGTCAAAGAATAAAAGCTTCAAAAGTTACAGCTACCGTAACAGCGGGCCATTCACAATGGACCAAAGATGTTCTCCCTTCCTATATTGCATTATAATCTCTTAGGATAATTCTAATGTCATGGTTGGTGCAGCGGTAATATGCGTTCCTTAGGTGTTCATAACATAGGTCATTGGAATGTTCGTCTGTGTCTTCAGTAGGGGCGTAGGCTCAGATAAGACTTATGTCGAAATATTTACCTATTGTGCGGATTGTAGCTAGCCTAACATTCACCGTGTTGAATCTGGGGACAAGGTGTTTGAACCTACGACTCACTACAAATCCGAAGCCATAAAATTTTGATTTTATCGCAGTTCATGTGTGGCTGTTTTTAGAAAGGAAATACTAGTGGCGGTCGGTCATACATTTTACCCCTCTGGGAGATACCATGGGAGCGGCAGGAGCTGATTTCATAACAAATTTAAATATGCTCTTAGAGACTGTTGGGGTTGCAAAAAAATTGGGGATGGTCATACATTTGACTCCGCTTATGACGGTTAGAGAGGTGGGAACAAATTTTATGAAAATTTGAATTTTGTATGGTAGCCCCCATAGGAGGTGAAGATGAAGGTTGGGTATAATTGGAAAAAATGGTAGAACGAATAAATGACTAGGGGTCGGTCACACATTCGAACCCACTTGGGGCGATTCTGGGGAAGTTGCAGGGCTTGTTGTGGATTTTTTTTTGTTCTTGGGAAAATTTTCTTATAACACTATGACACAATTTGAGGGTCATTGTCTCGGGGGTGAACCAAACCAATTTCAAACGATAGCATTTGACCTCAGTAACAAAACCCTTTGTTCCATTTTGTTCCACTAGGTCACAAATTTTTTTAACAGTGATTAAAAGTTTGAATTTTTGGTCAAAAGTCGATTCAAAGAATATGAAAAATCATCTATAAAAGTACATTTGGGGTATTTCATATCTTCGGAGACATATACTAAAACATTCAGGGGAATATTTCCTCGGAACATTTTAATCCCTTAGCTGCTACCCGTGTGGGATATTTTTGGCCCAATTTCGAAAAAACTGTTTATATGTTAACTTTGGAGGGAGGTCAAAGCTTAGAATCTTCGATAAAACCTGGAAAATTGCGGAAAATTTCACTAAGAGTCACCGAAGAGTCAAAGGTTATAAAATAAAATCAAAATTAAATGTTAAGAAGACTACTTTTGAGCAAAGAGTGCAATAAGCTTTTTCGGGAATGAATCAAACTAATATCAAACGGTAGCATTTGACCTCTGTAACAAAACCCTAAACTTCATTTAGCACCACTACGTCACAAATTTTTTTTTACAGTGGTTTGAAGTTTGGTTTTTTTTTGGTATAAAGTCGAATCAACGAATTTGAATAATCATGTGTTAATATACATTTGGGATTGTTCATGTCTTCGGAGACATACATTAAAACAATTTTCTGGGGAATATTTCATCAGAACATTTGAACCCTCTAGCTCCCACCCGTATGGGACATCTTAGGATGAATTTAAAAAAAAAAACAGCTTAAAAGTCAAATTTCTTGAATTTAAAAAAAACAGCTTTGACTTTTTCTTAAAATGAATATGTTTTTCATTGTTCGGTTTGAGATCTGTTTTCTATTATCGCTAATAGAATTTGTTTTACAAGAGTTGTGTGAAATGTATTATGTTGACAGCTGGCAGGGCAGATAGCTATTCGATGGTTGCCAAACCATCATCTTCAGCGCCGTTTGCTGTGACTTCTCCACTCATTATCACAACCTTATGTGTAAAAAGCTTCAAGCAATCAATGTGAAGCTCACACACACCGGTGCGAAAATGGTATCAACGAAGACCACACGTCAACATAATACAAACAAGCTCATGTCTATGCTTTGTCCATCGCACAAAATTGCATAGAATTGTTTTTGGCAACAAATGCCAACCCAGTGTACCTCCCGTGTATGTATGCTCTTGTTTGTTATTATCGATCTATTAGAAATATGAATATGTTTTTCAGCATGGTTGGCAGACAGAGGATTAAAATGTTCCCAGAAAATATTCCCCTGAAAATTTTAATGTATGTCTCTGAAGACATGAACTAACCAAATCTATTTTTACACATGACTTCATTTCATTTTCTTTTATTAAACTTTTGACCAAAAAATCAAACTTTAAACCACTGTAAACAACAATTATGACAAAGTGGAGCAAAATGGAGTTTGGGGCATTGTTACTAAGGCTAAATACTATTGTTTGATATTGGTTTGGTTCACTCCCGAAAAAGTGTGTTGCACTGTTTGCTCTAAAATAGATTTTATAACGCTCCATTAACATTTCATTTTGATTTTATTTTGGAACCTTTGACTCATATTTGTCTTCGGTGACTTTTAGTGAAATTTTTCGGAGAATATTTCTATCGAAGATTCTAATCCTTGACCTCCGTCTAAAGTTGAATTTTAAACAGTTTTTTAAAATTAGGCCAAAAATGTCCCATACGGGTGGGAGCTAGAGGGTTAAAATGTTCCGAGGAAATACTCCCCTAAATGTTTTAGTATAGGTCTCCGAAGACATGAAATACTCCAAATGTACTTTTATAGGTGATTTTTCATATTCTTTGAATCGACTTTTAACCAAAAAATTCAAACTTCAAACCACTGTAAAAAAATATTTGTGACGTAGTGGAGCAAAATGGAGTTTAGGGTCAAATGCTATCGTTTGATATTGGTTTGGTTCACCCCCGAAAAAGTGTGTTGCACTGTGTAATTCATTGTAGATTACGATTTTCATAACCCTTTGGCCTAGAAAAAAAAATTAGCTCTCTTTATTACACATCTATGCAGTACAGCATAGTCAGAATAAACACATTTCCTGTATACAAGTTGATTGGCTTGTTAATTGTTTAAAAAATAGTGCCTACAAATAAAATTTCACTTGTATTAACAAAAATGTATTGGATTTGGAATGGCTCTTAAATAGGATTACAAACTTAAATTTTAACTAAATACAAATGCTGCCGTACAAACTATAAAACTAAATCCGCTTACGCTGCCTAAAGAAGTCACAATATGCGGAAGCGATGAAAAGAAACAAGAAACTCCAAATTAAAATCTTTTTAGGGTTTACGTCAGCACTCTCTCATTATACGGCTGGCAATGTTTGTGGTATAGCGGATTGGAAGGTAATGTATGTTTGTATGTATAGCTGGCCAAAGAGAAGCAGCTGCATGAGAGTGCAATGCTGGAATTCTTTGTCGTGCGTATTCAAGTGAAATGTCATAAAATTACGACATGTTTTTTATGACTTTTCGCGAAATGAAATTTCTAAATTTTATAACTTTAGTTGTGTATGTCTGCGACGACTATTTGCGTTTTGGAGTGGAGTGGAGCGAAGCTCTAGAAAGAGGGCTATGGTAGAGACATGCATTAATATCATCAGCTGGCTGATACGTAGGTCATATGTAAACAAAAATGTAAATAGAAACAAGAGTGCATGTTCCGCATTATTATTATAGAGGAATTATAGATCTAAAATACTGTTTCAGTATTGTTATATTTAATTATTTCAATGTCACAGAATTTAATTATTTTAAATATTGCAATATTAAGATTTTCCATTCTTATCATTTTTTGTAGTTAAAATTTTTAAACATTTTTCCTGCGATTTCTTAAGCTGCTAACTGATCATCAAATACTAAATTATTTTTTTTTCTTACATAGATATTTCTTCTTTGTAGTTTTTGCTGTATTTCAACATAATTTAAAATTTTAATTTTTACGACTTTCACTTTGGCATTTTGTCTGCTGTCCATATCGTCTCAACGCGCTGCGCATACACTAAATGTAAATTGTGATGATGATTTACATTGATGATGATGTCAGTGGCAATAATTATGACAAGATGTGGCTTTTGTGGTGGTGGTGGTGATGGTGGCGATGGTGACGACGTACACATGTATCCATACATCTCTTCAATCATTTTAATATATAAGTATATCTTTGGTGCACTTTAGTGTAGCATTGGCATATGCTAAAATCCTCTATTGTACAGTAGCTTTGAAATTCGCAACGATCGTAAAATAGTTGAATATAGATTTAATCAAGTATATTTTTATGATTTAAGCTTTTAATGAGGAGGGGAACTATATCTGCAGCTTGATGCAGCATTTCAAGTAATTTAAACTGTACGACTGCATAAAATGCAATAATTTGAAGATAAAGTTTACTAGAATTAAGACATCAAACTTAGTTTGATTAAGATGTACTGAATAAAATGTTAACTTTTTATTTAGCCTTTGAAAGTGTCATTAGATTATTGGGTGACATGTTGATATTTTTTATTCAGTAAGAAAGTTTCAGCCGGGAAACCGACTTACATTACCCTCACTCTCATTTAAACATAAAATTTTCTAATAATTCTCGATTTTTCTAGTAAGCGGGGTGGTACATTTGTATGGGAGGTACCAGAAGGGGCGTGAGAAGTCTTCCAGTTTTTTCTCCAAAACTTTGTCCTGATTAAGCTGTACTAAATACTGAATTTGGACAAGATCGCGTTGGATGTATGAATAATATTAATCGGTTTCTAAAGTGGGCGTTACTAAATGGGTATGGCAAGTACTAGATGGGGCGTGACAAGAATTCCAATTTTTACTCTAAAACTTTATCCCGATTTAGCTGTACTAAATACAGAATTTGGACACGATCGCATTAGTTGTATTGATATTATTACTCCATCTCTTAAGTAGGTGGAATGGTACATTTTTATGGGAGGTACAAAAGGGGCGCAGCTAGATTTTAAATTTTTTCTATAAAACTTTATCCTATTATTGCTTAACAAAATAAAGAATTTGGGCACAAACATGTCGAGTGCCTTGATATTATTAGTCGTTCTCTAAAGTGGGCGGAATCATACATTTGTATGGGAGGTACAAGAAGGTGCACTACTAAACTTCCAGTTTTTTTTTCTCCAAAACTTTGTCCTGTTATAGCTTTACAAAATACAAAATTTGGGCACGGTCATGTCGAGTGTATTGATATTATTACTCCATCTCTATAGTGGGTGGAAAGGTACATTTTTATGGGAGGTACCAGAAGGGACGTGGCTAGACTTCTAATTTTTGTTTCCAAAATTTTATCCTGTTATAGCTCTACTAAATACAGAATTTGGGTAAAACCCGTTGGGCGTATTGATATTATTACTCGTTTTCTAAAAGTGGGTATGGGAGGTATCAGAAGGGGCGTGGCCATGTAGCCTATTGGCAGTACCATAAGTAGTTTTGGGGAAAAATTAACCTATGCAATTTTTCAAAACGTCTTTCGAAAATTATCGTGTGTACCAGCCGAACAGACAGACAGACAGACGGACATGGCTCAAATGACTTAAGAAGACATGAATCGAATTTGGTTCAAAGAAACATCACCAAGAGCTACAAATTTCAAATGAGCTTTTTCCTTGCGAGCCTGGATCCACAAAATATCAGTGGGCTCAAAAATTATTGAACCAAAAATAAAAAGTATTTAAAAGTACTTTCTTGTACCAAAACGTACTTTGCACCGAAAAACACATTAAAAGTAATTTTTGGTACAAAAAAAGTACTTTGTGAAACAGAAAAGTACTCTTTGGCCAGTAAAATTACTTTTTAGTACAAAAAAGTACTTTGTAGCGGAAAGTACATTTAAAGTACTGTGGCACAAAAAAAGTTCTTTAGGGTCAACAAAAGTACTTTGTAGCGGAAAGTACTTTTTTGTACAAAAAGTACTCGGGTAAAAAAAAGTACTTTGTGGAACAGAAAATTACTTTTTGGCAAATAAAAATACTTTTTGTATAAAAAAGTTCTTTAAGCCGAAAAATACAATAACAGTACACTTCTTCTTCTTCTTTACTGGCAACAACAACAGAAATTCATCTATCAGTAGCCGCACGTAGAAAACCATTCCAAGCGCTTCGGTCTTTTGCGCTCCGTAGATAGTTCGTCATACCAAGCTTACTTAACATTTCCGTCACCTGGTCTATTCATCACTGGTACACTGGTGCTACAAAAAAGGGTAAACATAGGGTCTAAGGCAGAGTCCGTATTGGGTCGCTCTTTTCGGCTCTCGGATCGCAAACCAGGAGTCTCAAAACCAGAAAAGAGCATTTTGCTCTCGAGCCTAGAGCTACAAAATTTCAAATTTGCTCTTTACCCGCGAGCCATGATCCACAAAATTTCAAATGGGCTCAAAAATTATTGATCCAAAAATACTTTTATTGTCCCAAGTAAAGTACATTTAAAGTACTTTCTGGTACCAAAAAGTACTTGGGTACAAAAAAAGTACTTTGTACCGAAAAGCTCATTAAAGTTACTTTTTGCCAATAAAAGTACTTTTTAGTTATAAAAAAAGTACTTTGTGGAATAGGAAAGTACTTTTTGGCCAATAAAAGTACTCTACAGTACAAAAAAGTACTTTGTACCTAAAAGTACATTAAAAGTTCTTTGGCACAAAAAAAAGAACTTTGTGCAACAAAAAAACAAAAAAAGTACTTTGTGGAATAGGAAAGTACTTTTTGGCCAATAAAAGTACTCTACAGTACAAAAAAGTACTTTGTACCTAAAAGTACATTAAAAGTTCTTTGGCACAAAAAAAGAAGTTTGTGCAACAAAAAAAATTCTTTAGGGCCAACAAAAGTACTTATTGCTACAAAAAAGTACTTTGTAGCGAAAAGTACATTAAAAGTCATTGTTTTGTACAAAAAAGTACTCTGGTTAAAAAAAGGACTTTGTGGAACAGAAAAGAACTTTTTGGCCAATAAAAGTACTTTTTGATACAAAAATTACTTTATATGGAAAAGTACATTCAAAGTTGTTTGGCACAAAAAAAGTACTTTGTAAAACTACAAAAATTTCTTTAGGGCCAACAAAAGTACTTTAGTACAAAAAAAAGTACTTTGTCGAACAGAAAAGTACTTTTTGGTCAATAATGTACATTAAAAGTACTTTTTTGTAAAAAAAAAATCCTGATGCATAAAAAAGGACTTTGTGGAACAAAAAAGTACTTTTTGGCCAATAAAACTACTTTTTGGTTCAAAAAGTACTTTATACCGAAAATTACATTAAAATTACTCTGGTGCAAAAAAAAGAAGTTTGTGCAACAGAAAAGTGCTTTGTGGCCAAAAAAAAAACAAAAAGTCCTTTTTAGTACAAAGGAGTACTCTGGCATAAAAAAGTAGTACTTTGAGTTTTTGGCTTAATAAAATAACTTTTAGGTACAAAAAAATACTTTAGTTACGGCGGACCTAAGGTAGACAAAATCATCTAACACTTCAAAGTTATAATTTTCAAGGGTAAATCGGCGTGTCAAACTAGTAAATTTGTTGTTCTTTGAAACAAATTACTTGCTTTAGTCTTAAGTATTTACCAGACCCACTTCTACTGACTGCTTCAGAATGCTCGAAAAGGCCACAATAACATTCCGCAGTCCTCGGCCAATGGTACCTATATCTCGACACAAGCGAGCAACATGTGACGTTTATTGAAGATGATACCGGTCATGTTTAATGCAGCCTTTTGCATGATCATCTCCATCTGTGAGTATGATAACGTGCAATCAAGTTCGCTAGGCTGGGCTTTAGTATTTGACATAACACATTAGACAGAAACATGTATGCGATCGGCAAAAGGCTGTTCCCGCGATAGTTGGTAGAAAGGGCTTTTCATCTTCTTTTTCTTCTCATTATGTTGTTCCGTTACCGCACGCTGCCAATATACCTACCCCCTATCGTCACACCATAAGGGGGCAGCCATACAAAAATTTTATAAATTATTAAAAAATTCTTGGAAAATTTTTACGGAATTATTATCTTGTGAAGAATTTTAATGTTTTGGTCGTTTTAAGTGCAATTCGTATGGGAGCCCCTTACTGGGTGACGATAGGGGGTAGGTATGTTCGAGAAAAATTTTAGTAGGGAGGAGGGAGGGGGTGGGTCTTACATTTTATCCCACTGGGAGGCGGCATGGGAGCGCCAGTAGCTGATTTAAAAAAATATATATATGTATAAAGAACTATCTTACACAGTACAACATTTTTCAGCTCATTTATTTGGGACTCAATTCTGAGAACTGCACATGAAAGTATCCACAAAAAGAAGTAGTTTTGTATCATTCGTTTTGTCAAGTTACATGCCATAATAATTTAATATCGATTCGAAGTTAGTAAGTATTGTATAGGGGAATTTGTCACGTTTTAGGCATAACTCGAGAACCACTAGTCCGATTTAGCTGAAACAAATTTAAAAGAATTAAGAATTACAATTTTTTTAATCTGTTCATATAACGTTTCCCTACAAAAGCAAGTTTCACTTTTCCATTCATCAAATGATTTTGAACTGCGATTATTTTGTAGCAGTTAACTGTTGTACTTCGTATTCGAAAAAAATTAAAAAAAATCAATTGATCTTCCACTGGTTTTAGTTCTTCTACCAGTTGGATATATGAATAAAGGCCAAGATCTTTCCTCATCATTTGCAGATACCGAGTTGCTGAGAACGGCGTCGGTTCGATAAATTCGAGTCCCCTGTCACACTTACGTCTACAGCGTTGATGGCTTCTATTAGCTGCTCAGATGGATGAGTATATGCACCATAAACTTCACAAAGGGCAAACAGAACGCGCATTTTGAAAATAAATTTGCAAGATTTGTAAACGTTGTTCTTGTGTAGTCTTTACATGGTGATTTTTCAAAGAAAGTCTCAATGAAAGTCTATCACACTTCACACACCTCGCCTGAATGACGAATTGGTTGACCTAAAATGGTAAATGGGTTTTTGTTGGGGGTCAATTGTACATTAAAAATCCACATGAATCAAAATCCTAGCTGATACTTTTTTTAAGATAAAAGGATTTTTCGTTTGTTTACTCCGTTTTGCGCTTCTTTTGGAAGTGACGTTCGTTGCCCCATGATTATTGAAAGCGTACAGACTTCAGCTTTGAGACACTTCTATCAAAATTTAAGTTTTCTGCACTAAATTAAGCTTTCCCAGCGCGAGCTAGGAATTGGTATTACACACAAAGTTTATTGGTGACATTTTCTAAAAATTCATCGTAGATTTGGTTAAAATTTTTGCGAATAAAAAAACTGGCCCACCTTATTGTTCATATCTCTAGGCGAACTGCAATATACTGTGAAATTTTGACAGTTATAACTGTTTATTTTAAAAGGGGTGTGGAACAGCCCACTTCCACTCTTACTGTAATTTATACTGCAACAACAACATATGTAACAAATCTCATCTTCATACCTCTTATAGTTCATGAGATATATCCCTTTTTATTTTCATGTTGTATGGGCGGTGCCACGCCCCTTTATCCAATCACAACCAAATATAGCCAGGGACTATCTACATATCCTCAGTACCACTTGGTAAAATTTTCGTATCAATCTGTCTATTGGGAAAGCTTGCAGAGCGGTTTTAAAAGGGGGCGTGGCACCCCCCACTTCCACGCTGGCTATAATTAATACTGCTCCAATAACATATATACCAAATCTCATCTTCATACCTCTGATAGTTCATGAGATATAGCCCTTTTGATTTTCAAGTTGTATCAGCGGTGCCACGCCCCTTTATCCAATCACAATCTATTATAGCCAGGGACTATCAACAGGTCAACAGAGCCATTTTTTTGTATCAATCGGTCTATTAGAAAAGCCGTTGAGCGATTTTTGAAAAGGGGGCGTAGCACCACCCACTTCCACCTTGGCTGTAATTAATACTGCTCCAACAACATATATACCAAATCTCATCTTCATACCTCTGATAGTTCATGAGGTACAGCCCTTTTGATTTACAAGTTGTATGGGCGGTGCCACGCCCCTTTGTCCAATTGGACCGAATTGTAAATATAAACCACCCAGGGCGCCACCCAAACGCATACAAAAAAATGTATGCAAATCGGTCCAGCCGTTCGTGAGTTATAAAGTCACAACACACTTGCAACAATTTTTTATATATATAGAAGATTGTTTGGCTAAGAATGTAAAATTTCACAGAAGCCAGCTCGAAAGAGGATTTTAAAAAACTCCTAAACTTTTAATGCTTTCTCTATAAATTATATGAGGAAATAACTAAAATACTCGATTCATGCAATTAACCGAATACTTGCCTACCATATACTAGCACCTTTTGAATCTTTTTAAAATAAAATGGGTAAGCGGCTGTTAATTAAACGCGTTAATTCACAACAATTCGAGAAGCTATCCCATACCTCAATCAAGGAATGAAAATGGGAATTAAGTTAAGTTTACAGCTAAATAGATATATTTCTAAAAATCGAAACGTTCTAAATCATTCGACAGTTTACATGTCATCATATCAAGAATATGCGTGACAGTCTCTCTCTCTCTCGTTTACCAATGATATTACCCCTTGAGCAAACTCTCTATTTCGTCCTTGTTTAATATTAAATAATATACTAAATACAAAATTTACATGTAATTCATGCTGTTGTTCCTCGCTCAAAGTTATTATCATTTATTTAAGAATAGTTGTAAAAATTGTACTACAACTCTCAACAAGAATAACACAGGATTTTCTTAATGTTCATTAAGATGAAGTTGTAAAATTTTGCCAAAAATATATAAAGATGGTACAAGTGTACAAGGATTTTGTACTAAATGTCTACTCAAAAGATTCATGCGTCACTGTCTCTATGTTGCGTCAATGAAAATGTTTCTTCTTAACTTTACGATTTTTAAATGCGTCTTATTACGCATGTTTCTTTTGTTGATCTCTTTGATGTTTACTAGTTAAAGTTTTTCAGTTTAGTTGATTTTATAACTTTATTCTCTTGAAATGATGTTGTTGTATTCATTTTCATTTTTAAGTTGTTTGTATAGTATAATAATTTTCATAAATTTAAAGATTGACGACGTTGCATTGGTGAGGAGTGTAAGTTTATGTGGCGCTCTTAAGTTTATGCTGTACTTTTATAGCAGAGAAGTAAGATTATGTTGTATAGTAGATATAAAATTTAATTTATTACTTCCGCAAATATGCTTCTCCTTATTTAAACGAAAGTATGTTTGGACTGATTAAAGAATGAGTTGTGGTGGATGGCGTATGAGTGATGCAAATTAATAATACGTATACGCTACTTAATAGTTCCTTGATGAATGGACTATAGCATTCCATTTTTCTATTGAACAATATGTATTTATTTAATAAACGTGAGTATTTGTCTGGTGCATAATGGTTAGATCACGCGACTATTCTATGGGTGACGGATCGATTTAAGCCCTGTCGCAGCCATATACATTTCTTTGATCGGAGGGCTCCTTGATGTTGTAGAGGGAGGTACCAGACGGGTGAAGCAATGTGGTCAAGGTTGATTTTGAAGTCAAATCATAAAAACGCAGTGATAGCCATAAAAATCCATTATTACAATATCTACTTTAAGTAATTAAAATTTAACAAATGTCAAAATATTGAATATTAGTTATATTAAATTTGGGCTGGGCTTGCCACCCGCCACCAGTATAATGGCAGTGAATAAAATGAGAAATAAGAGAAAAAGAAACCCCCAAAATGTTGACGACCACCGCAAACGTTTTAAGGACCATGATTTGAGAATATGCACTTGTAATGTTAGAACTCTTTACCGACCAGGTGCCTCTATCCAACTGGCGGATGTCCTCGAAGAGTATAAGGCTGACATTACTGCTATACAGGAAATTCGGTGGACTGGATATGGATGCTCGCGGATGAGGATGTGTGACGTGTACTACAGCTGCCACGCGGAAAAGCATGAGTTTGGTTGTGGTCTCTAGGTTTACTCGTGTCAGTGAACGAATCGCCACCATAAGACTTAAGGTAAAATTTTTCTACATCACGCTGATATGTGCTCATGCTCCGACGGAGGAGAAAAGTGACGAGGTCAAAGACGAATTCTACGCCCAACTTGAAGAAACATATGACCGTAGCCCGGGCCATGATGTTAAAATCATGCTGGGAGATTTTAATGCCAAAATAGGCCGGAAGAATGTCTTTAGCCCAACAGTCGGAAAATTTAGTCTGCATACTGACACATCGCCAAACGGAATCAGACTGATTGATTTCTCTGCAGCAAGGAACATGGTAATTAGCAGCACACGATTTGACCACAAAAACATTCACAAAGCAACTTGGATATCTCCCGATCAAGTAACGAGAAACCAAATTGATCACGTGGTAATCGATGGAAGGCACGCGTCAAGTTTCTTAAACGTTCGAGTGATCAGAGGTGCGAACATAAACTCGGATCACCACCTCACTGCAGTGAAGATGCGTACTAGGCTAAGCAGAGCGAAAATCCTGCGTAACCAGGCACAGAGAAAGCTGGACATCGCTAAACTGCAGACTGCGGAGATAGCCAACGCCTATTCTGACCAACTCACTCAACTACTTCTTGATGCTCCAACTCCCGAAAATACTAGCGCGCAATGGCAACATATTGCCCACTCGATGGAAAGGACTGCGCGGTCCCTACTGGGGTATGTGAAGCCCTTTAACGAAAATGCCTGGTACGATGACGAATGCCGCGATGCCACCCGGGAACAAAATGCTGCATACAGGGCCTAACTGCAGCCAATGGCAACGCGAGCTGTTCATGAAAAGTATAGGGAGAAGAGGCGGGAGGCGACTCTACTCTTCAGGCGAAAAAACGAGAGCTTAAGGAGCGGAATAATGTGTGTATTGAAGATTACAGGAACAGAGGTGAAGCCCGAAAATTCTATCAGAAGATAAAAGGAAAGGTACATGGAACAGGTCTTCCCTCCTGTAAAGACAAGGATGGTCATCTCGTTACTGACTCCGAGAGTGTACTGAGAATATATAAAGATCACTTCTACAGCCTATTGATGTGTGAAAACTCGGCTGATGAAGACTGTGCACCAATCCGAGATGATAACATCGAGTGTCCACCTCCGAGCCAAGCTGAGATAACAACTGCCATATCCCGCCTAAAGAACAAAAAGGCCGCTGGGGCTGATGGTCTTCCAGCTGAGTTGTTTAAGGCGGGTGGAGATGAGCTTGTTTTAAGCATGCAACAGCTCATAGCGAACATTTGGCTTCAGGAGAGCATGCCAGAGGATTGGAATCTCAGTGTGCTATGTCCAATCTACAAAAAAGGTGACCGTAGTCAGTGTAAAAAATATCGTGGAATTAGCCTCTTACCGATTGCGTATAAGGTCCTGTCTAGCATACTGTGTGAACGTCTAAAGCCAATTGTGGAAAACCTGATTGGACCTTATCAGTGCGGCTATAGACCAGGCAAATCCACGACGGATCAGATATTTACACTACGGCAGATTCTTGAGAAAACCCATGAGAAGCAAATCGACACTTACCACCTCTTTGTCGATTACAAAGCTGCCTTCGATAGTCCCATCAGGCATCGACTATACGAAGCCATGTCTGAGTTCGGTATTCCTGCGAAGATAATTCGTGCCTGCCGGTGTACCCTTACGAATACCAAATCCTCTGTTCGGATTGGCAAGGATCTATCTGCACCATTCGATACGACGAGAGGTCTTAGACAGGGTGACGGTTTGTCTTGTATGCTGTTCAACATAGTGATGGAGAAGGTGTTAAGGAAAGCAGCGGTTAACATGTTTGGCACCATATTTAATAAGAGCCACATGCTGCTCGCATATGCCGATGATATCGACATTATTGGTCGAACGATGCGAGAGGTAACAGCTGTTTTCTCATCAGTTGAAAGGGAGTCAGCGAAAATGGGTTTGGCAGTGAATGAGGACCAGACGAAGTTAATGGTATCATCGAACAAAGTGTCCACCCGTTGGGGACGCAGCGTGAACGTTGAAAACTATTGCTTTGAGGTAGTGGATGAATTTATCTACCTTGGATCCGCCATGAACAAAAACAACAGTGTCGGCCTCGAAATAAAACGGAGAATAGTGCTTGCCAACAATGTTTCTTTGGACTACGCGAGCACTTTATAAACACCACCCTATCTCGAACTACCAAAGTCCAGCTGTACCAGGTTGTAATGTTACCGGTCCTGTTGTACGCCTCCGAATCTTGGGTGCTTACACAGGCAGATGCAGCTCATCTGGCGGTGTTTGAGAGAAAAATACTCCGCAAAATATATGGACCCATTTGCGTAAACGGCGAGTTTAGGATTCGGATGAACCATGAGCTGTACGAGTTATACCACGACATTGATGTCGTCAAGCGAATCAAAGTGCAACGATTACGCTGGCTAGGACATGTCGTGAGAATGGATGAAAAAACTCCAGCGCGAAAGGTATTCTATCAAGACCTCAAAGGACGGCGCAAAAGAGGGAGACCGCGACTACGTTGGAAGGACCAGGTGGAGGAATCACTGACGCTGCTTGGTAGGACTGACTGGAGACGGTGCGCACAAGATCGAATCGAATGGAAATCTTTGATCATTTCGGCCTCTGACTTAGGCACTAAAATATAAATATATATATGTGTCAAGTTGTTTTAAAGGCTAATGTTAATAATAGTTATATTAAATTCACACATATTGCAATATCAATGTGTCAGCAATGTAAAACTCTTCTACAAACTTTGTAATGGCATTGTTTAAAGAATTTTGTGATATGAAGACGTCTATCTAATGGATAATCTAAGTCACATATGACGTTTTATTTAATCGCTATTCGTCAGTTTGCAATATATGTTCTATAAAATGTATAAGATTATGCTGCTTGCACTAATCGCTCAGTAATCAAAAGCACGTAGTATTGAAGTGTAAATGCATTGAAATTGAAGTACTATATGTATAAGCTAGTCATAAAATTTTATATTCCGTACGCAATACTTACCTTAGAAACGGGAACATACCTACGTTTACAGTCATATTCATATGTTTAAAACTTTGTAAACAGTTTCATATATGGTTAAGATTATATTTAAAGTGAATGACAAATCGAAAATAAAGCATTTGAATGGAGGACCATATTTACTTAAGATATAGTAATAGCAAAATAAATTTGTATACAAAACTAATAAATGTTAGACCGTTTTTTTGTGGAAAAATCAGGTGTAAGAATTTCATAACTTTTTTTATACAAATAAGATAAATCACAGAAATGAAGAAGTTACAGGGTAGGGTGTACAATAGACCGTATCACCTTACAGGCACACAAAAAAAAGTTATCCGTACACCAGCGAATATGAAACATTGTTCCAAGGACATTTCAAAAATTTTTTTTTTTGCCTGTCGTAGGGGTCGCCTTTATATCTTCCATATTAACAGTCCGATCTTAAAGCTTGATATAGCGAATTTTTTGTCTCGGCAAGGCCAATATTTTTGTTCTTAGGTCCGTTGATCTCAAGTGTACCGTTCTAGTACTTACCCCCATATCTAATTTCGTACCACCCATATGTTAGAAATTTATAGCTCGAAAAAAACCATAAAATTTTTGCGAAGAAAGTATCTCGATAAATACAGCACAACTATCTAAAAAATGCTTTTATAAATTCAATATTGCAGATGAAATGAGAACTTTTTTTTTGCAATACGGTCTAGTGTACAGATTTACCACAGGTTTCACATCCAGTATCGTCTTATTGACACAGTCAGAGATGGTGTGCTTCACCCCACTAGAACCGACTACAAGGACTCCCTGAAAGTCCAAAACTAATTTCAATTATTTGATAAGATATTTTGTGCGAGGGTACCATATTGACTGATAAGTACAAACTCGAGGCTCGCAGTCCGTCTGATTTGGAAGTTTTTTTTTTTAATTTTTAATTTGCTATCTTCAGTACATAAAGGCTCCACTCAGGGGCAATTAACATAAAAATACTTGAGAGGGTTACCTTCGATTTATGTGTGAGGCATCAAAGATGTTATGAATGATACTTTAATGCTGTATTATTAGAACCCCTGTCAGAGGTTTGGAGCTATCTAATATCCTTTACGCGTTAAAAATGGAACGCCAAATCGAACAAAAGGATATTTTAATGCACAATAAGAATACGAAACTCTTATCAAGGGACACGTAGCTCCAAAAACTGGGGCATCAAACTTCCAATTTGCCATCGTGTCTTTTAGCATTTCAAAAAATGTTTTAATCGGTTCATAGTTATTTTATATCTATATATATAAAAGGCTTGGGTGACTGACTGATCACTCCCCAGCCCAAACGGCTGTAGCTAGAACCTTGAAATTTGAAATGTAGGTTCATTTTATGACGTAGGCGAGCGCTAAGACGGGATTTTTAGAAATTCGGTCTGAAAGGGGGTAACATCCTCATAAAGCTCGAAATTTGAAATCTCATAAGCCGTTATAGTTACGAAATCGAGATTTGGGACATATGTTGGTCATACAAGAAAAAATATTTTTATACCATCACCCTTAGGGATGAGGGTATATATCATTTGATACGACCCAAAAGTGTAACACATAGAAGGAATCACTTCAGACCCTAGGTTTCTTAGAACCAAATTCGATTCATGACTTTTTAAGTCATTTGAGCCATGTCCGTCTGTCTGTCTGGTGGCTGTCCGGCTGGTTCGCACGATAACTTTCGAATGACGCAACCAAATGTCTTGAAATTTTGCACGAGCTTATATTTCCCCAAAACTACTTACGGTATTGCAAATGGTCTACATGGCTCCGCCCCTTCTGGTACATCCTATACAAATACATCATTCCACCCACTTCAGAAATCGAGTTATAATATCAATACACCCAACGGGATCGTACCCAAATTCTGTACTTAGTAAAGCAATTACAGGATAAAGTTTTAGAAAAAAATTGGAAGTCTAGCCACGCCCCTTCTGATACCTTCCATACAAATTCACCTTTCCGCCCACTTTAGATATGGAGTAATAATATCAATAAATCCATCGCGCTCGTACCCTAATTCTTAATTTAGTATAGCTAAAGTAGGATACAGTTTTTGAGAAAAAAACTGAAGTCTACCAACGCCCCATCTGGTACCTTCCACACACATCTGGTACCGCCCACTTTAGAAATCGATTAATATTATTATTAGAACTACCGCGATCGTGACTAAATTCTGTATTTAGTAAAGTTCAAGCAGGATAAAGTTTTGGAGAAAAAATCTGGAAGTCTAGACACACCCATTCTGGTACCTCCCATACAAATGTACCTTTCCGCCCACTTTAGAGATGGAATAACAATATCAATACACTTGACACGATCGTGCCCAAATTCTGTATTTAGTAAAACTATAACAGGATAAAGTTTTGGAGAAAAGATCTGGATGTCTAGACACGCCCCTTCTGGTACCTCCCATACAAATGTACGACGCCGCCCACTTTAGAGATGGAGTGATAATATCAATATTCTCGACACGATCGTGCCCCAATTCTGTATTTTATTAAGTTATAACAGGATAAAGTTTTGGAAAAAAATTTGGAAGTCTAGCGGCGCCCCATATGGGACCTCCCATACAAATGTACCTTTCCGCCCACTTCAGAGATGGAGTAATAATATCAATACATCCAATGCTATCGTGCCCAAACTCTGTATTTAGTAAAGCTATAACAGGATAAAGTTTTGGAGGATAAACCTAGAAGTCTAGGTCACGCACCTTCTAGTACCTCCCATACAAATTTACCACTCCACTCACTTTAGAAATCGAGTAATAATATCAATATAATAGCAATTTTTTTTATATGTAAGTCGGGTCGCCCGACTGAAACTTTCTTACTGGGTTTTATGCTTAAAAAATCGTTATATGGGCCAAACAAATGGACCGATTGCAATGAACTTTTCACTGTGTGGTACTGTCCCTTGGGCCTCTATCATAGGCTACATGAAAACATAGTTAGAAACTAGGACGTGGCACCGCCCACACAAACCGATATATCAATCCGTCATTACATATGCTACTGGTACAAGGAGGATTCCGCCTGGCTTAGAAATGGGCGGTGCCACGGCCCTTTTGAATCGTTATATCGGTCATATTCATGGCAATTTCCAGAATTTCTATCTTATAACTGGTTGAAGACTGCCTAGCCTAACCGGCCAAAGCTAGAGCCCTGAAATTTTGTATATAAGTCCCTTCTGCGACGTAGGTGAGGGATAAAAAAACCAATAAAGGGATAAAAGTTGTACTATCGCCCAGTACCGTCGAAATTCGTAATTTTAGGGGTAAAAAGGACGAAACAGAGATGAAATTGGTATAACGAGCATGCGACTAAATCTATAATACCAATAATTTAAATGGGCATGCTCCCTATAGAATTAGAGAGCTACAACAACTGTTTTTTTTATCGAAACTTTTACTTTTAGGGGTAAAAAGGGATAAAATTGGTTCTATTGCCGAGACCAAACAGCTAAAGGTAGAATAGCGAAAATTAGGGCTTATAATTAGTTAAAAAAATAGTTGTGAGATACGAAGAGAATATTGGAAATTCGATCATTTAGTGGTAAAATAGACCAAAATATGATAAAACTGGCCAAACGGATATGGGCGTGGCTGTAAATCAGAGAAATTTTCGTTTTGCAGTAACGCGTCATCTAAGAATCATTAAATTTGGTGTGGATATTTCTCTTAGAAAATTAATAGTGAATTTAGGATATTTTTATAAGAATTTGGGGCTGAAGTGCAGAAAAGCGGCCCCTTCGGTTCTATGATGACCCCCATGTGCGGGTACTCAAATAAAATATATTTTTGAGACGAATCCACCGGAGTTATTTTTTAGCTCCTACGTATCTCCTGGACCGAGTTAAATTAGTTGGGAATTAAAAAAAAATAAAAAATCGCCTGATGCATTTTTTAAATTTTTTCTCAATTTATTTTTTTTAATTAAAAAAATTTACAAAAAATTTAAAATTTTCACATATTTTTGATGACATTTCAATTTTGTTTTTTTTTATAGAATTTTTCAATTTATTTCCTTAAATTGTTCTAATTTTCAATGATTTTTCTCCATTTTTTTTAGTTTTTACGGTGTATTTCAGAAAAGATCCATTCGAACAGAAGTGGATCAGTGCATTCAGCTTCTTAAAGCTGAAGTAACGTGCGCTTCCAATGTGATATAATGCGATATAATATCTCTTCGATTTGATGGTGGAATCATGGAGCAAAGAACGTCACTTCTTAAAAATAGCACCATACAGAGATAAAAAACAAAAAATCCTTTAATCTTAAAAAAGGATCTGCTAGGATTTTGATTCAAGTGGACTCTTAACGTACAATTGACTCCCAACAAAACCCCATTTATCGTTTTTATTGTCATTTTAGGTCAAGCCATTTGACATTCAGGCGAGGTGAGACAATGGCAGACCCTTGCCCAAACGACAACGTAGATACAAAGCTACATTGGGTACCCTGGCATCCATTGCAAACATCTTAAGACTCCTTGGTCGGAGCTCGCAAATATGAACATAAGAGCTGGAGAATTTGTATGGAGTAATAAAAATGCACCAAGGGGTTACCAAAATCGTAATCTACGATAAATTCTAAGAAAATTAGCCCAAGAAGCCATGGGTCTAAAATAAAAATCGAGCACCCGGTTTTTATTGAGAAACTTTTTGTATTGAGGGAAAAATCCACAACAATCCCCGGAATCGCCCCTAAAGGGTTCAAATGTGTGACCGACCCTAGTCATGATTTAAAAAAAAACAAATTTAAAAGAAAAACATTTTACTCCTTTTGGGCAGTTAGGAGCTAATTTTATAATTTTTTTTTTTTTTATGAGAGCCTCCTTAGGGTTCAAAATGGGGATGTAGGTATGTTTGGGAGAAATGCTCAATCATACATTTTACCCCTCTAGGGATACCTTTGGGTGCAAATTTTATAAAACAATTTTCTATTTCGGTCATACATTTGAACCCTCTAGGAGCGATTCCGTGGCAGATGTGGGGCCTGTTGTTGATTTTTTTCCTAATTAAAAAGTTTCTCGTTAAAAATTGGGGGCTCGATTTTGATTTTAAAGCCATGGTTTCTTGGACAAATTTTCTTAGAATTCATCGTAGATTACGATTTTATAACCGTTTGGTGTATTTTTTTTTACTCTATACAAATTGTCTCATTCTAATATAGACGCTTGCTCTCTCCCGTCCCACCTATGATTCTTTAAGATATGCGGGGGAATAATCCTCAATCGTCCCCTAGAAGAATGCCCTTGAGGGGGGATGCGGTTGCACAACCAACTCCCCCCTTCAACATTTTTCCATAATTACTTTTGATGTACGAATCCAAAATCGCCAAGCTAATAATAAAGTCGATTATGGAGTAGACAATTTAACTACAAATAATATAAAGTTTAACGCATGTATTAACTTAAATGTTGTACATTATAGTCCAAAAATATTTTCTTTATTAGATTTGCATATTATATTTATGTAATGGCAACCAAAGTTAAAATTTTTATCACACACAAGTACATATATAATTATACAATTCAAATGTTAAAGTTAATGTATAATAGTATTTCTTGCCTCATATACTGCTGCTCATTATGACATACAAACAAAGCTTCCGGCTAAAATATACACATACAATATATGTGTGTACGTATGAACAATGTGGAAACACCAAATCAATTGGGATAGGTTAAGGATAAACTCAAACACAAACACGCACACACACACACATGTATGCCTGTGCTACTTAGCAGAACATGCATCTTTCATATCTTCCTTCCATGTCTGTATGTGCACATATACACACACACACATTCGCTCGCTAGTTCGCTTACTCTCATGATTTCTTGGTCATGTCACATTGACCACAATAACGATAAATTATCCTATATACACATACACACACACACACATCCACGAACTTATTGGCCACCAGCTAAATAAACATACACTCACACTTGTATCTATGAACGAAGATTTGTGTCGTATGATTTCGCTGTGCCACAAAGGACCACTAAGCACTATCAGTGTAACACCCATACACTGACACACTCTTAGATGCTCTAACTTGGAGTATGACATTGTATGGGAGCTGTTTGGCTATCCGGAGGGTAAATATTTGTCAAAATACTTATTATTAACGAGATTTATCAACGTTTAACGATTAATGTTGCGGAAGGAAATTAGTGGTGGTTGAGATTAAACGAAATTTATGTTTTCGCATTCACACACACTCACACAACACACAAGCGTAGCACTAATTTAACACAATGAATTAAATTTACACAAAAGGATATCAATACATACGCCAAATATTACTTAATCAGGGTAAAAATAACATTAAACAGACTTTGAGGCAATTAATTGTACAAAATTATTGGTATGTTTTGAAATCGTGGGACGATAGTTAATAAAAAAATCAATGTAGTGGGGGTTTTTTTTGGTGTTGTTGTTAGGAAGTATATTGCAAAAGCACAATTATTTCTGGATATTGTGAATATCTGCCCCAGGTACACTCGCTGATGGAAAACTAAGCAGTATATCTAGGTACTTACTTAAGTGGCCCATTACAACTTACGAACATAGTTCATAAGTTTGAGGCCTGAAGTACTAAAGAATTCCACACGCTTCGGTCTTGTGCGTGTGTTCTCCAGTTAGTCCTACCAGATGGAGGCACGTCGCCTACCACTTGGTCCTTCCAACGGAGTTTGGGTCTCCCTGCTCTGCGCCGTCCTTCAGGTTCGCCTTTAAACACCTTTCTCGCTGGAGCATTTACATCCATCCTGGCAACATGACCCAGCCATCGTAGTCGTTGCATTATGACTCTTTTAGCTACGTCGATGTCGTGGTAAAGCTCATACAGCTCATGGTTCATCCGATGGCGAAACTCGCAGTCGACACAGATAGGTCCATAAATTTTTCGGAGTACTTTTCTTCTCGAATACTCCCAGGTTTTGTATGTCCGTTGTCGTAAGCACCCATGATTCGGCAGCATACAAAAGAACGGGTAAGATTAGCACCTGGTAAAGCTGTTTCTTAGTATTCCGAGATAAGGTGGTGTTACTAAAGTGCCGCCGAAGTCCGTAGAAACATCTATTGGCTAGCACTATTCTCCGTTTAATTTCTTGACTGACATTATTTTTCTTGTTGACGGAAGATCCGAGGTAGGTAAACTCGTCGACTACCTCAAAACAATAATTGTCAACGTTCACGGTGCGTCCCCAACGAGAGGACTCTTTGTTCGTCGAAATCATTATTTTTGTTTTGTCCTCGTTGACCGCTAAACCCATTTTTGCTGACTCCTTTTCTAGGGATGAGAAAACAGTAACATCCCGCAGATTTCGACCAATGATGTCTATATCATCGGCATAGGCTAGTGGCATGTGGCTCTTGTGGAATATGGTGCCATACATGTTGACACCAGACTTTCTCATCACCTTCTCCATAACTATATTTAATAGTGTACAGGACAGGCTATCGCCCTGCCTGAGACCTCTTTCCGTGTTAAGTGGTTCAGACTGATCCTTAGCAATCTTAACATAGGATTTGGTGTTGTCTAAGGTACATTTGCAAAGTCGAATCAGCTTTGCAGGAATACCAAACTCAGACATGGCCTCATAAAGCCTATTCCTTATCGGAGAGTCGAAGGCAGCTTTGTAGTCGACAAAGAGGTGGTAGGTGTCGATCTGCTTTTCATGAGCTCTGGCTCGGAGGTGGACAGTTAATACCATCGTCATGGATTGGAGCGGGGTCTTCTGGATTGGTGTCATTATCCAGTAAATTTCTAAAATGGTCTCTCCATATCTTCAGAACGCTATCCGGGTCCGTCACTACCTGACCATCGCTGTCCTTGCAGGAGGGCAACCCTGTTCCACGCATTCTCGCTTTAACTCTCGTGTAGAATTTTCGGGCTTCCCCTCTACTTCGGAGCAACTCAGTACACTCATCCTGCCTCTTCTTTAGCTCCTTCTTTTTTCTTCTAAAAAGACGAGTTGCCTGTCGTCTCTTCTCCCTGTGCCGTTCACGAACAGCTCGCGTTGCCATTGGCTGCAGTTTTGCCCTGTATGCAGCATCCGTCTCTCTCGTGGCATTGCGACATTCATCATCGTACCAGGCATCTTCTTGAGACGGCCTTGAGTACCCAAGTACGCTTCTCGCAGTCCGTTCAAAGGAGTCGGCTATATATTGCCACTGCGAGGTTATATTATCAGGGGTTGGAGCATTCCGCAACAGTTGAGTTAGGCGGTTGGAGTAGGCATCCGCTACCTCTGTGGTCCGCAGTTTACCGATGTCCAGCTTTCGTTGTGCCTGGTTACGTACGTTTTTCGCCATGCTTAGCCTAGTGCGTACCTTAACTGCGGTAAGGAAGTGATCAGAGTCAATGTTCGCACCCCTAATCACTCGTACGTCCAGAACACTCGATACGTGCCTTCCATCATCGACTACCACGTGATCTATCTGATTCCTCCTCAATTGATCTGGAGATAACCATGTTGCCTTATGAATATTTTTATGGTCAAATCTAGTGCTGCTAACTACCATTTTTCTTGCCGCAAATAAATCAATCAGTCTGATGCCATTGTTCGACGTTTCGGTGTGCAGACTGAATTTTCCGATTGTAGGCTGAAATGCGGTCTCCCTGCCTATTTTAGCATTAAAATCGCCTAGTACAATTTTGATGTCATGGCTGGGGCTACGGTCATATACATTTTCTAGGCTCTCGTAGAACTCGTCTTTGTCCTCATCGCTGTTCTCTTTTGTGGGAGCATGGGCACTTTTTTTTGACTCTTATGGTGGCTATACGTTCACACACCGGGTTGAACCGGGTATCTAGGTACGCTGACGAATAATTTGCAATTTTCAAGAGGATCCTAATGGAAGATACAGGAAGGATAAAGGGTTTTGACACCTACAATAAGAAAATTTAATTTACGATAGAATACGAAGAAGTCAACACGTTGCCGAACATAGACTCAATAGCCATTAGAAAATGAAATTTGTTATTACTAGAGTGGTACCAAAAATCAACAGCTTCTAGAAGACATAAATTTATACACGAAACATCGCGACAGGACTATAGCTAGGTTAGGTTATGTTATAGACACCTGCGATCGGCAAAAGGAAATCAGCTCACACTACACATGGGGATCTATAGATTTATTATGATTGTCCGACATACAGGCTGTTCTGTTCTGAAAATCACAAATCACAAAAGTGATTTGAAATCACAAAAATGGTGTTCTGCACACCAAACTTTTTGAAATTTTGGTAATTTCAAACCGGTCACATAAGCACCTATCGATTTTAAATCACATGCTTATTTTTACGACTTCTTTTATGGGAATTTAAAAATAAATTGCTTAATTTATTAGCAATATGGGTTATTTCTTAAGTTATGTATGCGTTCGTTGTTTAAATGCGTCCTTCGCAAATAACTTCGCAAATAACTTGTCTTTCTTTTTCAGCTTAAAAACGTAAAAAATTCTACTCACTTGAATAACACTATGACATAATTTGAGGGTCATTGTCTCGGGGGTGAACCAAACAAATATCAAACGATACCATTTCAGTCGGTAACAAAATCCTAAATTCCATTTTGCTCCACTACGTCACAATTTTTTTTTACATTGGTTTGAAGTTTGAATTTTTTGGTCAAAAGTCGATTCATAAAATATGAAAAATCATCTATAAAAGTACATTTGGGGTATTTTATGTCTTCGGAGACCTATACTAAAACATTCAGGGGAATATTTCCTCGGAACATTTTAACCCCTTAGCTGCCACTCGTGTGGGATATTTTTGGCCCAATTTTGAAAAACTGTTTATATGTTAACTTTGGAGTGAGGTCAAGGCTTAGAATCTTCGATAAAGCCTGGAAAATTCCGGAAAATTTCACTAAGAGTCACCGAAGAGTCGAAGGTTATAAAATAAAATCAAAATTAAATGTTAAGAAGACTACTTTTGAGCAAAGAGTGCAGCAAGCTTTTTCGGGAGTGAACCAAACCAATATCAAACAATAGCATTTAACCTTAGTAACAAAACTAAAAAAAAAACTCCAAAAATCATTTTTGAACGGAGGCCAAGGCTTAGAATCTTAAATAGAAATATTCTCCGGAAAATTTCACTAAGAGTCATCCCATTTGTCTGTTAGGTGCCTGATACCGCAGTGGCAAGTTAGAATACCACAAACCAGTCTCAAATCACTTCTACAATGGCCAACCATCTATTCGGATCGTCATCTTCTATAAGTAAACTTCCGATTCTTCTTGTGGATTATTTTTATTTGGTCTTTTAATTTTTTTTACATCAAGTCGAGAATATGATGTCATGTCAATGGCCGCCGCATTCATTTGCATTCATTATGAAGCCTGAATGAAAGGCAGAGCTGTAGATCCTCACTGTATATACCAGCTGCTGTGCTATGTTCTATCTTCATTCACCGTAAGGAGTCCCGTCGTCATTCCATTCCGATATTTCCGGAATATCAACATCTTCCTTACGAAAATCCACTCGTTTTGTCAAAAACCAATTAGAGGTGGCAGATGAAAACAGTCGACATTCCCCAAAAGCCGGACAATATCCGCATGACCATATGTGTATTGATGCCAATCACCAGTTTCCCTCAGCCCGCAATAACTTTGTCGAACAGGTTCAGCGGCGATAGGCAGAAAAACACTACCAAAGCCTCTTGCGGTGTTCTACTTCTTCTTAACAGATCCTTATCAAAATTTGTCAGTATTAATATTTTCCACAACTAAGTAATTAAATTGTAAATGGGCAGAATTGCCCCAACCCTTCTGGTACCTCCGATACAAAATGACCTAATTTTGGCATATTAATACTTTCCGAATAACTTCCAAACGGACAACTGGAGGATATTTAAACTTGGTCAGTTTAATCCACTTGTAATAATAACAGATAAACCCTCAGAAAACCAAAACCTTTGCCACACCCTTTCTTACACAGGCTATAATATAATATGAAGATATATAATATGAAGTTGCTTGGTGATTGACTGACTGGGTGATTAAACAGCGTTCAACCAAATGGCTTTAGATAGGTTGATTAAATTTGGGGTGGTTGTTCCTCTTATCGTGTAGCGGTGTTTGAGGTGTCATCCTGGTGTTAATATAATAAATAAAGTGACTGCATCGTAATCATGACATTTGGAGGGTGTATTTCTCTTCTGAAGTAAAAAAGATTATTGAATTTTTAAAATTTTTACAGCTCGTAGGTAGAATGGGGGGCGTGGCATCAAATAAAACCAATTAGCATCCTGATCAAACAACTCAAGCCGGAATTATGCAATTTGGTGTGGGTTTCTCACTACTGAAGTAAACTTTAGCAAATAATAGCCTTTTTATACCGGAACGCATTTAACATATTTCCGCGTTAATCCGCATCTTTGAAAGATGCGGCCCAAATGCAAAAATTTCTAGATGTATTTTGTTGTTGGAAAGATGTTAACATATTTTCGCATCTACGAAAGATGCGGAAAAATACACTCTGAAAATTTTAATTTAAGCGATTTTTCTCAGTTATATTGATCAGGCAACCACCATTTTCGTTGTTTGTTTACATTTATCGGGAAAATTGCCAAACAACATGAACGGACAAAAATTTAAATTTTTGCCAAAATATTAATAAATGATTATTCCAATTAGAATAAAACATTCGCGCTTCGTGCAATACTGCCTCCGAAACAATGTTAATAGGTTTGTGGCAGGAAAATATTGCAGGTTTACAAGGAAAATGGAAAAATGTGTGAGTTAGACAACAGCTGACAAAATGTGAAATGCTTTTTTGGTGTAAAAAGGCTATAAGTGATTTTTGAATATCTAAATTGGGAGCGGAAGAAATAGGTGTGGCACTAAATCAGGCTAAATACGACTAGTTTTAGTCATGATATTTGTTGTGGAACTTTCTTCTTCTTTTTTTATTTAATGGCAGCAACAACAGAAATTTATATATCAGTAGCTGCACGTAGAACAGTATTCAAAGCACTTTGGTCTTTTGCGCACCGTAGATAGTTCGTCACACCAAGCTTAGTTAACAGCTCTTTTACCTGGTCCATCCATCGGAGTTTTGGTCGACCCCTTCTGCGCCGCCCAACGAAGCCAGCGTATTCGGTCTATTTGAACGCGTTTGACCACGTCGATGTCGTTGTACAGCTCATACAGCTCATGATTCATTCGACGACGGTACTCGCCGTTCACGACGATGGGTCCAAATATTTTGCGGAGTATTTTTCTCTCGAAGACTCCCAGAATAGATTGTCCGCTTGTGTCCTTACTAGAGTGTTCAAATACCTCCTTTTTTTAGAAACCCGGTTTCCGAGTTATTCGAAAAATTGATTTTTTAGAAAAATCGGATTTCGAATACAGCATTTGAAAGAAAACCGGTTTAACCGGTTTTTTCGGTTTTTTCCTAAAAAGTTAAAAATATTTATAAAAAAAATAATTTGGTTTAAAAAAATGCATTTGTTTAGAATGTAATATCAATACACCCAATACGATCGTGCCCAAATCCTACATTTAGTAAAACTATAGCAGTACAAAGTTTTGGAGAAAAAACTGGCAGTCTAGCTACGCCCCATCTGGTACCTCCCATACCCATCAGGTATCACCCACTTTAGAAATCGATTAATATTCTTAATAGATCCAACCTGATCGTGACCAAATTCTGTTTTTAGTAGGGCTCAAACAGGATACAATTTTAAAGAACCAATTTGGAAGCTTAGCCACGTACCTGCTGGTATCTCCCATACAAATGCACCATTACGCCCACTTCAGAGATGGAGTAGTTATATTAATACACCCAACGTGATTGTGTCCAAATTCTGTATTTAGTAAAGCTAAATCAGGATAAAGTTTTTAAGTCTAGCGACGCCCCTTCTGAGACCTCCCATACAAATGTACTATTCCGCCCACTAGAGATGGAGTAGTAATACCAATACTCTAAACGTGATCGTGCCCAAATTCTGTATTTATTAAAGCTAAATCAGGATTAAGTCTTGAAGAAAAAAACTTCTGGTACCTCCCATACAAATGTACCACTTCGCCCACTTTAGAAATCGAGTAATGATATCAATATACTAGAAAATTGAATTTTGAGTCAATTCTTCTGTTTCGTTTTTATAAAGCTTGATACAGAAAATACGAGCTCACTTATTGTGGAGGTAGGATTTATTGGCAAAAGAGCGTCTAGAAGGATGTTGAGCTTTTCTGTCCTCTTATTAAATTTATCGAAATAGTTGAAATCATCATATAGGCTTCACTGGTGGATTTTGGATGTTATTTATTGTCCTGTTTAAATCGTTGCAAAGACTACCATTAGGAGCTTCCCCAATCTTACAATCTGAACTGTTACTAGACTCTGTCGTTGTTGGGAAAATTGCAGGATAAAGTCTTTTAAAAAGCTCGTTAGCAAATTCCATCGTTTCCGCCTTTTTATACTACTTTTCACAGGATTAGCTTGTAGGATATTTTCCAGTCCTAATACATATAATTAGGGTATTCAATGTTTGTAAACGAGAATGTTTTTAGAAGCTTTTTAATGTTTTAAAATTTAATTTCAAATTAATTTAGAAAAAACTTTTTACATTTTATAAACAAGAATTTTTTTAGAAGCTTTGTAAAATTTTAAAATTCAATTTCAAATTAATTTAGATAAATCCTTTTACATTTAATAACCAAAATGTTTTTAGATGCTTTTTAAAATTTAAAAATTCAATTTCAAATTAATTTAGAAAAAACTTTTAACGTTTTATAAACGAGAATCTTTTAAGAAGCTTTGGAAAATTTTAAAATTAAATTTCAAATTAATTTAGAAAAATCTTATTACATTTTATAAACAAGAATGCTTTTAAAAGCTTTATAAAATTTAAAAAATTAAATTTCAAACTAATTTAAAAAAAACCGAGAACCCGAAAGAAAAAACTCGGTTAAACCGGTTATTCGAAAATGGCATTTTTGCAAAAACCGGCATACGGTTTTAAATATAAAAACCGGTTTACGGTTTCGGTTTTGAACACCCTAGTCCTTACCCAGGATTCTGCGCTGTAGAACAAGACAGGTAGGATCAGAGTCTGGTAGAGCTGGATCGTTGTTCTTCGAGAGAGCGCTTTGTCGTTAAATCGTTTGCTTAGCGCATAGTAGCAGCGGTTTGCGATCAATACTCGTCTTTTGATTTCGAGGCTGACATTATTATTTTTGTTTATGGCGCAGCCAAGGTTGTAGTTGTCAACGTTCACGCAGCGTCTCAGACAAGTGGACTCTTTGTTCGTTGAAAAAAATAACTTGATGTTGTCTTCGTTTATCACCCGAACCACTTTAGCCGACTGCTTTTCAATGCTCGAAAAAGCCGCAGTAACATCTCGCAATCCACGTCCAATTATATCTATATCATCAGCATACGCGACCAACATGTGGCTTTTGTTAAATATGGTGCCATTCCTGTTTACTGCTGCTTTCCGCATGATCATCTCCATTACGATGTTAAAGAGATCGCTGGACAGACTATCGCCTTGTCTAAAACCTCGCTTGGTAGAAAATGGCTCTGACAGATTTTTGCCAATGGTCACTGAAGACTTCGTGTCAGTCTGTGTCATCCCGCAGAGTGGAATTAGTTTCGCGGGGATACCAAACTCGGCCATAGCATTCAACAATTTCTGCCGTATCGGACTGTCGAATGCAGCTTTGTAATCGATGAACAGATGGTAGGTGTCGATCTGCATTTCTTGGGTCTTCTCCAGGATTTGCCGTAGCGTGAATATATGGTCGGTGATGGATTTACCAGGTCTAAAGCCACACTGAAAAGGTCCAATCAGGTGCACCAGAAAGAGCTTTAGTCTTTCACATAACACACTAATCCTGCGATAGTTGGTACACACACTAGAATCGCCTTTCTTAAGCACGGGACATAGGACACTCAGATTCCAGTCATCGGGCATGCACTCTCTGAGTCAAATCGTGTTTATGAGCTGGTACATGCATGTTACCAGGTCATCGCCACCGGCTATAAAAAGCTCTGCCGGCAGTCCATTGGCGCCCGCAGCTTTATTATTTTTAAGCCGCACAATTGCCGTGCTAATCTCGTTTTGGCTCGGTGGTGGACAGTCTCCTCCATCGTCGATGATTGGTGCGATTTCTTAACTTATGCTGCCTTCGGGAACGAGAAGAGTTTGGAAGTGTTCCTTCCATATTTGCAGCACTCTCTGAGTGTCCGTGACCAGATTTCCGTGTCCGTCCTTACAGGTGGGGATCCCTGGTCCAAAACCTTTACTTTTTACCTTTTGGTAGAACTTTCGGGCCTCACCTCTATCCCTGTAGTTTTTGATATCCTGGCTCTCCCTATTCTTCCACAGATGCTTTTTCCGTCTGAACAAGCGTTGCATCTCCCTCCTTTTCTCTTTCTAACGCTCCGTCACCGCACGCATCGACATTGGCTGCAGTTTTGCCTTGTATGCAGCATCCATTTCCTTAGACATTTCGCGACATTATCATCGTACCAGGACTTGTCTGAGCGTGGTTTTTCAAAACCCAGTACGGTCGTTGCGGCAGTGGTCATAAAATTCGCAATATGCTGCCACTGTATGTCGGGAACATCCGAACTAGGAGGGTTTGTTTGGAGTAATTGAGAGAGTTGGTTGGAGTAGGCATTGGCTATCTCAGTGGTATGCAGCTTTGTGATGTCTAGCTTACTTTGCGTTTGATTGCGAGTGTTTTTAACACTACTTAATCGTGTGCGTACCTGCAACTAGGTGGTGATCCGACTCAATATTTGCACCGCGCATCACACACACGTCCAAAAGGCTTGAGACATGCCTTCCATCAATTACCACGTAATCAATCTGATTTCTTGTATTTTGATCGGTAGATATCCAGGTTGCCTTGTGAATACCTTTATGCGGGAATCTGGTTCCACTCACAACCATGTTTCTTGCTGACTGCTGAACCAAGAGCATCTTCCCTTCCTTATCATGCGGGAGATCGCAGGTTCAAACCTGGCTCCAGTCATCTTAAAAAAGAAAAAAAAGAAATAAAATTTTCTTTCATTGTCGGCTCCCCTCGAATGTTGTTGACAGCAACTTCGCAGTATTAAGCGTCGATTCAATCGTCGTGTCTAGTAAGAGCTTCTCAAAAGGTGACGTTCGCATTCGTCGATAAACAAGTAGGTGCCGTTAGTTGTGAATCTAAAAATAGAAAGCGTGTTAATTCACAACAACGCGAGAAGCTATCCCATACCTCATTCATGGGGTGCAAAGGGAAATTAAGTTAAGCAGGGCAGCGGTCATATATATCCTCCAGGCGCTCATAGAATGCATCTTTGATGTCATCGTCTTTGTCTTCCGTAGGGGGGTGTACACAAATCAGCGTAATGTTAAAATATTTCGTCTGGATGCGAATGGTGGCTATACGGTCACTTACAGGGTTAAACCGCGAGACCAGGTGTCGAAGTCTCTTGCCGACTATGAAACCACATCCAAATTCGTGTCTTTCTGCATGGCAGCTGTAAAAGATGTCACAGTTCTTTCGTCGTGTGCATCCCTGTCCCGTCCATCTCATTTCTTGTATGGCGGTGATGTCAGCCTTGTATTTGACGAGGACATCCGCCAGTTGGATAGAGGCACCTTCTCTGTATAGAGTTCGGACATTCCAGGTGCATATCCTTAAATCATGGTCCTTATATCGTTTGCGGGGGTCGTCAATATTTGGGGTGTTTCTTGTTTTTTCTTTTCTTCGTGTTTTCATAATAAATTTTGTTTAAGGAGAGTGGCTTATTAGGCCACCGCTCCCGATCCTAGTTTCTTGGGGCTGCCAAAGCCAATAGGAGAGCCTGTGTTGAGCTTCAGTAACTTCTGTTACCTACTTCCTAAGACGCATCGGTGGTAGCATGCCGATTAGGTTACTCAACGTTTCGCCTTCTAACTCTAGCTAACTTCTAAGCGGTTGCTTTAAAGTCATTGCCCAGGGAATACTTGGTGGTGACAATCAGTAACTTTCCTCCTCTGAGCAAAGTCCCATTTGGTGTGGAACTAGGAACTTGAAATTAGGACGGGATTTTTGGAAATTTCTACGAGGAGTGCAAAAAAGTCTTTGAATCTTTTAAGGGTTACCGAAAGAGTTGGAAACGATATCACAGGCTGGCGAGCCAAGAGCCACACAATTTCAAATGAGCTCTCGGCTCGCGAGCCATGAACCTAAATTAAAAGCTGGTTCGTGTACCAGAGTACTTTTTTATACCAAAAAGTACTTTTCGGTACAAAGTACTTTCTTTTGTACCAAAGTATATTTTGTACCAAAAAGTAATTTTTTGTACCAGAGTACTTTTTTGTGCCAAAAAGTACTTTTTGGTACAAAGTACTTTCTTTTGTACCAAAGTACTATTTTGTACCAAAAAGTACTTTTACTGTACTTTTGAGAGGTCATTTGAAATTTTGCTCCTAAATTGGGAGCTGGCTCGAGCGAGCCAATACGTAAGATACTCTGATCACAGGATATATTTATCGAAACAAAAAATGCAAAGAGCCGAATGCAATACAGTATACATATTTTTTTATGTTTGGTTTTTGGTACTTAGGAGTAGAATATAAAAGGTTTTACAAATTTTCGCTCTGGATTACTGTATTGAATTAGTATGAAACTATTGGTCAGGAAATTAAATTACACGTATATGTTTGTCTTCTCTGACTACCATTTTATCTCTATAAAGACACAGTCAGACAAACACACGCCATTTACGTTGTATCAAAATCTAACCAATAATATCTGTGCCAAATTAACACTTTAATGTCGGACACATGAAGAGGGTAATTTTTGAAATTGATATGATATCATTGTACTAAATTACGTTACATTTTAATACTGACGTCTAGACGAAATATGTCTGCTTCACCGCATTGCATACTCTATGTTTAACTCTCTCCCTCGCGCTATTGCTTTCACTCTTTCTTCATTGTCTTAAACAAGGAAATCAAGAGTAAATATTGCGTGAATACTAATCAACAAATCCCATTACAAGGATACACAGATACATACTACACTGAAGTGTGAGCGATGGCTACCGGAAATCTATTAAAAATCCCCCACAAGACGTATAAACAAGACTTTGCACCTACATAGCTGCAGCAAAGAGTTTCCGTGTTCCGTGCGTCATTTTGCACCCAAAACAAATAGTGTCTCGCTCGCATTTTTACGGCCATATGTACATGTTTTGATAGTTTCCACACGACACTGATTTGTACGGATTATTTAGTATTTATTGTCAGCAGTTAATCCAGGATGGTTTAAGGACGTAAATATCAAAATGACAACTTGTGAAGCCAACAAAATAAAAATGCGAGAATGTGCGGAAGACAGGGCAGTGAGATATAAAAAAAAGTATATACAAACGCTTTCGGTATTAAAAAAAAGTGACTAATAGCGCCAAGAATGACAAACGTGACTTTTGACATATCAAACCTATTTTTACTCATTCCTTCTCTTTCGCTCCCCCGCTCTGCAACGGAAGAAAAATTTGATGAAAGGATTTTAAGTGAAAAGATTTTTTTTCTTTAGTTTTGCTGCTGTACATTAAACAACAAGGACACAATGAATGCTAGGAAATGTTAAAGAGGGCAAGGAGAACTATAAAAAAAAAAAATAAATATAGACGACAGGAGCAGTAGTCGTTGGCATCTTAAAAGCAATTGCCAACGATTTAGTTGAAGTTTTTCATATTTGATGGGATCGCCGCTCCTTAGACGTACAGTGTGATTTTTTTCTCTCTTTTTTTCTTTTTTGCTCTCCGTGTGTTTCCGAAAAAGTCGTAAAATCGTAACTCATATAAAGTTTTTGCTTTTGCTGTTGCCGTGACTTTGGTGCAACGTTAACGCTTATCTGTAGTGCTTTTCTTAAGGTCCCATGTCGAAATATGGGGCACTCCATGGCAGTTGTTATTAAAAAGTAAATGCAGAGCAATACTTGGAGGTTTCAGAGTGTCAGATATATTGAATGTTTGATATGCGATTTTTAGCATCACAACTATTAAGTTTAAGTTGGGGAATGTGACTTTGCCCAGAGGTGGAAAGTTACTGATTGGCATTCACTTGGGAGTGACCAGAAGCGACACCTTTGTGGCACTGTCCAAGCAGCTAACTACTTCCGGTCTCAAACCAAGTATTCCCCGGGCAATGACTTTAAAAACGTTAGCTAGAGTTAGAAGGCGAAATGTTGAGTATTCTAATTAGCATGCTACCACCGATGCGTCTTAGGAAGTAGGTAACAGAAGTTACTAAAGCTCATCACAGACTCTCTTAGTGGCTTTGGCAGCCCCAAGAAACTAGGATCGGGCGCGGTGGCCTAATAAGCCACTGTCCTTAAACAAAATTATTATGAAAACACGAAGAAAAGAAGAATCGAGAACCCGAACTCTATACAGAGATGGTGCCTCTATCCAACTGGCAGATGTCCTCAACAAATACAAGGCTGACATCACCGTCATACAGGAAATGAGATGGACGGGACAGGGATGCACACAACAAAAGAACTGTGACATCTTTTACAGCTGCCATGCAGAAAGACATGAATTTGAATGTGGTTTCATAATCGGCAAGAGACTTCGACACCTGGTCTCGCGGTTTAACCCTGTAAGTGACCGAATCCGGCCGAAATATTTTTACTTTACGCTGATTTGTGTACACGCCCCGTCGGGAGAATAAGACGATGAGGTTAAAGATGCATTTTACGAGCGCCTAGAGGAAACATACCACCGCTGCCCTGGCCACGACATTAAAATTGTTCAGGGAGACTTTAATGCAAAAATAGGAAGGGAAGATGTTCTTGGTCCATCGATCGGTAAATTCAGCCTGCATACCGACACGTCAGACAACGGGTTTAGGCTGGTTAGCTTCGCAGCGCTTAGCTTCCACAAGGCAACTTGGCTATCTCCCGATCAAAACACCAAAAATCATGTTGATCATGTGGTAATTGATGGCAGGCATGCATCTAGTGTTATGGACGTGCGTGTGATCCGTGGTGCAAATATTGGCTCGAAACATTACCTGGTTGCAGCCAAGGTGCGCACAAGATTGAGCAGAGCGAAAAACGAACGTAACCAAACACAAAGAAAGCTGGACATATGGAGATAGGTACTGCCCACTCCAACCAGCTCTCCCAACTTTTACGACACAACGCCTCTACTTCTGACGTTCCCGATACACAATGGCAGCATATTGCGCATTCCATGACAACCGCCGCAACAACAGTGCTAGGATACGAAAAGCGGAGCTCAGACGAATCCTGGTACGATAAAGAATGGCGCATAGCGTCTGAGGAACAGAATGCTAGGGCAACGCTACAGCCAATTGTAACCCGTGCTGTTAGGGAATGGCATAAGGAGAAAGCAAAACGGGCGAGACAGCTATTTAGGCGAAAAAAACGTCAGATGAAGGAACGGGAGAACGCGGATATAGAGCGATACAGGGATAGAGGTGAGGCCCGAAAATTTTACCAGAAAGTAAGAGCAAATGGCTACGGTAATGGCCTCCCCTCCTGTAAGGACAGTTATGCAAATCTGTTCACAGATACGCAGAGTGTGCTGCACATATGGAGAGAACACTTCCAGCAACTGCTGGTTCCAGAAGGCAGCACACGTTAAGTTATCACGCTAATTTTCGACGACGGCTTAAATTGCCCACCACCAAGTCAAGCCGGGGTAAGAAGAGCAATGTCGCGACTGAAAAACAACAAAGCAGCCGGTGCCGACGGTCTGCCGGCAGATTTCTTTAAGTCCGGTGGCAAGGAGCTGATAACGAGCATGCACCAGCTCCTGCGTACGGTTTGGCTGAAAGAGTGCATGCCCGACAATTGGTATTTAAGCGTATTATGTCCTGTGCTGAAAAAGGTGATCCAAGTGTATGCTCCAACTACCGCGGGATCAGCCTTTTACACATCGCATATAAGACAGTGTTATCCAACCTGACCGGGCCTTATCAGTATGGCTTTAGACCTGGAAAATCAACAACTGACCAGATATTCACACTTCGGCAAATCCTGGAAAAGACCCAAGAGAAACAGATCGATACGTACCATATTTTCGTCGACTATAAAGGTGCCTTCGACAGTCCGTTACGGCAGAAATTACTCGAAGCCATGGCTGAGTTTGGGATTCCAACGAAGCTGATACGTCTTTGCGGAATGACGCTGACTGACACGAAGTCTTCAGAGAAGATTGGCAAGGACCTTACGGAGCCATTCTGTACCAGACGAGGCCTAAAACAAGGCGATGGCCTATCGTGCGATAATGATAATGAGGAAAGCTGCAGTAAACACGAGTGGCACTATATTCAACAAAAGCCACATGCTACTCGCGTACGCTGATGACGTTAACATCATCGGTCGACAACTGCGGGATGTGACTGCAACCTTCTCAGGTATACAGAAGAATTCAGCGAAAATGGACCTAACGGTGAACGAGGACAAAACGAATTTATTAGTTTCAACGAACAAAGAATCCACTCGTTTGGGAAACTGCGTGAACGTTGACAACTATAATTTCGAGGTGGTAGATAATTTTGTCTACCTAGGCTCCGCCATCAACAAAAGAAACCTGCTTGCAAATAAATGCTACTACGGACTAAGCAAGCGATTCAATAACAGAGCCCTCTCTCGACGAACAAAACTCCAGCTATACCAGATACTGGTTCTACCTGTCTTAATGTATGGTTCAGAATCCTGGGTTATGACACAAGCGGATAAATCGGTTCTGGCGGTATTCGAGAGAAAAATACTTCATCATCGTTATCGGCGTCGTATGAATCATGAGCTGTACGAGCTGTACACTGACATTGACGTGGTCAGACGCATTAAGGTGCAACGGTTGCGTTGGCTAGGTCTTGTTGTGCGCATGAACGAAAATGCTCCAGCTCGAAAAGTCTTTGACAATGAACTCGATGGACGGCGCAGAAGAGGGCGACCAAAAGTCCGTTGGAAAGACCAGGTTACAGAACTTGGTGTGACTAACTGGAGAAGGAGCGCAGAAGATTGAGGCGCTTATAATATTTTTCTATGTGCGGTATATAATCCACTGGGATTGCAAAGAAGTACCAGCTAAGTAAGTAAGTACTGTTAAGTTGTCGATGTTTTATACAATATGTACAACATTTTTCAGCTTACTGCTTTGGGACTCAATTCTGAAAACTGCACGTGAAAGAACCGCCAAAAAGAAGGAGTTTGTAAAGTTTTGTAAAGTAACATGGCATAAAAATTTAATATCGTTTTGAAGTTAGTAAGCATCGTATAGTCTCCTTTGTTTGTAATTTTTCGAGAATCACTAATCCGATTTAGCTGAAACAAATTTAAAAAAATCAAGAATTACATTTACTCTGTTCATATAACGTTTGGCTGCATAAGCAACAGTTTCACTTTTCCATTCATCAAATGATTTTGAACTAAAACGGTTGTACTCCGTGGCGTATGATTTACGTGGAATATTACTTGTAATAATCATACGCCACCACATAGTATTTATGTTATGTCAAACAAAAGAGCCTAAAACGTGACAAATTCCCCTATACGATACTGACTAACTTCAAATCGATATTAAATTATTATGGCATGTAACTTGACAAAACGAATGATGCAGAACTTGTTCTTTTTGGGGCAACTTTCACGTGCAATTCTCAGAATTAAGTCCCAAAATCATGTGTTGTACTGAGTTATATATAATAACTTGGTTGACCATGTATGTCTGATAAATTTACTAATCTAAACGTAACGTCTTTGCTTTGAAAGGATGTCTGTGAATATTTGACAAAACATCAAATTTCCAAAATACAAGTATTACACAAGAGTGAATAAACTGTGCCGTCACTTAACCCCAAATTCAGGATGCGAAATCTTTAAACCTATACAACACATGATGAATACCCAGTATTTTACATATTCCAATTAATCATGGCCTTACCCATACGACGACATGTCTACATGTAAGTCTCTTGACTTCGGTATATTTGTACATTTAATGTAAGCCGTTAACACTCTGAATGCTAAGAATCGACATTGCCATACTTTCGTCGTTGTAAACTAATGCTTGCCAGACTGTAGCATCGTAAAACCTCCAATCCTTTTGGGGAGATTGAAGGTTTTTGTTTCCACTTGTTTTTGATTCCATCAGTTTTAGTTTTACGATCGTAAATATGTATTGACCATGTACAGATATACATGTTCTCGCACATATGCGAGAGTGTGTCTATGTGTGTGTGTGTGTGATGTAAGATTGTTATCTGTTCGGTTTTATTACTCAAGTTTGAAAGGTCCGCTCTACTCTACTCTATTTTATTCTTTCCTCTTTCCATCTTTTTTTTGCATTTCTTGTTGGCAATTTTGATGCATTACCTTTTGCTTAAATTGCAGTTTTAGCTGGCTGGCCTTTTGTTTTTGCCGTCCAGGACGATAATAAAAATGAAGACTAAAGTTGCTAATTTTTCTGATAAATGTGGAAAATATTAATGCACAATTTTGTGGTACCATAACAGAGAGGGTGTGTTATTGGGGCAATCTTTCGATGGCGTGTGCGTTGTTGCGTTCGTAGTTTGGTAGCGAACGATTTGGTGTATGATAATAATCAGTGTCATACACAATCTGTATTACAGATTCGTAGGAGCTTTAATGTGTGAAAAGACTAAGGGAAATATTTAGCACGATCTACTCAAACAAATGATATGTGTAATACTCTATAGGTTATTTTTAACATCACTCCAAAAGCTTTATATAATTTAAAATTATACAAAAAACACGTCGTCACCCATATGTAAAGTAGGGTGACCGAAAAAATCGATGTTGGATATTTGTATAGTGTTCAAATACTTGAATTTTTCAGAAAACCGGTATCCGGTTTATTTGAAAAATGCCTTTTTCCAACAATTCGGTTTTCGAATACATGATTTACTCAAAAACCGGGTTAACCGGTTTTTTTTCGGTTTTTCGGAAATTGTAAAATAGAACCAAATATGCAATTAAATATGAAAAGACAGATTTTATCGGGAAATTTTAACTTAGTATATTATGCATGTTCTGGAAAACAATTTGGTTTAAAAACAGAGCAAAATCGGTGGAAAGGTAATACTTTTTAATACATGTCTACCTATTTTGCTCTGTTTTCAAACCGAATTGTTTTACAGAACATGGCTGTATAAGTGGAATTTATATATATGTTTACATTTTACAATTAGCATGATTTAGAATTAAAGTATCACTTTGACCACAAATTAACCTCCTTTCTACCATCGGGTGCTTAGCATAGTAAAAAAAGGCACAACGTTTTTCATATGAATAGCGATGGCATCGCACTCATTTCGAGGTGAGATCCCAATCTATTTAAAAATTATATCCCAACTGTAACTGGATGATTTCACAACTATTGTATGGTAATCATAACATAAGCTCTTTTGCGATTGGACACTTAGTTTAGGAGATAACTGCATTTAAACTTGTTCATCTAAATATGGACGGCTTCCTAGCCATTAAAAGATGAGTTCCCAACTATATGTTATTTAGTTATTTTTTATATGAATACGGAAGTCATCCCACCCATTGAATGATGAGAGGAAACAGTCATCTAACAGCATTTTGAAACAAATTTTCGTATTGCAAAAGGAAATTTTAATGTAAGCATCCTTTGAGATTTGCCTGAAGAATATCGGATAAGCATAAACAATCTTCTTTGGCAATTTACCTATAATTGACCTAGCAATATTCTGTGAAATACTGTTTTTTATACCATCACCCTTAGGGATGAGGGTATATATCATTTGATACGGCCCAAAAGTGTAACACATAGAAGGGGTGACTTTAGACCCTAGGTTTCTTTGAACCAAATTCCAATTATGACTTTTTAAGTCGTTTGAGCCATGTCCGTCTGTCTGTCCGTCTGTCTGGCTGGTTAGCACGATAATTTTCGAATGACGCAACCAAATGTTTTGAAATTTACGGTATTGAAAATGGGCTACATGACCACGCCCTTTCTGGTACCTCCCACACAAATGTACTTTTCCGCCCACTTTAGATATGCAGTAGTAATATCAATAAATCCTAGGCGATCGTACCCAAATTCTTTGTTTTTGTAAAGCTATAGCAGGATATAGTTTTTGAGAAAAAAACCTGGAAGTCTAGCCACGCCCCACCTGGTACCTTCCATACACATCTGGTACCGCCCACTTTATCGATTAATATTATTAATAGACCTAACGCGATCGTGCCCAAATTCTGTAGTTAGTAAAGTTCAAGCAGGATAAAGTTTTGGAGAAAAAATATGGAAGTCTAGACACGCCAATTCTGGTATTTCCCATACAAATGTACCACTCCGCCCACTTTAGAGATGGAGTTATAATATCAATATACTTGGCACGATCGTGCCCAAATTATGATTTTTGTTAAGTTATAACAGGTTAAAGTTTTGGAAAAAATATTGGAAGTCTAGACACGCCCCTTATGGTACCTCCCATGCAAATGTACCTTTCCGTCCTCTTTAGAGATGGAGTAATAATATCAATACACCCCCTTCGCGATCTTGCCCAAACTCTGTATTTAGTAAAGCTATAAAAGGATAAAGTTTTGGAGAAAAAAATCTTGAAGTGTAGACACGCCCCATCTGGTACCTCCCATACAAATGTACCACTCCGCCAACTTTAGAAGTCGAGTTATAATATCAATATAATAGAAATTTTTTTGTTTTACTGAGGGTGATGGTATATGTAAGTCGGGTTGCCCGACTGAAACTATTTTACAGGTTTGAAAACCGGTTAACCGACTTCAAAAAACCGGTTAAACCGGGTATTCGAAATTGGCATTCTTGAAGAAACCGGCATACGGTTTCGGAGAAAAAAAACCGGTTAGGCGGTTTTCGGTTTCGGTTTTGAACACTCTAGATATTTGTCGTTTTAGATTTTGAGAAAGCCAAAGTTTGAGCACGATTGGATTGTGTTGACCCGTGCCGCTTTGGGCTTAAAGTTTTTAAGCTCCTTTAGCCCCGTTTGGGAGACATAACTCAGGAAAGACTAGTCCAATTTCGTCGAAATAAAATGTCTTTAATATAATTATATATCATTAATAAATAAATTTACGAAAAATTATTTGATTTTTTTACGCAAATTTTTAAAAAATTTTCATAAATTTATTTCTAACTGCAAAACTATTGATTACACAGTGATACAAATGTGAAGGAAAAAAATATACAGGGGTTCTCATGTAGCATTTCTGTTAGACTGGAGTCCATAGAGTAAAGTGATACTTTTAGTTTTTCTCGGTCACTTCGTTAAGTAATGTTTTTATAGCAAATTAAGTGAAATGGCGATATTCCTAAAATTACAAGTTCCAAAATTCTTAAGTCTTCTCTTTGTAAACCGATCTTCAAAAGCTTACATCTTTTGTAAAGCTTTGAATTTCACCTTTTATTAAAAAAAAGAATTTTGAAAATCGGTTGAAAAATAGTGAAACGGCGGCTGTTTAAGCAAAACAACCTTGATAAAAAATTGCGAATTCTCATTTTCTCAACGCTCTCAGTTGATCATGAAGCAGTGAAATGTATATTTTTTATTTTTGTATTATGCTATATTGAAGTAGCTTTCTAAAATAGTTTATAAGAATCGGTTGAAAAATGAATGAGATATGCTAATTTTTGTAACATATTTTTCGACATTCTTTGAAATATGTAGTACGAATTACTTGTTGTGATACGTATACGTCATATGTATTTGTACAAAGTGACACACACACTCTAAGGAAAAACCACAAAATAACGCGAACATGTTATTACAAAATTTAGCATAACTCATTCATTTTTCAACCGTTTCTTATAAACTTACCTATTTTAAAAAGCTACTTTAATATAGCATAATACAAAAATAAAAAATATACATTGCACTGCTTCATGATCAACTGAGAGCGTTGAGAAAATGAGAATTCGCAATTTTTTTTTGAGGTTGTTTTGCTTAAACAGCCGCCGTTTCACTATTTTTCAACCGATTTTCAAAATTCTTTTTTTTAATAAAAGGTGAAAGTCATAGCTTGACAACAGATGTAAGCTTTTGAAGATCGGTTTACAAAGAGAAGACTTATGAATTTTGGAACTTGTAATTTTAGGAATATCGCCATTTCACTTAATTTGCTATAAAAACATTACTTAACGAAGTGACCGAGAAAAACTAAAAGTACCACTTTACTCTATGGACTCCAGTCTAACAGAAATGCTACATGAGAAGCCCTGTATATTTGGTGTGTAGCACAGTGTTATGCAGAGAAATGATATATGAACAGATTAAGTTAATTTTAAATCCTATATTTCGAATTTTTAACTCACTAAAATGGGAGTAGTTAATTTTTTTTTTCCAAAACTTTATCCTGATATATCTTAACAAAATACAGAATTTCGGCACGATCGTGTCGAGTATATTGTTATTAGTACTCCATTCCATTCCCATTTGTATGGGAGGTACCAAAAGGGGCGTGTCTAGACTTCCAGATTTTTTTTTCTCATAAACTTTGTCCTGCTTGAGCTTAACTAAATACGGAATTTGGGCGTGATCGCGTTAGGTCTATTAATAATATTCGCCGATCTAATCTGGTACCAGATGGGCTAGATATCCAGTTTTTTCTCCAAAACTCTATCCTGCTATAGCTTTACTTAATAATCCTGCTATAGCTTTACTTGGATTTATTGATATTATTACTCCATCTCTAAAGTAGGCGGAATGGTACATTTTTATGGGAGGTACCAGAAGGGGCGTGGCTAGACTTCCAATTTTTTTTCCAAAACTTTATCCTGTTATAGCTAAATTAAATACAGAATTTCGGTACGATCTCGTTGTGTGTATTGATATAATTACTCGATTTCTAAAGTGGGCGGAATGATGAATTTGTATGGGAGGTACCAGAAGTGGTGGGTAAATATTAACTCATGCAAAATTTCAAATCATTTGGTTGCGTCTTTCGAAAGACAGACAAAAGGGCATGGCTCAAACAACTTTAAAAGTCATGAATCGTATTTAGTTCAAAGAAACCTAGGGTCTTAAGTGACTTCTTCGGCTCGCGAGCCAGGAGCACAAATAAAGAGCTGGCTCGCGAGCCAAGAGCCCAAATAAAGAGCTGGCGCGCGAGCTAAGATCCAAGAGCCCAAAAAGAGCTGGCTCGCGAGCCAGGAGCCAAGAGCTCAAAAAAGAGCCAGCTCGCGAGCCAACTCGAGAGCCCATTTGAAATTTTGTGGCTCTTGACTCGCAAGCTAAGTACCAAAAAGTACTTTGGTACGAAAAAAGTACTTTGTGCCGAAAAGTACATTAAAAGTACTTTTGGTACAAAAAAGTACTCTGGTTCAAAAAAAAGTTCTTTGTGTCAAAAAGTACATTAAAAAAAATACTCTGGTACAAAATAAGAACTTTGTGCCGAAAAGTATATTAAAAGTACTTTCTGGTACAGAAGACTACACTGGTACAAAAAAAGTACTTTCTGCCGAAAAGTACATTAAAAGTACTTTTGGTACCAAAAAAGTACTTTGTGCCAAAAAGTACATTAAAAGTACTTTTGGTACAAAAAAAGTACTTTGTGCAACAGAGTACATTAAAAGTACTTTTGGTACAAAAAAGTACCTTGATCGAAAATAAGTACTTTGTAATGAAAACTACATTTAAAAAAGTACTCTGGTACAAAAAACATACTTTGTGCCAAAAAGTACATTAAAAGTACTTTTGGTACAAAAAATACTCCGGTACAAAAAAAGTTCTTTGTGTCAAAAAGTACATTAAAAAAGTACTCTGGTACAAATTAAGTACTTTGTGCCGAAAAGTACATTAAAAGTACTTTCTGGTACAGAAGACTACTTAAAAAAAAAAACTTAATTTCCCTTTGCACCCCATGAATGAGGTATGGGATAGCTTCTCGCGTTGTTGTGAATTAACACGCTTTCTATTTTTAGATTCACAACTAACGGCACCTACTTGTTTATCGACGAATGCGAACGTCACTGTTTGAGAAGCTTTTACTAGACACGACGATTGAATCGACGCTTAATACTGCGAAGTTGCTGTCAACAACATTCGAAGGGAGCCGACAATGAAAGAAAATTTTATGTATTTTTTTCATTTAAGATGACTGGAGCCAGGTTTGAACTTACGATCTCCCGCATGGTAGTCGCGTGTTCTAACCACTATGCCACGGCCGGTCCCACAGAAGACTACACTGGTACAAAAAAAGTACTTTGTGCCGAAAAGTACATTAAAAGTACTTTGTGCCAAAAAGTACATTAAAAGTACTTTTAGTACAAAAAAGTAGTACGGTACAAAAAAAGTACTTTGTGCCGAAAAGTACATTAAATGTCTTTTGGTACAAAAAAAAGTACTTTGTGCAACAGAAAAGATTTTTTTGGGCCAATGAAAGTACTTTTTTAAAAAGTTCTTTTGGTACATAACTTTGGTACTTTGCTCGCGAGCCAAGAGCTCGTTGGCTATTTGGGCTCTTGGCTCCTGGCTCGTGCACCGAGAGCTTATTTTAAACTTTGTGGCTCCTGGCTCGCGAGCTGAGAGCTCATTTAAAATTTTGTAGCTCTTGGCTTGCGGGCCAGCTCTTTATTTGGGCTCTTGGCTCGCGAGCCGAGATCTCATTTGAAATTTTGTGGCTCCTAGCTCGGGAGCTGAGAGCTCATGTAAAATTTTGTAGCTCTTGGCTCGTTTGATTTTTGTGGCTCCTAGCTCGCGAGCTAAGAGCTAATTTTCAGGAAAGGAGCGGCTCGCGATCGAGCCAACACGAACCCTGAAACAAACCGAACTTGTGAGGTGAATATCAATTCTGTAGTTTTTATAGTTAAGATCAGATGGTCGGGCAAACATATGCTTAAACTATTTTACATATTACGATACGAATTTAGAGTTTTCCTATGCGAATGATTAATATTTATGTAGGCAATATTAACCGTATTACTCATACGTGAACTAAATAATATTTTATCACCGTCTACAGAGCTACCCGTCAGGGATTAAAAAGACTCCAAAACTCTCTGCTCAACGCATTTCAAACGTCGATAATGTGTGCAGGCGAACTCAAAACACAAGAGTTTAATGATCGAAGATGCTCCGCACACAGAGTCAACACATAACAAAACTCTTTTTTACAATTTTTTCCTGAGCACTCAAAAATGACGTGCACACATAAACGAGCGGCACTAAAAGATTCGTAGAGAAGAAGTAGAAATATAGCTGTATATGTATGTATAGGTATAAATATATGTATGTATGTGTTTTTTTCTCCATATGAATGTTACTCCGTGTTTGGATATTTTCGTTTCTCAGTGCACATATGAGTTGTGTTGTCTTTATCGCACACACGACGGGAGTGAGAAAAAAGAGCAACATCGTTTTCCGACACTTAGCAAGATGTGTTTGCATGTTAACATGCTCAACAGTACAGAGTTTGTGTCACATTTGCCTCTCAAACACGCTCATAAATAGAGTTTTGCATACATTTTGTGCACATTTTTGAGTTTTTTTCAAACGCTGCTACCTGTTGATAATTTTCCATTTTTCCTTTTTCCTCAACATTCGCGTTGCAATTATGAACAACCCTCGGAAGGAAATATTCAATTTGGTTCCTTATTATTGAATGTTCCCTTATCTCGAAATTATGTACGGTCAGTGATACTTACTGCTTGATGTTCCATTTTTTTAAAATTACAATGAAATTAAATCAAATCTTTAAATTAAAAGCAGTTTATTTGTATTTTTTATCTTTCTAGTAACTACATTTATTTACGATTTAATCTTATATTTATACTAACACAAGATGCTGTTCTTAGGATATATTTTATAAATAATTAACTTCATAATTAAATAACAATTATCGGGTCACATAAGAAAAAATGCAATTAATAGCTTCAAGTTTTTATCGCTTCTGTGAGGAGGTACTATCAAATGGAAACCGGTAAATGAGAAATGCTAAAATGCAATATTTTCTTTATATCTCATCTAAATATAGGAAAAAAGTACTAAGAAATAATATTTTTTCACCACCACTATTTTATGCCGTTGTCAAAAGTTTAACTGATCAAAATTGTGACAATAGTCATGTATGACCGACACTCATATTTGTTGCTAACCCAACAGTTGCTCACCGCTAAGTAGGTCCCCTCATAGAGAAGTAGGATGTATTACCCGCCCCCAGTAATTTTTCGCTCCTAATATTTTCTTCAAAACATACCTACACCCTATCTTCGGCACCTTAAGGGGCAAAAATCAAATATTAATAAAAATTGCCCCCAAGGGTGCGATATGTAACCTTATAATGGGTATTTATGACATGATCCATTTTTTTTCCTCCACTGAACAAGATTGTATAGACTTTTATTGCTTTATTTGCAAGAGCTGACCTTAATACTATTTACTAATGCAAATACAATCAGAAATCTTGTTTTCCACGGTAAGTGAAAAAAATAAGAGAAGCTGAAGAAAATATTCCCATAAAGTGAAGAGCAGCTGGAACTCTTATTATTTTCACTTTTGATCCAAAGTATCGCCATATAAGTGTACATTAGGGGTGGGTGGGGTAGCGTTGTAGGGAGAAACAAGATTTTTTTTGATACAGCTCACCCCCTTATATTGTAAGGTTGGGGAAAAAGTTTATGAGCAAAAAAAAAATGGGGGAGGTGGCGGTGAAAAGGACAAATACACAACAGGTCCCGCAACTGATCCGGAGCTACCCCTAGTAGGGTAAACGGCATTACCGACCCCCGGTAATATTTCTCTCGTAACATTTTTTACAAACACACCTACACCCTATTTTTCGTTCTAACTGCCCAAAAGGTGCCCCTAGAGAAGTCATATGTAATGTGACCGACTCCCAATAGTTTGTCAGAACATATCTATCCTCCAACTTAAACTTTTAAAGTGGTATCCATACAATTCGTTTTATTTGTTATATTTGTTTTTATGAAATAAGCTCTTGCCGCTCCTATGGTGCCTCTTAGTAATTTTTCCCTTCTTATATTTTTCCCAAGCATCCTACATGGGATCGGCCATGGCATAGTGGTCAGAACACACATTACAGTGACGTTAGCATTCGTCGATAAACAAGTAGGTGCCGTTTGTTGTAAATCTAAAATAGAAAGCGTGTTAATTCACAACAATGCGAGAAGGGAAATTAAATTAAGTTATACCTATACACTATCTTCACCCCCTGAGGGGTTTTCCATACAAAATCACAATGTTATAAAATTTGCTTCCACCAACCTAACTACCACAAGGTTGCGCCTAGAGGAGTCAAATCTATGACCGACTCCCAATATTTTTCTACCCCAACAGTTTCTCAGAAAAAATCTATCCTCTACCTTTAAACGTTAAGATGGTCCCTATACAATTTTTTCTTATTTTTCATAACTTTTTTATGAAAGCAGCTCCTGCCACTCCCGTGGTATCTTCTAAAGTAGGTAGAGTAGGTGAACTGTAGAACCGACCCATCTGCCAAACAAACAAGCTTTCCCCTTTATTTCTTAAAGGGTGAAGATAGAAGGTAGATATGTTTAAAATAAAGTTTGGAGGGAATAAATACTGGGTGTCGGTCATACCAAGGCAGCAGCAGGAGGTAATTTCCTTAAAAAACTAGTAAGGCGGTTATCTTCGTAATTTGTAAAAATGGTGTTAAAACTGGTTATCTGCACTACAACTATATTTTATTAAACTTTGTACCACAAAAAAGGGGAGTTGGTGAGAAGTGGACGTTACTTTTAGCTTCACACATTCATTTTTGTAAATAAATTTTTTCGATTTACCGATAAGTTTATGAGTTGGAGAATATTTTTATGAATTTTGTAACTCCCCAAAAATGGGAATTTGTTTGTTTGTTGCTTATCTTAGAACTTAACCTCTGCTTCAGGACATACTAAATTTCAGCCCGAAAGCTCATAAACTACCGGGACATACAGACGGATAACCCTAAGTTTGTGGGAGTTTGTGTGGAAGGTGGGAGAAGTATTCATCAGATATTGTTCATATTACAACGTAAGCTCCTATTATAGGATTTCAAATTTCAGCTCGATATTTCCTAACCTTCGGCTGAAATCGGGGGGCAGTTTGGCGAACACCCCAAAAAAGGTAGAGTTTGATTGGGAGGTGGGAGTAGTTTTTGACCAGCATTGCTTATCTTAGAAAGAAGCCTCCGCTAAGAGATTGAATCTTGCGTACAACCTCTTGAAATACGGCTGCAATCGCAGGGACAGACCCCAAAAAGGGAGAGTTTGTATGGGAGCTGAGAGTACTTTTTGACCGATCGGTCTCATTTTAGAACTCAACATCCATTTAGGGCAGCTAAGATTGCATACAATATTTCAGCTTGATTGCTCTTAAATATCTACTGTAATCGCGGGGACTGACATACGGACACCCCCAAAAAGAGGAATTTTGTAAAGGAGTTGGGAGCAGATTTTTACCGATCGGTCTCATCTTACTACTCAACCTCCGCTTAGTGTAGGGAAGCTCACATAAAAAATATCAGCTTGATCGCCCTTAAACTACGGCTGTAATCGCAGGGACAGACCCGAAAAAGGGGGAGTTTGTATGGGAGGTGGGAGCAGTTTTTGACCGATGGGGCACATCTTAGAACTTAACCTCCGCTTTGAGGATAGAAGCTTGCATTCCAAATTTCAGCTCGATATCTCTTAAGCTGCGGCTGTAATCGCGGTGACAGACGGTCACCTTTCAATCGACTCAGATTTCGATGCTGATCATTTATATATATACTAGTGCTTAAGCTCGACAATAATATGTTGAGTTTATTAATTTATGTAGCTAATTTAAAGTAACTCCTTAACATGGAAGTTAACTAATTAACTTTTATTGTTTTAAATTGTAAATATGATTGGCTTTATGACGATGGTAAAAAGTTCATCATCAAAGTCGTATCTACAGTTTCGTCATGTAGATTAATTTTTGTCTGTATGTAGGGAGAAAAAACATTTCTTTCACAAATCGAAAACAGAAATTCCTCTAAAGATCAAAATTAATTTTTTATTTTTATCTGTAGTAGCGGGAACCGTCTGTATACTAACTATGTCTTTGGGCGTAAAAATCACTTTTGTTATGCCTTCTCCTCCTATTGACCGCAAATGAAAATTTCGTTTGAAGCTTCATGCCTTTAGCCATAAACACCTCCTAAACCTTCCATATAGCCTGTTCATTAGGGCGGATCAATATTTTCGATCGGAATCCATGATCATCAATACATAGTTCGCGCTGAGAAGCATGAAGATTTCAGGTAGACATATTTTTTTAACAATGAGCAACTATTGAAACCTTCAGACTTATGGGCCCCGGCTGTAATTTTTACCTACTATTCCGATGCTTGGAGACCAAGACGAAGAGAATGGTATATTTTTGACATTGTTTTCTGTATGCCAACACTCAGAGGCCATAACTTTTTAACCAATACATAGATTTACTTCTGTAATACTTCATTTAGTTTGTTTGGAAGTCAGTTTTACGCTGGAGTTTTCGGTTTGTGCTCATTTAAAAACAAAAAATTTCTATCTGAAATCTTTCTGCTTATTAGCGCAAGCTAGGAATTGATTTAAGACACAAAATTTATTGGTGAAATTTTCTAACAATTCATCGTAGATTCCAATTTTGGTTACGATTTTTGCAAATAAAAAAATGGCCCACCTTACTATTCATATCTCTAGGCGAACTGCAATATACTGTGGAATTTTGACAGTTATAAATACTTATTTTAAAAGGGGTGTGGAACAGCCCACTTCCACCCTTACTGTAACTCATACTGCAACAATAACATATGTAACAAATTACATCTTCATACCTCCGATAGTTCATGAGATATAGCCCTTTTGATTGTCAAGTTGTATGGGCGGTGCCACGCCCCTTTATCCAATCATAACCTTTTATAGCCAGGGACTATCAACAGGTCAACAGTACCACTTGGTAAAATTTTCGTATCAATCGGCCTAATCGAAAAGCCGTTAGAGAGATTTTTGAAAAAGGGGCGTGACACCGCCCACTTCCACCCTGGCTGTAATTAATACTGCTCTAACAACATATGTACCAAATATCATCTTCATACCTCCGATAGTTCATGAGATATAGCCCATTTTATATTCAAGTTGTATGGGCGGTGCCACGCCCCTTTATCCAATCACAACCTATTATAGCCAGGGACTATCAATAGGTCAACAGTACCACTTGGTAAAATTTTCGTATCAATCGGTCTATTAGAATAGCCATTAGAGCGATTTTTGAAAAGGGGGCGTGGCACCGCCCACTTCCACCTTGGCTGAAATTAATACTGCTTCAACAACATATATACCAAATCTCATCTTCATATCTCTGATAGTTCATGAGATACAGCCCTTTTGATTTTCAAGTTGTATGGGCGGTGCCACGCCCCTTTGTCCAATTGGGCCGAATTGTAAATCTAAACCATCCGTGACACCACCCAAACGCATGCAAAAAAATTTATGCAAATCGGTCCAGCCGTTTAGGAGGAGTTCAGTCGCAACACACGTACGGTAGAATTTTATAAATAAAGATAAAATTATATTTCGTCGGTAACTAGATTAAAAATGAATTATCTCGAGAACATTTTTAATTTTTTTTGATGTCATTAAGACTTATGCAAAAATTTGAGCTACAAAGTGTAGAATTATTTTTATAAAAATGTTGTATCAGCGCTATAAAGTATGCAATAATTTGTGATAATAATGCAAACAACAGAAAAAATGTTTTTGTTGATGCTGTAAATACATCTTATCATTCGTATTTTTTTTGTTTTTGAATAAAACAGTATACTTCCAAAGCAAAATGTTCTTGGTTTTTAAAGGGCTTTAATCCTAGGAAAAAATATTTTTAAATTTTAGGGGTAGAAATTGCTCTAAATGAGACCATCATGACAAGATGATGTCGTATGTCAGCGACATCTATAGAACAAATGTAGTACTTGTCGAAACCTATACACCGATGCCCTTGATTTAACGATTGAGCCACAAACAAAAAAGCAGTGATAAAAAACGATTTTGGCTGCTTTTCCGGGGGTGGGGAAGGAAAAAAAAATTTTTTTTTGAAGTTGTGTCGAGGTGATATTTAATATTTTCCCTCGACTTTGGAGAAAAAAATTTTTTGTATGGGGACCGATCCGGTCTAATGTATACCATCCTACCCATAGGGTGAGGGTATACAAATCAATTAAGAATTAAGTTAGATATTAAATAACAAAGCTGGGTATACATAAAAATATACCAGCTCGATAAACTTTAACAATTATCTCGAAGAATTGGGCAATATTTATGTGTATTTAAGAATTCTAATGATGACCCTCAAAGTTGTTTCACATATCTAAGTTGGTACATGGATCAAACCACCAAAACCAAATAATATTTTGTGCATACTTTAAGCATAAACTACAACATATACATTCCACAAACTAAAACAATTTATATCCTTTTTCTCTGACAAATAGTTACCATCTCCATTATTGATCCAAATTATCGAACAAAATGAAATTACCAATTTTGTTTTTGGTTAATTTAATTTATTGTTTATTTATTATATTTTTTTTTTATACCTATATAATATAATAATCTTTCTACAGTACTAGTATTACATTATCATCCTTTCTGTATTTTCATCATATTATTATACGCTGTATTGAGATCGCAATCGTTTTTGTTGTTTTTATTTTTCTTTACACAATAAATCGAACATTATAGAATTGTTTCTTTGACATATGAAATTGTAACTCTCATTGTTGATTTCAGGCTCGATGTTATAGTAAATATAGTTTTTTTTTTATAATTTACAAATAATTTGTTTATTTTATAATAACATTAAGAAAGGATTCTATATTATCATATTTGGATTGTTTTACATGATAACTGCAGATTTGCATGATGATGAACCCGAGCAATGACATCCATACAATATATATGTATATATGTATATATACATGGCTAAATGTACGTACTTATACATAAATCTGGTTGTTGTGTTTTTTTGTTTGTTTTTGTTGTTTGTTTGTTTTAATTTACAAATATGTATTATTATGAAAAAACGTTTGTCTAAGGGTAACAAATTAAGATATTATATTTAGGCTTTAAATACATAACGTTTTATGAGCGCAGACCCGTGTCCAGAGAATAAAGCGTCATCGGTTATTACAAATAATTTAATCGTCCCTGTAACGAAAAAACAATAGGAAAATAAAGAAAGTTATTACAATTGACGTATATGTAAAATGTTAATAATAAATAATAATAAATTTGTTAAGATTAATATAACTTGTTCATAAAATATTTTTGTACAATTGTAGTTTTTGAATAAGAGATGTTACAGCGGCCTTATCAAAAATTGACAAGCAGTTAGCAGTAGTAGGTCTAGGGATCAACGTGGATACAACTAAGTTATGTGTGTCAACATACAAAGAGTTGAACATTGGCAACGATAACTGCGAAGTGATCGTCATTAATAGAAATAATAACACTGTGAGACAAATGGTAGGGGCCAGTGATCGGGAAGGGTTCAAACTACCGGGGAAAGTTATATCGGTAAAAAAGAAGTTATACGTGTCCCGGCGTTTCGCTGGGTCACATCTAGGAATCGAGATATATCGAATTGAAGTTAGTAAGTATCATATAGGGGAAAGTGTCACTATTGGTGGTCTTTTTTTGACATACCTCGAGAACTACTAGTCCGATTTTGCTCAAACAAATTTAAATAAATTAAAAATTACAATTCCTTTAATCTGTTCATATTACGTTTTCCTACATAAGCAACAGTTTTACTTCTATTCATCAAATGATTTACAACTGGGTTTATTTTGTAGCAGTAACAATAACTCTATTGTCTCCGTGGCGTATGATTTACGTGACATATTATTTATGATAATCATACGCCACCATATAACAATATAACAAAAGAACCTAAAACGTGATAAATTCCCCTATACAATACTTACCAAGATGTTCATAGTTCATCGATCGTTAAATTCAGTCTGCATACCGGCAGGTCAGACAACGGGTTTAGGCTGGTTAGCTTCGCAGCGGGAAGGAACATGGTAGTGCGTGGAACCAGATTCCAGCACAAAGATATCCACAAGGCAACTTGGCTATCTCCCGATCAAAACACCAAAAATCATATTGATCATGTGGTAATTGATGGCAGACATGCATCTAGTGTCATGGACGTGCGTGTGATCCGTGGTGCTAATATTGGATCGGATCATTACCTGGTTGCTGCCAAGGTGCGCACAAGATTGAGCAGAGCGAAAAACGCACGTAACCAAACACAAAGAAAGCTGGTTATCGCGAAGCTGCAAACTCCTGAGATAGCCACTGCCTATTCCAACCAGCTCTTCCAACTACTACAACACAACGCCTCTACTTCTGACGTTCCCGATACACAGTGGCGGCATATAGCGCATTCCATGAAAACTATGAAAACCGGCGCTTAGACGAATCCTAGTACGATGAATGTCGCATAGCGTCTAATGAACAGGATGCCTCTTATAGGGCAACGCTGCAGCTAATTTGTAACCCGGGTTGTTAGGGAACCGCACCAGGAGACATTAAAACAGGCGAGACAGCTATTTAAGCGAAAAAATAAACGTCAGATAAAGGAACGGGAGAACGAAGAAATTAAGCGATACAGGGATAAAGGTGATGCCCGAAAATTTTACCAAAAAGTAAAAGCAAAAGGCTCCCCTCCTGTAAGGACAAGGATTCAAATCTGGTTACAGATACGCAGAGTGTGCTGCATATATAGAGAGAACACTTCCAGCAACAGCTGGTTCCAGAAGGCTGCACACGTGAAGGTTAGATGCCAATTGTCGACGACTGCTTAGATTGCCCACCGCCAAGTCAAGCCGATGTGAAAAACAATAAAGCAGCTGGCGCCGACAGACTTCCGCCAGAATTCTTCAAGTTCGGTGGCGAGGAGCTGATAACGAGCATGCACCAGTTTGGCTTAATGAGTGCATGCCCGATGATTGAAAACCAAGCATATTATATCCTGTGCTGAAAAAAGGTGAACCAAGTGTGTGCTCCAACTACCGCGGGATCAGCCTATTAGCCATCGCATATATGGTCCTGTCGAGTGTGCTATGTGAACGACTAAAGGCAGTGTTATCCAACCTAATTGAGCCTTATCAGTGTGGCTTTAGACCTGATATTCATATTTTGGCATATCATGGAAAAAGCCCAAGAGAAACAGATCGACACGTACCATCTATTCGTCGACTATAAAGCTTCCTTCGATAGTTCGATGCGATATAAATCATTAGAAGCCATGGCTGAGTTTGTTATACCAGCAGAGCTGATACGCCTTTGTGGAATGACGCTGACTGACACGAAGTCTACAGTGAAGATTGGCAAGGGCCTTACGGAGCTATTCTATACCAGATGTGGCCTAAAACGAAAGCGAAAGTCTATCGTGTGACCACTTCAACATAGCGAAGAGTGACACGATATTCAACTAAAGCTACATGATACTTGCGTATGCTGATGACGTAGACATCATCGGTCCAAAACTGCGGAATGTGACTAAAGCCTTCTCGAGTATACAGAAGGAATCAGCGAAAATGGGTCTAATGGCGAACAAGGACAAACGAAGTTATTAGTTTCAACGACTGCGTGAACGTTGACAACTATAATTTCGAGGTGGTAGATAGTTTTATCTACCTAGGCTCCGCCATTAACAAAACAAATAATGTCAGCCTCGAAATTCGAAGAAGAATCCTGCTTGCTAATAAATGCTACTGTTAAGATGAAGAGGAGCGCAATCTGAGGATGGAATTTGAAACTTCTCGTGAGCAAATTCGACACAAATTCTCAATTACATAAAACAATTGAGACTTTGTGACTCCACCAAATATTCGTTATAGAAATCCAAGGAGGTATTGAAATGGAAAAATGGAATAGATAGAAAATAAAACAACTTAGGATTGTATAGATTTTAAGAAGTTTATTTTCTTCTGGAGATCGATCTTACCAGTAGCAATGCGGCTAAAGAACAATAAGCAATAGCTACGTTGTATTACGGAAGTTGTACGACAGATGTCGTTTTAATTTGTAGGCGTAAATATGTTCGAAAGCAAACCATGATTGTTCATGTTCGCGAGCTTTTGAATAGATTGGTAGGAAATTCTGGTATTTTTGATATGTTTTTAGGGATTCGTTAGGTATGAGAAAATGACGTTAACATTGCCGCCCGCCTTGCAGTGCGACTGCAATTAAAAATTCACCATATCTGTCGTACGTTCCGTTTACATAAATATATTACAATTCATTATATTTGTAGATGTGTTGGAAAAGTAACTTAAAAATTATAAAATTCATTATTTGAAATATGTACATTAAAATTCATATATTTATAATATAAAAAATACTGGTATGGTTTCATTTATCTTTGTTTTCTGGTGATAGTACGAAACAACGTTTAGGAATTAGAATTGTATAATAATTCATTTTGTATTATAACACAGTGCAACACACTTTTTCGGGGGTGAACCAAACCAATATCAAACGATAGCATTTGACCTGAGTAATAAAACCCTAAGCTCTATTTTGCTCCACTACGTCACAAATTTTCAAAAGTCGAATCAAAGAATATGAAAAATCAACTGTAAAAATACGTTTGGGGTATTTCATGTCTTCGGAGACCTATATTAAAACAATCAGGGGAATATTTTCTCGGAACATTTTAACCCTCTAGCTTCCATCCGAATGGTCCAATTTTGAAAAACTGTTTAAAAGTCAACTATGGACGGAGGTCTAGGATCAGAATCTTCGGAAGAAATATTCTCCGGGAAATTTCACTAAGAGTCACCGAAGACAAATAACCTCTACGAGTCGAAGGTTCCAAAATAAAATCAAAATGAAATGATACTGAAATGTTAAAAATTCTATTTTTGAGCAAACAGTGCAACGCACTTTTTCGGGAGTGAACTAAACCAATATCAAACGATAGCATTTGACCTGAGTAATAAAACCCTAAACTCGATTTTGCTCCACTACGTCACAATTTTTGTATACAGTGCGTTAAAGTTGGATTTGTTCAGACAAAGGTCAAATAAAAGAAAATGAAAAATCATGTTTAAAAATAGGTTTGGGATAGTTCATGTCTGCGGAGACACAAATTAAAATTTTCAGACGAACATTTAAACCCTCCAGCTCCTACCCTCAGGATGAATTTTGAAAAACAGCTTAAAAGTCAAATTTCTTAAAATGTTCAAAATGGGTGGCAGATAGAGGGTTAAAATGTTTTGAGGAAATATTAATGTAATCTGTTTTAAAAACATGATTTTTCATTTTCTTTTATTTGACCTTTGTCTAAAAAAATCCAATTTTAACCCACTGTATACAAAAATTGTGACGTAGTGGAGCAAAATGGAGTTTATGGTTTTATTACTCAGGTCAAATGCTATCGTTTGATATTGGTTTAGTTCACTCCCGAAAAAATGCGTTGCACTGTTTGCTCAAAAATAGACTTTTTAACATTTCAGTATCATTTCATTTTGATTTTATTTTGGAACCTTTGACTCGTAGAGGTTATTTGTCTGCGGTGACTCTTAGTGAAATTTTCCGAAGAATATTTCTATAGAAGATTCTAATCCTTGACCCCCGTCCAAAGTTGACTTTTAAACGGTTTTTCAAAATTGGGCCAAAAATTTCCCATACGGGAGGGAGCTAGAGGGTTAAAATGTTCCGAGAAAATATTCCCCTGATTGTTTTAATATAGGTCTCCGAAGACATGAAATACCCCAAACGTACTTTTACAGATGATTTTTCATATTCATTGATTTAATTTTTGACCAAAAAAATCAGTCTTCAAACCACTGTAGAAAAAATTTGTGACGTAGTGGGGCAAAATGGAGTTTAGGGTTTTGTTACTGAGGTCAAATGCTATCGTTTGATATTGGTTTGGTTCACCCCCGAGATAATGACCATCAAATTGTGTCATAGTGTAATTCATTGTGTATTATAAATCATTGTGTATTGTAATTCCATTAAAATCGGAAAATTATTTACTAAAATCAATTGGCATAGAGCCCGTATAGTATATACCCAAAAATCGTATTTTGGGCAGATGGCAGACCCGCTCGATTTATGATACCGTCGTTTATAACCTTAGAGCAGATATCAACCCCCATAATAATGTCGACAGGTCCTGCTTTATAGAAATCGGTATCGGCCAATACTATATTTTGAAAGTGGGTTTTAATGGACTTCGGCAAATTTTTACTTGGCGTTGTTATAGTAATGCGATTATTTACTTTTAGTGTCACCTCGATCTGAACGTCGCTATTTATAATGGAATATAACGTCAATGGACAAATGGTTTCATCGTCTAGTGACAATGTAGTTAGGTGAAAACTTTCTACAATTTTCGACGATATGCAGCTGTTTCTAGATCCGGAGTCCAAGAGACATCTCATAAATTTTCGACCTTGTTTTGTGTTGATTCTAACCAGCGCGGTAGGAAGGACGGTGATCGAGTTCTGCTTAAGAATAGAAGATAGTGTAGCGGTGTCGGAACTTGTCGATTGCTGGGGTTTCTGATTCAGATCAGTTGCTTTGGATGAAGGGAGGGATTTGCAGGATGTTGACGGCGATCGGTGATGCGATGTTTGTTCTTTTTGTAGGCGAGAATGGAAATGTAGAAGTGAGTGGTGTTTTTTGTGGCAATACTTGCATCCGGTCTTTGTGAAGCATGACCCTTGTGAATGGTCATGAGCCAAACAGTTTGTACAGTACCCGTACCTTTTAACAGCTTGTTTACGTTCGGTAATGTTCATATCCAAAAAACGGCTACATTTTCGTAGCGGATGAGGGTATCGGCAAACTCTGCATATGTAATGGGGCCGTTTCTTGTTACCATCTTGGCACTTGAAATTCCGTTTGTTGCTGTTGTTTTTGTAGCCACCCATTCTTAGCTATAATAGTATAATACAATAGATCTCTTAGACTATTTTAATATTTACGTGGTAGAACGAATTAAAATCAATGCGAGTTTGAATTAGTAGGTAGAACTACCAACTTGGTTATAGGCATTTTAATCATGCCTCTTGCCGTTAAAACTTCTGCCACGCGAACCCGGTTATCTGTGCCAAAGTGTAATTTTGATATCCTGCCAAGTCTCCAGGAATTTGGTGGTAAAGTTTCGTCTTTGATCACTATCATCATATCTTCTTTTAAGTTCTCGGTGGGTTGTTGCCATTTAGTACGTTTGTGAAGCTCTTTAAGGTACTCATCTTTCCAGCGAGTACAAAAGTTTTGATGGATTACCTTTATCTTTTGCCAGCGATTTACTATGGAAACTGGAGCCTCAGAAATTGTCGGATCTATTGGAACTAATATTGGACAGCCAATTAGGAAATGACCTGGAGTCAAAGCTGATAGATCGGATGGTTCTTGTGAAACAGGGGTCAAGGGACGCGAATTTAAGCAAGCTTCTATTTTCGCTAGTAAAGTTTGAAATTCTTCGAAAGTATATTTGAAAGAACCAGCTATCTTTTTAAAATGTTGTTTAAAACTTTTTACCCCGGCTTCCCATAGACCTCCCATATGCGGTGCCCCTGGCGGAATAAAGTGCCATGTTATGTTCTGATGGGCATAGCTAGAGGTAATTGCCTGTTGGGAAGTTTGGATAAATTCCCTTGCAAGGATTTTGGATGCCCCGACGAATGCCAAACCGTTATCAGAGTGTAGATGCAAGGGACATCCGCGGCGAGAAACAAACCGACTAAATGCTGCTAAAAACGCGGGAGTGGATAGTTCCGAGGTGGCTTCCAAATGGATAGCCTTTGTGGAGAAACAAACGAATATACAAACATAACCCTTAGTAATGCGACAAGCTCTGCCTGTATATGTTTTAATTTCAAATGGTCCGGCGAAATCCAACCCTGTGTGGGCAAAGGGTCGAGAAATTTCAACTCTTTCGGATGGCAGGGCGGACATTATTTGTTTTAAACATCTTTTCTTGTACAAAGTACAAACTTTACAATTTCTAATCATGGATTTTATCATATTTTTAACCTTTGGAATCCAGAATTGTGTTCTCAGAAGACGAAGGACTAATTGGTTACCACCATGCAATGATATGTCATGAATAAATTTAACCAAAAGACGAGAAAGTTGACAATTGTAGGGCAGTATCACGGGATGTCGTTCATCATATGACAGTATAGAACAAGATACGAGTCTACCACAAACACGTAATACTCCTTCTGGATCTAAAAACGGATTCAAACTCACTATGGAGCTAGAGGATACAATAGGCTTCTTGGCGGACAATGCCATGTACTCATTAGGATAATATGCCTTTTGACTCATGGATATTAGTCGATTACGAACATGCAGTACTTCACTTGCTGTAACAAGTTTGTTATCTTTAAAATAACTGGATCGATATTGCGGATGAGTAGCATAATAAAATCTGTATATATATGCAATAACTCGTATTGCTCTCGGAAAAGATGAGAAACGATCTAAAATGTCTTCGAAACTGTCAAAATAGGAAAAGTGCACTTTTATTGGTTTTCTTTCTGTACTGATGTCTTCTTCTAAATGGAGGTCAATCTTAGGCCATTTAGTCGGGTGTTCATTGAGCCATGGTGGACCGTGCCACCATAAATCGTTGTTAATTAGATCTTTCGGATATACACCACGACTGGCCAAGTCCGCTGGATTAAGCTCAGAAGGCACATGATGCCAATTTGATTGATGCACAACTTGTGTTATTTTTGACACTCTATTAGCAACAAAAGTTGTCCAAAAGCAAGGAGGTTTTACTAACCATGAAAGGACAATTGTTGAGTCAGACCAACAAAATATGGAGTAGGTTTCTATCTGTAATTGAGGAATAATGTTGTCAATCAGTTCAGATAATAAAAGAGCGGCACACAATTCTAATCTAGGAATGGATAATGTCTTGATTGGAGCGACTCTAGTCTTTGATGAAACTAAATATGAATGAATTACCGTATCTTTCTTAATCCGAATATACAGAGCTGCAGCATACGCCTTTTCCGAGGCGTCGCTAAAGCCATGGAACTGGACCTCACAATTCGGTGTATAATTAAACCACCTAGGAATTTTAATAGAATTAATTTGGGAATGGTTGGAAAGAAATAATAACCATTGTGACAGTGATTCTGGAGAAATCACAGTGTCCCAATCGGTTCGTTCAATCCATATTTTTTGCATTATCAATTTAGCTATTACAATGCAGGGAGCAAGCCATCCTGCTGGATCAAACAGCATTGAAATTAGAGAGAGTACAACCCTCTTTGTGTAATTAGTCGTATCTGGGAAAGGCTTCATTGAAAAGTAAAAAGAGTCTGATACGAGGGCTGCTATATATATTTCTGGCCTAGGTAACAATAAGTGTTGCCAGGTGCAATCTGATATTTCCATTGGAAAGGTTGACATTTTTTAGCATAACATCACTCAGAACGTGTTGTCATTTAATCGTGAATTGTTAAACTTACAGAGCTTTGAACAATTCAATTCCGTTAAAAAAAATGGAATTGACACGTGAGCATTTTCGTGCGATCATTTTTCACAACTTTCGACGTGGATTATCCAGACAAGAGTGCATCGATGAACTTAAGTCTTTGTATGGTGATCAAGCACCATCATATAGCACCGTGAAAAACTGGTATAACGAATTTAATCGTGGTCGCAGTTCGCTCAACGACGAATTCCGTGAAGGTCGTCCAAAAACGTCCGTTGTGCCAGAGAACATTGATGCCGTGCGTGAACTAATAATGCAAGATCGTCATGTGACATACCGGGAGATGGAGGCATCCTTGGGCATTTCTCCCACCAAAAGGTTTGTTGTCGTTGGATCCCGCACAATTTGACAATCGCTCAAAAAAAGGCTCGTGTCGATTGGTGCAAAGAAATGTTGAAAAAATACGATCGCGGTGCTTCAAAAGATGTTCATAAGATCGTCACAGGTGACGAATCTTGGATCTATGCGTATGAGCCCGAAACAAAACAACAATCGACCGTGTGGGTCTTGGAAGACGAGCCAAATCCAACGAAAGTTGTTCGTGGAAGAATCACTTCGAAGCAAATGGTCGCCTGTTTCTTCGGCAAAACTGGTCATGTGGCGACTGTTTCGATTGAGCAACGAAGGACGGTCAATTCTGAGTGGTACACCACAATTTGTTTGCCTGAAGTCTTCGGAGAAATTCGAAAAACAAACAAGAGAAGACGAATCATTCTTCACCATGACAACGCGATCTCTCACACATCGGCTCAAACCAGCGCCTTTTTGACCGGCCAAAACGTCGAATTGATGGGTCATCCGCCGTACAGCCCTGACTTGGCACCCAATGACTTCTTTTTATTCCCGCACATCAAGAAAAAAATGCGTGGTCAACGATTTTCGTGTCCAGAAGATGCTGTTGAAGCGTTCAAAAACCATGTTTTGGAGGTGACTCAATCGGAGTGGAAAAAGTGCTTCGACAATTGGTTTGAGCGCATGCAAAAGTGTATAAATCAGGCTGGAGAATACTTTGAAAAACAATAAAACAATTTTTGATGATAAATATTCGCATTTTCATTATTAGGCCAGATATATATATAGCAGCCCTCGTATAGCATTCCAACGGATACCCAAAGTTTTTGTAATGCTACATATATCAAATTGAAGGAAACTTTCGCATAGCAATTGATTGACAGGAATATCGGAAATAATGCTCTTGGAATTAGATGTCCATTTTCTCATTGAAAAGCCAGCGGACTGTAATGCATGCATAAGTTGGTTTCTTATTTCAATTGCATCTTGAATGGAGTGTGCGCCAGCTAAGGCATCGTCGACATACATGTAGTTTCTGAGGACAGTACTAGCTAATGGATAAATCGTTTCAACATCATCTGCCAACTGGTTAATTGTGCGGATAGCTAAATATGGCGCACAATTCAGACCAAATGTGGCAGTTTTTAGTTCGTAATCATGGATAGAATCGTTAGGACCTTTTCTATATAGGATACGTTGATAACGTGTATGGTTAGGATTAACTAAAATTTGACGATACATTTTTGTTATATCGCCATTGAAAACATATTGAAAAAATCGCCATTTTATAATAAGTATGGTAAGATCATTTTGTAATATTGGCCCGACATGCAAAACGTCATTAAGGCTCACACCGTTAGATGTACCGGACGACGCGTTAAAAACCACACGAACTTTCGTTGTTGTGCTTTCCGGTTTTATAACGGCGTGGTGTGGAAGGTAATAATGATCTTGAGAATTAGACTGGGAAAGAGTGGGTGCAGGTACAATATCATATTCTTCTTTCAAGTCAGGATTTTTCAGAAGCCGAGCTTCGTTTTTTAAGAATTTAGCAATTGAAGTATTTCTAGACTGTCCTAGCACTTGTTTTACTCCAAAATCTTCTTTAAATGGCAATGACACTATATATCTTCCATTTTCATCCCTTACTGTTGTTCGGCGGTACAAATTCTCACAAAAAAGATCGGATGGGGACATAAATTTCTTCCGTGGTACGTCCTCCACCTCCCAAAATCGTGAAATCGTTTGATCTAACGATATTTCACAAAAATAAGAAACAACCGTTGATATTGAAGATGTGGATTGAGTCGGGATAGGACCCGTAAGTATCCATCCGAATATCGTTTGTTGTGCCACCAAGGACCCACAAACTTGACGTTCAATGCCTGACAACATAATAGAGGGAAACAGATCTCCTCCAAGGAGGATATCTATCTTGGAGCTTTCGTAGAATCGAGGATCAGCGAGTGGAATTTCAGGCAGATCAGCAAGCGAAACTGGATCTACTGTTCGAGAAGGAAGATTGCCCGATAAGTGGGGGACAACTAAAGCGGAAATAGTAATTTTCAAACTATCATCATAACTTGGGCCAATAACAAAAGAACATTCTTTTTGAACAGCTGCAGAGATGGTGTTATTTAAACCGGATATCTTTGCCGAAGTTCTTTTGAAGGGAAGCTTTAGAATGTTAAAAAGTTTGTCTGAAATAAAAGTGCCCTCAGATCCAGAGTCTATTAATGCTCTGGCACGATATTTTAGTCCATTATGATGGACATTAACAACCGCTGTGCCTAATAAAACACCTCTGGAATTAGTAGAAAAACATGTCTGAATGGTACCATTTTCATTCTGATTAGTGGACTGTATAAAGGATCTTTGAGAAAATGATGTCAAATTAGGATTCAGATTTGAAGAAGGTGGCGGAGTTGCTGCAGAATTCTGTACTTCTAAATCTTTATGGAGCAGAGTGTTGTGTCGTTTGCTGCACTTAAAACAGCTGTGTTTGCTGGTACAGTTCTTAACTGAATGAAGTTTTGAGAAACAGTTTAAGCAAAGTTTGCTGTTTTTGATTTCAGAAAATCTTTGACTATGCGACATTTTCAGAAATTTCGGACATTTCCGAATAACATGACACTCATTCGGACACAACTTACATTGCGACTCTGAAATATTTGTCTGGAAAGTGTTAACTTTGCCCGTATTGGATTTATTATTCAAATTTGAACTATTTGATAGTTTGGACTTAGAATTGGAAGAAGATGAGTCTGGTTGCTTTCTAATTTCCGAAACCGACTCAAGTGTTCTATGCCTGTTTGTAAGAAAAGTATCTAACTCAGACCACTTGGGTATAGCTGCTTTATCTGTTAAAGTATGCTCCCATAAAGTAAGAGTGTTATCTGGCAATCTATTACAACATAGGAAAACAAAAATTGGATCCCACGACTCTACTTTTATATCATAGATTTTTAATAATGCTATACTAGAGTTAATGTCTCTTTGCATGATTTTTAGAGCCGTCGCAGACTCAGTGGATATATTTTGCAGGCTAAACAATTTTTTTAACTGGTTGTTCACTAAAACTCTTTTATTTTCATACCTTGCGCATAAATTGTTCCAAGCTAGATTAAAATTTTCATTTGTTAAGGGAACTTTCTTAACAATATCATTAGGTTCACCTTTTGTTTTTTGGATTAGGTGGAAAAGTTTTTCCACAGAACTCAGTCTCGAGTTACGGACACAAACTGCCGTAAACATGTCCTTAAAGGTAGGCCATGATGCATAATCTCCACTAAAAACTGGAATTTCGCACGGAGGAAGGTGAAAACTGGTTTGGGAATTAGAGATTTGTTGCTCTGAATAAGTGGGATCTGGTGAGGAAAGAGTGGACACAGCTTCTCGGAGGCATGTAATACAGCTACAATAAGTAACATATGCACTCTTGAATTTGCTTTTAACTGTTTCCACCATGGACGCATCATCGTCATCATCTTCTTTGTCATCGTCTTGACTTTCCTTAGCTATATCTGAGAGACATTTCTCATAAGATATTTTAAGGTTTCCCCAGATACATTTTAATTCATCTTTATGAATTTCTATTGAATAAATAGAATCCATTGGAAACTTCTTGTCGTTCAAGCCAGCTTGAAACTCAACCAGGCTATCTGCCATCCGAATGAAATGGTCCAGAGACATGATGACGGTATAATGCGAAATAGCGGCAGCAATTGTATAGTAGAAATACAAAAAAAACTATGTAAAACCAAAACGGTCTTTTCCGATTTTGTTATATTTGTTCAGTTTATAACCTTTATCTGATGTCGAACAAGAAACTAATACAAGGTGTCAGACCATAACATAAAAAATAGGGAACGGGTTAGAAATAAGTATTCTAAAGATATCTCAACGATAGAGTCTGAATTGAAATATGCCACCTTGGTTTGAAATTGGTTTGATAATGTCTTGTATACCAGTTTATGTTAAAAGACAATATATTAGTCCAAAAAAATCAATCTATCACTATTTGAGAGTAATGCTGATAAATATTTTCACAAATCTACACAACAGTACCGATTTAAGACCCAAATTTCAGAAAATAATTGGTGCAATGTACACATTTATAATTGGTTTGCTGGGTATGGAATTATATCTTTAGCTCAATCAGCTGTTTGTAAAACCCAAAATAGGACAAGAAAGTAGGTCAGACCTTGACCTACTTTTGTAGGAACGAAATTGAATTGGAATTCAATGTCAATGTCAAATTAGCACTACAGCACTCAATAGAAATGTTAAAATGCTATTCTCCGAAACGTATTATTAAATATAAGACAGAGAGCGGGCTTGCAAGAGTAAGCTGTGCCTGTGTGTTAGTTAATAAGATGGAGAGACTTAGAGAATGTTAGCGTGAGAAATTAAACAGAGAATGTTAAGTGTGGAATGTTACATAAATAGAAATAATAACATGTGCTGAAAATAATTTGAGAATTTAACATTTCATGCGTAACATTTTTTGTTAACTCATGGTTACAGTGTTGCCTAAAACAAAGTGCACACTTGATTTAATCACTAAGTCATATTTTAGACACAAATAAATCGCGAAATAATATCTGTGACCAAATAAAAAATACCTGTCCACAGCACCGAAACCAATTGTCTCCTGATTAGAGAACTCACCACGAATATGATTGTCTTATGATATACTCCGACCGTCTATTGGTACGTCTTCCTTTGAATAGTTGTCCTTTTGAATTGTATTCCTCTAGCCTCACTAATTCACCATTCCCAGACTTGGCAGGAATCTTCTGGGTATTTATTATTCGCAATCCTAATGTTTATCTTTATGTTTATTATTCGCAATCCTTATGTTTATATTTATATTTATATTTAATTTTATGTAATATTCATAATTTCCCGCACGTGTGTAATTTTATTTTAACATTTCGCTATCGCACTATCACAACAAATAACTCGGAGCACAAAGACAAAATGTAAACCAACCTGTTTTTGTATTAAGTATATGTTGAGTGGAGTTGAAACTGGAACTGAAATTCTCCGAGAATGTTTCCCACAATCAATTAAAGAGACTCCAAAGTTGCAAATCCGGCTCGTACTGGACCAATGTTAAGATGAAGAGGAGCGCAATCTGAGGATGGAATTTGAAACTTCTCGTGAGCAAATTCGACACAAATTCTCAATTACATAAAACAATTGAGACTTTGTGACTCCACCAAATATTCGTTATAGAAATCCAAGGAGGTATTGAAATGGAAAAATGGAATAGATAGAAAATAAAACAACTTAGGATTGTATAGATTTTAAGAAGTTTATTTTCTTCTGGAGATCGATCTTACCAGTAGCAATGCGGCTAAAGAACAAGAAGCAATAGCTACGTTGTATTACGGAAGTTGTACGACAGATGTCGTTTTAATTTGTAGGCGTAAATATGTTCGAAAGCAAACCATGATTGTTCATGTTCGCGAGCTTTTGAATAGATTGGTAGGAAATTCTGGTATTTTTGATATGTTTTTAGGGATTCGTTAGGTATGAGAAAATTACGTTAACAGCTACTACGGACTAAGCAAGCGATTTAATGACTGAGTCCTCTCTCGACGAACAAAAATCCAGCTATACCAGATACTGGTTCTACCTGTCTTAATGTAAGTTTTAGAATCCTGGGTTATGACACAAGCGGATAAATCGGTTATGGGTTCATATGGGCCCATTACCGTTAACGAAGAATATCGACGTCGAATGCATCTTGAGCTGTACACTTCTGAGAACCTTGCAGAACTTGGTGTGACTAACTGAAGAAAAAGCGCTGAAGATCGAAGCGCTTATAATATTTTTCTACGTGCGGTATATAATCCAATTGGATTGTAAAGCAGTGCCTGTTAAGTAAGTACCAAAAAGTAATATAATTGCGACAAAATTCCTTTTTATACTATCCTATTAATATTATAAATGTGAATGTCTGTCTGTTTTTTTGTTGGTTTATTTGTTTGTATGTTTGTTGTTAATCACGCCTAAACCGATCCGACCGATCTCAATAAAATTTGGAAGACAGTTAGTGTAAAATTTGATACACAGATAGTACTCTGCAACATTAACATAAATATGCGGACGAAATATTAATTTTGAACCAGTGGGTGTAGTGGGCGTGGCAAAACATATTTTTATAGCTAGGTAGAAAAAATTTGGTACACAGATAGTACTCGACATCTCCGAGACGAACATTTTATTTTAGATCAGTGGGCGGAGTTGGCGTAGCAATACTGTATTGTAGCGCTAGAGAGATAATATTTGGTTCACAGATAGTACTCGGCAACACAAATATGGTAATGCAGAAGAAATTTTAATTTTGATTCAATGGGCGGAGAGATAAAATTTGACACCAAGATGGAACGCGGCAATATTAACATGAATATACAAAGTCATTTTAATTTTGGATCAGAAACTGTATTTGAGCCACAAAGAGATACAATTTACTACACATTTGGTACTTGACACTTCAGGTTCTAATTTGAAGACGAAATTTGTATTCTCTATCAGTTAAGAGAGATAACATTTAGCAACCAGACATTTTAATTTTGGATAAGTGGGCGGAGAGGGCGTGGTAAATCTGTATTTTAGCCCTAGAGACATAAATAGTATTCGACAACACTAATTTTGGGTCAGTGGGCGGAGTGGGCGAGGAAAACTGCATTTTAGCCCTAGAGTGATAATTTTAGCCCTTCAGGTTCAAATTTGCAAAATTGTTATTCTCAATTAGTGGGCGAATAGGGTGTGACAAAACTGTATTTTAGCCCTGGAGATAATATTCAGATAATATTCGATACCAAAAAGTACAGTTAATTTTATATTTGGTACATGTGTTGTACCAAAAACTACATTTTATTGTATAAAACATTCATGTATTGTGCTAAAAAGTACAATATATTTCACTAAAAAGTACAGTTTATTGTACGAAAAAGTACATTTATTATACCCAAAAGTACATTTATAATATCAAAGAGAACTTTATTGGTACCAAAATGTATTAAAATGTACTTTTACTGTACACAAAAAGAACAATTCATTGTATCACAGATGTACCTCTACTGTACCGAACGGATATTTAAAAATCTGTTAGTGAGTCGTTGTTAGTTTACTTAAGCTTAGCTCTTTATGTAGGTGAGCCAAATATTTTATAAGTAAAGTAAGCAATAGCAAAGCTTTGCCGGGTCCACTATTTGTACCTAAAAGTAAGAACTTGTTGTTGTTACTCTCTTCAAGCTCAATAAGAAAAGGCTGATTTTAAAACATTGAAATGCTTTACTTCATTCATTGACATAGTAGGTAGCTGTTATGGTTTTGATTTTGAGAGTAGCAATAAGTGTTCTTAGATTAGTTAAAAAAAAAACATAAACAATTCACGTTTTGTTTCTCCTCGTATACACATATAAAACTGTTATTTTGGTCGCAAATGTCTTGGAATCATTGCAATCGCTGCAGTAAGTCATTTGTTGTCTTAGTGAAGCAGTAATTCATTTGTACAGAGCTTTAGTGTATACTTATATTTATTCTCCGTCATTTAATATAGCTATAGAGAAGAAAATGTTTAATCTTCAAGTAAATATACGAGAATGGCATATGTAATATACAGGGCAACCGGAAATATGCCCTAAAAATCGTGTTTTATGCACATAAAATATGACCTGAAAAATGGCAAAAGAAGAAAAATCTTAAACCATGTTTCCTAAGTGTCCCGGTGTTTTTGTATGTTGAGCATCTTAATTGAGATGGTTTTTGCAATTAACTACTAAATATTGAGATAAATTTTTGAACAAAAAATAGTTCTATTTACGTTTTCATATAAATTCCTAATACATTCAAACAATCGATAGTCACCATGAGCAATACCCCGCTTGTTCGGCAAAACTACAATAGACACCTTTTCTGTAATGATTTCGTCGATTATAACACTCAGTACTTACTAATTTATACTTTTTATAGTATACAGTAGATCGGGTCGGTCCCCGTACAAAATTTTTTTTTCTCCAAAGTCGAGGGCAAATATTAAAAATCACCTCGAGACAACTTCAAAAAAAAAAAATTTTTTTTCCTCCCCCACCCCCGGGAAAACAGCCAAAATCATTTTTTTATCACTGCTTTTTTGTTTGTGGTTTAATCGTTAAAACAAAGGCATCGGTGTATAGGTTTCGACGAGTACTAAATTTGTCCTATAGATGTCGCTAACATACAACATCATCTTGTAATGATGGTCTCATTTAGAGCAATTTCTACCCCTAAAATTTAAAAATATTTTTTCCTAGGATTAAAGCCAAGAACATTTTGCTTTGGAACTATACAGTTTTATTCAAAAACAAAAAAGTTACGAATGATAAGATGTATTTACAGCATCAACAAAAACATTTTTTTATGTTGTTTGCATTATTATCACAAATTATTGCATACTTGATTCTATATTTTGATTCTATACTTTGTAGCTCAAATTGTTGCATAAATCTAAACGACATGGAAAAAAATTAAAAATTATCTCGAGATAATTCATTTTTAATCTAGTTACCGACGAAATATAATTTTTATTACAAATAAAATCACAAAAAGAGCAAAGATATGTATGTAATTACTTGTAATAACTTCATCTGCATGTTTGAAAACACTGTTTGCGCTAAAAAGTATGCAATAACTTGTATTTAATTTTTTTTCCAAGTATGCAATAGTTTTCTGTAATAATGCAAACAACAGGAAAAAATATTAGTGTTGATGCTGTAAATACATCTTCTCATACGTAACTTTTTTGTTTTTGAATAAAACTGTCTACTTCCAAAGCAAAATGGTCTTGGTTTTTAAAGGAGTTTAATTCTGAGAAAAATATTTTAAAATTTTAGGGGTAGAAATTGCTCTAAATGAGGCCATCATTACAAGATGATGTCGTATGTCATCGACATCTATAGGACAAATGTAGTACTCGTCAAGACCTATACACCGATGTTTTTGATTTAACGATTGAGCCACAAACAAAAAAAAAATGATAGAAAAACGATTTTGGCTGTTTTTCCGGGGGGTCGGGAAGGAAAAAAAAATTTTTTTAGTTGTCTCGAAATGATCTTTAATCTTTGCCCTCGACTTTGGAAATTTTTTTTCGCGACCCGGTCTAGTATACATCATTAACGATTTCGTTTAACTGCGTATATACTTATTTCATTAATCCAAAGTAAGCGAGCGTTGCGTCAATTGACTCCCATGCGCATTACTAGGGGATAGTAAAATAAACAGACATATTCATTTTCATATTTTTTACCCTTCACCATGCGCATGAACGGAGTGAAGGGTATATTCATTTTGTTCTTCCATTTGTAACGCCCATAAGGAGGCGTGGTATGACAATACATATATAATATATAAATGATCAGCATCGAAATCTGAGTCGATTTAAAGGTGACCGTCTGTCCCCGCGATTACAGCCGCAGTTTAAGAGATATCGAGCTGGAATTTGGAATGCAAGCTTTTATCCTCAAAGCGGAGGTTAAGTTCTAAGATGAGCCCGATCGGTCAAAAACTACTCCCACCCCCCATACAAACTCCCCTTTTTTGGGGTCTGTCCCTGCGATTACAGCCGTAGTTTAAGGGCAATCAAAAATCCCTCTTTTTGGGGGTGTCCGTATGTCAGTCCCCGGGATTACAGCAGTAATATAAGAGAAATCAAGCTAAAATATTGTACGCAAGCTTTGCTGCCCTAAATGGAGGTTGAGTTCTAAGATGAGCCCGATCGGTCAAAAACTACTCGCACCTCCTATTCAAACTCCGCTTTTTTGGGGTATCCTTATGATTACAGTTGTAGTTTAAGGGCAATCAAGCTGAAATTGTGTATGCAAGCTTTCCTACACCAAGTGGAGGTTGAGTAGTAAGGTGAGACCGATCGGTCAAAAACTACTCTCACCTCCCATACAAAATCCCTCTTTTTGGGGGTGTCCGTATGTCAGTCCCCTTGATTACAGCAGTAATATAAGAGAAATCAAGCTGAAATATTGTGTGAAAGCTTTTCTGCTCTAAGCGGAGGTTGAGTGACCGATCGGTCAAAAACTACTCTCATCGCCCATACAAACTCTCCCTTTTTGGGGGTTGTCCTTGCGATTGCAGCCGTATTTTAAGAGGTATATAGCTGACATTTGGTACGCATGATTCAATATCTAAGCTAAGGCTACTTTCTAAAATAAGCATTGTCGGTCAAAAACTACTTCCACCTCCCATTCAAACTACCTTTTTTGGGGTGTCTGCCTAACTGCCCCCGCGATTACAGCCTTAGGTTAGGAAATATTGAGCTGAAATTTGATATGCAATCTTTAATCCTATAATAGCAGCTTACTTTGTAAGATGAGCAATATCGGACGAATACTTCTCCCACCTTCCATACAAACTCCCCCTTTTTGGGGGTGTCCGTCTATATGTCCCTATAGTTTATGAGCTTTCGGGCTGAAATTTGGTATGTAAGCTTCTTTCCAGAAGCAGAGGTTAAGTTCTAAGATAAGCATGATCGGATTTAAACTACTCCCACATTCCACACAAGTTCTTATTTTTGGGGAGTTACAAAATTCATGAAAATAAGCTCCAACTAATAAACTTATCGGTAAATCGCTAAAAGTACCGCCCAGTTCTCATCAACTCCCCCCCTGTTTTGTGGTACAAAGTTTTATAAAATATAGTTGTAGTGCAAATAACCAGTTTTACCACAATTTTAACAAATAGGCATAGCCGAAAATAACCGCCTTGCTAGTTTATGTTTTGTTTAGTTATTGAATAAGAAAACAGCAGTAGATTTGGCTGTTACATTTTTAAAAACCAAAGTTGCAAAGACACTTGTGCTTTAAAAAAGGAGGTTTTTTTTAAAATTATGTTCCTAAAACCAAAATTTGCGAAATATGACTTAATGGGTAAAATATGCCAAAATATGCTCTAACAAATAGGTCTGAAAACGCTTGTAGGACTATGAAACATGTAAATACATTACCCATTTGTTAATGTCTCATTGTAAAAAAAACATGCTGTAGCATATTTCCGGTTGCCCTGGCAATATTAATATTTATTGGCGTATTATTTTTTATTTTTTTTTTAACATCCTACTACAAATGACCATCACAATGCACCTAATAAATAAGAAATAAAAAATAATTTCAATTCGCAAAGTAACTTTTACTAATGCATCTAAAGTGTATCAGTATTTGTGATTTTTCTGCAGTCAACTTAAATGCTTCGCTTATCTTGAAGACTATATAAAGGCATTTCTATCCATCCAATAGAAATTCATTTTAAAGATTATCTGTGTAATTATTACATTTCATATCGTACATCATCACTAAAGTATAATTATTAAGAACAATAAAAAAAAATTGTTTTAATGATTACATATACATACATGTACAAGTATATTAGCAATAACAGCAAAAAACTAAGTAGAAATGTAAACAGAATTATTGCTCTTCAACAGGTAACGCCGGAAAATAAGATTCCATAAAAATTAATTTTAATTGCACGTTGTTGTTTTAGTAATTAATTTCATTACTGCAACAAAAATGTAAAATGGCTTTTTGTTATGATCAATGTATAAATGAAATAATATTTGGTGATTTATAAAAATTCTACGACTTTTTAGATGAAATTAGAAAAAAAGAAATTGGAAATCTAGAAACCAAAACAGTAAATTATAAGTCTGAGTAAATCAAATATATCGCAGACATATGCACTACTAACAAGGAATCCAAATATTAAGCAAATATCAGCAACAAAATTAAGTTCTTATTTATCAACTTCAACTACCGTATTTGGTACTCCCCGACCTAGAGTTTTCTCCTTACTCAATTTTTTTTAAATCATATGACGGATGTGACATGGTAAAAAAACTAAATTTACCGCAACATTTGCCTCAGGAAAATGCAACATAAATCATATCGTTGATAATTTCAAAATATACAAAACCATAACGAATTATAAACTTTATATGAATGGTGTAATGGTATTTATGCCCCATATATACTCGTACATACATATATGCCAGCAGAAGTTTTGGCTTTCTCAAGAATCCATAATTTAATGGAACTATAAAACTCGAGAGTTGGCAAATCTAAATCACGCAACAGCAACGCATCATATTTATGATGACTTTAACAGATTTCTGTCAAAATGAACAAAGGAAAATACATAATGAAATCAGCTCGCATAAAAATATTATAAACACACCGAATGAGGCCCTTTTTTTGATTTCGTTTGAAGGAAAAAAAATATCATCTTATAGAACACCACCACAATCCACTTCAGAAGTCATTAAGTCTGCCGTGAATATAAAGAAAAAGGAGATTTTATAGCCAGCATAGAACACACTGGCACAGAATATGATGACGACGGGACCAGAGGCTGCTGACTGTGCGCGCGACATCGTGGTGGTCGCGCCGTTATCGGAGTCCATGTTTTTTTTTTGTTTAATACCATACATAGTGCCCTCACATAGAAGTGACAATCTAACATGAGATGTCGATTCGGGTATTTAAAGAATTGTTTATTTTAATTATGCGTGTCCACTTAAAAAAATGTTGCATTAAATCCGCACCAAATTTGTTCTCGCAAACGGTAATTGTGTTCTGTATTATTTTTTCAGTATTTTATACATTTGCTCGTTTACTGAAATGAAAGGAAACATTTTAAGTACTTTGGAGATTTTACGACTAAAGCGAATATATAAAAATATGAATTTTGTGTTGTTGCGAAAAAACAAAACATAGCAAAGAGGTAAAATTTACAGGCAAGTCAACAGGCTGTCGCATCTTGAGATGCAAAGGGGGCCTTTAAGTGTTGCATATGAAACGTTTTCAAAGTAAAGGGTTTTGCTTAGAATTTTAATAATTTCTACCCAATTTTATATCTTACTCAAAAAACTGGACTTAAAAGCCAGCTTACATATTTCAGTTCAAGGTCTCAAGTTCACTTTTTGTGTTTCTGAGTTATGGATGGTTAAAAGTTTATGGCCACCTATGTTTTGAAACAATAACTACTAAACTACTTTAAATAGACATTGGATTTTTTTTTATAGGGCAGAGACTGTGACTTTTAGAACACTTTCACATCCTTACGTCCATTTTAGAAAAAAAACCAGTAAGAAAGTTTCAGTCGGGTGACCCGACTTACATATACCATCACCCTCAGTAAAATAAAAAAAATTTCTATTATATTGATATTATTACTCGATTTCTAAAGTGGGTGGAGTGGTAAATTTGTATGGGAGGTACTAGAAGGGGCGTGTCTGGACTTCTAGGTTTATCCTCCAAAACTTTATCCTGTTATAGCTTTACTAAATACAGAGTTTGGGCACGATAGCGTTGGATGTATTGATATTATTACTCCATCTCTGAAGTGGACGGAAAGGTACATTTGTATGGGAGGTCCCATAAGGGGCGTGGCTAGACTTCCAATTTTTTCTCCAAAACTTTATCCTGTTATAACTAAATAAAATACAGAATTGGGGCACGATCGTGTCGAGAATATTGATATTATTACTCCATCTCTATAGTGGGCGGCGTGGTACATTTGTATGGGAGGTACCAAAGGGGCGTGTCTAGACATCCAGATCTTTTCTCCAAAACTTCACCCTGTTATAGCTTTACTAAATACAGAATTTGGGCACGATCGTGTCAAGTGTATTGATATTATTACTCCATCTCTAAAGTGGGCGGAAAGGTACATTTGTATGGGAGGTACCAGAATGGGCGTGTCTACACTTCCAGATTTTTTCTCCAAAACTTTATCCTGCTTGAACTTTACTAAATACAGAATTTGGTCACGATCGCGGTAGTTCTAATAATAATATTAATCGATTTCTAAAGTGGTCGGTACCAGATGTGTGTGGGAGGTACCAGAAGGGGCGTGGCTAGACTTCCAATTTTTTTTCCAAAACTTTACCCTGTTATAGCTTTACTAAATTAAGAATTAGGGTACGAGCGCGATGGATTTATTGATATTATTACTCCATATCTAAAGTGGGCGGAAAGGTGAATTTGTATGGGAGGTACCAGAAGGGGCGTGGCTAGACTTCCAATTTTTTTTCCAAAACTTTATCCTGTAATAGCTTTACTAAGTACAGAATGTGGGTACGATCCCGTTGGGTGTATTGATATTATAACTCGATTTCTAAAGTAGGCGGAATGATGTATTTGTAAGGGAGGTACCAGAAGGGGCGGATCCATGTAGCCCATTTGCAATACCGTAAGTAGTTTTGGGAAAATATTAACTCGTGCAAAATTTCAAGACATTTGGTTGCGTCTTTCGAAAGTTATCGTGCTAACCAGCCGGACAGCCACCAGACAGACAGACATGGCTCAAATGACTTAAAAAGTCATAAATCGAATTTGGTTCTAAGAAACCTAGGGTCTGAAGTGACTCCTTCTATGTGTTACACTTTTGGGTCGTATCAAATGATATATACCCTCATCCCTAAGGGTGATGGTATAAACATAAATGCCATTTTTAATTTTGTCGATCTTAATCTCGCTTAGCCGTAAATACACTGAATAGACCAATAGTCCGTTTATAAAGGGTGGGTCCAATGCAATTGCCTCTGCTGGCTTCACAGTATCGTTTTCAGTCACTCAACTTTTCTCAGACCTTGTTGATAATTTCGGGCTATAGCACACGGATTGCTTGGATTATGTCGACTGTAAGTGCTTTCCAGTGTCGGTGTTAAAAATTTGTTGATTTAAAAAGAAACTTGTATTTGGCCCACCCTTAATGGTCTTGGTTTTGATGTTGTGAAAGATATAAGATACCATTGAACTATCGGTGTGTGTCCCTTAATTTCAGTTATCTTAATTATTAATTATTATACATCCTCAGGCCTTTCCTTCACCTATTTCTTACATGACAGTTAACACTGCTGTTCTCATCTTTTATAACTGCGGTGCCACTATCTGGCCAACTCTGCCTGGTTTATATCCAATTTCCGTGTGTAATTGTTGTTCTTTTAGAGCACAAAAATAAGTTGAACTAAGAAAGAAGCGTAGCCAAAGTTATGATGAAATCATATCAACATTTTTATAGTTCAACTAAAAATGCAACATTGTAGTGGGTTTTAATAAATAAAAACAAGAAATCTTGAGTCATTTAAATGAAACGGAAAACTAAAACTAATTTAATGATTTGTGGCAACAGACGCAATTTTTAGATTTGGCTGTCTCAGTTAGCAGTATACTCCTAAAGTTTGTGCAATACCTGAAGTGAAGTGTACTAATGAGAAAATTTGCTGGGATAACTTTTTAAATATTAATTTTATAAATTTTATATTAATATACATAATAATATTTTATAAATAGTTAATAAAAGTATAATCAAATATTTTTAACAAAATATCTAAGAAACTAACAAAAGTAATATATCTATTCATCATGAACTCATTTCTTACTTTGTTATTTCATTTATATTGCAGGGCTACAAAGGGCAGTGCGTTATCCGATGCCGCTTTCAACGGATATTAAATACGTTCTCTCTCTGATTGCACAAGGGGTAACATTTTTTTTTGCATTCATTTAAGCTTAAAGCAACTTTTTTTATTACCCTCTTCAGCTTGATCTTGATGTGAGCATTATCATTTCATCATCATCATCAGCACCGCCATAAACTTAAGGGGGTTTCTTAAGAAAACCGAAACTTTTGTTTCGAATATCTTTCGCTTCCCTTGTGTGTTTTTTTTACAATTGTTATGCGTATCATATGCGTAGCGTTCAAGAGTTAATAAAAAGTAGTTAGCTTTGTTTTAATTCCACTCATATATGAGAGGAGTCGTTGGAAATACTATAAAAAGTCAAGACCGAAAATAAAACGAGCAACAATGATGCAATAAATGTCAATACAAAAAATAATAATCATAAATGTCTTGTCATGAAATTGCATGCAGACGTATGCTTTGTATGTATGAGGGCTGTATGATAACTATCTTGTATCGTAAGAAATTGGGGATGCTTTTATTAGAGCAACAATTCTTATGGGAAATCTATTTGTAGGCAATAAAATAGATTGGCTTATGTACAGTGTCGTTAGTTATCCGGTGCGCAGCCGAAAGTTAAAAAGTCATTCTGAATCTGGTGTGGACCGGTCGTGACATGATGGTTATAACATGCGACTACCATGCGGCAGATCCTTGGTTCAACTTCTGGCTCCAGTCATCTAAAAAATAAAAATGTAATTGTTTCTTTTATTGCCGGAAACTTTGCAGTATAAGTTTCGAGTCATTTGGCATGTCTAGTAAAAGCTTCTGAAAACAGTGACGTTCGCATTCGTCGATAAACATGTAGGTGCCGTTAGTTGTACCTCATTTATGGGGTGTAAAGGAAAATTAAGCTTTTTTTTGTATCTGGTGTGTGTGTTAAAAAAGAAACAAAAATTAATTTAGAATAGGAATTTTTAAAAACTACTATTAGGTGTACAAATAAGTTTCCGCGGTTTTTTATAAAAAATTAGGAATTTATTGTGAAGGAACAGTACATTACGTTTTATTCAAAGTATTTTCCATCATTTGCCACTACTTTTCCCCATCTTTCTGGCAACATTCAGATACCCCGTCGAAAAAACTCTTCATCTTTTGACGCTATCCACAAATCTACCGAATTTTTGGTGTCTTCATATGATGTGAAGCGCTGCTCAGACAGACCATGTGCCATCGACCGGAACAGGTGATAATCAGAAGGTGCTAAGTCTGGTGAATACGGCGGGTGGGGTAAAACTTTCCATTTGAGTGTTTCCAAGTATGTTTTTACCGGCGCCGCAACATGTGGACGAGCATTATCGTGTAAAAGAATAATTTTGTCGTGTCTGGAGTAGTAATGGGCGCGTTTTTCCTTAAGTGCCCGACTCAATCTCATCAATTGTGTTCGGTAGAGAGCTCAAGTAATGGTTTTGCTTGGTTTGAGCAATTCATAATACACGACACCAAGCTGATCCCACCAAATATAGCATGATTTTTTTTCCATGAATATTTGGCTAAGCTGTCGATGTTGATGGTTCGCCGGGCTTAACCCATGACTTTCTCTTCTTTGGATTATCGTAGTGAATCCATTTTTCGTCACCAGTGACTATTCGATGCAAAAAACTCTTTTTTTTATTCCTGGCAAGCAGCATTTCACTCATGCATAATCGGCGTTCAACGTCTCTCGGCTTTAGTTCATATGGAACCCAATTTCCTTGTTATTGGATCATTCCCAACGATTTTAAACGATGTGAAATTGCTTGTTGAGTCACTTGTAATGTAAGTGCAAGTTCTTTTTGCGATTGGGACGAATCTTCCTCCAATAATACTTCTAATTCTATGTCTTTGTACACTTTCGGCCTTCCACTGCGTTCTTTGCCCTTCACGTCAAACTCACCGTTCTTAAACTTTTGAAACCTTCTTCTAGAAGCAATCGATGCGCCTCAGCTGCAGATTTTTTCACATTAAAGAAGTAAATTAAAAGTTCCCGCAAATGATGCTTATTCGGCACTAAACTTGACATTTTTGCACGAAAAAAATTACGTGATGCTGATACGGAATCACTAGTAATTTAAGGTTATGGTGTTGCCGGTTGACGAAACTTGGGATATTACGTTTTACATCTGGCAATTTCTCCATAACCTTCTGGTGGGGCCATCTTTTGACAAACCGCGGAAACTTATTTGTACACCTAATACAATTTTGTTCTACCCCCGCGATGTAACCGCCATTTACGTTTTCTAATTTTTATACCCTCACCCTACGGGTAAGAGAGTATATATTATTTGATACGACACAAGAGTGTAATACATACAAAGAGTCACTTTAGACTCTACGTTACTTTGAACCAAATTTGATTTATGTTTTTTTTTTAAAACATGTCCATGTCCGTCCGACTGTCTGTCTGTCCGGCTGGTACCCACGATATCTTTTGAAAGACGTACTTCCTCCATACTACGACTCTATTTGAAGCAGTATTGCCTAGGGTACTTGTTCTGACGTGCTCTATCACTCACCCTATGTTCTATTATCCTTTCCAGCACTTTTCTAAGTTTTGGAAGGAGATTGATACCCCGATAACACCTGGAATTGCTTCTGACCTTATTGGGCGACTTCAATAGCATATGACATTGGATATTTTTCACTTACTTGAAAAGTACCCAACCCATCCATTCCCTGTGACTTCAGCGACCATACCAACGCCATTTTATCCACGATCCCCGCTCTCTCTAGTGCCGGAACACTTAATTCCGGCCCAGAAGGGGGAGGAGTCTGTACACCGCGGAGACAGGCAGACGGACATCATCAAATTGGGGGAAGTTTGTATGGGAGGTTGGAGTTGTTTTTGTCCGATCATGCTCATCTTACAACTTAACTTCCGCTTAAATAATAGAAAGTTGAATACAATAGCTCTTAATCATCGGCAAAGTTTCTTGGAATAACATATAGATCAAGAATCGCGATGTGACCTTGTAAATTGTTTCGTCCCTTCCAATTTGGCCTACCTTAAAATGTATATATATATGTATAAATGAGTTTGTGCTTATTTGATTAAAATGCAAATGTGTGGTCGGTGTTGAAAGTAGGCTACTTGAATTTTTGATATATCAAGTAGGCGTGGCCCCGCCCAGTGGACCCAATCTATGAACATGCAATATCTTGAGGACTGTTCCAACAATCGCCATAAATTTTTGTGTGGATGCATTTGGCACCAAAATTCGTGATACAAACAAAAAATAGGCGGTATTGGATCAGTGGGCGTGGCTTACATCTTGAAACTTTAAACGTCTGTATCTTATTAACTATCAGATGTATAAAGATGATATTTAGTATATATGTTGGTCGTACAGTTACAATTACAGCCAGGTTAAAAGTGGGCAATGCCACGCCCCCTTTTCAAATTCGCTCTGACGGCTTTTCTAATAAACCAATCGATACGAAAATTCCACAAAGTGGTACTGATGTACTGTTGATAGTCCCTAGCTATAATTGGTTGTGATTGGATAATCGGTCGTGGCACCACCCATACAACTTGACAATTAAAAACGCTTTATATGATGAACTTTCAGAGGTATGAAAATGATATTTTGTATATTTGTTAACAGACAGGATGGAAGTGGGCGGTGCCACGCCACCTTTTCGAAAATCGCTCTAACGGATTTTTTAATAAACCGATTGGTGACCTGTTGACCTGTGCATAGTCCCTGGCTATATTTGGTTGTGATTGGATAAAGTGGCTTGGCCCCGCACATACAACTTGAAAGGCTATATCACATGAACTATCATAGGTATTAAGATGAGATTTGGTATATATGTTGTTGGTGCAGTATTAATTACAGCCAGGGTAAAGGTAGGCGGTGCAACGGTCCCTTTTTAAAAATCGCTGTGACGGCTTTTCCAATAGACTGATTGATACGAAAATTTTACAAAGTAGTACTAATGACCTGTTAAATAGTCCGTGGCTATACTAGATTGTGATTTGATGGGTAGATCTTATGAACTTCCAGAAGTTTAAAGATAAGATTTGTTACATATGTTGTTGGTACATTATGAAACAGCCATGGTGGAACCGGGATGTGCCACGCCCCTTTTTTAATAAACCGTTATAACCTCCATAGTAATACTTTGATCGTCCTCAAATTAACACAGTATGTTGCAGTTCGCCTAGAGATACGAATAGACTATTTGACCAGAAATTTGAAAATAGTGCCGAGGCGCTGCTCAAGCACGTCAATATTTGACTTATATTTAACTGTATCGAACAATTGTCCGTAGACCAGGCAGTTGAGGACATATCGAATCTGCGCTGGCTTAAACAGTGTTGTGCTTTTCATTTACTTTACAGGTATGTGGTTCTTAATTACTTTTCAGGAGAAAGATTCAGTAATAAATCCTTTAAATAAAAATTTAAGTAATGTTCATATGTCAGAGGTAGCATTACCGAACATTTGAAAATAATCTATATATGTATGGGTATATTTTAGACTTATAGACAGATAGGTAAACGTGGTAATCTTGCTGTCACAATAATGAAGTGTGTTAGACTCTCTTTCAGTATACTTCGGCAAATTACCATACAAAGACTTACACTAGGGCAACAATTCTAAATCGTAGAAATTTATTTTTAAAATGCACGCTCTGTTCACTACACTTATGAAGCACTTTGTCAAGTTTATGGTGCACATAATCATTCATCTGATCAATACTATGCATGGACAACATTTACTGTTTTCGATAACATTTATCCAAATCATGCGCGTACAGTAGACGTAAGAGTGACTGGGAACTCGAATATGCCGAACGTCGTTTTCAGCAACTCCGTCTTTGCAAATTTAGAGGAAAGATCTTGACCTACAACCATATAAGATCCAACTGATAGAATAGTAAAGCCAGCGAACGATCAATTGTTTTTTTTTTTATAATTATCATGTCATTGCAAATCATTTGGAGGAGAAATGGTTCCAACGATGGCGTAACATTCCAAATAGTGCGTGAGATCATCACTATGCTAAGACAAATGTTTGGTGACCGAATTATCTCGAGAAATGTTAATACGAGTATATTATATAAAGATAGTATAAGCAAAGTTCTTGATCAGTTGGAGAATAATAATGGGCAAAGTGTTTTTATGGCAAAATACTTAAAGTTTGGTACACATACAGTTCTCGGCTATAAATTTATGAATCTTCAAACGAAATTTTATTTGCGGTCAATGGGCGGAGACGGCATGTGTTTTTTACGCCCAAAGTTAGTTAGTTAGTATACAGATAGATTCCAGTATAACACATAAAAATAAAAATTTATTTTTGATATTTAGCCGAATGTCTGTTTACGGTTAGTGAAAGAAGTTGTTTTTCGCCCTACATACAGAAAATACTTGATCTACATGTCGGTAGTATAGATACGAATTTGCTGATGAACTTCATCATAAGGCCTAAGATAGTTAGTATTTAAAACTTGAAATTAGTTACATAAGTTACTAAACTCAACATATAATATTTTCGGGCTTAAAAACCGTTTTTTTTATTGTACATTGTATGTTAGATCTACAAATAAATAAATTTGCGTTTACATTGCACTTAGGGCAGTTAGAAATGTGAAATCTATATATATATAAGGCTTGGGTGACTGACTGATCGCTCCCCAGCCCAAACGGCTAGAACCGTGAAATTTGGAATGCAGATTCCTATTATGACATGGGCGCGCACTAAGAAGGTATTTTTAGAACATCGGACTGGAAGGGGGTAAAATGAGCGTGACACCGCCCCATACAACTGGAATTTTGGTCGTGCAAGAAAAAAATTCTTTGTTTTTGCAAAGTGGGCAATGCCACGCCCTTTTAGAAAATCGTTATATGGGCCAAATAAACGGACCGATTGAAATTATATTATCTTTGTTTGATACTGTCCATTAGGCCTCTATTAAAGGCTACATGAAAACATAGTTAGACAAAGGGGCGTGGCACCGCCATACAAACCGAAACTTCAATCGGTTATATCTCACGAGCAATTAGAGATATGAAGATAAGATTTGCTACATATATTACTGGCGCAAGGAGGATTGCGTCTCGCTGGGAAATGGGAGGTGCCACGCCCCTTTTGAAAAAATCGTTATCTCTGCGAAATAAATGGAACGATTGCAATCAAATTTTCACTGTGTCCATAGGGCAGCTATCAAAGGCTACATGGAAAAATAAGCAGACAAAAGGGCGTGGCACCGCCCACACAAACCAAAATTTCAATCTGTCATATTTCACGAGCCATGTAAGGTATGAAGATGAGATTTCCTACATATGCAAATAATGGTGCATGGGTTATTACGTCATGCTAAGAAAAGGGCGGTACCACGCCCCTTTTGGAAAAATTCTCATGTCTTTTATATGAATAGAACGATTGTAATAACATTTTCATAATCTATGTATTTAAAATTGCTTACTGGCTATAGATAGGATGATCAAATTTGGGGTGGTTGTTCCCCACTCCGAGTAAACTACAGCTTAGAATGGATTTTTGGAAATTCATACTTTTTGGGATAAAAATGACCAATAAGGGATAAAAGTTATGCCATCACCCAGACCCATCGGCTAATACTGTAATCGCGAAAATTTATACGGGCATACTCACTATCACATTGGATTGGAGGTTTTTTTGAAATCCGATATTTCTGGGGTAAAAAAAATCGAAAAAGGGATAAAATTGTTACTATTGCCCAGACCAAACGGCGCATGATATAATCATGATAATTTGTTTTGGCTTGCTCCCAATAGAATTAGAACGAAGCAAAGAGGGTTTTTTCAAATTTTTACCTTTTAGGGACCAAAAAGGATGTAAAGGGTAAATAGGGATTAAACTAATACTATAGCCCTGACCAAATGCCTCAAGTTTAGAGATGGGTATAGACCTGGTTATTTACCCATTTATACCCACTTTCATACTCAGTTATTTATCTAATTTCGGCAGAATTCTTATTTGAATAACAAATACTCGTATATTATAAGTTAATATGCAATAGCGAAGCATTGCCGGGCCCACTAGTCGGTAATAAATCTTATAACTAGAAAATTTAAGCAATATTCATTGGAGTTGAACTGGAAAACAGCTTTTGTTTGATTGGGGCCACAATTTGAATTTTGATAGTATGCCAGAGGTAACATGACCAAACTTTTGGAAATATACGATGTATGGGGTATTTTTTTCCCATTTTCATTTGCGATCAATAGGCGGTGAAGGCATGCCAAAAGTGGTTTTTACGCCCAAAGAGATAGTTAGTTTGCTACTACAGATAAAAATAAAAATTTAATTTTAATCTTTAGCAGAATGTAGGTATCCGATAAGAGAAAGAAGTGATTTTTCGCCCTACGTTCAGAAAAACACTTAATATACATGTCGGCACTATAGATATGATTTTACTGATTAGCTTTTTACTATCGCCATAGAGCATTTATAATAATAACATTTCCTTGGTTAACTTCCATGTAAAGGAGTACCTTGAAATTTGGCAGATATATAACTAAACTGAAAATACTTAACAAATATATAAAATAACGTTTATACTACAGCACTTAGGACAGTAAGAAAATTCTGTGAAATATATAACAAGTTAATATGCAATAGCGAAACATTGCCGGGTCCACTATTATATATATAAATCAACAAATTATGATAAACAGTTTACGCTCAATTAACAGCTTAAAGGGCAAATAAAAAAAAATACATATAAATTAATATAAGCCCACCCAAATACTAAGAGTTATTAATAAAATTAAATTTTAGCTGACATTCATTTAATTAATCTTGAATTTTATTCATGATATATGTAATGAAAGCCATAGTTTCTGTCATACGGCTAATCTATGGTCAACATCTTCCCCAACGCCTGCTGAGCCCTGTGTGTGTAGTGACAGCAACAATGACGTTTATCGCTAAGTTCACGCAGGGATGAGGTTGTCATAGCTTCTCCTCACATCCATACTTGTGGCTGCTGGCTGGTAACTCACCATGACACCATGGTTAGTTAGTTACGAGACTGGACATTAAAAATGAACTTAACTATTAAATTCGTATTTGGATCATAAAATGAGAAACACTGCACCTGAGGGATACTTGCCGTGCAATTTTGTGCACAGTTTATTGTATGTAGGCAATGACCGAACGACCGACCTACCGGTTGTAGCTAATAAAAATAAAGCTCTCAGACATTATGATGAAACGGAAACCACTTAAAATGTGTAACTAAAAAAAAAACGAAAATACATATTTATATTGTGTAGAGCTTATGCTGTATTCTACATATTGCACACAAGAAACAGGTGATTAAAACCAGTTTCATATGTTTTTGTATTTGATGATTTCAGTTCTAGCATATGCGTGTAATGTTAACATTTATTTAATTTTGGAATAATATTTATAAGTTTAAATTAACTAAAATTATCATAAGTATTAAGAGCGCTTCTGAGAGCTTTACTCAAATAAATAATATTTCGTTGCAATGTCATATAGAAAAAGTCTAACGACTTTGCTATTATTAAATGTAGGAAGTTTTCGTTTCAGCTGAAGTCTTTTTTCTATGTCAAATACAAAATGATAGGTATAGATAGTGATCTAGTCGATTAGTCACTCTATCATCTTAAACAAAATCTGAATTACTCAAATCGTTTGAAAGTGGAAATTAATTATAAAATTTTACAATAAACTAGCTTACCCGGCTCGTACTTACAATGAATCCTCTTAAGAATTTATCAATACAGATAAAATGTAAAGGCTTCATAAGACGAACGGACACACGTTTATGTGATTGTAGCTTTATCCCATTGGTGTGAGTGATTGTACCGCTTAAATCTCTTTTTTTATACCATCACCCTTAGGGATGAGGGTATATATCATTTGATACGATCCAAAAGTGTAACACATAGAAGGAGTGACTTTAGACACTAGGTTTCTTTGAACCAAATTCGATTCATGACTTTTTAAGTCGTTTAAGCCATGTCCGTCTGTCTGTCTGTCTGTCTGTCTGGCGGCTATCCGGCTGGTTCGCACGATAACTTTCGAAAGACGCAACCAAATGTTTTGAAATTTTGCACGAATTATTATTTTCTCAAAACTACTTACGGTATTGCAAATGGGCTATATGGCCCCGCCCCTTCTGGTACCTCCCATACAAATACATCATTCCGCCTACTTTAGAAATCGAGTAATAATATTAATACACCCTACGGGTTCGTCCCCAAATTCTGTATTTAGAAAAGCTATAACAGGATAAAGTTTTGCAAAAAATTTTGAAAGCCTAGCCACGCCCCTTCTGGTACCTCCCATACAATTCTACCTTTCCGCCTACTATAGAGATGGAGAAATAATATCAATAAATTAAACGTGGTCGTACCCAAATTCTATTTTTAGTAAAGCTATAACAGGATAAAGTTTTGGAGAAAAAAATTGGAAGACTATTTACGCCCCATCTGGTACCTCCCATACACATCTGGTACCGCCCACTTTGGAAATCGATTAATATTATTAAAAGACCTAACGCGATCGTGCCCAAATTCTGTATTTGGTAAATTTTAAGCAGAATAACGTTTTGGAGAAAAAATCTGGAAGTCTAGACACGCCCCTTCTGGTACCTCCCATACAAATGTACCGCTCCGCCCACTTTAGAAATAGGGTAATAATATCAATACACTTGACACGATCGTGCCCAAATTCTGTATTTTGTTATGTTATAACAGGACAAAGTTTCGGAGAAAAAATTGGAAGTCTAGCGACGCCCCTTATGGTACCTCCCATACAAATGTACCTTTCCTCCCACTTTAGGGATGTACTAATAATATCAGTACACCCAAGGCAATCGTGCCCAAATTCTGTAATTAGTAAAGCTATAACAGGATAAAGTAATGGAGAATAAATCTGGAAGCCTAGCCATACCCCTTCTCGTACCTCCCATACAAATGTACCACTCCGCCCATTTTAGAAATCGAGTAATAATATTAATATAATAGAAAATTATTTGTTTTGCTGAGGGTAAGGGTAAATGTAAGTTGGGTTGCCCAACTGAAACTTTCTAACTGGTTTTAATTACAAATCGGCTAATTTCAATAACTCAAGACTTAAACAATATCTTATATTGGGTGATGGTATTTATCAGTCAGTTTAACTGACTGAAATTTCTGTACTGGTTTCTTTAAAAGTTTTAATTTCAACAGACACATTCGTATTGCACAACTAAAATGAAGTGGTAACCCCCCATAATTCTATGCCCATATACGATTATAGCTTTAGCTGTTTGATCTGGATGATGGTACCAGTTTTACCCCCAAATGTTCAAATTTCTGAAAACCATATCTAGAGGCTCTCTTATTCTATAGGGAGCAATGCTAAATATATTTTCGTAACTCTACCTTTAGGCATTTGGTCTGGGCGATAGTACCAGTTTTATCCCCTTTTCGGTATTTTTAAACATAAAGAACGAATTGCGAAAAATTTCGATTGGTCTACACCTAAATCTATTTCCAAAAATCAAAATACATTTATAGCTTTAGCTGTTTGATCTGGATGATGGTACCAGTTTTACCCCCAAATGTTACAAATTTCTAAAACCACATCTAGAGGCTCTCTAATTCTATAGGGAGCAATGCTAAATATATTTTCGTAACTTTACCTTTAGGCATTTGGTCTGGGCGATAGTACCAGTTTTATCCCCTTTTCGGTATTTTTACACATAAAGAACGAATATCGAAAAATTTCGATTAGTCTACACCTTTCCAAAAATCAATTCTTAGCTGACGTTTACACAAGATGGAGAACAACCACCCCGAATTTCATGATCTTATCTACAGCCATTTCACCAAATCAGTTAGTCAAACAATTTTTTATAATTATATTATGAAAATATTGTTACAATCGTTCTATTTATATGATCGACAAATCAATTTTTCTTATGGGGCGTTTTTCAGCGGTACGTAATCCGCCATGTACCATTTGCATATGTGGCAAATCTCATCTTCATACCTCTAATGGCTCTTGAGATATAACCGATTGAAGTTTTGGTTTGTGTGGGCGGTGCCATGCCCCTTGGTCTAATAATGATTTCACGTAGCCTATGATATGACCCTACGGATGGTGCATCACCGTGAAAATTTCATCTTAATCGGTCCATTTACTTCGCCAAGATAACGATTTTTTCAAAAGGGGCGTGGCACCTCCCATTTCCCTGCGAGACGCAGTCCGACTTGTACCAGTAACATATGTAACAAATCTTATCTTCATATCGCTAATTGTTCATGTGATATGATGGATTGAAATTTCAATTTGTGTGGGCGGTGCCACACCCCATTGCCTAACTATGTTTTCATGAAGACTATGATAGAGGCCCTATGGTCGGTATAAAAAAAGAAAATATAATTGCAATCGGTTCACTTATTTGGCCCATATTACGATTTGCTAAAAGGGGCGTGGCATCGCCCACTTTCCAAAAACAAAACATTTTTCTTATACGACCGATAAACTTACCAAATCTCGACTTCGTACATAAAATGGTTTAAAAGATACAGAATACAAAATTCCAGTTGTATGGGGTGGTGCCACGTCCATTTTTTCCCCTTGCAGTCCGAATTTCCAAAGATCCCTTCTTAGTGCGCGCCTACGTCATAAAAGGAACCTACATTCCAAATTTCACGGTTCCAGCTTTAGCAGTTTGGGCTGGGGAGTGATCAGTCAGTCACCCAAGCCTTTTATATATATAGATCAGTGATCTGCGGCGATAGGAGTTTTCGCCACTACTGGTGTCCTATAGATGTGTATACAATTTGAAGTAAATCTGTTAAAAACTATATGGGAGCAATTATATAATTTAAAAAAAATGGGCGTAAAAGTGGGCGTCATGCCAGAGTCCCAGTTAAATGCTGTAAAAATTTCAGGAAGATCGGTCCAGAGGTTTGGTCTCCTATAAGGTACCAACAAACAAATAAATAAACAAACACACATTCCATTTTATATACATAGATAAGAGATGAAGAGATTGTTTTAAAAATAACAATGTTCTCAAACTAAAACTATGATGATTTTTGTTGTTGTTGTTTCCCCAATTTCGATGAACAAAAAATTTTTGTATTAGCTCAACATCTAAGCGTCACTCTGTCTGATATGTTAATCTACTAGCACTTTCGTACGCACATTTTTTTTTTTTGCTCGATGCTGTTTTACTCACAAATTATGTCTTATCTTATCATTTATGTTAGTAAAAATTTCATTGTTTGTTTTTATACATATGTAGCTTAAAACATTAACATGCACACATTTACTTACACGTGTAGTATAGCTGTTGCTGCCGCCGCCGTCGATGCTGCCGCCAATGATGTATTGAACTTATGTTGCTGATAATGCTACGAAGCAGCAGCGGCCGCCGCTGCTGCTGCTGCCAGTACACCCGCTGTGGCCGAGGTCGTTGTGGTGGTTGGCGTTGGTGTTGATGTGGCCGTGAATGATTCACCACCCATACTACTACCCGATCGACTGATCTTGGACGGACTCGGTGACCTTCGATTTAGGGGCAAGGGCTCCTCTGGTGGTATGATGGCGGCAAAGTTGGTATTTGGCAATTCAGTCCATACGGCGCGACCAAATTGTATCGATGGATAGCCCCAATAGACCGGAGGAAATGTTGCATAATTATAATAAGTTTGGGTTAAATGGTTTAAACGCTCTGTGGCTGCTGGTGAAAATTGGATCAGGGTAGAAGAAATGCAAAAAAATAAGATCTATTAGAATATGTAAATGGTAATTTTGGAAATAAGACAAAAGATTAATGTATATAAGAATGTGATGCCGTAAAATATCAAATTGCAAGATATACAAATGGAATACTCTTCAGAAAGTACAATCGGAAAAATTGAAGATTTGTTAACAACATATCTGTGGTGAAACGACTTAACGACTTAACCCAATACTGACGACTGTTACCATATGGTAACGTTGACAGCGTTAGATATTGCACGCAATAAAAAAAATATAAGAATAAATATCAAAAAATTTCATTTTTGATTTAATCAAAGCATGCTTTGATCTTTCATTTTTCACTTGTGCGCAAAAAAGCAATATGGAGGGTTATAAAAAGTCACTTCATATTAAGAATATTTTTTGTTTGTTTAAACACTGATATTTTAAAGACTTTTAGTTTTTGTTATATGAAAAGAATATCAAATATCATAAAAACGTACTGCATGAATTATTTTGTACTTGGTACATTTTATTTACCTATTTTAAAGCTGTTACCATATGGTCACGGTCGTCATAACACATAAATGGATATTTTTCTGAAATTTTTCGCCTTACAGTTTTTTTTTATGCAATATTCGTTTTTTAACTAATTTATATGTAGTACTGACAAAATCTTTAAAAAATTCCCATTATTTCGCTCTCGTCATTAAAGGGTTAAGCAAAAATGATATTACATTTTATTTTTGTGCATAGCTCCTTAAATTAAATAATTTCTAAATTGGAATGTACAACAATGTGTTCCTTAAAAAGCAATGATTCGATGGATGACTTTATCTTATACTAGAATCACCATAAGTTTTTCAAAATAAGGTTCAAGCTTGAAAAGTGCTCTCCTTCAAAATCAGACTTAAGCAGTTTTTCCTTTTCAACACAGATATTATTAATAAGTTTCTATAGATAAAACTATGTAACAAAATGAAAAACCAGTACAGAAATTTCAGTCAGTTAAACTGACTGATAAATACCATCACCCAATATAATATATTGTTTAAGTCTTGAGTTATTGAAAATAATCGATTTGTAATTAAAACCAGTTAGAAAGTTTCAGTCGGGCAACCCGACTTACATTTACCCTTACCCTCAGTAAAACAAATAATTTTCTATTTTATTGATATTATTGCTCGATTTCGAAATTGGGCGGAGTAGTGGTACATTTATATGGGAGGTACGTGAAGGGGTGTGTTTAGGCTCCAGATTTATTCTCCATAACTTTATCCTGTTATAGCTTTACTTAATACAGAATTTGCGCACGATTGCGTTGGGTGTACTGATATTATTACTACATCCCAAAAGTGGGCGGAAAGGTACTTTTGTATGGGAGGTACCATAAGGGGCGTGTCAAGACTTCCAATTTTTTCTCCAAAACTTTGTCCTGTTATAATATAACAAAATACAGAATTTGGGCACGATCGTGTCGAGTGTATTGATATTATTACTCTATTTCTAAAGTGGGCGGAGTGGTACTTTTGTATGGGAGGTACCAGAAGGGGCGTGTCTAGACTTCCAGATTTTTTTCTCCAAAACTTTATCCTGCTTAAACTTTACCAAATACAGAATTTGGGCACGATCGCTTTAGGTCTTTTAATAATATTAATCGATTTCTAAAGTGGGCGGTACCAGATGTGTATGGGAGGTACCAGATGGGGCGTGAATAGACTTCCAATTTTTTTCTCTAAAACTTTATCTTGTTATAGCTTTACTCAAAATAGAATTTGGGTACGATCACGTTTAATTTATTGATATTATTTCTCCATCTCTATAGTGGGCGGAAAGGTAGATTTGTATGGGAGGTACCAGAAGGGGCGTGGCTAGGCTTTCAAAATTTTTTCCAAAACTTTATCCTGTTATAGCTTTACTAAATACAGAATTTGGGGACGATTCCGTAGGGTGTATTGATATTATTACTCGATTTCTAAAGTGGGCGGAATGATGAATTTGTATGGGAGGTACCAGAAGGGGCGGGGCCATGTAGCCCATTTGCAATACCGTAAGTAGTTTTGAGAAAATAATAACTCGTGCAAAATTTCGAAACATTTGGTTGCGTCTTTCGAAAGTTATCGTGCGAACCAGCCGGACAGCCACCCGACAGACAGACAGACAGACAGACAGACAGACAGACGGACATGGCTCAAACGACTTAAAAAGTCATGAATCGAATTTGGTTCAAAGAAACATAGGGTCTAAAGTGACACCTTCTATGTGTTACACTTTTGGGTCGTATCAAATGATATATACCTTCATCCCTACGGGTGATGGTATAAAAATCGAGATCAATATTCCCACCATATTTAGCATTATGGTCTTCTAAATATAAAAATAGTCGAAAACATTTTGTGTAAGACAAATTTTTTTTAGTAGAAATTTCCATTTTCGCAGACTTTAGTATACTCGAGAACGATTTATCCGACTGCACCAGTAAATTCATAAATTTAATAACTTCAAACGATTTTAAGATAACACTATACAACAATCTGAAGGTCATTGTCTCAGGTGTGAATGAGACCAATATATAACGATAGCATTTGACCTCAGTAACAAAATCTTAAACTTCATTTTGCTTCACTACGTCGCAATTTTTATACCATCACCCGTAGGGATGAAGGTATATATCATTTGATACGACCCAAAAGTGTAACACATAGAAGGAGTTACTTTAGACCCTAGGTTTCTTTGAACCAAATTCGATTCATGACTTTTTAAGTCGTTTGAGCAATGTCCGTCTGTCTGTCTGTCTGTCGGGTGGCTGTCCGGCTGGTTCGCACGATAACTTTCGAAAGACGCAACCAAATGTTTTGAAATTTTGCACGAGTTATTATTTTCTCAAAACTACTTACGGTATTGCAAATGGGCTACATGGCCCCGCCCCTTCCGGTACCTCCCATACAAATACATCATTCCGCCCACTTTAGAAATCGAGTAATAATATCAATACACCCTAAGGGATCGTCCCCAAATTCTGTATTTAGTAAAGCTAGAACAGGATAAAGTTTTGGAAAAAATTTTGAAAGCCTAGCCACGCCCCTTCTGGTACCTCCCATACAAATCTACCTTTCCGCCCACTATAGAGATGGAGAAATAATATCAATAAATTAAACGTGATCGTACCCAAATTCTATTTTGAGTAAAGCTATAACAAGATAAAGTTTTAGAGAAAAAAATTGGAAGTCTATTCACGCCCCATCTGGTACCGCCCACTTTAGAAATCGATTAATATTATTAAAAGACCTAACGCGATCGTGCCCAAATTCTGTATTTGGTAAAGTTTAAGCAGGATAAAGTTTTGGAGAAAAAATCTGGAAGTCTAGACACGCCCCTTCTGGTACCTCCCATACAAATGTACCACTCCGCCCACTTTAGAAATAGGGTAATAATATCAATACACTCGACACGATCGTGCCCAAATTCTGTATTTTGTTATATTATAACAGGACAAAGTTTTGGAGAAAAAATTGGAAGTCTAGACACGCCCCTTATGGTACCTCCCATACAAATGTACCTTTCCGCCCACTTTTGGGATGTAGTAATAATATCAGTACACCCAACGCAATCGTGCGCAAATTCTGTATTTAGTAAAGCTATAACAGGATAAAGTTATGGAGAATAAATCTGGAGCCTAAACACACCCCTTCACGTACCTCCTATATAAATGTACCACTCCGCCCAATTTCGAAATCGAGTAATAATATCAATAAAATAGAAAATTATTTGTTTTACTGAGGGTAAGGGTAAATGTAAGTCGGGTTGCCCGACTGAAACTTTCTAACTGGTTTTAATTACAAATCGATTATTTTCAATAACTCAAGACAAACAATATATTATATTGGGTGATGGTATTTATCAGTCAGTTTAACTGACTGAAATTTCTATACTGGTTTTGTTAAAGTTTGAAGTTTGGTTTTTTTAGTCAAAAGTCGAATAAAAGATTATTAAAAATCATGTGTAAAAATACATTTGGGATAGTTAATGTCTTTGGAGAACTATATTAAAATTTTCCGTGGAATATTACCGTATGGGACATTTTAGGCCCAATTTTGAAAAACAGCTTAAAATACAACTTTGAAGGTAGGTCGAGGGTAGGAATTTTCTCCGGAAAATTGCAAAAGTTGCACAGTAAAATTGAATATGTTTTTCAAAAAAAAGTTTCAATTTTTTTTAATTTTTAAAAAATGTGATGTGTTTTGTTTAGCACTTTGGTCGTGAAGTCAAATTTTTTTTTTAATAAATTCGATACTAACCCACGCCATTATTGTGGTTGAAAAAAAAAATGAATGAGCCAAAATTTGGGGAAGGTGGGATGGTTTCAAATGGCACCACAACATGGTCAAAGTTAGCAGGGAGGCTCCGCAGCTGCCACGGGTAACATGTATGACCGATTGCCAGTAATTTTTCCCATCTTACAGTTTCTCCAAACATACCTACCCCCCATCTTCACTTCCGAAAGGGCTCCCATAAAAAATGGAATTTTTATAAATTCTGCTTCCACCGCTTTAACTGTCCCAAATGTGCGCCTAGACCTACACTCCAACAGTTTCTTAAAACATATCTCCCTCCATCTTCAGTTGCTCTCCATAAATTTTATTTTTATTTATTTTATAAACTATTTTTATAATAAATCAGCTCCTGCCTCTCCCTTTCACTCTAGTCATTTTTCACTCCTAACCTTTTCCCCAAACATACCTATCCCATATCTTTGCCTACTGAGGGGGGCTCCCAAAAATACAATTTTTATAAATTTAGCGCCAAAGGTGCGCCTAAAGCAGTCAAATGTATAAAATAGCCCAATATGTTTGCAACCCCCAGCAGTTTCTCAAAACATATTTTCTCTATATCTTTAATCCTTAAGGTGGTTCCCATACAACTTTTTTATTTTTGTTTCATTGTGCATTCTAGAGGGGGCCAATCCCCACTAATTTTTCCCTCCTAACATTTTCCCCAAACATATTTACACCCGTCTTCACCCCCTAAGGGGCCTCCTATAAAAAAAATCTTTTTTTTTATACATTTTGTTGAAATTTGGAATACGAACTTCTAGCGGAGGTTGAGTTCTTAGATGGGCCCGATCGCTCATAAACAACTCCCACCTCTCATATATATTGCCCCTTTTAGGTGTCGGTCCCTGCGATTACAGCCGTAGTTTAAGAGCTATCGAGCTGAAATTTGGTATGCAAGCTTTTATCCTCTAAGCGGAGGTTAAGTTCTAAGATGAGCCCGATCAGTCATAAGCTACTCCCACCTCCCATATAATTCACCCTTTTCGGAGTCTGTCCCTGCGATTACAGCCGCAGTTTAAAAGCTATCGAGCTGAAATTTGGTATACAAAGCTTTTATCCTCTAAGCGGGGGTTAAATTGTAAGATGAGCATGATCGGAATAAAATTACACCCATGTCCCATACAAACTCCCCCTTATTGGGGGACTGTCTTAATGCCTTAATTTAAAAGCAATTGCGCAGAAATTTGATATACAAGCTTCTATCCTCTAAGCAGAGATTAATTTCTTTTATGACCCGGACAAAAACTACACCCACATCCCATATAAATTGCTCCTTTTTGGGGTTAAGTCCCTGCGATTACAGTCGAAGTTTAAGAGTTACACCCTACGTGTAGACCCTAAGTTTCTTTGAACCAAATTCGATTCATAACTTTTTAAGTCGTTTGAGCCATGTCCGTCTGTCTGTCTGGCTATCCGGCTGGTACGCACGATAACTTTCGAAAGACCAAATGTTTTGAAACTTTGCACAAGTTAAAATTTCCCCCAAACTACTTACGGTATTGAAAATGGGCTACACGGCCACGCCCTTTCTGGCACCTCCCATACAAATGTACTATTCCGCCCACTTTATAAATCGAGTATTAATATCAAAATACCCAACGCGATCGTGCTCAAATTCTGCATTTAGTAAAACTAAATAAGGATAAAGTTTTGGAGAAAAAACTGGTAGTCTATCCACGCCCCTCTTGGTACTTCTCATACAAATGTACCATACCGCCCACTTAAGAAATCGAGTTATAATATCAATACATCCAATGCGATCGTTCCCAATTTCTATATTTAGTAAAATATAGCAGGGGAAAGTTTTGGAAAAGTGACTAGTCGCGCTTATCTGATACCTCCTATAACTATCAGGTACCGCCCACTTTAGAAATCGATTAATATTAATAATAGATCGTGACTAAATTCTGAATTTAGTAAAGCTCAAGACGAATAAAGTTCTGGAGAACAAATTGGAAGTCTAGCCACCCCCTTCTGGTACTTCCCATTCCGCTCATTTTAGAGATGAAGTAGTAATATCAATACATCCAACGTGATTGTGCCCAAATTCTGTATTTAGTAAAGCTAAATCAGAATATAATTTTGGGGACAAAACTGTAAGTCTAGCCACGCCCCTTCTGGTATCTCCCATACAAATGTTCCACTCCGGCCATTTTAGAAATCGCGTAATAATATCAATATACTAGAAAATTTTATGTTTTACTGAGGGTGAGGGTATATGTAAATCGGTTTTCACGACTGAAACTTTCCTACTGGTTTGCGTTACAATGTTTCATAAAATATAGTTGTAGTCAAATAACCGCGTTTTATTACAATTTTTCCAAATGGTGAAAGGTTATTTCCTTACTAGTTTGTTATGAAATCAGCTCCTGCCCCTCCCATGGTGCTTCCTAGGGGGTTTAATGTATGACCGATCTCCACTAAATTTTCCCTTCTAACAAATGTTTTGCGGAGTTATGATACTGACATTAAGTCAATATTTCGAGTGGTCAGTGTCAAAATAACCTATAATGTAAAAAAAAACTTCTTTTGGCCCATCATGTACACTAGCCATACATGACTCACATATTATATTTATGTATTATTTTATAATGTACTAACCAGAGTTTTATAAGTCAGAAATTGTGTTTGCATCTATATATTTGTTCGAAGAACATACCAACATATGCGACCATTAAAAAAGAACCATTTATGTAATGTCCATGTATGAATACAATATAAGCAACAACAAAGGACAGAGAAACTAACAAGCCGGTAGTTAAAAAAAGTTTTTTTACGACTCCTCCCAGGAAAATTTTTCAGAACTTGTTGCGAATGGTATTGATACTAGAATCATTTCTTTTTTAATCGACTTTCTATTCTGTTTCTGGTTCTATATAACCGATTATGTACAACATGTTGCACCACAGATTCCGTAGAACAGAAAATGAATATTCGTATTCGAAATAAGTATTTTTTAGAGGGTATTTATTAAGAAAAACTCAAAAATCTGAGTTAAAATATATTTCGAACTAACACCCAATTGAAAATCAATGAAATTTCAAAAAACAGAATATATAATTCAGTTATGTAGCAATTCATTTCATAACAGGTTCCATGAGAACATGTTGGTTTTGGGACAATTTCAAACAAAAATAATATATTGTGCAACCGAAAGTGGAACTTGTTACTTATCAGTAAAAGCTGTTCTGCAATTGTTTCTTTGCAACAAAATATTTTGCTGGGCTTTTACGCGGCAATTTCTTATGTTTCTTATTATTTTTCTGATTTCTAAGGAGCAAAAATCAATAGTTACTATAAAACATAATAAAAATTTCTCCGATACCTTGGTTAGGTGTTGTATTAAATTTGGTATAGAAGTTTGCAAATGCAATGCAAGGTTTGTTACCGGTGGCCATCTGTGGGGGTATACACGCATTTCTTTAGTGATTTCATTAGTTGCATGACCCTTTATAAGGGAATTATGTAAGGTAAGACTTACTTAATTAATTTCCCTTTACACCCCTTGAATGAGGTAAGGGATAGCTTCTCGCGTTGTTGTAAATTAACACGCTTTCTATTTTTAGATTCACAACTAACGGCACCTACTTGTTTATCGACGAATGCGAACGTCACTGTTTTGAGAAGCTCTTACTAGACACGCCGATTGACTCGACACTTATACTGCGAAGTTGCTGTCAACAACAATCGAGGGAAGCCAACAATGAAAAAACAATTTTTTTAAGATGACTGGAGCCAGGTTTGAACCTTCGATCTCCCGCATGGTAGTTGCGTGTTCTAACCACTATGACACGGCCGGTCCCAAAAAAAGACTTCCCAAGTTGTCTATTGACACAGAAATATGTCGACAAAAGGAGTTTTTTAAGCGACAGCATTGAAAATAGAAACAATCATTGTGGGAAGTTTTAATGCCATGGAAACAAGGCGGTGAAGTTTTTTTTATATTTTGTTAAGATTTTCTTCATTGATGGTACTCAAAAATTGTTTATCAACCCAGCGGCGGAATTTGAGAGGCCTTCCTCATATAATGCATGCAGTAGTCCTTATTTGGGAATAACATTTCAAACAAGGAATACAGAACGCATGAGTTTTCATCAGATTTAGGCATTTTATGGACTGACCTGCCAAAGACATGTAAAAAGAAGGCAGAGGGATTTCATACACATACCCTCTCGCTTCCAAATATAAGGGGTATTGAATGTCTTCCAAATGGAAAAAATTGTTAATTTCCGTGGAAGGTGTTTTTTAAAACAGTGTATCATTAGTTTCAACCACACAATTCGAATGCATCTTCATAGGCTAGACAGTAGCATGGCTGACTAACAATCACGAGGTAGTGGGTACAAACTCCAGCAATGTTTACTGTCGTTGGAAAAAAATGTAAGTATAAAGAAAAATATATATAAGTGAGAAATGTCTAAAAATAACCGGTGCGCCCTCAAAAAAACTAAATAATTTGAGGGTGCACTGTATAGTTTTTGTTGTATTTGCAAGTCATTATTTTGTCATGTGTATGCAGGCCTTCCATAATGCCTTCTTATAGAAAGCTTCCATAGGGCCCCTTTATAGAAAGCTTCCATGAGGCCTTCTTATAGAAAGCATCCATAAGGCCTTCTTATGGAAACCGGCGACGGAAGGCCTTCTTTTCCAATGTCACGCAATGTAAAAAAAGAAAGGAAGAAATAAGGTCAAGGAAGGCATACCGGATCCAAAAGAAGGCCTTCAAACTCATGAACGAAGGCCTTCCTTCTCATGATTTCCGCCGCTGGGAACAATGTTAGCCTAAGTTTTGATCATTGCACTGGCATTGCTTTGGTATTGTCTTGTTTTAAAACAAAATATTGGCTTTAACGCAACGATTTTTTGGTGGCGTAGGATATCTCCAATCAGAAATTTTCATTTCACTAATTATACAATTTACAAATATTTTTTTTCAAACACTTATCCTTGAAACATGTATTCAAAATGACCCCTACTAAAAAACTACTAATTTATTTCCCCTCTATTACATATCCTGCTTCCTCCACCCCCTGTACAAACACAATGTTAATCAATGCTGCCCAAGCAAATCACTCTTGATGTCCTAACAGCCAACTCTTTGGCCATAAACATGTCCATAGCCAATGGATCCATGCGTGTACCTTTATAATTCTTTTTTAACGATTGGATAACCAATTAAACAATGAAATGTATTCCCTATGGGTTCTTTTAATCATCCAACAACTGCGCCTTCATATTAAAGCGGCAAAGTTAGGCTATAAAAAAATATTTCATATCCTTGATTTCATTTCTTTACATTTTGTAGTTTTATAACTATTTAGGTGTGCGTTTAGGTTGTTAGCATTGCCAGCAGACTAAAAAAGAACTTAAAATTTGCCTGATTTCTTCTCTATTTTATTGTTCAAACAATAGTTGTTGAGTTCTTAGTAATGTTGGTCATAAAAAGTTGGCTGCGATATGAAATAATGGAAAATAAAATTTGCAATCGTTGTATTGTGATGCGCAAATCTCATACAATTCATGCAAGGGGAGAACAGTTAAATGCCGGTAGACATGTGGTTAAGGATATCTAATTTTTTGTGGTGGAAAATAAGAAAAAAAAAGATTTTTTTTTAGATATAATCATTGCCCAGCACCGACTGAATGCTTCTTTATAAATTTCTAAAGTTGAAGGAGATACAGCGAAGAGCTTCAATATTATGAAACATTTGGTAAATGTCGAAATAACGTAATTCGCCTAACATGTTGTCACATTATACATGTCATAACTTTCGATTAAAGAGCCACTGTTGGTCATGTTCTAAATTCGAACTATGAACCATTATCATGAGAATTGGAAAGTGGCCCCAAAAATAAGGTCTAACTGCCCTAAAGGTACGCCTAGAGGAGTCAAATGTATGACCGACCCCAATATTTTTGCATCCCTAACAGTATTTCAAAACATATCTACTCAGTATCTTTAATCCTTAAGGAGGTCCCTATACAACTTTTTTTATCTATATATATAAAAAATTGTTGCAAGTGTGTTGTGACTTTATAACTCACGAACGGCTGGACCGATTTGCATAAATTTGTTTGCATGCGTTTGGGTGGCGCCCCGGTTGGTTTATATTTACAATTCGGTCCAATTGGACAAAGGGGCGTGGCACCGCTGATACAACTTGAAAATCAAAAGGGCTATATCTCATGAACTATCAGAGGTGTGAGATGAGATTTGGTATATATGTTGTAGGAGCAGTATTAATTACAGCCAGCGTGGAAGTGGGGGTGCCACGCCCCCTTTTCAAAACCACTCTGCAGGCTTTCCCAAAAGACAGATTGATACGAAAATTTTACCAAGTGGTACTGATGACCCTGGCTATATTTGGTTGTGATTGGATAAAGGGGCTTGGCACTGCCCATACAACATGACAATAAAAAGGGCTATATCTCATGAACTATAAGAGGTATGAAGATGAGATTTGTTACATATGTTGTTGTTGCAGTATAAATTACAGTAAGAGTGGAAGTGGGCTGTACCACACCCCTTTTAAAATAAACAGTTAAAACTGTCAAAATTTCACAGTATATTGCAGTTCGCCTAGAGATATGAACAGTAAGGTGGGCCAATTTTTTTATTCGCAAAAATTTTAACCAAATCTACGATGAATTGTTAGAAAATGTCACCAATAAACTTTGTGTGTAATATCAATTCCAAGCTCGCGCTGGGAAAGCTTAATTTAGTGCAGAAAACTTAAATTTTGATAGAAGTGTCTTAAAGCTGAAGTCTGTACGCTTTCAATAATCATGGGGACGTCACTTCTAAAAGAAGCGCAAAACGGAGTAAATAAACGAAAAATCCTTTTATCTTAAAAAAAGTATCAGCTAGGATTTTGATTCATGTGTATTTTTAATGTACAATTGACCCCCAACAAATCCCCATTTACCGTTTTTGTTGCCATTTTAGGTCAACCAATTCGTCATTCAGGCGAGGTGTGTGAAGTCTGATAGACTTTCATTGAGACTTTCTTTGAAAAATCACCATGTAAAGACTACACAAGAACAACGTTTACAAATCTTGCAAATTTATTTTCAAAATGCGCGTTCTGTTTGCCCTTTGTGAAGATTATGGTGCATATACTCATCCATCTGAGCAGCTAATAGAAGCCATCAACGCTGTAGACGTAAAAACAGGTTTTTATGGCTAAAAGCATAAAGCTTCAAACGAAATTTCCATTTTCGGTCAATAGGCGTAGAAGGCATGACAAAAGTGGTTTTTACGCCCACAGAGATAGTTAGTATACAGACGGTTACCACTTCTACATTGAATTTAGATCTTTAACGGAATGTCTGTTTCCGATTTGTAAAATATATGACTTTGCTGATGAACTTTTTACTATCGTCATAGAGCCTATGATATTTAGAATTTAAAACAACAACACTTAATTTGTTAACTTTCATGTTAAGGAGTTGCTTGAAATAAGTTACATAAGTTAATAAACTCAACATATTATTATCGAGCTTAAGTACCGTTTTCAAAGTACTTTGTAGACCTAAATGTGAAATATATTACAAGTTATAATGCAATAGCGAAGCATTGCCGGGCCCACTAGTTTTTTATATATTTTTTTTACAGAAATCTTATCTTGCCGCTACCATTGTGCCTTTTATAGGTAAAATGTATGACCAGCCGGACAGACTGACAGACTGACCGACCTTCTATGTGTTATACTTTTAAGTCGTATCAATTGATGTATACCCTCCTACCCTTCGGGCATTTTTGTGTTTTACTTTTTTGGGGTAGGTTTGTTCCGCACTTTTTCTCCTATTCAATATCTACAACTTTGCTTCGTACATAAAAGTGATATTCCGTACGGCATACCGAGATTTAACCGTATAAAATATAGAAAAAGTGGTAAAAATTGACCTTGGGCAAAAAAATTCGTATGGCCATTAAAATTATTAATGCAGCCAACTTGACAAAACGATTGATGCAGAATTTCTTATTTTTAGTGCTACTTTCACTTGAAATTCTCAGAATTGAGTCCCACATCAATGAGCTCGAAAATATTGTAGTGTGTTATTCTTGGCAATTTGTGTATGTGTGTTTTGGAAAGACCTGAACAATTGTCCTGGGATGTTGCAGAGGCTAAAGTTTAAGTACGTACGTAGACTTAGACAATATTGTGTAATTTTTATACTATTTATTATGTTCATTCAATTGTAACGCCCATAAAGAGGAGTGGTATGTATGATAATATGTAGATATAAATGTTCAGCGTCGAAATTTGAGTCATTTTAAATATGTCCGTCCGTCTGTCTGTCCCCGAGATTACAGCTGTAGTAAAGATCGAGCATAAATTTGGTATGCCAGCTTCTATCTTTTAAGCAAAGGTTAAGTTATCGGTGTGGCAAGATCAGATGAAAACTGATCCAACCTTCCATACAAACACCCCCACCCCTCCCCCCTTTTGGAGTCTTTCCCTGCGATTACAGTCACAGTTTAAGGGGTATTGAGCTGAAATTCGGGATGCAAGCTTCTATTCTATAAAAGGAGTTTCTGTTTTAAGATGAGCACGATCGGTCAAAAACCACTAAAAAAGTTACAGTCGGGAAAACAGCTTTTCATATACCCTCACTCTCAGTATAACATAAAATATTCTAGTACATTGATATTATAAGGGCACATTTGAATGGGAGGTACAAGAATGGGCGCGGCTAGACTTCTAATTTTTTTCTCCAAAACTTTTTTCTGTTATAGCTTTACAAAATACAAAATTTGGGTATGATCCCGTTGGGTGCATTGATATTACTTACTTAATTTCCCTTTACACCCCCTGAATGAGGTATGGGATAGCTTCTCTCGTTGTTGTGAACTGACGCGCTATCCATTTGTAGATTCACAACTAACGGAACCTACTGTTTATCGACGAATGCAAACGTGACTGTTTGAGAAGCTTTTGCTAGACATGCCATAAGACTCGACACTTATACTGCGAATTTGCTGTCGACAACATCGAGGGGGCCAGCAATTTAAGAAACATATATATGACTGGAGGCGGGAATCAAACCCGGGAACTCCCCCATGGTAGTAGCGTGTTCTAACTAGAGCTCGCAATAATTGGTCTCTCTCGTTCTTGTTGTCAGAAAAAAACACTCATCCACTGATACGATGGGAACTGTCGCGAAAAACTCTCAAACATCTTTCTTCTTTGGCTTGCTCTTTGCTCAACCGACGAGCATTTCTATTCACTTGATCGGCTCATGGGTTTACTCGAGACCCATTACTTCGTAAAAACTTGTCAAACGGTCTTTTGAGCACGTATGTGTGTTGCGCGTGTGGATAGGCAAACGTACGCATACACATGTACACACTAATGATCCCCCTTTCCCCTTTTCTTCGTCCTTACTCCTTAAGCATGTAACGAAATTTTGTAGGCAACTACATAATGCAAAGCAACAATAAAAACCAGTAAGAAATTTTCAGTCGGGCGAACCGACCTACATATACCATCACCCTCAGTAAAATAAAAAAAATTGCTATTATATTGATATTATTACTCGATTTCTAAAGTGAGTGAAGTGGTAAATTTGTATGAGAGGTACTAGAAGGGGCGTGTCTAGACTTCTAGGTTTATCCTCCAAAACTTTATCCTGTTATAGCTTTACTAAATACAGAGTTTGGGCACGATAGCGTTGGATGTATTGATATTATTACTCCATCTCTGAAGTGGGCGGAAAGGTACATTTGTATGGGAGGTCCCATAAGGGGCGCCGCTAGACTTCCAATTTGTTCTCCAAAACTTTATCCTGTTATAACTTAATAAAATACAGGGGGCACGATAGTGTCGATAATATTGATATTATTATTCCATCTCTAAAGTGGGCGGCGTGGTACATTTGTATGGGAGGTACCAGAAGGGGCGTGTTTAGACATCCAGATCTTTTCTCTAAAACTTTATCCTGTTATAGTTTTACTAAATACAGAATTTGGGCACGATCGTGTCAAGTGTATTGATATTATTATTCCCTCTCTAAAGTGGGCGGAAAGGTACATTTGTATGGGAGGTACCAGAATGGGCGTGTCTAGACTTCCAGATTTTTTCTCCAAAACTGTATCCTGCTTGAACTTTACTAAATACAGAATTTGGTCACGATCGCGATAGTTCTAATAATAATATTAATCGATTTCTAAAGTGGGCGGTACCAGATGAGTGTGGGAGGTACCAGATGGGGCGTTGGTAGACTTCAGTTTTTTTTCTCAAAAACTGTATCCTGCTATAGCTTTACCAAATAAGGAATTAGGGTACGAGCGGGATCGATTTATTGATATTATTACTCCATATCTAAAGTGGGAGGAAAGGTGAATTTGTATGGGAGGTACCAGAAGGGGCGCGGCTAGACTTCTAATTTTTTTTTTTCCAAAACTTTATCCTGTAATAGCTTTACTAAGTACAGAATTTGGGTACGATCCCGTTGGGTGTATTGATATTATAACTCGATTTCTAAAGTGGGCGGAATGATGTATTTGAACGGAAGGCACCAGAAGGGGTGTGGCCATGTAGCGTCTTTCGACAGTCATTGTGCGTACCAGCCGGATAGCCAGACGTACATGGCTCAAACGACTTAAAACGTCATGAATCGATTTTGGTTAAAAGAAACTTAAGGTCTAAAGTGACTCCTTCTATGTGTTACACTGTTGGGTCGTATATAGGGTGATCAATTATTCGGGTTTTTGCCAAAACCGGTTTTCGAATTATTCGAAAAATGGCATTTAAAAAAAACCGGTTGCTTTTTTTGAAATTCGCAAAAACCCGGATAATCCGGTTTTCAAATGTATGCCAAATAACAAATTAAAACACAATTTTTGACAAAAAAATTTCATTGAAAAATAACAGAAAATAATTCAAATATACTTAAAAAAAGTAAACTTTTACAATTATTACAATGCAAAATAATACTGAGATCAGTTTGTTATTTTAACAAAGACAAACAAAACTTAACAATTCATTTGTAAATACTTGATTATATTAAAATATATTTAAGTTAATCTTTAGTTTTCCCTAAAGTAACATTTAAGAAATAAGATACAATTTAAGTGCTTGGGTGTATAACTATTTTCTTCTTTGGTTTTTATAAAACTTGCCATTGAAAATGCCCTTCTACTCAATGTACTAGTTGGACTTATTGTGTACAAGGCGTTTAATAATCTGTTAAGGTTTACAGTTCTTTTGCCGCTCTTATTCATATATAAAAAATCTTCCAAAAGAAAACTTTAGGTAGAGTTTTTAATGGTAGTTTTAGCGTTTGAACGTTTTTTATAGATTTATTTATTAGTTCTGTTTCTATAGTATTTTCAGTGGCATCTACGATCATATATTTTAAAAATGCGTCACTAATTGGTAGTTTACTCATACTTAAATACAAAATAAGAGTATTTAGTGTTTGAATACGTCTTTCTGATATAGAAATCATATATTTTCTCCCATATTGTAGTCTCAGAAGCCGGCAGAAGCTGGAAAAAACATGTACGAGTACACATTTAACACAATTATGAATGAATTTAAATAAAAAGGATCGAACGCCAAAAAACCGAGATTCGACAAAAAATAACCGGATTATTCGATATTCGAAAAACAGGGATTTAAAAAAAACCAACGGTTTTTATGAGTGAAAAAACCGAGTAGCCGGTTTCTAAAAACCGAACTGATCACCCTAGTCGTATAACATGATATGACGTCTCACACAAATTTCCTCTTTTTGGGGTTTGTCCTTGCGAGCACAGTCGTAGTTTAAGAGCTATCGATCTGAAATTCGATATAATAGCTTCTATCCTCAAACGAAGGCTACTTCCACGTCAAAAAAATTCTCCCCCTGGGGGTGGTCGCCTATCTGTGGTATACTAGCTTCCAACTTCTATGTGGAGGTTAAGTTCTAAGATAAGCAAAGATTTGTTTACGAAATATCTGGCTGAAATTTGATATGCAAGCTTACATTATCTAAGGGGAGGCTAAGTTGAGGAAGATCGTACAAAAACTACTTTCACGTGCAAAACAAACGTCTGGGAGGATCTGTTCCCGCGACTACAGCAGTAGTTTAAGAGCTATCGATCTGAAATTTGGTATGCTAGATTCTATCCTATAATCGGAGGTTAAGATCTAAGATGAGATAGGTCAGACAAAATCTACTCCCACCTCTCATACATAAAAAAAACTTAATTTCCCTTTGCACCCCATGAATGAGGTATGGGATAGCTTCTCGCGTTGTTGGGAATTAACACGCTTTCTATTTTTAGATTCACAACTAACGGCACCTACTTGTTTATCGACGAATACGAACGTCACAGTTTTAGAAGCTCATACTAGACACGCCAATTGAATCGATACTTAATACTGCGAAGTTGCTGTCAAGAACATTCGAGGGTAGCCGACAATGAAAGAACAATTTTTGTTTTCTTTTTTAAGATGACTGGAGCCAGGTTTTAACCTGCAATCTCCCGCATGGTAGTCGCGTGTTCTAACCACTATGCCACGGCCGGTCCCATCCTTTTATTTGGGGAGTCCGTCTATCTGTCCCCGAAATTACAGCAGTAGTTTAAGAGCTATCAAGCTGAAATTCAGTGTGCAAGGTTCTCTACTCTAAGCGGACGTTTTGTTCTAAGATGAGCAAGATCAGTCAAACACTACTTGCACCTCCCTTTTTGGGTGTGTCCGTTTGTCTGTCCCTGCGATTACAGCTATAGTTTGAGAATTATCGAACATAATTTCGTTATTTATCTTTTATCCTCTAAGTGGAGGTTATGTACTAATATGAGCAAGATCGAACAAAAACTACTTCCACCTCCTATACAAATTCCCTCTTTTTAGAGTGTTAAAAGCTGCATAACAATATTCTGAGCTCTTATAAACAATTTAAACTCATTATTTGGCATTTAAGTAATAATTTATTGACAAAAAATGGATGTAAGAGGCAATAAGTAACGTCCAGCCCTACACAGTACAACACATGATTTTGGGACTCAATTCTAAGAACTGCACGTAAAAGTAGCCCCAAAAAGAAGAAGTTCTGCATCATTCTTTTTGTCATGTTACATGCCATAATAATTAAATATCGATTTGAAGTTAGTAAGTATCGTATAGGAGAATTTGTCACATTTCAGGCTCTTTTGTTTGACATAACATAAATACTATATGGTGGTGTATGATTATCATAAGTAATATTCCACGTCAACCATACGTCACGGAGTACAATAGTTTTATTGTAACTGCTGCAAAATAAACCCAGGTCAAAATCATTTGAGGAATGGAAAAGTGAACATGTTGCTTATGTAGCGAAACGTTATATTAACGAGATTAACGAAATTGCAATTCTTAATTTTTTTTTTAAATTTGTTTCAGCTAAATCGGACTAGTGGTTCTTGAGTTATGTCAAACAAAAAGCCTAAAACGTGACAAATTTCCCTATTCGATATTTACTAACTTCAAATCGATATTAAATTATTATGGCATGTAACTTGACAAAACAAATGATACAGAACATCTTCTTTTGGGGGCTACTTTCAAGTGCAGTTGTCAGAATTGAGTACCAACTCAATGAGCTGAAAAATGTTATGCTGTTGTACTTTATCCAAACCCACTATTGCGTTACAAAGTTTAATAAAAATATAGTTGTAAAGCAAATAACCAGTTTTATCACCATTTTTACAAATGGTGAAGAATATCTGAGATTATTACCTTACTAGTTTTATTTAACAAATTTTAAATTTTTGGTAACAACTCTATTATTTAGCATGTGCAACGATGATCTCCCATCTGCAGCCATATCCTCGTCCGGGGATTCATGTGCTCCATACGACACTTTACTTGTTTTGAGTTAACGATGGCATCTTGTATCATTGATATCAAATTTCAAATCTACAAACCGTTTTTGGCTATCTCTTGTAGAAATGGAGATACATATTCCTCGTCCACTCCGCGTTATACCCCTATGGTATATACATAGGCCTTTCAAACTTTAACTTCAATTTACTCAGAATGTGTTATTGGCACATAGAATCCCCGGCCGAAGATATGTCATTGTCATTAGATACAGCAATTCTTTAGCAAATGTCGCAAAAATTTACATCTGCCTAATATAAAGTGCGATAATGACGTTAAATTGTCGGTCTTTCTTGATTCACATGATTTATAATATTCTTTCTCATATTCTCTTTCGTTATGTTTCAATTATACCATTGTAATACTTGCCATAATAACTCTTGGCATGCACCTGATACTCTCTGTGCCATTATAACGTATTACGTTATTACCAAAAACATTCTACGCAATTACTTACTAAGTTAATGCATGCAATAAAGATTTAGTCAATATCGATACTGCTTAATTTAAGTCACACACAATGATGAGGCATCTACAATTTTCAATGTGTATAACATATAATATTCTCCACACTTGGTAGCCAAACAGATACTTATCATGTGGCCCATAGTGTAATATATTCATGTCACGCCTTAAGTAGGGTTTTTTGATCAACAAAAAGTAGCGTATAGTAATCACTAACGATTCGGGCACGCAACTTTTGGGTGTCACTTGACAATTTATCACATTTTGCCGCTAAACAAAAACTGAAAAGTGTCGATTGTCTTAAAATTGTGCCTCTTTGCAGCGAGAAGTAGAGGCGAACTGCCAACTAATTCAATCATATCCTTTGCGCAGATGTTTGGACTTTTATTGATTATAAGTCACTGTACTGCTCTTCGACTCATATAAGTTTGACTCGGCGCTCGTTAAAGAATACTAAGAACATGAATGCAAATTAATGGTCATAATTGCGAGGAACAAAGTTAATGTACATATATTGGCAGCGAGACAGTAACAAAAATGGTGAGTTGCAATGCGGCATTTCTTATATCAGGTGCCCCATCGTAATGCTCATGTATAGCGTCGTACACTGATTAATATTGTTAAAGGCCAATGGCTATTTATGTAAAATACTTATGTGCAAGTAGTGTTCGAACAGGTGTTGTTATGACACGTGACAATTTTGGCGGCGTTTTGTTAAGATAATTAATAAAGAAATATAAAACATGCAACAGGCAAAACAATTATATTAGCGATAATATCATTTATGTGATCATCAATTTTTATGTTCACAGATGCTCCCTGGTAAGCGGAGTTTATGTGAAATTCCCCTAAGATAATTTAATAATTTATGTAACAACTAGAAATACACTTCTTCGAATTTTGGAATTTCACTTTCTAGAGAAGCAAGGAAATGTCTAATTGACTGAATTACTGTTTGTTATAGACAGACTTCGTACTATGGCTCCGAATCGGACATGTCTACAGTGCTATGCTCCATCTAAAACTATCGAAACTTCTATAAGGATAGAATTCTACAAACATTGTCGACAGTAGCCTGCGAAAATATTTCGATAATGATGGGGGATTTCAATGCCTAAGATAGAATACAAGTCCCACAGTATAATGAGAAAACATGGAATGGAACGTGTAACAGAGAACGGCGAACGGACGAGTGGCAGAGAAAGAAGCCGACCGAGAATTAGCCGATGCGCCGCCGTCGAAAGGTACGGCTAGTGTCGGCTTATTTTTAGCCGCCGATGTATTCGATCAGTAGCGGCTGAAGTCGGCAAAATTTCGTTGTGTTGGTACCCTTTTTTTTTTTTTTTTTTGGTCGCCGAAATTGAGCCGCCGCCGGTAAAAATACCAATTCGTCGCCGCCGCCGACAAATTCGGGTCGGCTTCGTTCTCTGACGAGTGGTTCTCGAGTTATGTGAAACAAAAGAGCCAAAAACGTGACAAATTCCCCTATACGATACTAACTTACTTCGTATCGATATTAAATTATTATGGCATGTAACTCGACCAAACGAATCGTGCAGAACTTCTTCTTTTTGGGACTATTTTGAAGTGAAGTCTCAGAATTGAGTCCCAAATCAATAAGCTGAAAAATGTTGTACTGTGTTATTAATGCAGCCAATTTGACAAAACGAATGATGCAGAACTTCTTCTTTTCGGGACACTTTCACGTGTAGTTCTCAGAATTGAGTATAAAATCATGTGTTGTACTGTGTTATTTTTTTTACAAAAATGTCAAATACGGAGCTTGTTTATACTAGCTGAGAATATTTTTATGGATTTTTTTAACCCCTACAATGCACAGTGGGGAAAAAAAAGTTTTTTTGGACATTTGAAATTTTAGGCCGCAATTCTTAACCGATTTTCAAAATTCTTTTTTTGTATTATTGGAAACAAAATTGTGCACAGAATGTTCGTTTTTTTTATTCTGAATTCCTTACCGTTATTTTTTTAAAATTTGTCAAAGTCGGTGCAAAAATAATTTTTGACTTTAAAGTCAAATATTTTTTGGATAACGTGTCCTAAAAATTCCGAACTGATCTCAATTAATGTGAACATATGTTACGAATTAAATTCAGTGAAAAAATAAGACAGAAATTTTTTTTTGGCTCAACTGCAAGGAAATATATGGAGGCACTATTTTCACACTTTAACTCGGTGTCCTGCTCATAATTATTATCCGATTAGAACAAAACCTTATATACAGCCTAGAAAAGTTTTAAGAAAGTCGTCTGTAAAAAATAAGCCAAATCGGCGAAGGTCACCATGCAATTTTTTTGCATATGTACCAAAATAATGCAGTTTTAAAATTCCGATAAAATAAAATTTTGTGTTTACATGTAGGCTAAGTGGTGTGCTTTCCATTTAAAAAAACCAATGCCATAATATGTTACATCATCTGCCAAAATAAGGAAATTTGTTAAACGCATATACAAAATTTAAATATATTTACAATACATAGGGCTTAAAATCGCAATATAAACATTTGATATGTATTAGTAGGCTTAATTATGTATGCCTTATGATATTTTGATACAAAAATGCAAATACGAGGGTGTAACTAAAATTTTTTCAATTTCTTTAGAAAATATGTCGATTTTTGGGTTAACTTTAGTATTGAAATTTAAAAAGTGTTGAAGCGTTTCACAAGTTTCCTTATATTGACAGTTGATGTAAAGTATTATGGTATTGGTCTTTTTAAATGAAAAGCACACCACCTAGTCTACTTGTAAGCACAAAATTGTATTTTATCAGAAGTTCAAAACTGCATTATTTTGGTACATATGCAAAAAATTGCATGCCGACCTTCACCGATTTGGCTTATTTTTTACAGACGACTTTCTTAAAACTTTTCTAGGCTGCATAAAAGGTTTTTTTTTCTAATCGGACAATAACTATGAGCAGGACACCGAGTTAAAGTGTGAAAATAGTGCCTCCATATATTTCCTTGCAGTTGAGCCAAAAAAAATTTTCTGTCTTATTTTTTCACTAAATTAAATTCGTAACATATGTTCACATTAATTAAGGTCAGTTCGGAATTTTTAGGACACGTAATCCAAAAAATATTTGACATTAAATTCAAAAATTATTTTTGCATCGACTTTGACAAATTTTAAAAAAATAACGGTAAGGAATTTAGAATAAAAAAAAACGTACATTCTGTGCACAATTTTGTTTCCAATAATACAAAAAAAGAATTTTGAAAATCGGTCACGAATTGCGGCCTAAAATTTCAAATGTCCAAAAAAACTTTTTTTTCCCCACTGTGCAATGGTGGAGTTTGTATGGGAGGTGTATTTTTGTCCGATATTGCTCACATCAAAACTTATTTTTGTAGAAGCATGCATACCAAATTTTAGCTCGATAGATCTTAACTACTGCTGTAACCGCGGGACAGACAGACGGACACCTCCAAAAAGGGGGTTTTCGTATGAAATTTAGCTTATCTTCAAATTTAACCCCCGCTTAGAGGATATAAGCATGCATATCAAATTTCAGTTTGACATTTCTAAAACTACGATTGCAATATTCGGGACAGATGGACGGATACCCCCAGAAAGGGAGAGTTTGTATGGCAAGGGAGAGTCTTATAACTTAAGCTCCGCTTAGAGGATATAAGCTTGCAAACGAAATTTTAGCTTGATAGTTCCTTAAATACGGATGTTATCACGGGGACAGTCCCTCAAAAGGGGCAGTTTATATGAGAGGTGGGAGTAGTTTTCGATCGACATATTATCCTCTCCTTTGGGGATAGAAGTTTAAATACCAAATTTATGCTCGATAGCTCTTAAACTACGACTGTAAAAGCGCAGACAGACAGATGTATACCCACAAAAAAGGGGTATTTGTATGGGAGATGGAGGTAGTTTTTGTTCGATCTTGCTCATTTACAATTTAAGTTCCTCTAAGGAGATTGAAGCTGCATATCAAATTTTGGCTCGATAGCTTCTTTAATATAGCCCCCAATAAATGGCAGATTGTATGAGAGGTGAGAGTAGCTTTCGACTCTACTCTACTTTAAGGATATAAGCTTGCATTCCCACTTTCAGCTCGATATCTCTTAAACTAAGGCTGTAATACCGGGGACAGACAGACGCATACCCCCAAAAAGGAAAGTTTCTATGTAAGGTGGAGGTATCTTTTGTCTGATCGTACTCATCTTAGAACTCAAGCTCCGCTTAGAGAATTTAAGCTTGCATATAAAAGTTTAGCTTGATAGCTTTTAAACTACGAAAGTGATCACAGTGACAGATTCTTAAAAAGGGCCAATTTGTATGTAAGGTGGTATTGTTTTTGACCGTTCTTTCTCATTTAAGGACTTGAAGGAATTTTCAGCTCTATATCTCTTAAGTTACGGATGTAATACCGGAGACAGACATACAGACACCCCAAAACGATAATTTGTGTGGAAGGTGGTTAATTAGTTTTGGTTAGTTTTTTTTTTACCGATATTTCTCATTTTAGAACTTAAGTTTCGCTTGGAGAATAGCAACTTGCAAGCAAAATTACGACTCGATATACTATGGCTGTAAACGCAAAGAAAGAGCCCAAAATAGGATAGTTTGTATGGTAGTTTTTGACTGATGAATTTAGGACTGACCTTAGGACTTAACCTTTGCTTTATCGCGGGACGGACAGAAGGATATCTTTAAAAGGACTCAGAATTAACACTGATCATTGACATCTTCTTTTAATATATAAAAACCTCGTTTTACAGTGTTTTCAGTAGCAATCCTCCGAAATGGGTTGACCAACCTTTATGAAATTTTGTATGCATAGTTGGTAGGAATGAGAATAGGTACCATTGTACTTTCATACCGCTATGTGGCGCTGGAGTGAATTTATATCGAAAATATGATTGGATGGACCAATTTTACTGAAATTCATAATTTATATTTGACTCAATATTTGAGCTAAATATGACAAATTTAAGCCGTTCCTCAAAGAGTTCAAGGGTCAAATCTATACACATGGAAATTATGTTGGGTTTGTTTTTTTTTAGCATTTTTTAATCTATATAGACTCGAAAATGGCTTAACCCACCTTTTTGAAATTTTCACAGAATGTACCCATGTTGTCGATGGCCAAAATAGGGTACTAACATTTTTGATATATCAAGTGGGCGTGATCCCGCCCATTGCACCCCATATTGGAAAACGGAATATTTGGATGACTGTTTCTTCAATGGCCTTGAAAATTCGTGTTCAATGACGCGATCCTTCCAAAAAATGTGCGGGATCGGATCAGTGGGCGTGGTATAAAACTTAAAACTTTAAAAGGCTGTATCTCATGAACTATAATAGGTATAAAGATGATATTTAGTATGTGTTGTTGATACACTATGTATTACAGCCAGGGTGGAAGTGGGCTGTGCCACGCACAATTTAAAAGAAACCGTTATAACAACCATAATAATAGTTTGATCGGCCTGAAATTTTCACAGCATAGTAGAGCCATAACCGGGACCGGCCATGGCATAGTGGTTAGAACACGCGACTACCATGCGGGAGATCACAGGTTCAACTCCTGGCTCCAGTCATCTTAAAAGAAAATAAATAAATAAATTTTTCTTTCATTGTCGGCCCCCCTCGAATGTTGTCGACAGCAACTTCACAGTATTAGTGTCGAGTCAATCGGCGTGTCTAGTAGGAGCTTCTCAAACAGTGACGTTTGAATTCGTCGATAAACAAGTAGATGCCGTTAGTTGTGAATCTAAAAATAGAAAGCGTGTTAATTCACAACAACGCGAGAAGCTAACCCATACCTCATCCATGGGGTGTAAAGGGAAATTAAGTTTTTTAAGTAAGTTTAAGTGAAAGTCGGCTGTGCTACGCCCCAATTAAAAGAAACTATTTTAACAGCCATAAAATAGTTGACAGTATAGTAGAGATATAACCAGGCTATTTGGAACCAAGACGGCTAAAAGGGCCGAGTCGCCGCTCACACACGTCAATATTTGACTATTACTTATTTGCGAGAAAAAATACAATTCCATAATTGAACATTAGTAAATAACATTGGATTTAATAAGGATTTACTTAGAACCTGACCTTTGACGTCTTTGCGGCACTGGAAGTATTTTTCCGATCTCAAGTGGCGCAATATTTTAAATTTCCGCAAAAAAAAAAATCGTCCATACATTTCGCTGCCGCCCTAATAAAAATACATAACGGTACAAAACATCAAAAAAGGTAATACAATAAAGCCACATATTACGAGTAACAGCCAGAATATCTCTTTTTTTCATTCATTAGTGTTGGGGAAATAAAATTAAAATAAAAGAATATCCTATCCACTTTTGTATTTGTAAATCTTTGAAACGAAACATAATACTTTTTCATATGTCACCTATTTCACATAACTAAAGTGTACTTTTAGCTTATAATTAATTTTATTACGAACACTGAGTGCTCTCTGACTGTAAGATATCATATTATTATCCTACCCTAACAGATCGTGTGGCAGAGATACCTTAGACTAAGTAGTAGACCTGGTATGACTTAGTAGCAGTCATGATATTTTAACCCGAGGAAGTCTGCCCTAAAATATCACTTTCAGTTCATTCACCGATACGATCGATGCCAAGGATACAAACGCCAAAGTTGTTTAGCTAAGACCTAACAAACAGGGCAACTCTTTTTGTCAACTATTAAGAGTCGCTGGTCAGTGTGGGAAATTTATGGAAATTTTTGTAACATCGCTGAATAAAATACATCTGTATGTAAATTGTAAAATTTTAGTTATTGCTTAATTAGCATAGATATTAGTACGAGTATAGGCAAAATAAATATATATCGTATTTATTTAATTATGTAGTTATTATAAGCAGAATTCGTTGTAGTTTGTCCGCGAGCATAGCCATCATTAGTTATCAAATTTATAATCATAAAATGTAAATGTTGTTTATTTCACATTGGTGTTGCTCATCGGAGGGTTTGGCCTTTCAATAGGGGAATTAATTTGAAAAAGTTTAAACAGCAGAGAGATACTTTTTTTTAGTTTGATATTGATATTTTGATAATGTGAAATAGTGTTTATTTGATTGTTATGTCTGTGCAAATAGTAATATGCGACCAAAAAAGAAACAACTTTTGGCTCATGTTAATATTTAATTTGGTGTGGAATAAGAATATTCGCTGTGTCCTGTGCACAGATGTCTGCGTTTGTAGTAAATTAAAACTTTTTGGATTGACTTTTAAAATAACAGCCTACTCAAAAGGTGCGGAGGGATACACAAATTTATGTACAGATGGTTCGACTGTTAAGGTACATTATGGGATTTGGTCTATGGAACGAGGGGTGTCTATCTATAGTCAACTACTTGGTCAAATGCGAAAGTATTTGCGATAAAGAAGTTGCAACATGACTAAGAGATGGGGCCTTTTCTAATTTGAGTTTTTTGATCGTTATTCACTTGATAATAACAAGAATCTCACTGCGGAGGTCCCCAAGTAGCTCACAACGTCCGATAAATTACATGTTCCCCGGGCAATGCCCGGGAACGGATGTTCAGCAATGTTGCAAATTTGCGATGTAGAGCAACCTGAAATGTTCGAACATTCCACAAAGGTAGTGACTTGATCTAATTGGCGGATATCCTCGAAAAATACAAATCTGATATCACCGCCATACAATAAATTAGATAGACGCGTCCAGGATGCACACGACGAAAGAACTGTGATATCATTTACAGCTGTTGTTCAAAATTCATTCCAACAGATTTATAACACTATGACACAAAATCAAACTTTTTGAAAAACACCCGAACGTGACTATATAGATTCGATAGTACAACCGGAGCTGAGTAAAACCCTAGCTCAGTTTGGCTAGATTGGCTAGCAAAATTTTTTTTTTTGGCCCTCGTTACTTTTAGAAATCCTTTGGATCCCTTGTAAAGATTCTCGATATATCAGGCGTTAAAAAAATGCAGTTTTGACTGCAGGCATAGCAATGTTTAATTAACTTTTGTTCCATTTGAATACCCATTGTGTCTACTTACCAATACGAATATATTGGTATTTTTAGCAAAAACAAATGTAAGGTGAAGCTAGATGACCAAAATCGCAGTTAATACATATTTTTAACGAAATTCGAAAAAATGCTATATAAGAAACACCCTAATGCTGTTTGTGAACAATTAAAGGGGTGAAGTATTCCGATCATATTGGTTGTTTACAGAAGTTGTTCAGTTATACCATAAGTACGTTTTTAGTAATGATAGAAAGTAAAAACTTTGCACAATGGCCCAAAACTCCTAAAAAAAATGATTTGTTTGAAATAGATAGTGTGTTTTAAGAGCCATTTAATATCCCTATACTTGTTCAGATTGCATGGGTTTGTTCAGAGAAATTTTTCGGTGTTACCTATACTAAAATTTTACTGAATAGAGTATGCAAAAAATCTGGATTCCCTACGTTTTATATTTAAAATAGTGAAAAAATTTGAATTTTTTTCGAAATTTTTTGAAAATAAACGAGGGAAGTCTAATTTTTTGGGAAATTTTATTATATCAATTTCTTAAGCGGACTATTAGCTACAACTTTGCTTAAGAAGCGAAAGAGCTAGATTTAAAACTGTACAAACTGTTGGCCAAAAACTGATGTCACCTTTTTTTCAAGGGATCCAACGTATTTCAAAAAGTTACTTACTTAACTTAATTTCCCTTTGCACCCCATGAATGAGGTATGGGATAGCTTCTCGCGTTGTTGCGAATTAACACGCTTTCTATTTTTAGATTCACAACTAACGGCACCTACTTGTTTATCGACGAATGCGAACGTCACTGTTTGAGAAGCTCTTACTAGAGACGACGATTGAATCGACGCTTAATACTGCGAAGTTGCTGTCACCAACATTCGAGGGGAGCCGACAATGAAAGAAAATTGTATTTATTTTTTTTTCTTTTAAGATGACAGGAGCCAGGTTTGAACCTGCGATCTCCCGCATGGTAGTCGCGTGTTCTAACCACTATGCCACGGCCGGTGAATTTCAAAAAGTTACGAGGGCCAAAAAAAATGTTGGTAGCCAATCTAGCCAAACTGAGCTAGGGTTTTACTCAGCTCCGGTTGTACTATCGAATCTATATAGTCACGTTCGGGTGTTTTTTTCACTGTTGTACTGTGTAATCATCCTGTTTCTTTCCATGTGCAGTAGTGCTACTGTTGGACGGTGTTTCTTCTATTTTACAACCATTGATTTCTATGCAATGATCGCTCTATTAGAAAAGAAGGATTGTTGTATATGCGGTTCCGATACATGGAACATTATGTATGCGGGATTTTCCTTGATAAGCAAACGGAATGTGTGGAATAGTCGTCACTTGCTTGCTCTTCAGTATATTGTTAGTTAGGATTTATTTTTATACCATCACCCTTAGGGATGAGGGTATATATCATTTGATACGACCCAAAAGTGTAACACATAGATGGAGTGCCTTTAGACCCTAAGTTTCTTTGAACCAAATTCGATTCATGACTTTTTAAGTCGTTTGAGCCATGTCCGTCTGTCTGTCTGTCCGTCTGTCTGGCTGTCCGGCTGGTTCGCACGATAACTTTCGAAAGACGCAACCAAATGTTTTGAAATTTTGCACGAGTTAATATTTCCCCAAAACTACTTACGGTATTGCAAATGGGCTACATGGCCTCGCCCCTTTTGGTACCTCCCATACAAATGTACCTTTCCGCCCACTTTAGAGATGGAGTAATTATTTCAATACACGCAACGCGATCGTGCCCACATTTTTTATTTAGTACAGCTATAACAGGATAAAGTTTTGTAAAAAAATTCTGGAAGACTAGACACGCCCCTTCTGGTACCTCCCAAACAAATGTACCTTTTCGCCCACTTAATAGAAGGAGTAATAATATTAATACACGAAACGCGATCGTGCCCAAATTCTGTATTTAGTACAGCTATAACAGGATAAAGTTTTGGAGAACAATTCTGGTACCTCCCATACAAATGTACCACTTCGCCCACTTTAGAAATCGACTAAGAATATCAATTATTTTTTTTGTTTTACTGAGGGTGATGGTATATGTAAGTCGGGTTGCCCGACTGAAACTTTCTTACTGGTTTTCTTAGTCAAGTAAATTCTCTCTTCAATGTTTCTAATAGCTGCCATATGGAAAACACGAATATGGGTGTGGCTTTATATAGTCGGCAAGAGTCTTTGGCATCCGATCTTGCGGTTTACCACCGTAAATGACCGAAAAGCTACTATTCGCATCAAGGCGAAATATTTTCTTTTTTTTTTACATCACGTTGATTTGTGTACAAGCACCGACGGAAGACAAAGACATTTAAGATGCATTATATGAAAGCCTGGAGGAAATATACGACCGCTGTCTTGGTCATTATAATAAAATTGTTCTTCATACCACCGAGAAAGCCAATGCCTACTCCATCAAACTTTTAAGTGTTGCAAACACACACCCCTTATTCTGATATTCATGACACACAGGGGCAATATATTGCGCAGTCTGCGCAAAGACCGTACGGGGATATGAAAATCTACGCTAAAGCCAAGCCCTGGTATGGTGAAAGATGTCGCGTATTGTCTTACGAAACTGATGTCGCATACAACGCAAAACTGCAACCAATGTTCCTAAGGTTTCGGAACTGTGAATAGATCTCCGATCCACTTTTTGTGTTTCAGAGTTATTTATGACTAAAAGTTTAGTACAACAAATACGGAACTACCTTAATGAGGCACGCGATTTTTCTTACAAGTCACTTTTGCATCCTTGAGTTCATTTCACAAACAAGGTGAACCTGAGAGTTTTTTTTTCAATACACAGACGCTATTCACAATTGATTTTTTTTTAAGATTTAGAGTTGTCCTTTACGAGTGATTAATATTTATGTAGCCTATATTAAGCATATTACTCATACGTGATCTAAAACATATTCTAGCATCGTCTACAGCGCCACTTGTTGACAATTTTCCTAGAAGGTCTAGAAAGACCGTCAGCGCCTTCCATTCGAAATAACACTTGCTAACCTTACGACCCAAGGTAAATCATATACCAGGCCATTTTACGAAGGTCTTAATACAAGCCTGCCTACGGAGGTCTATAGCAACGGAGGTTTACTTGATAGTCCTTTAGGACTTTTAGAACAAGCTGGCAAAAGATGACAATCCTAAGATAGGTGGAAAACTATTAATATACAGTTTATGCCCATATCTATACATATAATAATGAGTTTGGATTTGTTTGTTTCTATTTTTTATATACCGTTTGACTAGAGAATGGGTGTAAACTTTTTTTTTTACAGAATATAGATGTGTGATAAAAAATGCTACTTGAGTTTTTGATATATCGAGTGGACGTGGCCCCGCCCATTGGACCCAATTTTTAAAAACGCATTACATGGAGGAGTATTTCACCAATCGCTTTGAAAATTTTTGTGAATGCATTTGTCAACAAAATTTCCGGTTTCAACTAAAAATGGGCGGGATCGGATCAGTGTTAGTGGCTTACATCTTGAAACTTTAATCGACTGTATTTTATGAACTATCAGAGGTATGAAGATGATTTTTGGTATATACATATATTGTACAGTTAGAATTACAGTCAGGGCGGATGTGCGCGGTGCCACGCCTCTTTTTCTATGACGGTTTTGCAAAAAGTACAATTGATGCGAAAAGATTACAAAGTGGCACTGATGACCTGTTGATAGTCCCTGGCTTCACTTGGTTGTGATTGGATACAGGGGCGTGGCACAGCCCATATGACTTGGAAATTAAAAGGCTATATCTTATGAACTATCATAGGTACGAATATGAGATTTGGTGTACATGTGGTTAGTGCTGTATGAATTACAGCCAGGGTGGTGCCACGCCTCTTTTCAAAAATCGCTCTGACGGCTTTCCAAATAGACCAATTGATAGGAAAATTTTGTGATTGAAAAAAGGGACGTGGGACCGCCCATACAATTTAAAATAGATATATCTCATGAACGAGGTGTAAAGGTGAGACAAAGATAACAGCCATAGTAAAAAAAGCGTTATAACTGCCATAGAAATAGTTTAATCGTACTCAAAATTTCACATTATGTTGAAGTTCCCCTAGAGATTTGAACAGGCTATTTGGAATCAAACAAATGTCCGTACACCAGGCAGGCAGTTGAGGGCATATTGCAGGTGCGCCGACTAAAACAGTGATGTGTTTTTCAATAACTTCACAGGTATGTGTTTTAAGTTACTTTTCAGGAGAGCGAATTGATAATAAATCTTACAAACAGGAAATTTAAGCAACGTTCGTTGGAGGGGGACACGAAAAGGCTTTTGTTTGACTGAATAGAGAGTTTGAATTGTCTATGTATGGGATTTTTTTTGGACCTATTGAAGTTCTTATAGGTATAAGTGTAAATTTAGCTGTCATACTAATAGTGTGTTAGACTTTCTTTCAGTATACTTTGACAAATCACCATGCAAGACTTACACTAGAATAACTTTTACAATTCGTTGAAATTTATTTTCAAAATGCGCGCTTGGTGAGGTTTGGTGAACCTCACCAAACATTTAAGCAGCTAATACGCAATACTATGGATCGACCACATTTTCTGTTTTGGATAATATTCATCCAAATCAAACGCGTACCTTGCGTACGAAGAAACCATCGCCGTAGGCGCAAGTGTGATAGGGGACTCGGTCTCTGTAAATATTTGCCTACAACCATATAAGATCCAACTGGTGGATGAATTGGAGCCAGCAGACGATTAATGACATCATGGCAATTAATCATTGGAGGAGAAATGGTCCCAATGCTACGACGTAACATGCCATACAGCACATGAGACCATCACTTTGTAAAGCCATACGTTAGGTGACGGAATTATCTCAAGAAATAATAATACGAGTATATGATACAAAAAGATAGTACTCGACGATATACCTGATCAGAGGGAGAAGAAGAAATGGCTAAAGGGTTTTGCATGGCTAAAGACTTAAGTTTGGAACACATATCGCCGTCCCCGAATTCTGAGTAAATCGAAGTCAAAGTTTGAAAAGCATATAAACAAAGGGGTAAAGAGCAAAATGTGCAGGAAATATCTCGATTTCTATTAGAGATAGCCAAAAACGGATTGCAGATTTAAAACTTTGTATGAATAACACGGGATGGCATCATTAACTGAGAACTGACAAAATCGCGTATGGAGCACATGAATCTCCGGATGACGATATAGTACTCGGCAAAATAGACATAAATCTTCGAACGAAATTTTCTTTTGTAATCAATGGGCGAAGAAGACATGTCAAAAGTGTTTTTTACGCCCAAAAAGCTTTAGTTAGTATACAGATGTTTTCCGCTACTACAGATAAAAATTAAAATTTCATTTTGATCTTTAGCGGAATGTTTGTTTCCGATTATTGATAGAAGGGATTTTTCGCTCTACATACAGAAAAAATGAGCCTAATTTATTTAGCATTTAAAACAATACAATTTCCTTGGTTAACTTCCTTGTTAAGGAGTTACTTGAAATAAGTTACAAAAGTTACACAACTCAACATATGAAATTGGGAATAGGATTGATAGGGAATTTTATTATGAAAGAGAGAGGAAGTCAGTGATCCTAGATGTCACTTAATTTTCATCACTGTGAAGTCGCTGTCTCCCTCCCTCGTTCATAATAAGATTCCCTGTCAATCCTATTACAGTTATTGTTTTCTTTGTAGCTCTTTGTTATCTCAGTGTTAGATTGAAGTATCATAAAAGATAAAAGTATTTTAAATGTAAAGTAAGTTGTTTATAAAACCCCAACATGTCTTCATTATTTTGCAAAAAAGAATATACTAATCACATAAGAAATTTCGCTAATTTTTACAAATTTTCATAGACACCAACACACTTTGTATTAGTCATAATCTTTATATATAAAATTCTACCGTACGTGTGTTGTGACTGAACTCCTCCTAAACGGCTGGACCGATTTGCATAAATTTTTTTGTATGCGTTTGGGTGGCGTCCCGGATGGTTTAGATTTACAATTCGGTCCAATTGGACAAAGGGGCGTGGCACCGCCCATACAACTTGAAAATCAAAAGGGCTGTATCTCATGAACTGTAAGAGGTATGAAGATGAGATTTGGTATATATGTTGTTGAAGCAGTATTAATTTCAGCCAAGGTAGAAGTGGGCGGTGCCACGCCCCCTTTTCAAAAATCGCTCTAACGGCTTTTCTAATAGACCGATTGATACGAAAATTTTACCAAGTGGTACTGTTGACCTGTTGATAGTCCCTGGCTATAATAGGCTGTGATTGGATAAAGGGGCGTGGCACCGCCCATACAACTTGAAAATCAAAAGGGCTGTATCTCATGAACTATCAGAGGTATGAAGATGAGATTTGGTATGTATGTTGTTGGAGCAGTATTAATTACAACCAGGCTGGAAGTGGGCGGTGCCACGCCCCTTTTTCAAAAATCGCTCTAACAGCTTTTCTAATAGACCGATTGATACGAAAATTGTACCAATTGGTACTGTTGACCTGTTGATAGTTCCTGGCTATAATTGGTTGTGATTGGATAAAGGGGTGTGGCACCGCCCATATAACTTGAAAATCAAAAGGGCTATATCTCATGAACTATCAGAGGTATATAGATAAGATTTGTTACAGTATAAATTACTGCAAGGGTGGAAGTGGGCTGTGCCACAACCCAGTTTTAACTGCCATAGTAATAGTTTGATCGTCCTCTAAATTCCATATTATATTGCAGTTCGCCTAGAGATAGGTAGAGTTTTTTTTTTGTTTTTAAATAAGCAAAAACCGAAAACTTCATATATATTTTTTGAAACCTTCTGCGGAAAACTGTGAAAAATAAGTTATGGCCTTTGAAAGTTGGCAAGCAGAAATTAAGTTTTTTAAAATCCTTGAATTTTTGCCTTTGGCGGAAGTCCAATATGTAGGGCGGGATCTCAAACAGCATCAGAAATATACTATTCTCTTCGTCTTGGTTTCCAAACATCGGTAGGTCAAAATTGGAGCCGGAGCACATGGGGTCAAAATAAGGGCCTCTTGGATTCTATGATGACCCTCTAAGTGCGGGCGTTGTTTCTTAGTGAAATTTTCGTAGGTTCCGATTTTGGTATACGATTAAATTGATCCGTCCTAATGAACAGGCTATTTGGAACTAAAAAAATAAAAAGTGCCGAGGCGCTGCAAGCGTCAAGCGTTTGGTGACCGAATTATCTTAAAAAATGGTAACACGAGTTCAATGCAAATACAGTATTCGGAAATATTCTTGATTCGTGGGCGAAGAAGACATGGCGAAAGAGGTTTTTATGGCTAAAGGCATAAATCTTCAAACGAAATTTTTATTTGAGGTCATTAGGCGGAGAAGACATGCCAAAAATGTTTTTTACCCCCAAAGAGATAGTTAGTATACAGAAGATACCCGCTACTACAGAAAAAATAAAAATTGAATTTTGAATTTTAGCAGAATGTCCGATTTGAGAAATAAGTGGTTTTTCGCCCTACATACAGATATGATAGATATGACTTTGCTGATGAACTTTTTACAATCGTCATAGAGCCTACGATATTAAGCATTTAAAACAATAAATCTTAATTGGTTAACTTCCATGTTAAGGATTTACTTGAAATTAGTTACATAAGTTAATAAACTCAACATATTATTGTCGAGCTTAAGTACCATTTTCAATGTACATACTTTGTAGACCTACAAATGTGTTAATTAGCGTTTATATAGCATTTAGGATGGCAAGAAATCTGAAATGTATTACAAGTTGATATGCAATAGCGAAGCATTGCCGGGCCCACTAGTCTTATATATAAAATTCTCGTGTCACGGGGTGCGTGATTGAACTCCTCCGAAACGGCTCGACTGATCCTCGTGAAATTTTGTGACGATATCGAGTAGGTCTGAGAATCGGCCAACATCTATTTTTCATCCCCTGTGAAAGGATTCAAGGACCTCTCTTAGATCCTGAAAATTTAAATTTCATAGTACGCACACCAAAGTCGTCATATCCATTGACTCCATAAATCTATGACAAAATCTAAAATTTGGTCAATGTCGGACAAAGGATCCAAGGACCTCTCTTAGATCCTAAAAATTTAAATTTCATAGTAGGCATACCAAAGTTGGCATATCCATTGATTCTGTCAATCTATGACAAAATCTAAAATTTGGTCAATGTCGGACAAAGGATTCAATGACCTCTCTTAGATCCTAAAAATTTAAATTTCAGAGTAGGCATACCAAAGTCAGTATATCGATTGATTTCATCAATCTATGACTAAATCTACAGTTTGATCAATGTCGGACGAAGGATTCAAGGACCTCTCTTAGAGTACACAATCAAAAAAATGACAACGATCACGGTGAGGCCGCTTTTTTCTATTGAAGATAACTCAACAATCCGCAAATTTTCGCAGCTGGAATTTACATCATGTAATCTGTAAATATTGGTAAACATTTTCCAACAAATTTGGTTGTTAACTTCGATCGACTTCCCAACTAAAACTCTAAGTGAATTTTAAGTCTACACACGAGTTAGTACTGAAAGAGGCACATATAATAAATTAATTTAATAAAATAGACGCAGCATGCTGAGAAGTTTTTAATTTTTTTAAATAATAGTTAATACCTTTCTTTACAATATTTCATTCTTCCATTGTTTTTTACGTTTTTTTTTGACATTCACTTGAAAGTTACTCACGCTGCGAAACCAAATTATTTTCATAGTCTACTTTTGGCAACTTAAAGAGTACAGGTGAAAAAAAGCAAAAACAAAAGTAATTTGAAAGAGCAATATATATTGTAAGATAGTGTTACCACAGTATTACCCAGAATTTTGACTTAATTACTTTACTTTGGCCAATGACGACGACCACTGTGAGGTGTTTAGATTATGATACACTTAATTTTTGGAATGTCATTTAGTCAACAGTGATAACATTACATATAAACATCTTTAAAACGTCAAAATTATTGAGGTCTACATATAAAAATGGATGTACGTTTTGATGTCACCACTAATTGCGAAAACGATTGAACCGATTTGTACAAAAATGTCAATGAAAGTTGGTGATGGACTATAGGTGGTCACCCAGGCCACAAAACGGCTTAAAGTAGAATGACGAACATTTGTATTGGCGCTCGTCCTATAAAATTAAAGAGCTTCACAAAGTGGTTTTTCGCATATCAAACTTTAAGGGGACTTACCCGAAAATGGGAAAATCTGTTGCTATCACCCAGACCAAACGGTTTATAGGGTTGTTGAGTCAAATGAAGGGATTTTTTAAAAATTCGTACATGATAGCATTTTGGTTAAAAAAGGGGTCCGGTAAAATTTTGCCCATTAAATTTAAATATTTCAGAGGTCAAAGTAATTAACCAATCGTTATTAGATTTCAACTGTACTTAACATCTTTTACAATAAATTGAAGACAGGACGAAGTCTGCCGGGCCAGCTAGTTTTCAATAAAACATTTGAAGTAAATTGTCATTTAAAGAACATTAAAAACATTTCAACTTTTCGAGAAATCTTCAAAATAAGAAAAAACGTGCGTCCCCAATAGGGAGGGTCGATTAGAATAGAAGGAAAAAACTCTAAAATAATTAAGGATCTGTTTATGACTGTATTTTCCCTGAACGAAGTTGTTTTGTGTTGCAACAGCAGAACAAAAAATAGAAGAATGACAAAATAGTGGAATGAACTTAAATGTATGGCAAAATAAGTTATTCCGGCTATGCTTTTTATTGACTTTTATACTTATGAGTTAACTTAACGTAACTTAACTTACGTAATGCTTCCCCACAAAAGGGGTTTTACCGTAGACGTATGGTCTAGTGGACTTTTTTGCTCAGTACAATCCCAAGAATCAGAAACGCGATGCGCCCGTTAAGATGTTCAAATCGCCCCACCCTAGACCCCAACGCTAGGAAATACCCATATATTTCTCTCTATACATACACTTTTTTTTACAACGACAGAAAATTATTAAAAGAGTTTCAACCACTTACTATAAAAATGCATGCTAAACGATTTAGTTTAGATGTGAAGGGGAATGAGAACTGGATCTTTTAGAATGCAGTGGAAGGTCTGCAACTTAACCTTTATCACAGTCTGCAACACTTTTTATAAGCAAGGATGGATGTGTATCGGATGTTTCAGAACACACTTGTAGGCCAATTACTCGAACTGCTAGAGTACACCTTGTAGAAAGGGCTTGAGATCCCAACAAAAAGGTATTATTTTACAATTTTACTGTTTTGACAATATTTCGAAATAGAAATATTCGATCAGTGTTAAAGTGATATTTATCTAAATGTAACTTTGAGGTCAACAAATATGCTGGACATTTTGTTTAATTTGTACTGTATTGTAATAATTGCCTCCATCCAACTGTCGGAAGTCCTCGAAGAATACAAGGCCGCTTTACAGGAAATCCGGTGGACGGGACACATCTGCTCGCGCATGTTTTTCCACATAACACTTATATGTGCCCATGCTCCCACAGAAGAGAAAAGCGATGAGGACAAAGCCGAGTTCTACGAGAGCCTAGAAAATGTATATGACCGTAGCCCCAGCCATGACATTAAAATTGTACTAGGCGATGTTAATGCTAAAATAGGCAGGGAGACCGCATTTGAGCCTACCATCGGAAAATTCAGTTTGCACACCGAAACGTCGAACAATGGCGTCAGACTGATTGATTTCTCTGCGACAATAAATATGGTAGTTAGCAGTACTAGATTTGACCATAAAAACATTCATAAGGCAACATGGTTATTAGACTGGCCATAGCGTTATATAGAAAAAATTAAAAATGTGAAATCCAAAAGTTTTCGCACTGAAAAATATGAGGTTGGGGATAAAAATAATTATGCATATTTTTTTTTTTTTTTTTTGATTCCGAGTACCTCCGGGTTGAGCCCAAACTTTTATTATATTACCCATTTAGGCTAAAGTGAAGAAAATGGGGCGGGAGCCCGATTAAAAACCAAAAATATGCCATTGTCTTCATCTTGGCCCCCAAACATCGGAATGGTAGGTCAAAGTAGGCGCTCAGGCCCATGGGGCCCGGGGGGTCAAAAAAAGGGCCCCTTTCGGTTCTATGATGACCCCCCAGGTGCGGATACTCAAGTGAAAGATATTTTCGAGACGAATCCAACGATGTTATTTTTAGGTTCCTACGGGTCTCCTGGACCGAGTTAGAGCCATTTCCGGGATATACCAAGAAAAAAAAATTATTTTTAACTAAATTTAAAAAAATTTTAAAAAAATTTTTGCGTGCGGCGCTACTAAACCCAACATAGGTGTACCGTCATTTCGCCCAATGTCATTTCGCCCAAAAACAACCATGACATATCTCCCAAAATATGTCATTTCGACCAAAAACCTAACTACAAAATGACATATCGCCCAAATGCTATGACATAAGACCCAACTCAATTTTTTTGGGCGAAATGTCAGGCTTATGACGACGGCACGCGCTGCTGCATACGTCGCAGTCAGTCTTGTACTCTTGCCCCCGCCTTAGGGGGGCGTGCCCCCCACCGCATTCGTGTTTTAATAATGCCAGAGAAAGAGAGGGAGTGGCGAGTCTGACTACGACGTATGCGGCGAGGGCGTGTCCCTCACCGAGAGAGAGAGTACAAGACTGACTGCGACGTATGCAGCAGGGCGTGCCGTCGTCATGAGTCTGACATTTCGCCCAAAAAAATTGAGTTGGGTCTTCTGTCATAGCATTTGGGCGATATGTCATGTTGTAGTTAGGTTTGTGGTCGAAATGACATGTTTTGGGCGATATATCATGGTTGTTTTTGGGCGAAATGACATTGGGCGAAATGACGGTACACCTATGTTGGGTTTAGTAGCGCCGCACGCAAAAATTTTTTTAAAATTTTTTAAATTTAGTTAAAAATATTTTTTTTTCTTGGTATATCCCGGAAATGGCTCTAACACGGTCCAGGAGACTCGTAGGAACCTAAAAATGACTTCGTTGGATTCCTCTCGAAAATATCTTTCACTTGAGTACCCGCACCTGGGGGGTCATCATAGAACCGAAAGGGGCCCTTTTTTGACCCCCCGGGCCCCATGGGCCTGAGCGCCAACTTTGAGCTACCATTCCGATGTTTGGGGGCCAAGATGAAGACAATGGCATATTTTTGGTTTTTAATCGGGCTCCCGCCCCATATTCTGCACTTCAGCCTAAATGGGTAATGTAATAAAAGTTTGGGCTCAAACCGGAGGAACTCGGAATCAAAAAAAAAAAAAAAAATATGCATAATTATTTTTATCCCCAACCTCATATTTTTCAGTGCGAAAAATTTAACTTTTCAAAAAAATTTCCACTATGGCCACTCTAATGGTTATCTCCAGATCAATTGACGAGGAATCAGATAGATCACGCGGTAGTCGATGGAAGGCACGCATCGAGTGTTCTGGACGTACGAGTGATCAGGGGTGCGAACATTGACTCCGATCACTTCCTTACCGCAGTTAAGGTACGCACTAGGCTAAGCATGGCGAAAAACGTACGTAACCAGGCACAACGAAAGCTGGACATCGGTAAACTGCGGACCACAGAGGTAGCGGACGCCTACTCCAACCACCTAACTCAACTGCTGCGGAATGCTTCAACCCCTGATAATGTAACCTCGCAGTGGCAATATATAGCCGACTCCATAGAACGGACTGCGAGAAGCGTACTTGGGTACTCAAAGCCGTCTCAAGAAGATGCCTGGTACGATGATGAATGTCGCAATGCCACGAGAGAGACGGATGCTGCATACAGGGCAAAACTGCAGCCAATGGCAACGCGAGCTGTTCGTGAACGGCACAGTGAAAAGAGACGAGAGGCAACTCGTCTTTTTAGAAGAAAAAAGAAGGAGCTGAAGAAGAGGCAGGATGAGTGCACTGAGTTGCTCCGAAGTAGAGGGGAAGCCCGAAAATTCTACAAGAGAGTTAAAGCTAGAATGCGTGGAACAGGGTTGCCGTCCTGCAAGGACAGCGATGGTCAGCTAGTGACGGACCGGGATAACGTTCTGAAGATATGGAGAGATCACTTTAGAAATTTACTGGATACTGACACCACTCCAGAAGACCCTGCTCCAATCCATGACGATGGTATTAACTGTCCACCTCCGAGCCAGAGCGAGAAACGTATGGCCATCTCCCGCCTTAAAAACAACAAAGCTGCTGGAGCCGATGGTTTCCCTGCTGAATTGTTTAAGGCTGGCGGGGAGGATCTGCTTAGGAGCATGCATCAGCTCATGGAGAACATCTGGCAAGAGGAGAGCATGCCCGGGGATTGGGGTCTCAGTCTGTTATGTCCCATATACAAGAAAGGAGATCGTAGTGAATGTAAGAACTATTACCAATTGCGTACAAGGTCCTTTCAAGCATATTGTGTGAACGTCTAAAGCCAATTGTAGAAAAACTAATTGGACCATATCAGTGCGGCTTTAGACCTGGCAAATCTACTATGGATCAAATATTCACCTTACGACAAATCCTGGAAAAACCCATGAAAAGCAGATCGACACCTACCACCTCTTTGTCGACTACAAAGCTGCCTTCGACTGTCCGATAAGGAGAGAGACCCAAACTCCGTTGGAAGGACCAAGTGGTAGGCGATGTGCCATCATCTGGTAGGACTAACTGGAGAACACACGCAGAAAACCGAAGCGTGTGGAATTCTTTAGTACTTCAGGTCTCAAATTTATGAACTACATTCGTAAGTTGTAATGGGCCACTTAAGTAAGTGAGTAAGTAAGTATTGTAATACAACTTAAATTTTTATAACGTTAAGTTAACTCATAACTATAAAGGTCAATAAAATGCATAGCCGGAATAACTTATTTTGCCATACATTCAGGTTCATACCACTATTTTGTCATTCTTCTATTTTTTGTTCTGCTTTTGCAACACAAAACAATTTCGTTCAGGGAAAATACAGTCATAAACAGATCCTTAAAATAGAGAATATTTTTTTTCATGGTATCACAAGTTATTCACTTTGAATCAACACAACATCAGAATACATCCTCATTTCGACTGCATCAACACAAATTTTTATTCATCTTTAGTTTGTCGTAAATTTCTTAAGACACAACAAACGAACGAACGAAAAACGTGCTATAAACACTTTACATTTTACGATCGTTTGTTTACAAGTGCCAGCAATATGTCTTACGAGTGCTAGAGATATGAAAATATTTGCACTGTCGCTGATGATGTAAGCGTATCTCAACAGGATGTAAAGAATAATGAAAGGGATTATTCGATTAATGTGATGCATTGCAGAGATTCTTCCAAAAGATAAAATAAATTAGACTTATGCCAAAAAAAAAGAATAAACTAAGAAAGTTTCAGTCGGGTAAACCAACTAACATATACCGTCACTCTCAGTGAAAACATAAAATTTACAAGTATACAAAATATAGGGAGGTCCCAGATAGGTACCTCTAAAACCTTACCCTGTTTTAGTTTAACCGAATAAGAAATTTGGACAGGCACTCGTTGGGTGTATTGATATTATTACTCGATATCTAAAGTGAGTGGAATGGTACATGTGTAAGGGAGGTCTAGTAACTCCTTCTATGTGTTACACTTTTGGGGTATAAAAACGAACAAAAAATGTAAACCCTAATATTTTTTTCCGAACTTCAAAAGCTTTGAAACACTTAGTAAGTAAATTCCTACTTTTGTCAAAAAATGCAAATTTGTTTGGGGCCCCTTCTCTGTACTTCCTCTTTGCAACACTTCAACTAGTAGTCATATAAAACTTTGCCTAACTTTGTGTTATTGCTTGTCTGATACACCCCAATGGCTATGGATGATGAAGAGGAATATGATCGGAAATGGTTGTGTTGTCAGTTGATGCGATGTCTCTCTTCTATTTTTCACTATTGCCAGCAAGAGTTAAATAAAACGTGCAAATACACATACGTATCCACTCAATGACGCATTTACGATCTAATTTATGACGGAAAACAGCAAGAGCAGCAGCAGTCGACACATGAAATGAATTTTCTTCATCAAATACAACTCCTGCAGCCGCCACACTTACGGTTAGCAGCAGTGTCATTGCAGTGACAACAAACGTGGCATACAAAGCTATAGGGAAGGAAAGCGATAATAAAACGCTTCTAAAAAAGGATGAAATCATAAAAAATCGTAAAATGCAAAAAGGCAGGATGCTCCAATGTGCTTATTAGATGAACAAAAAAAAAATGTTAAATTTCATATCATCAGTTTTATGACGACGACGGCAACGGCGACGCGTTGCTCCTACAAAATTTTCACTCATATTATTAATTCTATTCTTAAGGAGGTAGGGGCATTATGATTTTCAGGCATGGCTGTGAAAACAAAAGTGTCAAAATTCCATTTTGGAAAATGGGCTTTTAAAATTACGCTTCTATGGTTGAGAGAAAAATGCACCTGGTGCTCTATTCAAAACTGTTAAAGGATGCTAAACGCTGCAATATGTTTTCACTTAAGGAGACATTTTTATATAATGTAATATGATCTTGTTGTGTTGGGAGGTCCTTTTATTGGCCGCATAACGAAATGGTAATTTTTAATAATTATGGGTTTTTATGTTTTATTGGGAGTTCTGTTTAAGTGCCATAGGAAAAACTAAAATTTTGATATAATCGTGTTTTTTTATAGAAACATGGCTGAATTAGACAATTTTGTTTGCTTTGAAAATCATTGTAATATTTCTAGAGTTATACATTTCCTTAGAGCAAGAAAAATGAATAATGGGTGCTGTTGGGGGATGTAAAGTGAATTTTGAATCTCAAGCCGACTCACAACCTCCTTCGTGGTGGGCAACGGTATTCATGATATTTTTTATCATATATTTGGCTCCCACCGATCAAAACACCAAAAATCAAATTGATCATGTGGTAATTGATGGCAGGCATGCATCTAGTGTCATGGACGTGCCTGTGATCCGTGCTGCTTATATTGGCTCGGATCACTACCTGGTTGCAGCCAAGGTGCGCACAAGATTGAGCAGAGTAGTCCCAAAAAGAAGAAGTTCTGCATCATTCGTTTTGTCAAGTTACATAATTTAATATCGATTTGAAGTTAGTAAGTATCGTATTTATTGGTAACTTTAACCCCATAAAAGTACGAGTTTTCAAAAATCCGTTCATAGCTGACGTTTACTCGAAAGGGGAACAACCATCCCAAATTTCATTATCCTTTCTACAGACAGTAGACAATTTTCAATGTATTGATTATAGTATTATTATTACAATCGTTCTATTAATATGACCGACATAACATTTTTTTCAAAAGGAGCGTGGCACTGCCCATTTCCCAGCGAGACGTAATCCCCCATGTACCATTTACATGTTTAGAATATCTCATCTTCATAACTTAAGTGGCTCGTAAAACATTAACGATAGTAATTTTGGTTTGTGTGGGCGATATCACGCCCCTTTGTCTTATTATGGTTTCTTGTAGCCTATGGTAGAGGCCCTACGGACAGTGCACGACAGTATTTCATTGCAATCCATTTATTTCGCTGAGATAACTATTTTATCAAAAGGGGCGTGGCATCTCCCATTTTCCAGCGAGACGTAATCCTTTTTGTATCAGTAACATATGTAGCAAATCTCACTTTCATACCTTTAATGGCCCACATGATATGATAGAGGTTCTATGGACAGTATTACACAAAGAAAATATTGTTTCAATCGGTCCATTTGTTTGGCCAATATAACTATTTTTTTAAAAAGGGGCGTGGCACCGCCCTCTTTCCGGAAACAAAGTATTTTAATACCATCACCCTTAGCGATGAGGGTATATAACATTTGATACGACCCAAAAGTGTAACACAGAGAAGGAGTGATTTTAGACCTAGGTTTCTTTGAACCAAATTTGATTCATGACTTTTTAAGTCGTTTGAGCCATGTCCGTCTGTCTGGCTGTCCGGCTGGTTCGCACGATAACTTTCGAAAGACGCAACCAAATGTTTTGAGTTAATACTTTCCCAAAACTACTTACGGTATTGCAAATGGGCTACATGGCCCCGCCCCTTCTGGTACCTCCCACACAAATACATCATTCCACCCACTTTAGATATCGAGTAATAATATCAATACAACCCACGGGATCGTACCCAAATTCTGTACTTAGTAAAGCTATTACAAGATAAAGTTTTGGAGAAAAAAATTGGAAGTCTAGCCACGCCCCTTCTGGTACCTCCCATACAAATGTACCTTTCCGCCCACTTTAGAGATGGAGTAATAATATCAATAAATCCAACGCGATTGTACCCAAATTCTTTATTTAGCTATGCTATAGCAGGATACAGTTTTTGGAAAAAACTGGAAGTCTAGCCACGCCCCATCTGGTACTTCCAATACACATCTGGTACCGCCCATTTTAGAAATCGATTAATATTATTAATATACATAACGCGATCGTCCCAAATTCTCTATTTAGTAAAGTTCAGGCAGGATAAAGTTTTAGAGAATAAATCTAGAAGTCTAGACACGCCCCTTCTGGTACCTCCCATACAAATGTATCACTCCGCCCACTTTAGAGATGGAGTAATAATATCAATACACTCGACACGATCGTGTCCAAAGTCAAAATTTTGTTAATTTATAACAGGATAAAGTTTTGGAGAACAAATCTGAAAGTCTAGACACGCCCATTCTGGTACCTCCCATACAAATGTACCTTTCCGCCCACTTTAGAGATGGAGTAGTATTATCAATACACTCGACACGATCGTGCCCAAATTCTGTATTTAGCAAAGCTATAACAGGATAAAGTTTTGAAGAAAAATTCTGGAAGTCTAGACACGCCTCTTCCGGTACCTCCCATACAAATGTACCACTTCGCCCACTTTAGAAATCGAGTAATAATATCAATATAATAGTTTTTTTTTGTTTTACTGAGGGTGATGGTATATGTATGTCGGGTTGGCCGTCTGAAAATTTCTTACTGGTTTCCTATACGTCCGATATACGTACCAAATCTCGACTATGTACCTATAATGGTGTAAAAGATACATTCATTTCATAATTCGAGTTGTATGAGGCGGTGACACGCCTATTTTACCCTCTTGTAGTCCGAAAAAGAAAATAAGAAAAATCCCGTCTTAGTGCGCGCCTACGTCATAAAAGGAATCTACATTCCAAATTTCACGGTTCTAGCTTTAGTCGTTTGGGCTGGGGAGTGATAAGACAGCCACCCAAGCCTTTTATATATATAGATGATGTGTGCGGGCGACACTTCAGACCTTTGGCCCAACTTGGTTGTATATTGCCTGGTTATATCACTTCTATACTGTGAAATTTTCAGGAGGACTAAACTATTATTATGGCTGTTGTTAAGATTACTTTCAAATGGAGCGTGGCACAGCCCACTTCTAGCCTGTCTGTAATTCATACTGTACCAACGACAGAATCCAAATATAATCGTTAATACCTCTTATAGTTCACGAGATACAGCGGTTTAAAGTTTTATACCACGCCCACTAATCCGATCCCGCCCATTTTTTGTTGGATCACGAACTTTGCTGTCAAATGCATCCAAATAAAATTTTCAAGGCAATTGGAGAAACAAGCCTTCAGATATTGCGGTTCCAAAAATGGGGTCCAATGGGCGTGGCCACGCCCACTTGATATATCAAAAATTAAAGTAACCTATTAATAAGATCGGTAGAGCAGTTTTGAAGTCGATACGGTACTAAAAAAAATTCCAAACCAACAAAGACAAACTTATTTTCATACACATATGGGTATTTCCAGCGGAAGGAAGGATGATTTCATAGTACACAGTACAACACATGATTTTGGGACTCAATTCGGAGAATTGCATGTGGGAGTAGCCTCAAAAATAAGAACTTGTGCAGCATTCGTTTGGTTAAGTTGGCTGCAGTAATAATTTGATGGACATACGAGTTTTTTTGCTCAAGGTGGATTTTTAGCTCTTCTTCTATATTTTAACACGGTTATATTACGGACTTTCACGTGCAGTTCTCAGAATTGAGTCCCAAATCATTGAGCTGAACTGAAGAACAATCTAAATATACCATATAAGTATATATATACGTTTGTTGGCATTTTGACTTGGCGCATAGCCCATAAATTTTGCCACAGTCAGGTTTTAGGATAAAATGGTTGCGATGATTTAATTTCTGAGATCAGTTTTGTTTCGACATTTTAAAAAATAATTAAAAGGGTCAAGTGCACCACAAAATTAATACGACAGTAGTTAAGAAACAATAATATCAAAAATACAAAAATTTTATATAATATATCTTTATATAAAAAAAAAATTTTAGGTCGACCTACTAATAAAACAAAACGCGAACGCTTTACATTATTGTAACATTTAAAATTTTTATTATTTTGTTTTGCTCTTTCATCGTGTACATTTAGATTAAAGCTAACTTATCAATGTGAAATTTGTTAAATATATATATGTAGTATTTTCAAGCCCTTAATCAATATTATTACATTTCTCTATACAATGGTTATGTATATAACATATGTACGTGTACGTGTGTGTACGTGTCTCTAACTGTCTTATAGCCTAAAAACTGATGTTTTGAAAATTATTACCAAAGTTTGTTTGTTTGCTTTTTATTTTATTTTTTAATTTTTTTGTGTTTGGCTTATAAATATGTAGTATGTACTACAGCATTAATGTATATATGTATATATATTAATGTGTGTGGGTTTGTTTGCCATTTAGGTAAATTTATATATGATTATATAGGTATATGTAGTTATCATTGCTATAGAAATATATATTATATATATTGTTACTATTGTATTAGGTAACTTATATATTGGTACAGGTATTTCTCTTTATAACTGTGTGTATGTATACATGAAATTAGAGTATTTGCTTTTAATTCGATTGACAATGGTTAATATATTACATTTAACCCTTATCTTCGTAATTTGAAAATGAAATCAGGAAATATTTCATATTGTTTCAATTGATTTTCTATAGCTTAACTGCTGCAGCTTAGAATAAGACAGTTGTTTCTTGAAATTTTCTATGGTATTAATTTTTTTTCGTATTTCAGTTCGAAATATAACTTAATAAAGAGAAAAAGTTTTGTTTTAACAGTTATTCGAAATAAATAACAGTTTATTTATTTTTCTTTTCGTATTGGTATTTGATGTAAATTTTATTTTCAAATTAAGCCCAATTCTTTTAGAATTTACAAAGTTTTCTTTTCGATTTTGTATGAGATGAAAATTTTAATAGAATTGTTGTTGAATTTGAATTGTCTTAATTTGTATGTGTGTGTGTGTGTTTTAATTTTTTTTAATTAAAGTGTAGGTGAGTCTTGAAAAATTTGCTGTGGAAACTTAAAGTAGCTCAGTATGATGCTATTAAGAATGATTGTATTTGTTTTATTGATAGTTTTTGAATATTTTTTCAATTTAAAACTAATTGTTTAAGTTTCCACTGTTATTTTTTTTACATTTACATTATTTTAAGACTTTTTAAAATTGTAGACAACAAAGTCATAATATTTATAAATTGACTCTTTGTGGGAGGGAGTTACATCGGAAGGGAGTTCAGACACAAGAGTCCAAAAACTCCATAAGGACCATGATTTAGGGATAAGTGCCTAAAATGTCTGAATTCTATACCGAGATGAAGTTTTTATATAAAAAAAAACATTCCTATTTGCGTCCTATCATTAAGATATGGAAGATAATTCAAGGTAGATTTTTAGCACTTTTTCTATATTTTAACACGGTTATATCTCAGTATCCCGTACGGAATATCTCTTTTGTGCATGAAGCAAAGTTATAGATATCGAATAGGTGAAAAATTTGCAACAATCCTACCCGAATAAAGTGTATACAGGGCACAGTGGTCCATTTCCCTGATCTAGCGTAACGAAATTAAAATTTTCGACATTCGAAATCTACTAAAATTTTATTTCCCGACGATAACTTACTGTTCGTTTAGCAAATCGAAAACTTCCAAATTTACAAATGTGCTATAATTAATTAACTGTAGGCTTTCAAACACAACAAATGTCAAAACAGCTGCAACAAAAACGTTTAAGCGCGTTTTTACAATTGTGCTGAAAAATTGGAAAAATTCATATTGGCAAATATATTTTGAATTTATTTTAAAGATAAAAGTATGTAGTTTACGAAAAAAGTGTATCGTAACCTGTGCAATATATGAGGTGATAGAAAATTGTGGTAGAAATCAACACTTTTGTTAACCCTTTTTGTGGCCGAATTTTAACTTCTGTAGAGTAGAACTTAGTTAGCCGGTATTGGCCGGTGAAGAGACTGTTCTTTTGTGTTAATATATTATATTATATTAATATATCGATGGAAGGCACGCGTCAAGTGTCTTAGACGTACGAGTGATCAGAGGTGCGAACATCAACTAGGATCACCACCTCACTGCAGTGAAGGTGCGTACTAGGCTAAGCAGAGCGAAAACCCTGCGTAACCAGGCACAGAGAAAGCTGGACATCGCTAAACTGCAGACCGCGGAGATAGCCAACGCCTATTCTGACCAACTCACTCAACTACTTCTTGATGCTCCAACTCCCGAAAATACTAGCGCGCAATGGCAACATATTGTCCACTCGATGGAAAGGACTGCGCGGTCCGTACTGGGGTATATGAAGCCCTTTAACGATAATGCCTGGTACGATGACGAATGCCGCGATGCCACCCGGAAACAAGATGCTGCATACAGGGCCAAACTGCAGCCAATGGCAACGCGAGCTGTTGGGAGAAGAGGCGGGAGGCGACTCGACTGTTCAGGCGAAAAAAACGAGAGCTTAAGGAGCGGAATAATGTGTGTATTGAAGATTACAGGAACAGAGGTGAAGCTCGAAAATTCTATCAGAAGATAAAAGAAAAGGTACATGGAACAGGTCTTCCCTCCTGTAAAGACAAGGATAGTCATCTCGTTACTGACTCCGAGAGCGTACTGAGAATATATAAAGATCACTTCTGCAGCCAATTGATGTGTGAAAACTTGAAGAAGAAGAAGACTGTGCACCAATCCGAGAGGATAACATCGAGTGTCCACCTCCGAGCCAAGCTGAGATAACACCTGCCATATCCCGCCTAAAGAACAACAAGGCCGCTGGGGCTTATGTTCTTCCAGCTGAGTTGTTTAAGGCGGGTGGAGATGAGCTTGTTTTAAGCATGCAACAGCTCACAGAGAACATTTGGCTTCAGGAGAGCATGCCAGAGGATTGGAATCTCAGTGTGCTATGTCCAATCTACAAAAAAAGGTGACCGTAGTGAGTGTAAAAACTATCGTTGAATTAGCCTAGCATACTGTGTGAACGTCTAAAGCCAATTGTGGAAAACCTGATTGGACCTTATCAGTGCGGCTTTAGACCAGGCAAATCCACGACGGATCAGATATTTACACTACGGCAGATTCTTGAGAAAACCCATGAGTAGCAAATCGACACTTACCACCTCTTTGTCGATTACAAAGCTGCCTTCGATAGTCCCATCAGGCATCGATTATACGAAGACATGTCTGAGTTCGGTATTCCTGCGAAGATAATTCGTGTCTGCCGGTGTACCCTTACGAATACCAAATCCTCTGTTCGGATTGGCAAGGATCTATCTGCATCATTCGATACGACGAGAGGTCTTAGACAGGGTGACGGTTTGTCATGTATGCTGTTCAACATAGTGATAGAGAAGGTGTTAAGGAAAGCAGCGGTTAACATATTTAATATAAGAGCCACATGCTGCTCGCATATGCGGATGATATCGACATTATCGGTCGAACGATGCGAGAGGTAACAGCTATTTTCTCATCAGTTGAAAGGGAGTCAGAGAGAATGGGTTTGGCAGTGAATGAGGACAAGACGAAGTTAATGGTATCATCGAACAAAGTGTCCACCCGTTGGGGACGCAGCGTGAACGTTGAAAACTATTGCTTGGAGGTAGTGGATGAATTTATCCACCTTGGATCCGCCATGAACAAAAACAACAGTGTCAGCCTCGAAATAAAACGGAGAATAGTGCTTCCCAACAGGTGTTTCTTTGGACTACGCGAGCACTTTATAAACACTACCCTATCTCGAACTACCAAGTCCAGCTGTACCAGGTTCTAATTTTACCGCTCCTGTTGTGCGCCTCCGAATCTTGGGTGCTTACACAGGCAGATGCAGCTCATCTGGCGGTGTTTGAGAGAAAAATACTCCGCAAAATATATGGACCCATTTGCGTAAACGGCGAGTTTAGGATTCGGATGAACCATGAGCTGTACGAGTTATACCACGACATTGATGTCGTTAAGCGAATAAAAGTGCAACGATTACGCTGGATAGGCCATGTCGTGAGAATGGATGAGGAAACTCCAGCGCGAAAGGTATTCTATCAAGACCTCGAATGACGGCGCAAAAGAGGGAGACCGCGACTACGTTGGAAGGACCAGGTGCAGGAATCACTGACGCTGCTTGATAGGACTGACTGGAGACGGTCCGCACAAGATCGAAGCGAATGGAAATCTTTGATCATTTCGGTGAAATTTTTTTTTTCATTTGATTCCTTTTTGTTTTATTATTCTAGCAAAATTTTCCGTTTGACGAAAATTTGATTATTTTTTATGTTATTAATTTCGTTACGCTAATTCAGGCAAATGGACCACTGTGCGATGGCTGGGACATATTGCTGGGATGGATGTAAATGAACTGGCGAGAAAGGTGTTCGAAGGCGAAACTGAAGGAAGGCTTAGGGAGCAGGATAACCCAAACTTCGATGGAAGGACCAAGTGGTTGGCGACGTGCCACCGTTTGGTAGCAATAACTGAACCACGTTCGTAATTTGTAGTGGGCCACTTATGTAAGTAAAAAGCACTTTAATTGTATCAACAAGTAAAAACTATATTTTGTATCTCCCACATACAAACGATTGTCCCTCTATTCTAACAATATAAGAAAAGACAGACTTCAAATCATTCTTTGGTATATTGCATACATTGTCATAGCATATAATTGTTAGTTTTGGTTTTGAGAGAAGAGAGCTTAGAGTCTTGTCGTGAGCAAGAGATGTTAGTAGTGTGTTTTAAAGAAAAGAAAAAAAACAAAACGCGCTGTACTGTTAAACTGTTTTTCTTTGGTCGTGATTGTATTGCAAACTTTGCTGGCTGCTGGAAATTGGAACCAATGCATTTGTGCCGGGCTCTAGTAGATATCATCAGAAGATGGTATCACTGCCGAAGTTGTTTATTATAGCTGAAGAATTTAAAAGCTTTTCTTCTGCTCTCATTCAAAACCCATTGGCTTGATCCGACTAAAGTCCCAGCACATAGAGTGTTTTTATAAATATTATTAGAATTAAGCGTAGTACAATGAGTGAGTGGGATAAAATTTTTGCTATACCCAAAAAACAATTTAAACAATAGAACATGTCTAATAGGCATGAACAAAGTCGAATAAAATCCAACTGATCATTATACTAGACATAAAAAAAATTTAAGGCCTGGATGATGATATTTGGAATTTCAAGCGGCAAACTATTAAGTACTTTAGTATTGAGTCTTAAAGAGAAATTTATATAGTTAGTAACAATATATCTAAAATGATTGATTATATTGTTGCTACAAAAACTTTAAAAAGTTCTTCGTATGTGCAAATATTACCATGAACTTTGTTCATTATTACTTCGATGTGTGTTTGCTTATTTCTGTTGTATATTTGATTTTTTGTATCTTACCAATGTTTTTAGAGGTGTTGAACATATGGCAACCATATAGCACTTGCAGTTTGCTGTTTAAACATGACGTTGCCAGATGATTACAATTTACTAAGAGATTTGTTTGTTGTTTTTGTATATTATAAAACAAACGAACTTAACTAAGGGTATTCTTAAAATTGTAATCTTAAATATTTATAACTATTTAATAACATTAATTATAATAAATATGATACATAACAATTTTACATACAAACGTAGTTTAAAAAAATAATCACAAATGTGATGCGCGTTTTGTAATGTATTAACAGAAATAGTTAAGACTTGTGGTTTATTATTATACCCGGACTTACCACTTGAGATTGTTGCGGAAGTTTTGCAATGATTTGAAATAATTAACAGTATTGTATTTTTTTCATCACATTTTTTGTATAGATAAACTCTAAACTGTCGAAAGAAGCGGTGATGGTATTATAATGGGGTAAGTGATAAGTCTTCACTGATTTTTGTTTTGAACTTGTAAGAAAAGATATAAGAAACTGCTGTACGTAACGAAATCAAGTCGTTCTAGCAATCTGTGGAGACTTAGCATTTACATGTTTTCAGTTTTCTCTTGTATCTGCCATGATAACTGTTATATTGTGTATTTTCGTGTAGTGATTATATCATTTATTCCTTAGCGAATATATTCCATTTGCAATTATCCTTCTCAAAATGGTTGTGGGCTTTGTTAGCACTCCGTTGCGGTATAACATATCCAGTTTGTAGATTTTATATAAATAACTTGTTTAAATCTCTAACATTTACAAAAATGTTGTAGGACTTGTTAACTGAGCAATTTCGTTGTTACATTTTGCCATTTTTCAGTTTTATTATTAAACAAGTTTTTTTTATAGAAGTTTCTCAACAATTTCTGTTAACATTGTAAAATATTTTACAAAATTATTAATTTTAACTAATATCTCTGATAAGATTTGCTTTATCTTAATTGTAATATATTTACACAATTCATATAAGGGAGATAAATGTCCGTTGATATCCATGGGCCATTCGAAAGTTGATTGATGTCGTCAGCAATTTGTCGGCAAGTTGATTGTTGATTGTAGAAAGTTGTTTGGCAGACAATTGCATAATAATATTTTTTGCAGTGTGGTAGGAAATTTACTGATAAATGTTATCATATTAAGAGAAAATATTGTAGAGGTTGTCGATGTTTAAATGTATGTTTTTAAGGCATTTAACAAAAGTAATGAATGTCAATAAAATAAAATTTAAGTATTAAGAATTTTATTCTATTATTATTTTTCTCACCGGTTTTTTCAATGAAACTGTGGCTTACTTATATTTCAGCAGGACATATAACAAAAGACGGCAGTTTGGCAAATGTTACTGCAGTTTTCTCATACCTTGAAAACAGAGTAAACATAGCGCGGTAGTTTGTATTTGCAAGTTTGTTGAAATATACTTAAGACAGCATAGCAGGCAAGTATCTTGAATTGCTGTAGCTTACATTTGTAGCATTCTGTATATTCGCTAAATTTTCAGCATCATTAGCAGTTTATCGCTAATTTTCATTCTTTATAGACAACTTTCGAAGCAAATGGGTGGTAGAAGGGCATATTAAATGAAATGTATTGCATGGCCTGGAAAGTTTATGTTTAAATTGATATTTCCAGATCATTTGATTGGAGTATGAAAGGTTATACGCTTTTAAAATGGGCACTGTACCCCTTTGTAAGCATTATTTTTTTTAGAAAAGTCTTAAATTATCTGAGCAAAACAAAAAAAATCTTAGAAAAGCGAACATTATAACTTTTTCTGTGAAGTCAGACCAACATTAAATTTGGTGGACAAATAACGAATTTTACTTTTTTATACAAAAAAATTTCATTGCATAAAAGGTGCACTCTTCCTGCTCTATTTTATTGTAAAGGGTTTTCCAATGAGAGGTGTTATTGTGAATAGCCCGCTATTTCGGTAGCTGTCACATTTGAAGCATTATTCTTTGACATTTGACAAGTAGAAACTACTTAATAAACTTAATTTCCCTTTATACCCCATAAATGAGAGGTATGGGATAGCTTCTCGCGTTGTTGTAAATTACCACGCTTTCTATTTTTAGATTCACAACTAACGGCACCTAATTGTTTATTGACGAATGCGAACGTTACTGTTTGAGAAGCTCTTTCTAGACATGCCGATTGACTCGACACTAATACTGCAAAGTTGCTGTCGACAACATTCGAGGGGAGCCGACAATGAAAGAATTTTTTTTTTGTTTTCTTTTTAAGATGACTGGAGCCAGGATTTGAACCTGTGATCTCCTGTATGGTAGTCGCATGTTCTAACCACTATGCCAGTCCCAGTAGAAACTACGCCATTACTAAAAATGGAACCATACACGCATTGAAATTATTAAAATTCACTTCAAAAATGGTGAAAATCTTGCAGTCACAGTTCGCAAAACTAAAGCATTTTTGTTTTGTCGTGAAGCAGCTTGTCGGACCGCAACACAGCAATTTGTGGAAAAGTTCGAGCTGTTGGGACAAGTTAGTGATGTGAAGAATAAAACTCGTGCAGGTCACTCTAGAACAACTGAGAATATTGCTGCTGTAGCCCAAAGTGTTCAAGAAAACCCAGATTTGTCCATTCCTTGTCGTTCTTTGGAATTGGGTATTCCACAAACGTCATTACATCGTATTTTGCATAAAGATTTGAGTCTTAAGGATTATAAAGTTCAGTTAACACAAGTACTCAGGCCGGCCGATCATCCACAACGTCGTGTCTTTGCTGATTGGGTGCTTGAAATTTATGAAAATTATACGGAACTCCATCGAAAGATCATCTTGACTGATGAGGTCCATTTCCAACTCGGTGGATACGTCAACAAGCAAAATTGTCGCATCTGGGGCTCGGAAAAACCAAGAGTTACGGTGAATGGATTGCGCTATCGAGAGATGATTAATGATTTTTTATGGTCGGAGTTGGATGGTATTGATCTGGACAACGTTTACTTTCAACAAGACGGACCGTGTTATCTCTCTAAGATCTAATCACAATTGGCCACCGAGATCTTGTGATTTAACACCTTGCGACTTCTTCCTTTGGGGCCACGTGAACGATAAAGTCTACGCCAACAGCCCAGCGTCGATTCTAGACCTCAAAGATAAAATTTGTGAGGCTATCGAGGACATAGGGCAGCTATTGTACGATTTGTTTATGGAAAATTTCATGAAAAGGATATGGTCCTGTAAGCGTGCTCGTGGACCATGTAAAGACATATATGACATAAACATCCGATCATTTATCTTAAAAAAAATGGAATTTTTCTTTAAATACCAAAATAACACCTCTTATTGGAAAACCATTTACCAAAAAATTTTTGCTTTGATACGATAAAAGTACCTATTAGTAGAATAATACATATTATTTCTTGCTCCAATAAAAGTACTGTCAAAAAGTTTGTAACGAGAAGTACTTTTGGTGCCCTAAAAAGTACTCTTTTTTTTTGTATCAAAAATTACTAAAAGTAAAGTACTGCCAAAGTACTTTCAATACTTTTTGTATCAAAAACAATTATGATTTTTTGTAACGAAAGTACTTTTGGTGCCCTAAAAAGTACTTTTTTGTATAAAAAATTACTAGAAGTAAAGTACTGTCAAAGTTTTTTCGAAAAGTACTGTCAAAGTATTGTCAAAGTATTGTTAAAGTACTGTCAAAAAATACTGGCAATACTTTTTGTATCAAAAAGAAGTGTCGTTTTTGTAACGAATGGTACTTTTGGTGCCCTAAAAAGTACTTTTTTTGTATACAAAATTAGCAAAAATAAAGGTTTGTCAAAGAGTACTGGCAATGCTTTTTGTATCAAAATAAAGTATATTCCTTGAAAACTACTTTGTTTTGTTTAAAAAATTACTTTCATTGTTTTAAAAATTTCAAAAATTTTGTACCGGCAAATACTTTTATTCCCATATAAAACAATTTTATTGCTTCAAGAAGTCCTTAAAATGTATCTAAAAGAACTTTTATTGCACCAAGAAGTTAAAAGTAGTACTTTCTGATACATTCCCAGTAGGAAAAAATAATAATTCGTAACTAGTGTAATACTAGTTCCCCATAGGGCAGTGAACTAGTTCACCTTCCATACAAGCAACTGTCTCATTTAACACGTAGTTGTCCTAGGATTGGGGGGAATTGTGCTTTTTGTACTAGAATATAACTAGTCTAGAAATTCTAGTCGGGCGGTAGTTGATTGTCTCCTTTGAACTAGTATGGAACTACTTCAAGAAAGGTTAATAAGAACTAGTATTATTTTAGAAAAAATTGAGCTAGTACTGTACTAGTATTCTGAATACGAAAAAATACAGGCTCCACGAAAAGCCCCCCAATGAAATAACCCCCAGGAAATAACCTCCAATGAAATAAACCCCAAAAAATAGGAAATAACACCCAAAAACAGTGAATGAAATAACATCCAAAAATAAATGAAATAAACCCCAAAGCGAAAACGAAACAACCCCCAATATTTGGGAGTTATTTCATATGAAATAACACCCAATGATGAAAATGAAATAACCCCCAATGAAATAAACCCCATCAGCAACAAAAATGAAATTATGCCCAAAATTCATAACAGTCAGTTTCACCAAGGATTTCATGAAGTCAATATGGACCATCAGCAAAGTCGCAAAATTATTGAAATGAATCGTGTGGATAGTAGATCATTGTAACCCTGCTCTATTTTTTCAGTTCGGAAGACAATTTAATTTGCCTTTTACGTTTGACTTTTACACAACCACCTCCAGTGTTCACAAGCAAATCAAACTCTCTGCTTTTAATGAATTCTTCCTTTCGAAGAACTCTTACAAATTTAAAAAAAAAAATTCCATTCTTAGTGTGTGCTAATCGAATTTAGCATTTTGTTGATTTTCTATCCGTAAGTATGAACATAAATGGAAATATCTGTAAACATTCAAAAGATATTGTCATATATTCACAGGCTAAAAGTGTTCTTGTAAAAGGCGTATTATTATATAATTATATAATTATAACCCCTTAAAGCCAAAAACTTTAAAATGAAACAACCCCCGAATAAAAAATGAAATAACACCCAAATTATTCACTATATGAAATAATCCCCAAATTTAAAAAATTGGTTGGGTGTTATTTCATTGGAGATTATTTCACAATTTGAAAACCCCAAATGAAGAATGAAATAATTCCCACAGAAAAATGAAAAATGGCCCAAAAAAATTGGGAGTTATTTCATATGAAATAACACCCAAAAATGTATGGAAAAAATTTTCATTTCTCGTTTGGGCATTATTTCATTGGGGGGCTTTTCGTGGAGCCAAAAATACGGCTCTATGAAATAACTCCCAATGAAATAAGTCCCAGAAAAAAAAATGAAATAAGTCCCAAAAAATTCCCATATATTTTTTGATTTATTTCATGTGAAATAACTTCCAAATTTTTGGGGTTTATTTCATATTTTTTGGAATTTATTTCATTTATTGTTTGGGATTTATTTCATCAAATTTTAATTCCCAAAAAAAATGAAATGAAATAAGTCCCAAACAATTTTTTTTGGGGTTTTATTTCATTCTATATTGGTAATTTTTAGGATTTACTTTATTAGCGAAAAATATATAACACTGAGTTTAATTTGAGTTTTACGGAAAAAAATAACAATATAGTTAACCTAGAATGAGCACGTATTGATTTATTTGTATAGATGTATATTATTATAATAGTGACCAATGTATTTTTTAATTCTTCAACTTTTCTGTATTTAAAAATCTGTATTGGTATTTGAATTAGTAATTATAATAATAAATAATGAATTTAGGGAAAATCATATGATTTTTATGTAAAATTTTCATATTATTTATTGTATAAAAATTGTATAAGGGAGCTAAAAACATGTATGTATATGATATCTTATAAGAAAGCCGTGGGCGCGCGATTTTTTATTAATCGCGTGTAAAAACGTTAATTAAAAATTATTTTTTGTACATACGTATAATAAAAATATACCGGAGCAGGAAAAATTTTAAACAATTGTGAATAATTATTAAAACCTGAGCAAATCAAAGTTCAAAAATAAAAAAATCTGAAGAATGTTTGTTATAATTGCAATAAGATATTATTGCAGATTAGGCCGAAAATGGTATTAATGACTACATATGACACGAAGATATCAATGACTACACTCAGTAAATATGCAATATATTTTACTAAGTAATATGTATTTATAAATTTGGGATTAATTTCATATTTTTGGTGTTTGATTTATTTCAATTTAAAACAAATCCCAAATTTGGGACTTATTTCATTTTCTGTTTGGAAATTATTTCATTTTCTTTGGGATTTATTTCATAATTTTTTTTGGAACTTATTTCATTTTCTTTGGGACTTATTTCATTGGGATTTATTTCATTGGGACTTATTTCATTGGGAGTTATTTCATATCGCCAAAAATACATATACGACGTTTAAAATCAATTTTAATGTCGGTGAAAATACAATTTTGTAATTAAATGCATACAACATATGAATTTATTTTTTTTGCATCTAAAAAATATTTTTAAAAAATTCCCTTTTTCTTATTCATTAGCTTATAACGTTTAACTAGTTCAAAATTCGATAGTTTAGGACTAGTTCATTTTGGGAGTAGTTCACAATTCCATACTTTTAAACTAGTATGTTTTTGAACTAGTTTGACGATTCCCTACTGGGTTATTATTTATTTTCGGTATAAAAAAAGGATTTTTTGGAAAATTTATAATAATTTTAGAGAGAATGACATAAATCCGCATTGCCTAATTCGTTATTATATTTCAATGATCTTTGCCGTATATGCTTAACATACTCTTAACAAATGAACCTGTTTTATTTTAACCTTTCCAATGACGTCGTTTATTTTCCTTAAGATATTAATAATTTCTACATTTGCTCTCAACCTCTGAATATTTTCTTTTAAACGTGTTTGAAAAATTTCTTATGTGCGAAATCTTATTTCGAATGTGCCAAGAAATCATTCCATTCTGTAAATGTCCTGTGGTCTGTCATTAGTGACCGATTTCTCATGTGGTATGTTGATTGTTGCAAAAGGATTCCAGTGGCCGATTCCTTGTATGGTATGTTGATTGTTGCAAAAGGTTTTCTTTGGACTTAATTCTGTATAGTTCCAGTGGCCGATTCCTTCTATGGTATGTTGATTGTTGACTAACTTTTCAAGTGATGCCTTATCCTTGATTAATTTAGTATGTTGATTGTTTCATCATCCCAAATGGGTGATGTAGTTTTAGTTTTAGCAATTATTGTTAAAGGATTTAAGCTCGTTTAAAAGTTAGATTGATAGTTTTTTTTTAATTTTTTTTTTAAGTTAATGATTTTATAAATTCGAAAAAAAAGTCAAGTTAAGCACTTTTTTTTAATTTTTTTATATTTTTTTTTCCGTTAAATTATGTTATCACTACTCATAATTATAATGTTGCCTATAGTTAGATAGATATTTAAATAGTTTGTACAACAAGTTCAAAACTTTTAGTTTATAGTATGTTTAGTATTTTTAATTTTTTTTTTTGTTTTTTTTTTTTTTTTGTTTTATTCAAAATTAATATAACAAGCAAAATTTTATATCAAATTGGTTGTTTTCATGTGCTGCCATTGCTTATCAACCACATTGTCGTGTGGCGCAACGCAACTCACAACCATCGTATATATTTAAATTGTGTTGACGCGAATACTCATTGACAACATGTTGTCCTAGAAGAAGTAATATGTAATTCATAATTAATGGAAATCTCAATTGAAAAAAAAAACAGCTTTCACTTGATAATAACATAACAATAAACCCTATTAACTCAGTGTTTTCTGCTCTAAATCTGTATAGTTGATGTTTTTTTTTGTCTTTGTTGTTATTTCTTACAAAATCGTTGTTGAATTATGTACGAATAACGAGAAAAATTATCTTACCCTCTAGCCGTATTCGCTTAGTGGTTTCATCACATTCCGATCTGGCATCATTGTCGGTTTTCAGTTTGGGGTAGTAATGCTTAAGGACTTTTATAGCTGAAAGAAAATGTGTTTTATAACGTTGCCTGTACATAGTAAATGCAAATTTTCAAATTTTCAACTTGGCCTTTAATATGAAAAGTCACATGTTGTTGTTGTATTAGTTAAGTTAACTTCTCCGCATTTTTTACATTCATGCTAATTGTTAGCATGTGACTCAGAAAACACTGATTGTTGTTATTATGGTTTTGTTGCTATACTCCTTTAACGCGTCCGTAAGAAAAAAATAGCCAACCAACTAGAGCTTGTACTTTGCTTAAGCTTTAAGCTAACGCAAAGTATACTCTCCTTGAGGGCATTATTTTTTTATTAATTTCACGTTTGGAGATATTTATATTTTTGGTACTCCGAATACTTACCCTCTTCAATACGCTTTGAAGCCTCATCGATATCTACACCAGCATCTTTAAGTATCACATACATGAGTGGCATCATCTCCCATGGATAACCAAATTTCTCAATTAATTTTTGGCAATAATCTAATATAAGATCTGTAAAGAGAATGAGAATGGAAAGAGAGTGAAATTAGTAGGAGTGTTATTAAAGGAATTATGAAAAAAAAAACAAAAAACATTTTTAGAAATTTCATAAGACAATTCAAACAATATTACATCTTGCAACAGAATCAAAAAATCAGTAATCTGTCTAATGATTCTAGTAGAAAAACTTTTAATTCTGTTTAAAAATCGATTGCTACGCAGTGTGTGCCGTATATATGGAGAGATCGCTTCCAGTAACTGCTCAAAGGCAGCGCACTTGAAAGTATCACGTCAATTGTCTACGACGGCTTAGATCGCCCACCACCAAGCCAAAACGAGGTAAGAAGAGCTTTATAGTGACTGAAAAATAATAAAGTAACCGGTGCCGACGGACTTTAGGCAGGGCTCTTCCAAGACCCAAGAGAAACAGATCGACACGCACCACAAAAATTTTTTGGCTATAAAGCTGCTTCCGACGGCGGATACGGCAGAAATAGCTTGAAGCCATGGCTAAGTTTGGTACTCCAGCGAAACTGATACGCTTTTGCGGAATGACGCTGACTGACACAAAGTCTTTAGTAAAGATTCGTAAGGACCTTACAGAGCCATTCTATACCAGACGAGGCCTAAAACAAGACGACGAACAGTCGTGTGATCTCTTCAATATAGTGATGGAGATGATGATATAGACATAATCGACCGCAAACTGTGGGTTGTGAATACAGTTTTCACAGGTATACGAAAGAAATCAGCTAAAATGGTTTGAAGTTGAATGAGGACAGAACGAAGTTATAAGTTTACTAATCTACTTGTTTGTGATGCTGCATCATCAATATAACAAATATAGCCAACCCTGAAATTCGAAAAAGAATCCATCTTGTATGGTTCAGAATCCCGTGTTATGACACAATCAAATGAATCGGTTCTTCAAGTTTCGAGAGAAAAATACCTAGTCAAATTATTTGGTCTCATCATCGTCAATGGAGAGTATCGACATCGTATGAATCATGAACTGTACGAGTTGTATACTGACATCGACGTGGTCAGACGTATTAATGTGCAGCGGTTGCGTTTGTTAGGTCAAGTTTTTCGCATGAACCAAAATTCTCCAGCTCGAAAAGTCTTCGGCAATGAACTCGATGTACGGCGCATAAGAGGGCGACCAAAATTCCGTTGGAAAGGCCAGGTTACAGGTTATTGGAGAAGTAGCGCAAAAGATGAAGCTCATATAATATATGTCTACCTGTCGCATATAATCCCATAGAAAGAGGATTGGGATAGCTTCTCGCGTTGTTGTGAATTAACACGCTTTCTATTTTTAGATTCACAGCTAACGGCACCTACTTGTTTATCGACGAATGCGAACGTCACTGTTTGAGAAGCTCTTACTAGACACGCCGATTGAGTCGACACTTATACTGCGAAGTTGCTGTCAACAACATTAGAGGGGAGCCGACAATGAAAAAACATTTTTTTTTAAGATGACATGATCCATATTTGAACCTGCGATCTCGGCCGGTTCCATACGATTACAAAAAATTGCTGGTCAAATAAAGTAGGTAAGTATAGTATATAAGTATGTCAAATATTCTCCAGTTTCCGTCTGAAAGTTATAGGAGAAATATGATTTTCAAAAATATGTAGTTCATTCTGTATGGGATGAGCCTTTTTTACAATATCACAGCTAAATTTGCGAAAATGTTAATACTGGTAAAATTTCATAAGGATCAGTGAAGATTAACTTGCTATATCCCTCCCACCAATCACGAACGAATTTTGTCTTAAGATACTCGTATCAAATGATATATACATAATATAAAAGGCTAGGGTGACTGACTGATCATTCCCAAGACCAAATGGCTAAAGTTATAATCTTGAAAATTTGTACTTAGAATTATTTTATGACGTAGGCGCGCAACATTGAAGCGTGTTTTGGAAATTCGAACTGCAAGGGGGTTTAAAAGGGCGTCTGACTGCCCATACAGCCAAAAATTTGAAATAGATTTATCTTATAAACCTTTTCTTGTCTTTGGAAAGTGGGCGATATTACGCCCCTTGTAAAACATCTTTATATGGGCCAAATTAATGGACCGATTGCAATGAAATGTTCTCTGTATGGTACTGTCTGTAAGGCCTCTATCATGGCTAAATTTGGCGATTTTCTACATATGTTACCGGTATAAGGAGGATTACGTCTCCCTGGGAAATGGGTGGTATCACGTAATACAATTTTCACAATTTCTATCATACTACTATTAGCTACACCAAGGGGTTTTTTTTCGAAATTTTTACTTTTAGGGGTAAAACGTCCGAACAAGGGATTAAACTGGTACTATGGCCGAGACCGAGTATATATATCCATTTAAAAATGACACATGAGGGATTTAAGTGGTCGCCACACGTTAACTTGTTACTATTAAATGTTATATAAAATACTAGCTTTCCCGGCTCGCGTTGCTTCACCCGTACTTACAATATACCTTCTTATGATTTTAAGCAATACAGGTAATTGTAGCATTAGCACATTGGTCTAAGTGATTGCCTCGCTTTAGTCCCTTTTTATCCCTAAAAGTACAAATTTTAAAAGATATATTCGTATCGCACAACATAAATGGACCGGTACCCCCTCTAGCTCCATAGGAAGCATGCCCATATACGATTATAGCTTTAGCCGTTTGGTTTGGGCGATGGTACCGGTTTGCCCTGTGTTCGAATTTTGAAAAACCCCATTTGACAGTTCTCTAATTCTCTAGGAAGAAATTCTATACAAATTTTCGTAACTCTACCTTTAGTTATTTGATCTGGATGATATCATCAGTTTTATCCCTTTTTCGGTATTTTTACAACTTAGGAACGAATATTAAAATTACTTCACATCGCACAATTTTTGAGACTATACCTTTAGCCGTTTATTACCTAAAAGGTGAGAATTTCGAAAACCCTTCTTGCTTCGTTCTAATGTCATAGGGAGCAAGCCTATATAACTTATCATGATTACATCATTAGCTGTTTGGTCTGGGCGATAGTAAAATTTTTATTCCTTTTTTGATTTTTTTACCCAGAAACATCTGATATAAAAAAAATACTTTAATCCAATTTGATAGTAAGCATTTCTATATAAATTTTCGCGTTTATACCATTAGCCGATTGGTTTAGGTGATGGTACAACTTTTATCCCTTATTGGTAATTTTTAACCCATAGAAGTACGAGTTTACAAAAATCCGTTCTTAGCTGACGTTACTCGAAAAGGGGAACAAACATCCCAAATTTCATCATTCTATCTACAGACAGTAGACAATTATATAAATATATTGTTTATAGTATTATTATTACAATCGTTATATTAATATGACCGACATAACAATTGTTCAAAAGGGGCGTGGCACTGCCCATTTCCCAGCGAGATATAATTCTCTTATTATCAGCAACATATGTAGCAAATCTCATCTTCATACCTCGAATGGCTCTTGATATATGACCGATTGAAATTTCGGTTTGTGTGAGCGGTGCCCCGCAATTTTGCCTATGATAGAGGCCCTACGGATAGTACTACACAGTGAAAATTTCATTGTAATCGGTTCATTGATTTAGCCAAGATAACGATTTTTTTAAAAGGGGCGTTGCACCGCCCTTTTTCCAGCGAGACATAATCCTCTATATATCAGTAACATATGTAGCAAATCTCATCTACATAACTCTGAGGGCTCTTGAGATATGACCGATTAAAATTTCGGTTTGTGTGGGCGGTGCCACGCCCCACAGTGGCATTTCGGTGGAAAAAATAGGGTTTTTCAACTTTCCAATTTCAAAATTTTATTGATTGGGTTTTGTAAAGAAATATTTGGATAAGAAAAATTCAACATGGTTTTTATGAAAAGTGAAATTTTGTAGTTAAAAAAACTAACAGAAGTCAACGGAAATGTATTCAATGAAATTAGATTAACATTATTGTCCAAATAAAGTACTTTTTGTGTGTGTACGTTTATAGCTACGGCTTTTGATTTATTTTTCTGTGAAAATATAGCACTTACTCTTTTATAAGAAAAAAAATTATTGAAATTGGAAAGGTATACTAATTATTATAATTTATCAAAAATTATACTAAAAAATATCAACTTTTCACTTTTTGATGGAAAAAAAACTTTATGTGCTTTGCCTTGCTTAGCCCTCTAACTATAAAAAAATGAAAGGTCCGAGTGTGTACTTTCAATTAAGAAAAAAAAAAATCACCGCCAAATACCGTCTCTTTTAGTAACATCGATTTTAATGCATGCATTTGTGCGATATTTTCGGTGTATTTGAAGGCTAATACCTTTCGCGGAGGGTTGTTGGGGATATTCTCTTCTTTTGTATGGAGACAACACATGTTGACTTTTGAATAAAAATTAAAATTTTTTAACTTATATGAAATTTTCATATGATTCTAGACAGGGAAGAAAAACACCTAAAATCTACAACTTTCGATGGGCGTAAAATCTAAAATAGGCGTGGCATCCCCAATATTTTTAATTTTTTTTCATAAGGAGAACTCAATTAAGAAGTGTCCCGAATTTCGAGTCCCTGCGGCAGTAGGCGGTTTTCCAAGAATTTTTCAAAATTTCTAAATTAAGCCCAGAGAAGTGTTTCTGCAAAATTTCATTGCTGTACGACCACTCCTTCTATTTTTTTCCAAGAAATGTATGGGGCGGTGCCACTGTGCGCCCCTTTGTCTAATTACGTTTTATTGTAGCCTATGATAGAGGCCCTATGGACAGTATCACACATAGAAAATTCACTTGCAATCGGTCAAATTATTTTGCCAAAATAACTATTTTTTGAAAAGGCGTGTGGCACCGGCCACTTTCTACAAAGTATTTTTTCTTATACGACCGATATACGTACCAAATCTCGACTTCGTACCTATTATGGTTTAAAAGATACCGCCATTTTAAAATTCCAGTTGTATGGGACGGTGCCACGCCCATTTTACCCACTTGCAGTTCGAATTTCCAAAAATCCCTTCTTAGTGCGCGCCTACGTCATAAAAGAAACTTACATTCTAAATTTCACGGTTCTAGATATAACCGTTTGGGCTGTGGAGTGATCAGTCAGCCACCCAAGCCTTTTATATATATAGATAGATATATACATGTTTGACATAATGATGATGTACCATTGTGCATCAGTTCGTCACAAAGGGGTCTGAAGATGAACTCGTCATGGAGTTCGAAACGCGTCATCCTAGTGCGTGACACACTGAATTTGACCAAAAATATCAAACAATAAAAAACACTTTTCTGATCGTAAGCCGAAGTTGTTGTATCATTTGATACACTTTAACGTAAATTTAATACATATATAAAACACGATCGACTAAAACTAACAAACAAACAGTTTATATAGATTGTAAACAAAATGTATTATACATTTCAACATGTTATTACACAAGTCGATATGCCCAAGCTATAAGTAAATAAATATAATAAATCAATAATGAAATTACGCCTAGACAAACTAACATAAGCCATTATCGCCTAGGCCCATATTAGACTAATTGATTGTTGCTTTAGCTGCGCTTTACCTTTAAAAAATCCACATAACTTAGCTTTATACATTCTGTCGATGTTCTACAGGTAGTCGGCATTGTTATAATTTTCCAAAATGCGACCACAACCCTTCGAAATAGAAAAATACCGCGTATTGTTTTAATCACAAGAATTCATATATATATATGAGAAAATTTTTATTTTAATGTAATAAATTGACTACATTTGTGAATGTCCGCCCATAATGATGTAAATTTTGCAGTTTTGTGCATGCAACGTGTAATTGGATATGTTGAAATATATTTAATATTTGTTATATCTATACAATAATTGCATAGTGGGACAGTAGTTGTAAATAAATATAGGTAATTTTGTATAGAAAGTACCTAAAATGGTGGGGCTATTATTCCTATTTACAATATTTTCAAAAGGATCAGTGCAGGTTAACTTCTATTATCCTTACCACCAACCGTCCAGCCAACCAGGCGAACGGGTATGGCTCAATAATCTTAAAATATCCTACGAGTACGAATATGTCATAAGATACTGATTGGTCAATGTAGCCTTTTTTATGGGTTTTCTCGTATCAAAAGATTTGTGTGTTTCCTTATCGCTATAGGTGCGTGTATAATAAATTTATACAGTCGAGTACGGTTATAGCGAACTCCCAGGGACTAAGCATTTAAGTTCGTTATATGCGAAGTTCGTTATATCCGAGGTATAAAAAATAGACTAAGAATTCTTTGTATTATTTTTTATTAGTTTTATTATTTTTTAACAGTATTTTATTACATTCAAAAAATGAGATCAGCCAACTTTACAATAAATCTAACTAATTTTCAGGAATAAAAACAACGGAATAAAATTTCAGTATTTGTTTTGAAAGAAATTACGTTACCATTGCTGACGTAGTTAAACATATTGTAGTAATTTCGTTATAACCGTCAAAAAATGTATGAAAACTGGAAAATGGGACAAAAAATATTGTTCGTTATACGTAAAGTTCGCTATAAACGATATATCAGTACAGATTTATATGAAGAAAAGAAGCAAAACCGTTGGGACCAGAAAAAGTGTTCGTATTAACTTAAAGTTCGTTATAAACGACTCGACTGTATATGCACATCCCATTTAAAAATGTGCACATGAAGAGTTAAGTGGTCGTCACAAAACATTCAAATATTTGAACAATTTAAGTTTTTTCAAATGTACGTTAACTTGTTACTTGTTAAAAGTTATACGAAATATTGGAAATATTACATGTAAAAAAAGCATAAGAGTCTACACATTTGTGTATCACTAATGAAATTACGCCTAGGCGAACCAAAATAAGCCATTACCGTCTAGACCCATATTAGGATAATTGCTTGTCGCTTTAGCTGCACTTTACCTTGAAAAAATTCACATAACGTACATACCGTCAATGTTCTACAGGTAGTAAGCATTGTTAAGAATGCTATTATTTTCTAAAATACCAACAATTGCTTGTCATTGCGACCACTACCATTACCTTACATTTTCGTTGATGTCATATACCATTCTTATTCTTGTCCAATTGTAATCTTAAAGATAACAATGGTTTTGTTTGTAAATATTGCAATATATTAACATTTTGTGCTATAGTTTGTTTTTGTTTTGTGTGTTTCTACAAAATAGTTATCCCTTTCGAACAGCGCCAACAAAAACAAGAATTCATTTATACTTATAAGACAAAATTTGTTTAAATGTAATACATCGACTACATTTGTGAATGTCTATCCATCATGATGTAAATTTTGCAGTTTTGTACATTCGATGTGTAATTGGATAAGTTGAAATATATATATTATATTTGTTCACTGATATTATAACATAAGGGTGGGCTATGTTAAATGTTTAAGGTACTGCCGATCCAGTCGTGGTAGTCATATGAATGATATTGTGTTCCATTATTAAATGACAAAGTTCTACCTTTCCAATAAAGCCAGATATTTGAAAATATTATTAGTACTTTCCTTTTTTTAGCCGATTCAAATTTAAAATTTTAAATCGCCCACCCTGTATATAATAGGCTTGAGTGACTACAACCTTGAAATTTGAAATGCAAGTTCCTTTAATGATGTAGGCGCGCATTAAGAAGGGATTTTTGGAAATTCGGACCGCAAGGGGATGAAAAGGGCGTGGCTCCATCCCATACAACTCGAAATTTGATATGGCTCTATCTCATAAACCATTATAGGTACAATGTCGAGATTTGATAAGATACAGGTACAATTTCTTTTTGGTGGAAAGTGGGCGGTGCCACGCCCTTTTTTACAAAATCATTATGTAAGCGAAATAAATGGACCGATGGCAATGATATTTGTACAGTGGCGTACTGTCCGTAGGGCCTCTGTCATAGGCTGTATGAAAGCATAATTAGAAAAAGGGGAGCGGGAACACCCACTTAACTTAAAAAAAAAAAATTAATTTCCATTTACACCTCATGAATGAGGTATGGGATAGCTTCTCGCGTTGTTGTGAATAAACACGCTTTCTATTTTTAGATTCCCAACTAACGGCATCTACTTGTTTATCGACGAACTGTTTGAGAAGCTCTTAATAGACACGCCGACTGACTAGACACTAATTATGCGAAGTTGCAGTCGACAACATTCGAGGGGAGCCGACAATGAAAGAAACATTTTTTTTATACCATCACCCTTAGGGATGAGGGTATATATCATTTGATACGACCCACAGTGGGGAAAAAAAAGTTTTTTTGGACATTTGAAATTTTATGCCGCAATTCTTGACCGATTTTCAAAATTATTTTTTTGTATTATTGGAAACAAAATTGTGCACAGAATGTACGTTTTTTTTTATTCCGAATTCCCTACCGTTATTTTTTAAAAAAATTTCAAAGTCGAAGAAAAAATAATTTTTGACTTTAATGTCAAATATTTTTTGGAATACGTGTCCTAAAAATTTCGAACTGACCTTAATTAATGTGAACATATGTTACGAATTAAAATCAGTGAAAAAATAAGACTACACAATTTTTTTGGCTCAACTGCAAGCAAATATATGGAGGCACTAATAATAATAATTAAAAAATAACGGTAGGGAATTCAGAATAAAAAAAAACGTACATTCTGTGCACAATTTTGTTTCCAATAATACAAAAAAATAATTTTGAAAATCGGTCAAGAATTGCGGCATAAAATTTCAAATGTCCAAAAAACTTTTTTTTCCCCACTGTGCGACCCAAAAGTGTAACACATAGAAGGAGTGACTTTAGACCCTAGGTTTCTTTGAACCAAATTCGATTCATGACTTTTTAAGTCGTTTGAGCTATGTCCGTCTGTCTGTCTGTCTGTCTGTCTGGTGGCTGTCCGGCTGGTTCGCTCGATAACTTTCGAAAGACGCAACCAAATGTTTTGAAATTCTGCTCGAGTTATTATTTTCCCAAAACTACTTACGGTATTGAAAATGGGCTACATGGCCCCGCCCCTTCTGGTACCTCCCATACAAATACATCATTCCGCCCACTTTAGAAATCGAGTAATAATATCAATACACCCTACAGGATCGTCCCCAAATTCTATATTTAGTAAAGCTATAACAGCATTAAGTTTTGAAAAAAAATTTGAAAGCCTAGCCACGCCCCTTCTGGTACCTCCCATACAAATCTACCTTTCCGCCCACTATAGAGATGGAGAAATAATATCAAGAAAACAAACGTGATCGTACCCAAATTCTATTTTTAGTAAAGCTATAACAGGAAAAAGTTTTGGAGAACAAAATTGGAAGTCTATCCACGCCCCATCTGGTACCTCCCATAAAAATCTGGTACCGCCCACTTTAGAAATCGATTAATATTATTAAAAGACCTAACGCGATCGTGCCTGAATTCTGTATTTGGTAAAGCTGAAGAAGGAAAAAGTTTTGAAGAAAAAATCTGGAAGTCTAGACACGCCCCTTATGGTACCTCCCATACAAATGTACCTTTCCGCCCACTTTAGGGATGTAGTAATAATATCAGTACACCCAACGCAATCGTGCCCAAATTCTGTATTTAGTAAAGCTATAACAGGGTAAAGTTTTGGAAAAAAATTTTAAAGCCTAGCCACGCCCCTTCTGGTACCTCTCATACAAATCTACCTTTCCGCCCACTATAGAGATGGAGAAATAATATCAATAAATCAAACGTGATCGTACCCAAATCCTATTTTTAGTAAAGCTATAACAGTATAAAGTTTAGGAGAACAAAATTGGAAGTCTACCACGCCCCATCTGGTACCTCCCATAAAAATGTGGTACCGCCCACTTTAGAAATCGATTAATACTATTAAAAGACCTAACGCGATCGTGCCCAAATTCTGTATTTGGTAAAGCTCATACAAATGTACCACTCCGCCCACTTTCGAAATCGAGTAATAATATCAATATAATAGAAAATTATCTGTTTTACTGAGGGTAACGGTAAATGTAAGTTGGGTTGCCCGACTGAAACTTTCTAACTGGTTTTAATTACAAATCGGTTAATTTCAATAACTCAAGACTTAAACAACTTTTACTGAAATTTCTGTACTGGTTTTTTATTTAAGATGACTGTAGCCAGGAGTTGAACCTGTGATCCCCCGGATGGTAGTCGCGTGTTCTAACCACTATGCCGCGGCCGGTCCCAAGGAAAACCCACACAAATCGTAATTTTAATCGGTCATATTTCACGAGCCGTTAGGGTATGAAGATGAGATTTGCCACATATGTTACTGCTACAAGGAGGACTACGTCTTGCTGAGAAATGGGCGGTGTCGCGCCCCTTTTGAATAAATCGTTATGCCGGTCATATTAATGGACCGACTGTAATACAATTTTCACAATTTCTAGCCCTTCCGAGACGTTGCTGAAAGGTAATAAGGCTAATAAAGTGATAAAACTTGTATTATCGCCCAGTTCCAACGGCTATAGGCAAAATCGCGAAACCAGGGGTGACTGTTTATTTTATTGAATAGTCGTGCCATACGAAGGGGACTTTACAAGTAAAAAGGACAAAAATGGGATAAAACACGTACATATAATCGCAATCATTTATATGGGCATGATTCCTATAGAATAAAAAAGCTATACCAATAGGTTTTTTTTTCGAAATTCGTACTTTTAGTTCTAATAAGGCCGAAACATTGAGATAAATCAGGTTCATAGAATATAAAGAGTATAATGGCGAGAAAGAAATAAAAAATTTTTCATAGAGCAGTTGTACTAACCGAAGAGATTTTTTCGAAATTCGTATTTTTAGAGGTTAGATGGCCGAGAAATGGATAAAAACTGGTTCCGTCGCCCAGAACCCTCGGCTTTTAGTAGAGCATATGACTCTAGTTAGAATAACGACAATTTATAAGGAAATTCTCCATATAGAATTTAAAAGCTGCACGATTGGATTTTTGGTTGTTTTATGGGTAAAAAGTCCGAAAATTGAATAACATTAATTGGGGTAACCGCTCATCATTATAATTCGTACCTTTAAGGCTTATAAGAAGTAATTTGGTGAAAATAACAGCTTTTTCTAAATTTTCACATTTGTGGTATTTACAATAAAAAGAGAAGGTGTAACTGGCACTATTATCAAGATCAGCTTACTAAAGCTAAATAACCTAAAAATGTTTGCATTTCAACTGTATTGTATTGATTCTCAAAAAGATATATTTTAAGTAAAGGCGGAGCAACGCGAGCCGGGAAAGCTAGTTTACATGTATGACAGTTTAAGGTGCCAAACAATAGCAAAGTCTTGACTAATGTTAACAAGTTACGACGAGTTATTTGTATACCCTTACTCAACGGGTAGGAGGGTATATATCGTTTGATACGACACTAGTAACTTTAGTAATGCTATACTAGGGTAAAGTTTTGAAGAAAAAAACTGGCAGTTCAACCACTCCCCTTCTGGTACCTCCCATACAAATGTACCGCTTCGCCAACTAAAGAGTAGTAATTTCAAAACACCCTATGCGATCGAGACCAAATTCTTCATTTAGAAAAGCTCAAGCAGGATAAAGTTTTGGAAAACAAATTGAAAGTCCAGCCACGCCCCTTCTGGTACCTCCCACTTGAGAAATCGAGTAATAATATCAATATACAAGAAAATTGTATGTATTACAGAGGGTAAGGGTATATGCTAGTCGGTTTTTCTGACTGAAACTTTCTCACTGGTTTTTCCTTTAAATAAGTTTCACTGATAACGTTTATTAAACGATGACATTAGTTCAGAGTACCATGACTAATTTAAAATGGATTCTGGTGCCTCTACCCCACATGGCGAATGTCCTCGACAAATACAAGGCTGACATCATCGCCATACAGGTAATGCGATGGACGGGACGGAGATGCATACGCCAAAAGAACTGTGACAACTTTTACAGCTGCCATGTAGAAAGACAACGAATTTGGAGGTGGATTCATAGTCGGCAAGAGACTTCGACACCTGGTCTCGCGGTTTAACCCTGTAAGTATTTTATCATAACGTTGATTTGTGTACACGCCCCCGACGGAAATTAAAGATGTATTCTATGAGCGCCTCCAAGAAATATATGACCACTGCCCTGACATTAAAATTGTTCTGGGAGATTTCAAAGCTGAAATAGGAACGGAGGATGCTCTTGGTTCAGCGGAAAATTTAATCCACACAACAACGCCTCCGATAACGGATTCAGAATGGTTAGCTTTGCGTCCGCAAGAAACATGGTGAACAATGTCGAATGTAACTAGATTCTCGCATAATTGATAATATAACTTGATAACTTGATAACTATGATATCCCCAGATCAAAGACAAGAAACGAGATTGATCACTTGGTAACCGATGAAAGCTCGTCCCAAGCGTTATGGACGTACATATGATGCGCGGTGCAAACACAGACTTGGATCACACTGACTTGCCGCCAAGGTATACACGCGTTTAAGGAGTGCTAAAAACGCTCGTAACCAAACGCAAAGGAAGCTAGACATCACAAAGTTGCATACCACCGATATAGCCAATGTCTAATCCAACCAATTACTCTCTCAATTACTTCAAACAAACTCCCCTAGTTCTAATGTTTCCGAAGGTCTTGTATAGTGTGTTATGTAAAAGACTAAAGTCTATTCTAGCGAACCTGATTGGGCTTTATTAGTGTGATTTTATACCTGGTAAATCCACGACCGATCAGATAATCACACTACGAGATGACAAGATGACCCTGGAGATGATCCAAGGAATGCAAATCGACACCTATCATCTGTTCATCGATTACAAAGCGGCATTCGACAGTGCGGTATGACAGAAGTTGTTAGATGATATGGTTGAGTTTGGTATAACCGCGAAGCTAACACGATTTAGCGGGCTGAGTTTGGTAAAACCTCGAAGCTACTACAACTTTGCGGGATAACACTGAGTAATACAAAGTCTTCAGTGAAAATAGGCAAATTTCTAACTGAGATATTTTGTACCAAGCGTGGCTTTAGACAAGGCGATAGTCTGTCATGCGATCTCTTTAACAACGTAATGAAGATGGTCATGCGGTAGTCTTCAGTTAACAAGAAAGGAAACAAGAAATAAGAGACACATGCTGCTCGCGTATGCCGTTACTGCGTTACTGCGGCCTTTTCGAACATTGAGAAGCAGTCGACGGAATTGCGATTGGTAATAAATGAGGACAAACCCAAGTTATGTGTTTCAACGAACCAAGAGTCTAATAACTTTGAAATGGTAGAAGATTTTGTCCAACTTGGCTCTGCCATAAACAATAATAATAATGTCAGCAAGGACGAGTATTGATCGCAAACCGCTGCTACTAGCGCTAAGCAAGCGATTTAGAAACAAACTCTTCTTGAAGAAGAACTAAGATCCAACTGTACCAGACGCTGATCCTACCAGTCATGCTTTACAGCGCAGAATCACAATGACACAAGCGGATCAATCTATTCTGGGAATCTTCGAAAGAAAAATACTCCGCAATATTTTCAGACCCATCTTCGTTAACGGCGAGTATTGTCGTCGAAAAAACCATGAGTTGTCTAAGCTGTACAACGACATCGACGTAGTCAAGCGCTTCGAACTAGTCAGAATGTACTGGCTTGGACACGTTGTACGAATGAATGAAAATGTTCCAGCTCGACAGGCCTTCGTCTATAAATTCAACTGGCGGTGCAGGAGGGAACGACAAAAACTTCGTTGAATGGACCAGGTAAAATATCTGTTATCTAAACTTAGTGTGACAAACTATCTTAACTTAATTTCCCTTTGCACCCCATGAATGAGGTATGGGATAGCTTCTCGCGTTGTTGTGTATTACAACCGCTTTCTATTTTTAGATTCACAACTAACGGCACCTACTTGTTTATCGACGAATGCGAACGTCACTGTTTTGAGAAGCTCTTACTAGACACGCCGATTGAATCGACGCTTAATACTGCAAAGTTGCTGTCAACAACATTCGAGGGGAGCCGACAATGAAAGAAAAATTTTTTTTATTCTTTTAAGATGACTGGAGCCAGGTTTGAACCTGCGATATCCCGCATGGTAGTCGCGTGTTCTAACCACTATGCCACGGCCGGTCCGTGTGACAAACTATCTGCAGAGCTTAAAAAATACCTTAGGGCTTGGAATTCTTTTCTACGCGCGGCTTCTGATAGATGAATGTCTGTTGCAACGGCCAATTAAGAAGTAGAATGGCCGGCTTGAGGCAATTTTTTACATAATGAAAAATTTCAAGAATTTCATTTAATTGTCAATTAAAAACTCACCATTTGTTTGATTCACTGTAATATGCAAATACTACCTTAGTCTCACCTTGTGACCTTACGATCTTAGTGTATGCATACTTGGTAATGTCACTGTATGTTAGAAAAAGTATAAAATGTGCCAAAGTTTCTGTAAATACAAAAACTAATGCTTGTGCGCCACAATTGAAAAATGATTTAATGATATCTATTTGGTTTTTTTGCTGTTGTTGTGTTCAACATTTTAATGAGCTGCTCAGTGCGAACAGCAGACTTACTTAAGGTGGACGGACAGACGACGACCACGTTTTGTTGTTGGGTAATTCAAAATGGTTTTCTTGTTGCTGTTGCTGTTGTTAGTTCCATTGTGATTATTGTGTGTTGTCTTTTTCTTACATTGCAATGGGCATAAGGAAATGGGAACAGCACCAACAACGACAACATACGCGTATACAATCCATACTCGACAAGCGTGTGTGCGTATGTGTGTATGGATGTTGCTGTGTAGGTTCAGTAGTGCACCATGGTATGATTGTGTGATGTTTTATTATGGTTGCCATTTAATGGCCATGTTTGTTGTTGTTTCATGTTGTTGGTGTTGTTGTAGTTGCTGTTTAGTATGCAGCTTGCTATGTTTCTTCTTTTGCGAAATAAAAATCTTGCATTTCAGGTTTGGTTTCTGTCTTGATTTTGCTATTATGTTTGCTGCATTTTCGTTCGTTTGCTGAGGTTATTGTTTGTTCTTGAATTGTTGTACTTGTTTGGTTTTGGAAAAGGTATTGAGTACCTAAGGTAGGCTTTGACATAAGTTTCCTTACCACAGTGGGACTGTGTCGTTTGGACGCACTCACAAAACTGTATTGAACGCAAAACTGACTTTTGTTCAGAAAAGATTCATTCGAACAGAAGTACGTTCCCAATGAAATATAACACAATATAACATCTCATGTTATAAATATAATCATGTCTTAAAAAAAGGATCACTTAGGATTTTGATTTAAATTGATTTTTATTGTGTTACTGATTTTCAACAAAACCCCATTAATCGTTCTTGTTGCCATTTTAGGTCAACCCATTTGTCATACAGGCCAGGCGTGGGAATCACTCCTCATAGTTTTACACGCATACCTTTTTGATAGTAAACTGATATGACGTACGTTTATGAAAGTTTGACTCTGAAATTAATATTGACTATGTCGGCTAACCACTTCTGGAACGTCCCATATAAAATAACACAAGGGAACAAAATTTAACTTTTTGAGTGTTGTTTGGAATTCGATAGCTGTTTTTTACTAATTTGGGGTCGCTGATTTCAAATCTAATCTCCATTTTTCTCCATCAGCTCGAATTTTTAAGTTGCAGGTACTAATCGTATTTTTGACTTTTTTCCAAAAAATTATAGTTCAAAAAATCATAATTTTTTTTTCATAAGCCGGATTTTAAAATTTTATTTTTTTATTAAAGATATCGTTGTTACCTTTGAAAAAAATCAAATTTTTTAATATTACAAAAAAAAATGACTGAGTAACGGCTGTTTTATTCAAAAAAAAAAAAAAAAAATTACACATTTAAATTTTTTTCACGCTGAAAGTTAATCGGTTGGGGGCAAATTGTTATTTTTATTAGCTTTATTGAATATCATATTAAGATAGCTTTCTAAAACATGTATGTACATAATAATCGATTGAAAATTGAATGAGTTATGCTAAATTCGGTGATAACAGATTTTTCGCAATTTTTTTATTTTTACCCAAAAAAAATTAAAATTTTGTATTTTTAAAAATCATGATAAATTTGCAAATTTATTTATAGTTTAATTTTTAGTTTTGCCTCCTATTACAATATTAATTAACAGACCAAATTTAATTAATCGGCAGGTTTCAATTCGGAAGTTAAGGAAGAAATATTAATTTTCCAAAAATAGGTAATTTTGTATGGGAGGTACCAGAAGGGGTGATCCGATATAGTGCAAATTCATTCCTGATTTATATTTTCATAACCGTAAAACTTCCGCATAGTTTGACTGAATTCAGTGTACTTACAAAAAAGATATGTATGTAAGACTATTGGGGTGAGTTCGGTCATTTGTATGGGAGGTACCAGAGGGGGTATGGCAACGCTTTCGGTTTTTCTAGGGTTAGTCTACTTTTGCAAGATAAATAAACTGACCAAATTTAAATATCCTCCGGTAGTCTGTTTGGCGGCTATCGAAGATATATTAATTATCCAAAAATAGGTAATTTTGTATGGGAGGTACCAGAAGGGGTGGGGCTATTCCGCCCATTTACAATCCCATAAGTTCGTTTCGAAAAATATTAATACTGATAAATTTTCATAACGATCCGTTAAGGTTTGCTCGAGTTACACTTTCACAAACATATTAATAAATATTATTTTTGTATGGAAATCGTGATTTTTGTAAATTTAGTTATCTCAGTAAATTGTTGACAAAATCAAAAGTTGTGCAGATATTTTAATGAAATAAAGCTCATTTGATTCACACTATATTAAACTAAATGTTTTAAGACAAACACTGTGATTTTTGGTGCAATAATTTTTTTTATGAATTTTTAAAAAACAAAAATTTTTTTTTTTTTGTAAATTTTTTGTTTTATTTTTTAAAACTACAACGATATCTCTGAAACTACTAAGCCAAATTAAAAACAATGTAGGCACGGATTAAAGATAATTTTGTTGACGAGTTTAAGTTTTTTTTTTTTAATTGAATATGGTGAACCGTTTTCAAGTTATTTAAATATTTGTAGTGGAAGTGCCTTAGTTATGGACATAACGGTATATCGCGAAAAGTCGAGCTGATACAAAAAAACCAAGTGCAGATTTGGATTCAGCGTCCCAAATTACCTTTAAAACAATATTCAGTTCTTAAACAACAAATACCTTGTTCCCTTGTGTAATCTATCTCAAATAACTTCTAAACGTACAATTGGGGGATATTTGAATTTGGTTAGTTTAATTATCTTGTGTTGGTAGACAAATGCTTAGAAAACCGAAACCTTTGATTCAGCCCTGCTGGTATGTCAGTCAGATGAACTGACTGATAATTACCCTTACCTTATGTATTATATTATTTAAGTCACAAGTTATTGAAACTTGTAGAGCGTAAATAGTTGAAGATAGGACTTTCGGTCGTAAGGCCGGACTATTACTGACACATAGTTACACTGTTTAAAGGGTTACAGTGCAAAAAGTGTAAATGAATTTGACAACAAATATACAAATTTTGAACATATTGTTATTTTGTATGTACCTGGAATGTTAGAACACTGTATAGACCAGGTGCCTCCATCCAACTGGCGGAAGTCCTCGAAAAATACAAGGCTGACATAACCGCTTTACAGGAAATCCGGTGGACGGGACACGGGTGATCGCACATGAAGACGTGCGACATCTACTATAGTGGCCATACGGACAAGCACGAGTTTGGTTGTGGATTTGTGGTTGACAAGAGACTGCGACACCTAGTCTCAAGGTTCAACCCGGTGTGTAAACGTATAGCCACCATAAGAGTCAAAACTAAGTTTTTCCACATAACACTTATATGTGCCCATGCTCCGACAGAAGAGAAAAGCGATGAGGACAAAGACGAGTTCTACGAGAGCCTAGAAAATGTATATGACCGTAGCCCCAGCCATGACATCAAAATTGTACTAGGCGATTTTAATGCTAAAATAGGCAGGGAGACCGCATTTGAGCCTACAATCGGAAAATTCCGTCTGCACACCGAAACGTCGAACAATGGCATCAGACTAAATCAATCAGTCTGATGCCATTGTTCGACGTTTCGGTGTGCAGACTGAATTTTCCGATGCGGCAAGAAATATGGTAGATAGCAGCACTAGATTTGACCATAAAAATATTCATAAGGCAACATGGTTATCTCCAGATCATTTGACGAGGAATCAGATAGATCACGTGGTAGTCGATGGAAGGCATGCATCGAGTGTTCTGGACGTACGAGTGATCAGGGGTGCGAACATTGACTCTGATCACTTCCTTACCGCAGTTAAGGTACGCACTAGGCTAAGCATGGCGAAAAACGTACGTAACCAGGCACAACGAAAGCTGGACATCGGTAAACTGCGGACCACAGAGGTAGCGGACGCCTACTCCAACCACCTAACTCAACTGCTGCGGAATGCTCCAACCCCTGATAATGTAACCTCGCAGTGGCAATATATAGCCGACTCCATAGAACGGACTGCGAGAAGCGTACTTGGGTACTCAAAGCCGTCTCAAGAAGATGCCTGGTACGATGATGAATGTCGCAATGCTACGAGAGAGACAGATGTTGCATACAGGGCAAAACTGCAGCCAATAGCAACGCGAGCTGTTCGTGAACGGCATAGGGAAAGGCAACACGTCTTTTTAGAAGAAAAAAGACGGAACTGAAGAAGAGGCAGGATGAGTGCACTGAGTTGCTCCGAAGTAGAGGGGAAGCCCGAAAATTCTACAAGAGAGTTAAAGCTAGAATGCGTGGAACAGGGTTGCCCTCCTGCAAGGACAGCGATGGTCAGCTAGTGACAGACCCAGATAACGTTCTGAAGATATGGTGAGATCACTTTAGAAATTTACTGGATACTGACACCACTCCAGAAGACCCTGCTCCAATCCATGACGATGGTATTAACTGTCCACCTCCGAGCCAGAGCGAGATACGTATGGCCATCTCCCGTCTTAAAAACAACAAAGCTGCTGGAGCCGATGGTCTCTCTGCTGAATTGTTTAAGGCTGGCGGGGAGGAGCTGATTAGGAGCATGCATCAGCTCATGGAGAACATCTGGCAAGAGGAAAGCATGCCCGGGGATTGGAGTCTCAGTCTGTTATGTCCCATATACAAGAAAGGAGATGGTAGTGAATGTAAGAACTATCGTGGAATAAGCCTATTACCAATTGCGTACAAGGTCCTTTCAAGCATATTGTGTGAACGTCTAAAGCCAATTGTAGAAAAACTTATTGGACCCTATCAGTGCGGCTTTAGACCTGGCAAATCTACCACGGATCAAATATTCACCTTACGACAAATCCTGGAAAAACCCATGAAAAGCAGATCGACACCTACCACCTCTTTGTCGACTACAAAGCTGCCTTCGACTCTCCGATCTGGTAGGACTAACTGGAGAACACACGCACAAGACCGAAGCGTGTGGAATTCTTTAGTACTTCAGGCCTCAAACTTATGAACCATGTTTGTAAGTTGTAATGGTCCACTTAAGTAAGTAAGTTATTTGTATGGGGTTACTGAAAGAGTCTCTTGCGTACTAAAATCTCATCATTTCTAATGGGTTGGACAAAACACTCATCGCGTTAAGTTTCACCAATGAATGCAAAATATTAAAAGTTATCTATTTTCAACGACTTGAGAAGTTTCTTCACTAAATTCAGTGTAATTAACTTAAAGATATGCGCGTAGAACTATTTGGGTGTTTTTGGTCAATTTTATGGGAGATACTAGAGAGGGTGTGGCAAACGTTAAAGTTTTCCCAGGATTTCATACTATTACAAGTTTAGAAAACTGACCAAATGTCAGTATGCTTCAGTTGTCAGTTCAGATGTAATGAAGAAATATAAATTTTCCAAAAGTAGTACAATTGTGAGGGTGAACTCGCTTATTTGCATGTTAGGTACCAAATGGGAGTGGCAAACGTGTCGATTTTCTTAGGATTGGTCTACTTTTACCTCATACCTAAGCATGAGGGTATAAAAAATATAGTGGGAATGCTGATGTCGATTTTTTGTTATTTTTAGACATAAATTAAATTTAATACTTCGAAACACAAAATGGGAAAAATTACGATTTGACAATATTTTGCTGACCTGAAATTTCTCAAGTAAAACAATAGGGCTGCGATCTTGATCCGGATAAGATAAAATTTGGGGCTTCCGCTTAAAATTGGCTACTTAATGTTGTCCAACTACCCTGGTCTACAAATTAAAAAAAAAACTGATTTCAGAAACGAAGCGTGGTTTTTAACTAATCTGGCTGCACTGAATTCGAATCTGACTTAAAAATTGGGCTATTTCGTCTTGTTCAATTTTTACCGCATGCTGCAAGGGGTGCCGTGCAATAAAGGTAATAAAGCCATATAGCATTATTTCCCATTTGATATGGCTTTATTGTACGTCACCGCTGCAAGGTGCAGCATTTAAGTATTTGTTAGCGGTTTTTCTTAAAATTTCATTTGCTGAAATCAAAGAGGGAATATTTGTTATCCCTTAGATTAGGAAGCTATTGTATGATGAAATTATTTTACAATGTTTATTGGAGAAAGAATATGTAGCCTGGAAATCTTTCAAGAGCATATTGGACAGTTTTATTGGAAATAATGAAAGTGAAAACTAAAGACAAATTGATGCTGAGTTATTGAAAAATTATCACGAATATGGTGGACAAATGCCACTAAAAATACATTGTCTGCATTCACATTTAGATTTATTTTTTTTTCACAAAACCCATGTGCGGTGAGCGAATAACAAGGGGAACGTGCTCGCCAAGATTTAATGAAAAGAAATTATCAAGGATTTTGGGGGAAAAAAATACTGGGAGACTATTGCTGGACTCTAATACGTGAAACCGAACCAACCAACTACAAACGACGCACAGTGGGGTAAATTCACGATTTGGGCGGCCAAAATTATTTGAAGCAAATTTATGAAGAAGAATGTTAAACAATTACTCGGTGAGGCGTAAAAAATAATAATATGTTAACATTCGGGGGGTAGAGGTTATTTAAGATATTAAATAAATCTAAAATATTTAAGATTCCAAGTATTTCCCATATATATCTCCACAATGTTGCCCTACCTCCTTATAACTTTTTATTCGTCTGGATACCGTCTAACTATAAATGCATAAAGATATAGGACATACTGTATGTTAACTAAAGTGGTTCAGTAAAACCGCAGAAATTATGGTCTATTCTTCCGCAGTAGGTAAATGGCTATAAAACGCAAAACCGCAAAAACCCGCAAAGTTTTATTTTTCCATCTGAACAATACGATGTTAAAGATTATATTTAATCACAGATTGAAGGGGTGAAAAGTGGTGATGCATAACTTTTTGTCCATAGTTCGATTTTGATACCCAGTGAAATTAACAAAAAATACCACATTTTTCAATGCTGCTTTACTAGTAGGAATTTGAATTACGATTTTATTTAGCTAAGTGAATTAAATAATATTAATATTAATTTTCCATTTTACTTAAATGTTTAAACTAAACACATGCCTTCCCATAGCCTGCTAAAATTAATGGTTTACCTTAACGCAACAAAATAGAAAATGCACAATTAGCAACAAGTAACTTTGACAGCGTGTAGAAAACGAATGTAAGCAAAATGGAATGAAAAAATAACGGAATCTAGTTAAGCATTATGTTCTCTTTACCATACAATCGGTAATTATTAAATACTTTGGTTTTTGAGAAATCGAATTTTGGCCGCCCAGATCGTGAATTTACCCCTCTGTGCGACGTTCAAACGTTGAAAACGACATTAAAAATTCATTGATTTTTAAAAAGACTAATGATTTCATATATAAAAAAAATAAATTTTTTGTATCTCGAAAACCTGACGTGATAGAGAAAAACCAATTACAGATTCTAATTCAGCCCACCAAATTAGCCTAGGAAAGATATTAGGTTGCTCCAGTCCAAAACCTTGTTGGCTAGTTGGCTAAACTAAGAGAAAACTTTTCACAATAATATTTCAACGAGATTTTCATTCGATTTTTACAAAACTTTGTGCAAGGAAAAGAATCTGGAAAAACATGTTAACGTTATTTTTGGCGAGCTTTAAAAATTCTTGTAAATCAAGAAAAATCAAGACCGTCTGGTAAACCTACACTCAAAAAAAAAAAAAACCATTTGTTGCTCGCTTGCTGCAAAAAAAGTTGTTTTGTTTCGAAAATCCAACGTTTACCACAATCGCTGAAGTATTCGACGCAAAATGAAACAGTTGCCATCAACATTGCTTTTTTTTACAGTACACGAACATTTGTTTACTCCTACATCGTTTAATTTTTCGTTTGGGACAACGATGGGAAACGTTTGTGCAAAATATAAAACCTTTATATTTGGGAAAATTGAGAGAACAAAGAGCGTTACTTATTTCTAACAGCAAGCGCACATTCGTTTGGGACAACCGTAGAAGATTTTTGGGGAATATTTAAATCTTTTATGTTTAGAAGAGTTGAGAGAACATGCTTTTTGTTCTCTTAACTCTTCTTAACAAAAGTTTTATATTTTGCACAAACGTCTTCCACGTTAGTCCGGATAAACAATTATTTTGCGGCAAATGAAAACTTCAAACGAAGTTCGTTTGTCTAATTTTTCGTTTGGGAGCAACGAACTTTTTCCTTCAGTGTACATACAAATGACCGAATTCAGCATTACAGTTTTGATAACATATATTATTTGTAAGTATACCGAATTCAGTCCTATTTTGCGGAAGGATTATACCGACCGACCCCTTCAAGTACCTACCAAATAACCTTTTTATACCATCACCCTTAGGGATGGAGATTTTTTTTCTTTTGATACGGAAAAGAGTAACGCATTAAATGAGACGATGTTGAACTCAAGTATCTTAAGACTGGATGGCTGGTGAGCAGGATAACTCCAGTCAACCTTAACTGATAGGTATGAAAATTGACCAGTATTAATATCTCCCAATATGAAGTAATGGCCAGAATAGACCCCAACCCCTTCTGGTATCTCCCATTAAAATTGGGCCAAAAAAATCCCACATGGGTGGCAGCTAGGGGGTTAAAATGTTCCAAGGAAATATTCCCCTGAATGTTTTAGTATAGGTCTCCGAAGACATGAAATACCCCAAATGTACTTTTATAGACGATTTTTCATATTCTTTAAATCGACTTTTGACCAAAAAATTCAAACTTCAAACCACTGTAAAACAAATTTGGGACGAATTGGAGCAAAATGGATTTTATGATACTGAGGTCAAATGCTATCGTTTGAAATTGGTTTGGTTCACTCCCGATACAATGACCCTCAAATTGTGTCATAGTGTAATTAATATTTTTCCCACAACTTCCAAACCGGCACTTGGGGTATAATGAAATTTGGTCAGTTAATACAAAAGACAGAAGTGACTCTAAAATTTTTCATACATATCTTTTTTGTTAGTACACTGATATGTGTCAAAATTTGCATAAGATGTACGCTGAACCCTTCGTCAGGCACATATTTTGAGCCCTTAGTTCTGGCACATGGTGTCTGGCCAGACCCCTATACATTTACATGCATTTGTATGGAAATAAGGGCTGTTTGCCGTTAAATTTTTTACTAAGATAGGAAAATATTTGTTATATTTTGTGTTTCTATTTCTGTTAACTATGTTATTAGCCACCTGAGGAAGAAAAAATAGACCTGAAAAAATCTTTGGAATGAAAAGATAATAAATGTAAAGTAATAAATGTTTATGACAAAATAAAAAATTATTATGAAGAATACATTGATTTTTTTATTCAGAATTTTGCGGAAGGCAACAAAAACATAAATAATCTACTTTTGAATGTTGCTGACAAACAGGATTGTTGCATTTGCAGCAAAAAAAAAGCGTGTCTTACGGCGTATTTTTTCACCTTACTGCAGGCAAATTCTGCAATCTTTTTTGGTAGCTAATGTGTCTGGACCACTGCGTGAAGCCACATTAAGGTTTGCTATATTGAGAGGTCTCCCAAAGTACGCTTCAAATGCTATACGAGTTGTTGGTTGAGCCACAATGTGCGGATTATTGGTGCGATTTTCAACGTTGGCCAGTACCAATTGCTTTGCAAGTTTAATTAAAAATATGCGTCTTCTTTCTTTTCTTGTATTTTCATCATTTAGCTTACATACTCGTATAATGTAACTTGCCAATGCCATCACATCAATCATGTTGCAGAAAAACGCGTATGTCCAGCGTCTGGTTGACCGTTTTGTTGTGTAATGAGTTAGCATTTGATCCATCGTATCGACTCCGGCTTTAGTAGAATTGTAAAATAAAATTGCTTTCGGTTTCATGGCTACGCCTTCAACATATTTCGTGTAATGCACGGTTGAAATTAAATTGACTGCCTTATTTTTTTTGGGCACGTAGCTGCAAAGTGCAACAAGATTTTCATGAAAACCAAACACACTTGAAAGAATTGGTCGTCTGGTGCTCTTCATAACTTCCTTAGGAAGACATCTTTTGTTTGCTCGAATGGTGCCAACAAATGCCAGTCCCATAGCAGCCAGTCGTTTAGCGCCGTTCAATGAGGTGAAAAAATTGTCAGAAATAATTGTTCTGCCGCTGTTTGCGTAACAATTTGCCAAATACATTAGAACGTTTTCACCTTGATTTATCTCCCGATTGTCTCCTTCCTTTCCAGTGTATAGTTTTCATTTCAATAGAAATTTAGTCTTAGCATCGCATGCCCACCAAACTTTGATCCCATACCTTGCAGGTTTTGATGGGATATATTGGGTGAACTTTGTGCGCTCACGATACGGAAACAACTGCTCATCGATGGTGATATTTTCATAAGGTTCATAATAATTTTGCAGATTTTCATTGAGAAAATTCCAAAGGTCCCAGATAGGAGTTGCTTTATCTATTTGCTGTCGGAATGCCTGCGTACGACTATTATCGAAACGAATATATCTAGACAGAGTAATGAATATGGGCAGCGAATCAGAACGCCACAATATACTGGAGCCTTGCATATTATTATGGCTGAGACCAGAAGCCAACAAAATCCCAATGAATGCATCTAGCTCAGAGCTTGTCAAATCAATCCATTTTCTTTGGGTAGACTCTAGATGTTCTTCATTCCATTTTCTAATTGATTCTCGCCCATGCCGATTTGTTTCACTAATGATGACGATCGTAATATTAGTTGAGAAAAATAGCTTGAATACCTCAACTGGATTGGTGAGCCTTGTTTTTGTTCGAGATTGAAAACGCATGATATTATGCTGGCGCAAACAAGATGCAGGGGGTTCAGTTTCGTTCCATTTAGTGCCGTCTTTACCATAAAAACAGCCTGAGTCGACTTTATTTGCTGCCTCAGCATTATTTCCACTTTCTTCTTATTCATCTAAATCTAAAGTAAATACAAATTTCCAACTCGTGCCACATGCTTTGCCTATGCGTTCATACAAAATGCATAGGGGTCTGGCCAGATCCCATGTACCAAAAGTAAGGTGAAAATTTTTTATTTGGCTCTTTTGTCCTGTTCCAAGGACTTTTTTTCAATTATTAATTTATACATCGAAAGCCAACAATATTTTGGGAGATTACCTGAAATTACAGCCATGTACCTAAAATAGAAGTATGCTAAATTGAAGCATGAAAATTAAATATGTATGTCTGGCCAGAACCATGTGCCACTTCGTGGGTTAAAAAAAATTGAACCAGGAATGTATATGCACTATATCTGTTGATCCCTTTTGTTACCTCCCATTCAAAATTGCCTATTTTTGAATAATTAATATTTCTTCCATAACATCCATACCGGCTCCTTAGGTATAATGAAACTTGGTCGTATTGTACTATAAAACAAAATCTCGGAATTCGAAACCATTTGGCACGCCTCATCAGCCGATTTTATGGAAATGGCGATTTTCGAATAACCGTTTTATCTAATATCTAATTTTACTATTTTATGCTGAAGGTTTCTATAGAAAAAGGTTTATAATATAGAAACCTTTAGCAAGCCATTACAAAGATAATTTCATTTCCTCAATACAGACGAAAATTAGAAGAGTTTTTAAAAATATTTTCCAAAATTTTCACACGGCCTAATCTCAATTTGTTTTTTTTTTAAAAGGACTAATTCTTTTTCTGCGCATTTTAAGTTACATCGTAGCAAAATTTCATCAAATTTAGAGAGCAGACCCTAAATTTGTGTGATCGCTTCACATGGAATTACTCTAATGATAGTTTAATCCAATTTGATACTGCATAAATTTAAAATTTTCATAGTAAAGTCTTTCTATTAACCTCCGATAAATTATTATGAATAAGTCCTCAACTATTTAAGTTGTTCAAATCCAGTCTTTTGAGAAATTCATGCCTTTAAACACTCTCAATCTTAGTTTATTATTTTTATGCCATCACTCTTAGGAATGAGGGTATATATCATTTGATACGAAAAAAAGTGTAACGCATTAAAGGAGGCGAGTTAGACCAAATTCGTTTCAAGACGTTTTAAGACGATTGAGCTATGTCCGTCTGTCTGGCTGGCTGGCCGGCTCGCTAGATGGCTGGCTGGCTGGTCAGCAGGATAACTCGAGTAAACCTTAACGGATCGGTATGAAAATTTACCAGTATTATTATTTTTTAAAACGAACTTATGGGATTGTAAATGGGCAAAATAACCCCACCACTTCTGGTACCTCCCATACAAAATTACCTATTTTTGGATAATTTATATTTATTTCACTTCCAAACGGACGATCGTAGGATATTTAAATTTGGTCAGTTTATTTATCTTGCAAAAGTAGACAAAACCTAAGAAAACCGAAACCTTTGCCATACCCCTTGTGGTACCTGCCATACAAATCACATAATTGACCATTATAGTTTTACATACATATCTTTTTTGTAAGTAAACTTAATTTACTCAAATTTTGAGTATGATGTTCGCTTATGAAAATAGGACTCAGTAATGAATATGGACTATATCGGTTTACGCCTTCTGGTACCTCCCATACAAAATTACCTATTTATGGAAAATTAATATATCTCCTATATCTTCCAAACGTACTCTTGGGGGAGTAATGGAAATTGGTCAATTTATTTATGTTATTATAGGAGGCAAAATCCCAGAAAATCTAACTATTTGACACACCCCTTCTGGTACCTCCCATACAAATGACCGAATTCACCCCCATAGTCTTACAAACATATCTTTTTTTTCTAAGTACACTGAATTCAGTCAAATTATGAGTAATTTGTACGCTTATGAAAATATGAATCAGGAGTGAATATGGACTATATCGGTTTACGCCTTCTGGTACCTCCCATACAAAATTACCTATTTTTGGAAAATTAATAATTCTTCCATAACTTCCAAACGGACATTTGAAGGGTAATGAAAATTAGTCGGTAAATTTATATTGTGATAGGAGGCGAAACCTCAGAAAACCTAACTATTTGACACACCCCTTCTGGTAACTCCCATACAAATGACCGAATTCATCCCCATAGTCTTACATACATATCATTTTTTGTAAGTGCACTGAATTCAGTCAAATTATTCGTAAGTTGTACGTATGAAAATATTAGTCAGGAATGAATAAGGACCCCTTTTGGTACCCCCTATCAAAATTAAATTTTTTTGAAAAATTAATATTTCTCACATAAATTCCAAACCGGCACCTATACCCCCTACACAAATAAGTAAAGTTTTGGACGATTTTGCTCCACAAGCAGAGGTAAAATTATACATAAGTAATTTTATTTTAATTAAAAATCTATTCACTTCAATAACTCAAGACTTCAACAATATCTTATATTGGGTTTTGGTATTTATCAGTCAGTTTACCTGACTGAAATTTCAGTACTGGTTATAAGTCGCTACGTTCCTAATTCATTGATCGCATACTGTATGTGCTTGCTGTGTGTTGTGTGCCAGTCCATGTTTTGTGTGTCGTCGTTTCATGTTAATGGCTACGTTGTTGTTGTCATTGTCATTGTTCTTGTTGTTATGCTTACTTGCTCTGGCATATGAGCTGTGCTTTGGTTTTGTGGCTGTGTGTGTGTGTGTGTGTGCGAAGAAGGCGGAGCCAATGTTGCCATTGGTTGAAAACTTTTGTTATGTGCACATTATCGTCACCTTTTATGTTGCCGACCTGTGTGTGTGTGTTTTTTTTGGTTTGTTTTTCTGTTGTACTCGAAACGAGCAACACCAACCACACAAGCTGATAGCAGTAGCGGCGGCAGTGGCTGACTTGAAAAACTTGAAATTATGCGAATTGTTTTTTTTTTTTGGTTTACACGGAAATGCAATGTAATCATACTTAGCATAATTTTCAAATACGCGTGGATTTTTAAATTTACTTTTAAATTACATATTAATATGTATAGAAAAACATCTATAAAATGTATAAAATATTGTATTCTACAATTTATAGAGAGGGAAACGTACGAGTTATTGCAGTGGATTTTAACATTTTCTAACAAATAGATTTGAATGTATGGTACCGGGGACACACAGTGGTGGAATTTTTTGTGTAGTTATTCGATGTTGAATGGGAATGGGGAATGGGACTTTGCTCAGAGGTGGAAAGTTACTGATTGTAACTTGGGAGTGACCAGAATCGATTCCTTTGTGGCACTGTCCAAGCAGCTAACTACTTCCGGTCTTCGACCAAGTATTCCCTGGGCAATGACTTTAAAGCAACCGCTTAGAAGTTAGCTAAAGTTAGAAGGCATTACAACCATGTATCCTGAATGGTCAAAGAGACGTCTCAGGAAAGTAGGCTTGAACCGCTGAAGCATGGTTGCATCGTGGGATTGGACGTGCAGATAGCAGCCGTATTACCAATCTAGGAGACGAGGGTTAGCAACCCACATCTTCCGAAAACTAAATTGCGAAAATCCATAGCGTCTGTTCCATATTGGGCGGCTTCCTGGTCAGCGTCTGCCTCAGAATGAGCGGCTGAAATGTTTCCTGGCAGTAGGAATAAAATGCAGAACCTGGTGGGCTGGGCTTGCCACCCGCCACCAGTATAATGGCAGTGAATAAAATGAGAAACAAGAGAAAAAGAAACCCCCAAAATGGTGACGACCACCGCAAACGTTTTAAGGACCATGATTTGAGAATATGCGCTTGGAATGTTAGAACTCTTTACCGACCAGGTGCCTCTATTCAACTGGCGGATGTCCTCGAAGAGTATAAGGCTGACATTACTGCTATACAGGAAATTCGGTGGCCTGGATATGGATGCTCGCGGATGAGAATGTGTGACGTGTACTACAGCTGCCACGCGGAAAAGCATGAGTTTGGATGTGGATTTGTGGTTGGCAAGAGACTACGACACCTGGTCTCTAGGTTTACTCCTGTCAGTGAACGAATCGCCACCATAAGACTTAAGGCAAAATTTTTCTACATCACGCTGATATGTGCTCATGCTCCGACAGAGGAGAAAAGTGACGAGGTCAAAGACGAATTCTACGCCCAACTTGAAGAAACATATGACCGTAGCCCGGGCCATGATGTTAAAATCGTGCTGGGAGATTTTAATGCCAAAATAGGCCGGGAGAATGTCTTTAGCCCAACAGTCGGAAAATTTAGTCTGCATACTGACACATCGCCAAACGGAATCAGACTGATTGATTTCTCTGCAGCAAGGAACATGGTAATTAGCAGCACACGATTTAACCACAAAAAAATTCACAAAGCAACGTGGATATCTCCTGATCAAGTAACGAGAAACCAAATTGATCACGTGGTAATCGATGGAAGGCACGCGTCAAGTGTCTTAGACGTACGAGTGATCAGAGGCGCGAACATCAACTCGGATCACCACCTCACTGCAGTGAAGGTGCGTACAAGGCTAAGCAGAGCGAAAACCCTGCGTAACCAGGCACAGAGAAAGCTGGACATCGCTAAACTGCAGACCGCGGAGATAGCCAACGCCTATTCTGACCAACTCACTCAACTACTTCTTGATGCTCCAACTCCCGAAAATACTAGCGCGCAATGGCAACATATTGCCCACTCAATGGAAAGGACTGCGCGGTCCGTACTAGGGTATGTGAAGCCCTTTAACGATAATGCCTGGTACGATGACCAATGCCGCGAAGAGGCGGGAGGCGACTCGACTCTTCAGGCGAAAAAAACGAGAGCTTAAGGAGCGGAATAATGTGTGTATTGAAGATTACAGGAACAGAGGTGAAGCCCGAAAATTCTATCAGAAGATAAAAGGAAAGGTACATGGAACAGGTCTTCCCTTCCTGTAAAGACAAGGATGGTCATCTCGTTACTGACTCCGAGAGCGTACTGAGAATATATAAAGATCACTTCTGCAGCCTATTGATGTGTGAAAACTCGGCTGATGAAGACTGTGCTCCAATCCGAGATGATAACATCGAGTGTCCACCTCCGAGCCAAGCTGAGATAACAACTGCCATATCCCGCCTAAAGAACAACAAGGCCGCTGGGGCTGATGGTCTTCTAGCTGAGTTGATTAAGGCGGGTGGAGATGAGCTTGTTTTAAGCATGCAACAGCTCATAGAGAACATTTGGCTTCAGGAGAGCATGCCAGAGGATTGGAATCTCAGTGTGCTATGTCCAATCTACAAAAAAGGTGACCGTAGTGATTGTAAAAACTATCGTGGAATTAGCCGCTTACTCATTGCGTATAAGGTCCTGTCCAGCATACTGTGTGAACGTCTAAAGCCAATTGTGGAAAACCTGATTGGACCTTATCAGTGCGGCTTTAGACCAGGCAAATCCACGACGGATCAGATATTTACACTACGGCAGATTCTTGAGAAAACCCATGAGAAGCAAATCGACACTTACCACCTCTTTGTCGATTACAAAGCTGCCTTTGATAGTCCCATCAGGCATCGACTATACGAAGCCATGTCTGAGTTCGGTATTCCTGCGAAGATAATTCGTCTCTGCCGGTGTACCCTTACGAATAACAAATCCTCTGTTCGGATTGGCAAGGATCTATCTGCACCATTCGATACGACGAGAGGCCTTAGACAGGGTGACGGTTTGTCATGTATGCTGTTCAACATAGTGATGGAGAAGGTGTTAAGGAAAGCAGCGGTTAACATGTCTGGCACCATATTTAATAAGAGCCACATGCTGCTCGCATATGCCGATGATATCGACATTATCGGTCGAACGATGCGAGAGGTAACAGCTGTTTTCACATCAGTCGAAAAGGAGTCAGCGAAAATGGGTTTGGCAGTGAATGAGGACAAGACGAAGTTAATGGTATCATCGAACAAAGTGTCCACCCGTTGGGGACGCAGCGTGAACGTTGAAAACTAATGCTTTGAGGTAGTGGATGAATTTATCTACCTTGGATCCGCCATGAACAAGAACAACAGTGTCAGCCTCGAAATAAAACGGAGAATAGTGCTTGCTAACAGGTGTTTCTTTGGACTACGCGAGCACTTTATAAACACCACCCTATCTCGAACTACCAAAGTCCAGCTGTACCAGGTACTAATTTTACCGGTCCTGTTGTACGCCTCCGAATCTTGGGTGCTTACACAGGCAGATGCAGCTCATCTGGCGGTGTTTGAGAGAAAAATACTCCGCAAAATATATATACCCATTTGCGTAAACGGCGAGTTTAGGATTCGGATGAACCATGAGCTGTACGAGTTTTACCACGACATTGATGTCGTCAAGCGGATCAAAGTGCAACGATTACGCTGGCTAGGCCATGTCGTGAGAATGGATGAGGAAACTCCAGCGCGAAAGGTATTCTATCAAGACCTCGAAGGACGGCGCAAAAGAGGGAGACCGCGACTACGTTGGAAGGACCAGGTGGAGGAATCACTGACGCTGCTTGGTAGGACTGACTGGAGACGGTGCGCACAAGATCGAAGCGAATGGAAATCTTTGATCATTTCGGCCTCTGACTTAGGCACAGAAGGGGCAGCACAACGTGTCCGATTTTAATTCGAAAATCAACGTTTAATACATGTTGACCTTGTGCACAATTTTTCTGACATCAGTGTTTCGGCTAAAAAGATATACCAACATGTAGAAATCTGGTGATGGTTCCGGAAATATGTATGAGAGGTTCCAGAATAGGTGTGGCAAATGTTTCGGTACTCTGCTGTTTTAGCTACTGCTACAAGAATATTGAACTTACAAAATTCGAATATCCTAAGGATATGGGTGAGAGAATCCATTTGCACTGCGACCAAAACAAATTTGGCATACAATGGATATACAGAGGACACGATGCTTAACCTGTCCAGAGTCCATCTGAGAAACATCATAGCTGCAATAACCGGTCACTGGCCGGTTGGAAAACACGAAAAATGGTTGAAACTTATCTACAACGACTTTTGTAGAAGCTAAAATAATGAGGATGAAGAGGAGACCTTGGAGCATCTTCTTTGTCACTGTCCTGCTTTGGGTGACCTGAGATATGGAAAGTTTGGTCGTCTGACACTTATGGATAATACCTGTCTTGAAAGTACGAGAAGGGGTCGGCATGTACAGTCCATATTCATTCCCGAGTGAAATTTCAATAAACTTATATCTTATAACAAAAACAAACCAAAAAAAATTATGTAAACTTATGAGGGTGAATTCGGTCATTTGTATTGGAGGTACCAGAAGGCGTGTGGTAAATGTTTCGGCTTTCTAAGTATTTGTCAACTATTAGAAAATAATTTAATTGATCATATTCGAATATATTTTTCAGTTGTCCGTTTGGAAGTTATGAAAGAAATAAAAATTTTCCAAAAATATGTAATTTTGTATGAGAGGTAACAGAAGGGTTGGTTGCACATGTACAATCCAATTACGTCATTTTCGAAAATATTAATACTGATAAATTTTCATACCGATCAGTTAAGTTTTATCTGAGTTATCCTGTTAAATAGCCAGCCTGACAGATAGACTTACATAGCTCAATCGTCTTTAAAAATCCTGAAACGAATTTGGTCTTAAAATACTTGGGGTCTAACTTGTCTTCTATAATGCGTTACAGGAAAGTATAAAATATTTGGAAAAAATAAAAATATGAAATTTTTTGTTTTTTTTTTCCGCAAAACTTACTTTTATGCAAAAAAGATCCATTTAGACAAAAGTGCCTTTAAACTGAAGTCTGTACGCTTCCAATGAAATATAACACGATATAATATCTCTACGATTTGATGGCGAAATCTCGTCCCATGATTTCGTCCCATGAGAACGTAATTTTTTTTTAAAAAAGCACAAAACGGAGATAAGAATCAAAAAATCATTTTATCTTAACAAAAGGATCAGCCAATTTTTGATTCAAATGGATTATTATTGTGCAATTGATTCACAAAAAACATGATATAATATCTCTACGATTTGATAACAAACTCATGGAACAAGAACGTCACTTCTTAAAAATAACACAAAAGGGAGATTAAATACAAAAAATCCTTTTACCTTAAAAAAATGTTCTGCTTTGATTTTGATTCAAATGGATTTTTATTATGCAATTGATTCCCATTTATCGTTTTTTTTACCATTTAAAATCAATCTAATTGTCATTCAGACGAGGTGTGTATTGCAATTAAAGATGTAGATATCCATTACTTAATGGTTAGAACACTCGATTATCATGCGGGAGATCCATGGTTCAATTCTTGTTTAAAGTCATCTACTATAGCAGGGGCGGTTCACTCGATGTTGTCGACAGCAACTTCGCAGTATAGTGTCGAGTCAATCGGCATGTCTAGTAAAAGCTTCTCTCACAGTGACGTTCTTATTCGTCGATAAAGAAGTAGGTGCTTTAGACGTGAATCTAAAAATAGCAGAGAGTTAATTCACAACAACGAGAGAAACTATCCCTCAATCATGGGGTCAAAAGCGAAATTAGGTCTTTTTTATGTTTGTTCATCTCAGAATTTAACCATGGCTTAGAGAATAGAAGCTTGCCTACCCCATTTCTGCTCTTTACCTACTGTTGTTACCGCGGCGACAGACAGACGGACATCCCCTAAGAAGAGGCAGTTTGTACGGAGTGCCGGAGTAGTTTTCGTCCCATACTGCTCATCTTCAAACCTAACCTCGGTTTGAATAAAAGAAGCTTAGATACTTAAGTAAAGCTCGATTTCGCCTTAACCATGGTTGTAATAGCGGGGACAGACAGACGGTTACCCCCAAAAGCGGGGGTTTTATGGGAGGTGGATGTAGTTATTATCCGATCTTTCTGATCAAAGGAGATAATACTTAACCTCCGCTTAGAGAATAGAAGCTTGCATACCAAATTTCAGATCGATATCTCTTTAACTACTGCTATAATCGCGGGGCCAGACAGACGGACACACACAAAAAGAGGGATTTTGTATGAGAGATGGGAGTAGTTTTTGACTAATCGGGCTCCACTCCGTAGGGAAATGGGGACAGACTTAAAAAAGGGGGAGTTTGTTTAGGAGATGGAAGTAATTTTTGACCGATCTTGTCATCTTAGGATTTAACCTCCGCTTTGAGGATACAAATTTTTAGTCGCGGGGACAGACGAACAACCGGTCATCTTTCAACGCTGACCATCAGGGAAATATGCAAATATAGGTTTTTTTTAGAACGAGATATTAACAAATGGGTAGGTATTTATATGTTTTATACTCTTACAAGTGTTTTGACACCTATTTATTTGTTAGAGCATAATTTGGCATATTTTACTCATAAAGTCATATTTTAGCATATTTTGGCTTTAAGCCCAATTTTTTTAAACATATTTCATTAAATTTAGATCATATTTTTTTATAAAAAATATCAAATTTCATATTTTTTACATCAATTTTTCGTTCCTTAAATAAAAAATCTTGTTAATCAATAAATAAACAAACCATAAAAAATCATTCAACAAATTTTTATATGATAATAAATACAAAAAATTATGGTTAATTCAATAGCAGTTTTATTGGGAGCCGGCCGTGGCATAGTGGTTAGAACACGCGACTACCATGCGGGAGATCGCAGGTTCAAACCTGGCTTCAGTTATCTTAAAAGAAAATTAAAATAACATTTTCTTTCATTGTCGGCTCCCCTCGAATGTTGTTTGACAGCAACTTCGCAGTATTAAGCGTCGATTCAATCGTCGTGTCTAGTAAGAGCTTCTCAAAACAGTGACGTTCGCATTCGTCGATAAGTAAGTAGGTGCCGTTAGTTGTGAATCTAAAAATAGAAAGCGTGTTAATTCACAACAACGCGAGAAGCTATCCCATACCTCATTCATGGGGTGCAAAGGGAAATTAAGTAAGTAAGCTTGGTGCATACCGTTTGAGAGCTATATGATGACAAAATATATTTTAGTGTTTTTTTTGTTTTTTAACTAAACTTCGGTTTCGTTTAACTCATTCAAAAGAATTATCCACAATAAGAAGGAAAATACTAATACAATTTCAATAAAAGTACTATTTAGACATCTATAAGAATAATATTTTGCTCTTTGAGGCTCCAAAGCTATATTGGCATCTTATTCCAAAGTGACGAATGTGACATGTATTGCTCATGGTCTCCATCGATTGTGGGAATGTATTAGGAACTTATATGAAAACGCGAATAAAGCTATTGCCAAGTATGTATTTTTTGAAAACTCCATGTAGAGTGAAACTTTTTAAACAAATATTTCCAGACCTTGCATTACAACCAGAACCTATAACTACACGTTTGGGAATCATTTAACTACTATGACAACAATTATGAAGGAATTGTTAAGGTCCTAAGTGCATTAAACGATGAAGAAGAAGAACATTTGTGTGACTTAAATTTTTTATAGCATATTTTTGTTGATTTTAAGAGCATATTTTTGATATTTTTAGCGCATAAAATACGATTTTTAGTGCTTATTTCCTTCGCTGATGTCGTTTGTGAGACTGGAATACGACTTTTGTTTGCTCCTATCTTCTTCATCAGATGATGAAAAATTCTCAACACTTTTTTGTAAATTTTTACTTATTTTATTAAAAAAAAAAACAACAACCGAATGTTGTCGAATATTAACTACGACATACGTAAAAACGGGGGAATATGTTTGTGATAGTAATAAATACAACTACTAAACTAAATTGTTAATATCTAAATCTTACAAAAGTTTCGTAAAGATTAGCAAAAAAAAGTTTATTTTAAATAAGTTCTTGTTTTGTTTTCGTCAGCATGACAACATTCGTCACTTTTTGCCTAATTGCCCACAAACATGAAGACAACAAATTTGAGTTTACTAATAATTTCAGCCATGTGGCCTTATGAACGCCATCCTGTCGATCCAATTTCGCATTACGTTTTTGAGCATACCCTGTCTTATTTCGTCAGTAGAGAGTCGAATGTTGGCTTTTTTTTCAATAGACAGAAATCCAAACAACACATTTCGACCTTAAATTTGTATATACCTTTTTATAGTAGAAAGACATAGCACACAAAGTTTTTCTCCGTCAAATGTATGATGGCCGGCATTTTGAAAGCATAAGTTTCTAATTTTTTGAAATACTTGATCGATTTCATTCATTCTTTCTTTCAACTGTCAAATTAAATTTAAATATAATTTCGAATTATTTCATCAAAAAAAATTCATCACTCAATTCAGCAATTTTTTTTACCAATAACAGCAGTAAACTTATCTTCTGACCGTTTCCGATTTTTTTGGGTTTGCAAAGACATAAAGACGAAAAAAAAGTCACGAATCATTTGTCTGTAGCGTTTTCTATTATCGTTAATGTTGGCAACGAGTACGGATTTAAAGACAAAGTTTTTAAAACTCACTACTTTTCGGGATGTAATCGAGTCTAATTAATAAGGATTATGCTCTCCTAAGAAATTACAATTCTACTTGTTTACATATCCGTTAAACCTGAAATGAGCCTCTTCGCTAAAGATGATTTGACGATAACGGCGATGTGTGCACAATGTAAGAGAGAAAAAAAAACGCCGGGTAGTGAATTTGCCGTACTCTGCTTTTCGCTTTATTTTACGTCTAAGAAATTATATCCAAACTGAGTAATTTCATATTTATACCATCACCCTTAGGGATGAGGGTATATATCATTTGATACGACCCAAAAGTGTAACACATAGAAGGAGTCACTTTAGACCCTAGGTTTCTTTGAACCAAATTCGATTCATGACTTTTTAAGTCGTTTGAGCCATGTCCGTCTGTCTGTCTGTCTGGTGGCTGTCCGGCTGGTTCGCACGATAACTTTCGAAAGACGCAACCAAATATTTTGAAATTTTGCACGAGGTATTATTTTCTCAAAACTATTTACGGTATTGCAAATGGGCTACATGACCCCACCCCTTCTGGTACCTCTCATACAAATACATCATTCCGCCCACTTTAGAAATTGAGTAATAATATGAAAACACCCAACGAGATCTTACCTAAATTCTGTATTTGGTAAAGCTGTTACAGGATAAAGTTTTGGAAAAAACTGTTAAAGCCTAGCCACGCCCCTTCTGGTACCTCTCATACAAATCTACCTTTCCGCCCACTATAGGGATGGGGGAATAATATCAATAAATCAAACGTGATCGTACCCAAATTCTATTTTTAGTAAAGCTATAACAGGATAATGTTTTGAAGAAAAAAATTTTAAGTCCATCCACGCCCCATCTGGTACCGCCCACTTTAAAAATCGATTAATATTGTTAAAAGACCTAACGCGATCGTGCCCAAATTCTGTATTTGGTAAAATTCAAGCAGGATAAAGTATTGGACAAAAGATTTGGAAGTCTAGACACGCCCCTTTTGGTACCTCCCATACAAATGTACCACTCCGCCCACTTTAGAAATAGGGTAATAATATAAATATACTCGACACGATCGCGCCCAAATTCTGATATTTGTTATGTTATAATAGGACAAAGTTTTGGAGAAAAATTTGGAAGTTTAGTAGTAATATCAATACACCCAACGCATTAGTGCCCAAATTTTGTATTTAGTAAAGCTATAACAGGATAAAGTTATGGAGAATAAATCTGGAAGCCTAGACACACCCCGTACCTCCCATACAAATGTACCACTCCGCCCACTTTAGAAATCGAGTAATAATATCAATATAATGAAAATTATTTGTTTTACTGAGGGTAAGGGTATATGTAAGTCGGGTTGCCCGACTGAAACTTTCTAACTGGTTTTAATTACAAATCGGTTAATTTCAATAACTCAAGACTTAAACAATATCTTATAGTGGGTGATGGTATTTATCAGTCAGTTTATCTGACTGAAATTTCTGTACTGGTTACTAACTAACTTTAATGGAAATGGAAACAAATTTTTCACATATTTACCTGTAGCACACTAAAACGTTTTTAACAACTTACACAGAGCTTTTCTGTAGAGGCTTAAAAACGAACAACTTCTAAGGCAAAAAATAGATATTTCGTTTTTATGTATTTGTATTTACTAAAGCTAAATCTAAACTACTCTTTGAGTTTTTCTGCTTATATTTTTATTTTCCTATCTTCTTTATTTTCATAATTCACAAATTTAATTTCATATTTATGTAATTGACTTCTGCCAGTATAATATAATCTCAGGCACAGACTTGGTACATGAGTTTATCATCTACAATCTACAAAGACTCCTCCCCATTATTGCTGCAGCATTATTGGCTTACTGAACATTTAGTTTGCCTTTATTAGCCACTAGTATCTTAATAAAAAGCACAACATAAACTTTTTCTTTAGCCTTTAAACTAGTCAATATTAATTAAAAATTCCTATTACTTACTGCACTTTTTCATTGAGTCGGCTTATGTATTTGTTTCGACGTTCAAAAATCATCATCACTTGTATAGTTGCTACAACATATTCATGTATACATATTATATAGGTACGATACGCCATCATCTCAAACTAATCTTCCATTGTAAATTGTAATCAATTTTACTCCATCTTAAGGTCAGTGAGTAGTCATGTTTTACTCTGTTTGTCCGTACTTGTTTATTATTGTTAACATAATGTATATTATTTCATATTGCCACAAATACATTCCTTTACTACAAGTATAGGTGGAACAATCATGAAACTCCTCCCTTTCGTGCTAAGACCTTCTTGTCTTAAACAAGATTATTTTCATAGTTTGCTTTTGCCATATCTTTCGCAGACTTGTACAAGCAATTTTCTCATTCAGTTATACATACTATATACATATTAGTGTGTATTATACACGACGAACATGTATACATACATACTAGGTATGCAAACTTCATGTAAACACAGTATCACATCATTCCCATTCATTCATTCATTCATTCTTAGCAAAGCGACTGTTTCCCTTTATTTCCGGTTGTTTCCGTTGTGCGCGCGTCATTACATTGCCCACAATTGCTGGGCTGCAAAATTCTCTTAGCATTTTTCTCCCTTTTCGTGTTTACACCACACCCATTAATTTGGATGTAAACGATGTCATTAGCGAATGTAATGTCTTCCAACATACATATGCACATACTACATATGTATTACTTGTGATGGCATAAATGGATAAATTAATTTAGCAACATCGGAATTTTTCTTCCAAATGCATGCCTACTATGTTTCATACGTTAGTAAAGGGTTTAATTTTTGAATGTTAGGATTCACCCAAACGTTGAAATTCCACCACTATTTATGTAACGCCAATCAGCACATTGCAATTTTGAGCTGCCAAAAAAATGCTTTATAAACCATAGTAAACACAAATTTTTTTTGTCTTTTCGTTTTCGATATATGATATAGAATGAAACGAAATTGGGCAATTTAAAACATTAAACGCCATGAAAATTGATAGTTTATACAGTCAAAATTTGTCAATTCCATCGAATTTGTTGTGTTTTATTTTAAAAAACAAAGGCTTTTAAAAAACACCCCTTATATACTGAAATGAACCGCAAGCCACTTATAGATAATTAAATGTCCTATTGAATCAACAAAATCTTAAGTAAATTTATGTTTATTACATTAGTTTTTATTTTTTAATATAACACTTTAACTTAAATTCGAAGAATATTTTAAAATTAAATTTTTAAAAGGAAATTTGTGATAAAATATCTTTCAAAATTTTTTATCAAACTATCACCTATTTGCTTCGCCAGCGTTACTTTTAAACTGAGGAATGATTCGATCCTATTATAGGATTAAAGCATGCATATCAAATTTCAGCTCAATATTTCTTAACCTACGTCTATAATCGCGGGGGCAGTTACGCCGAAACCCCAAAAAAGGTAGTTTGAATGGGAGGTGGGAGTAGTTTTTGACCGACATTGCTTATCTTAGAAAATAGCCTCCGCTTTGATATTGAATCTTGCGTACAAAATATCAGCTATATACCTCTTAAAATACGGCTGCAATCGTAGGGACAAATCCCAAAAAGGGAGAGTTTGTATGGGAGGTGAGAGTAGTTTTTGACCGATCGGTCTCATTTTAATACTCAACTTCCGCTTAGAGCAGAAATGCTTGCAAACAAGCTTGATTGCTCTTAAATTACTGCTGTAATCGCGGGGACTGACATACGCACACCCCCAAAAAGAGGAATTTTTGTATGGGAGGTGAGAGTTGTTTTTGACAGATCGGTCTCATCTTACTACTCAACCTCCACTTGGTGTGGGGAAGCTTGTATACAAAATTTCAGCTTGATTGCCCGGCTGTAATCGCAGGGACAGACCCCGAAAAGGGGGAATTTGCATGGGAGTTGGGAGAAGTTTTTGACCGATCGGGCTCATCTTAAAACTTAACCTCCGCTTTGAGGATAGAAGCATGCATTCCAAATTTCAGCTCGATATCTCTTAAACTGCGGCTGTAATCGCGGGGACAGACAGACAGACGGTCGCCTTTAAATCGACTCAGATTTCGATGCTGATCATCAGCGCAACCGGAAATATGCCCTAAAAATCGTGTTTTATGCGCATAAAATATAACCTGAAAATGGCAAAATATGACCTTAAAATCAACAAAAACATGCTCTAAAAAAATAAAATCACACAATTTTTTTCACATGAATTAGAATTATTTTTATTTAAAGTAAAAAAACAGCTTAAAAATTAAAAAAAAAAACAATATTATTTTAAATTTAGACTTTGTAAGTATTTTTGGTAAATTTACATACACAAATATTAAGTAAGTAAAGGAACAATTAAAAAAATATCACATGCAATTATTTAGCATTAAGTAACAAAAATCTTTAACCATGTTTCCTAAGTATCACGGTGTTTTTGTATGTTGAGCACAAAAAAATAATGTGAAAAATATTTTACGTTGCTTAAAAAGGGATATTTTTAAAAAAAAATATGGCCTTAAAAATATAAAAAGGAGTTTTTTTTAAATTATGCTCCGTAAACTAAAATTTGCCGAAATATGACTTTATGTGTAAAATATGCCAAAATATGCTCTAACAAATAGGTCTCAAAACACTTGTAGGACCATGAAACATGTAAATACATTACCCATTTGTTAATATCTCGTTGTCAAAGAAACCTGCTGTAGCATATTTCCGGTTGCCCTGCTGACCATTTATATATATATTTTGTCATATCCTCCACGCCTCCTTATGGGCGTTACAAATGGAAGAACAAAATTAATATACCCTTCACTCTGTTCTTGCGCATGTTGAAGGGTATAAAAATTGAAAGAAATTCTCTGCATTTGTGTAGCTAATAAATGTATGGTTGTTGTCGATACAAAAGAGGAAATAAACAAATGATTGTGACAAATAAAATGTAGAATTATTCAAATTATCGTTTATTGTTTATTTGGTGGTATAAATTATTTAAACATTTGCTACATCGTGAGTGTCTTGAGAATCATTTGTGTGTTTAATTAGTATTCAGCTTCCGTTTGCTTTCGAGAATAGCAATAGCAACGAGGTTTGTATGACAATTGGTCTGGCATATACTTTGGTTTAGATAAATAAATTTTTTATTGATTATTGGCTAAAGCCTAGATTTCTTTGGAGGCTAAATAACCGATATTTACTTACTTGAAATCGATATTAAATTATTATGGCATGTAACTTGACAAAACGAATGATGCAGAACTTCTTCTTTTTGTAACAACTTTCACGTGCAGTTCTCAGAACTGAGTCCCAAAATCATGTGTTGCACTGTGTAAGTGAAGTGATGTAAACATTTTTACAAAAGTTTCCAACTAATGTAATGTTACTAAAGCTTAAATTAAACTAAAAACCAGTAGGAAAGTTTCAGTCAGGCAACCCGACTTACATATACCCTCACCCTCAGTAAAACAAAAAAAATTTCTATTATATTGATATTATTTCTCGATTTCTAAATAAGTGGTACATTTGTATGGGAGGTACTAGAAAGGCACGATCATGTCGAGTGTATTGATATTATTACTCCATCTCCAAAGTGGTGGAGTGGTACATTTGTATGGGGGATACAAGAAGGGGCGTGTATAGACCTCCAGGTTTTTTCTCCAAAACTTTATCCTGTTTGAACTTTACTAAATACAGAATTTGGGCACGATCGCGTTAGGTCTGTTAGTAATATTAATCGATTTCTAAAGTGGGCGGTATCAGATGGGTATGGGATGTACCATTTTTTTTTTTTCCAAAATTTAATCCTGTTTTTGCTTTACTAAATAAAGAATTTGGGTAAGATTACGTCGAGTGTAGTGGGCGGAAAGTTACATTTGTATGGAAGGTACCAGAAGGGGCGTGGCTATACTTCCAATTATTTTTTTTCAATACTTTATGCTGTTATAGCTTTACTAAATACAGAATTTGTATTGTTTTTGTAGTGTATTGAAATTATAACTCTATTTCTTAAGTGGGCGGAGTTGATGTATTTGTATGGAGGTACCAGAAGGGGCGGGGCCATGTAGCCCATTTGCAATACCGAGGGTAGTTTTGGGAAAATATTAACTCTTGCAAAATTTCTTTCGTCTTTCGAAAGTTATCGTGCGGACCAGCCGGGCAGTCAGACAGACAGACGGACAGATAGGCAGACGTACATGGCTCAAACGACTTAAAAAGTCATGAATCGAATTTGGTTCAAAGAAACCTAGGGTCTAAAGTGACTCCTTCTATGTGTTACACTATTGGGTCGTATCAAATGATATATACTCTCTTACCCGTAGGGTGATGGTTTAAAAAGTTATAGTTCTCAACGTTTACGCAGCGTCCCAAACGAGTAGACTTGTTGTTCGTTGAAACAAACAACTAGGTTTTTTCCTCATTTATCACTAGACCAACTTCTGCCGACTATTTCTCAATGCTCGAAAAGGCTGCAGTAACATCCCCAGTCCACAGACAAGCGACATACGCGAGCATATGAATTCACAGACCAAATATTTATTTTCCAACGGAGGGCGAATAGAGTATAGCAAAAGTTTTGTTTTGATTTCCCGATTTCTTATTTCTAAAAAAATCGGCTTTCGGACCTTTGCGCACTTTTAAGCCAGTAACGTGGTGTCGTTGGGGATGTAAGGTGAATCGTGCGTCTCAAGCCGACTCACAACCCCTACGTGGTGGCACCTGGGTAACGTTGTTCGTGATATTTTTATCATCATAAAAAAGTAACAAACGGACCCCTGAAAACGTTATAAGGATTGAAATTTAGGGATATGCACCTGGAATGTCCTGACTCAATATAGAAAAGATGCCACTATCCGACTGGCCGATACTCGCGACGTAAAAATTGCGACATCTAATACAGCTGCAATGCGGAAAAGCACAATTTTTGAATTTGTAATTGGCCAGAGTTTCAGTCATCTTGTCGCTCGGTTCAATCCGGTTAGTGATCGAAAAGCCACAATCAAAATCAGCTTAAACGCTCTCTTTGGATTAACAATGCATGCCTTGAATCTAAGCGTATTATGTCCTGTCCTGAAAAAATTTGATCCAAGTGTGTGCTTGGTTTACACCTTACATATAAGGTCGCTATTTATACGACATAAGCCAGTGTTATCTTACCTGATGGGTCGTATCAGTGTGGGTTTAGACATGGTAAATCAACAACTGATCAGATATTCCCGCTTAGGCAAATCCTGGAAAAGGCCAAGAGAAACAGATCGACACGATCCACGTACCATTTATTATTGCAGAGAAGCTGATAGGTCTCTGCGGAATGGCGCTGACTGTCACAAAGTCTTCAGTTAAGATTAGAAATGACCTTACAGAGCCATTATAAACCAGACCAGGCTTAAAACAAGGTGACGACCTATCGTGTGACCTCTTCAACATAGTGATGGAGATGGTAATGAGAAAAGCTGCAATAAACATGGGTGGCACGATATACAAAAAAAAGCCGCATGCTACTTGCGTACGCTGATAACGAAGATATCATCAAAAATTGCGAGATGTGACTGCAGTCTTCTCAGGTATAAAGAATGAATCAGCAAAAATAGGTCTAATGGTAAAGGTAGACAAAATTAAATTGTTAATTGCAATAAACAAAGGATCTACTCGTTTGGGAAACTGCCGAGAAGAATCCTGCTAGCTTGTAGGTGGTACTACGAACAAAACAAGCGATTAAATGACCTCTCTCGACGAACAAAAATTCAGCAATATCAGATACTGGTTCTACCTGTTGTGAAGTATGGTTGAGAATCATGGGTTATGACAATAGGTTGAAATTTTTTCGACAATGCGCAGAGAGGGGAGCAGAACTTCTTTCGAAACACCAGGTTACTGATAACCTTGCAGAACTTGGTGTGAAGAACTGGAGAACATAATATTTATCTGCGTGAGGCATATAAACCCATACGATTGCATAGAAGTGCCAGCTAAGTTAGTACCTAAGTATGTGACAGGGCTCCAACCAAGGGCTCCAAGAACACATTGGCCATCGTATTTCTGCCAAGTATTCCCCACAAGGGTTCATCTCTAGAGGACAGTATCTCCTCCGCGTACATGAGAGAACTAGGTAGATACCTCCAAACCTTTAACAAGGGTGTACCAAATACCCCCATTAAAAGTAGGTACATTGTAACGCGTTGGTTTCTTAGTAATGACATTAGTCTGATTTAAGGAATATGATACATACTTAAGGTTCGATTAAAAGTTTGCTTGATAATCGACTGGTATAAATAGAACTAGACCGTGGGTACTTATTATGGAAGATGGCAACATTGAAAATTACTCTCATTACTCTTTCGATAATTGGGTTGAGAGCTAGTGTTCTAGACAGGATACAAATTTCTGATGTCGTTTGCATCTGCTGTCGGCGCAATAGAACTGTGATGCAGCATGTGTCTTAATGAGTCAATTATTATTACAAAACGAGCCTTAACAGAGGCCTTAACAGAATATTTAAAGAGATCATTACGTAGCAAATTTAAAATTTAGCTATTCCCCTTTACATCAGTTATTATTGACCCACAGTCGGAGTATGACTACAAAATTGACTCAAATGTTATCTCCTACTTCTGACTAAGCTCCTGAATTTTAATTTCAATACTTCAGTTCGAAATCTTGCCTGCTGTCAATTACTGATTTGACTTTAAATGGGTTTTGTTTTGTTAAAAATAAATTATCTATTTGGAACAGTGGTCGCTCTAAAGAGTCGACTTCAAATCTTACTCTGAGTCCAGACAATTCTGTTTTCCAACTCTGACTCCAACTCCATCTCTATATATATCTGCTGCCAACTGCTAACCAGAATTTCTATGGAAATCATTTCACACCATTTGTATTTAGTATTTTCTCCTTTATATGATTTTCTTTACGGGTAGTCGTAGGCGCATTAAGAAATCAATTCCTAAGCTAACTTTTACTCTGGTTGCAATACCAATTCCCTCTTCATAATTAGTACTGTATGGAGATTATATCCCTGCATTTGAGTTAAAGTTATACATATGCTTTACATTAAGTTATAATCAGGGCAACCGGAAATATGCTACAGCATGTTTTTTTTACAACGAGATATTAACAAATGGGTAATGTATTTACATGTTTCATGGTCCTACAAGTGTTTTGTGAGCTATTTGTTAGAGCATATTTTGGCATATTTTACCCATAAAGTCATATTTCGGCAAATTTTGGTTTTAGAAGCATAATTTTGAAAAAAATTTAGTAAAAAAAAGTGTCTTTACAACTTTTTTTTTTTTTTTTAAAGTAACAGCCAAATCTACTACATGTTTTACACAACTGTGAAATGTTAAACAAAACATAAAAAGAGGCGCTTTTCTACCACCTCCGATTTCGATCCTGGACATAATGTCTAAAGCTAATCCGACAAAAGCAGCAAAACTAAAGGCGGTTGTAGAAAAGTTTTCTGACTTACTAGCTGATGGTGGATTACTCTATTCTAAAATCTGCAGCAAAGTTATTGCAGCACATCGCAGCAGTGAGGCAACATGTGGAAAGCGGTAAATATAATCAACTAAGTCATATAAGTGAAAATATGCAGACCAAACAATTATTTTTGCCAGAATGTTTCGGTAGACTCTCAAAAGAACATGATTTTCAAGAAAAACTGTGCCGAGTATTTTGTATCTGCCGACATTCCACTTTACAAAATGAGAAATCAAAATATAAGAACACTATTTGAGGAATACACTGACTACCAAGTGCCATCCGAAACAGTTCTTCGAACTAAACATTTAAAAAATGTATACAACGACTGCATGGACAATATTCCAGCAAAACTAAAAAAATCAATTTATGTGGATCTCAATCGATGAAACTATAGATGCAACAGGCAGAAATGTGGCAAAAATTTTAGCAGGTGTATTTAGGAAATTGCAAGTGAGAAATTTTTACTGCATACATCAGCCTTGGAAAGGTCTAATTACTCAACAATTGCTCGACTGTGGAACGACGCCATCAAAAATCTTGACGTCAACTTCAATAAGAATAATGTTTTGCTTTTTGTGACGGATGCAGCTCCATACATGGTAAAGGCTGCAAAAGCTATAGTGGCATTTTATCCGAAAGTGACGCATGTGACATGTTTTGGTTATGGTATCCATCGATTGTGTGAATGTATTAGGAATTTATATGAAAACGTAAATAAAACTATTGCTAATGTGAAAAAGTTATTTTTAAAAGTTCCATGTAGAGAGGAACTTTATAAACAAATGTTTCCAGACCTTCCATTACCTCCAGAAGCTATAACAACATGATGGGGAACATGGCCAACAATTATGAAGACATTTTAGAGATCCTAAGTGAATGTAACGATGAGGATGCACAATACAATAAAACTTCAAAGGATGTCTTGACATACCCCCAAACTAGATCTGACTTGATTTATATTGCTTCAAATTACGGTTTTATTGCAAAAAGTATTAAAAATTTACAAACATCAGGTCTTATGCTTATTGAACAAGTTCATGTGAATGAAGACACTTTTAAATTGATAGATAATTTATCGGATTATAAAATAAATTTAATAGTAAAAAAATTGAATCAAATTATACAAAAAAACGTTGATTTGGAAGAAGTGCAAAGTATTTGTAAAAAATTGTGTGGATCTGCGCCAACATTAACTTAGAAATACAAAGTACAGATAATACTGTCCCTTAAATTCGCTCCAATTACATCTGTGGATGACAAAAGATCATTCTCAATGTACAAAAACATTTACGTTGTTGTAGACAAAATTTTTTGTTCGATAATTTATCTCAATATTTTGTAGTTTATTGCAACAATAAACTCAAATAAGATGCCGTGATACTTAGGAAACATGGTTTAAGATCTTTGTTACTTTAATGTTATATAAATTCATGTGATATTTTTTTAATTGTTTTTTTAACAAATAATACTTAAATATTTACTTCTATTTTATTTTACTTATATAATTTTTGTGTTTGTAAATTTACTAAAAATACTTGCAGTCTGAATTTAAAATAATTTTGTTTTTTTTTTAATTTTTAGCTGTTTTTTTTTTACTTTAAATAAAAATATTTCTAATTCATAAGAAAAAAATGGTGTGACTTTAATTCTTTAGAGCAGGTATTTGTTGATTTTTAGGTCATATTTTGCCACTTTTCAGGTCATATTTTATGCGCATAAATTACGATTTTTAGGGCATATTTCCGGTTGCCCTAGTTATAATCTATAATTTTTGCCATGACAATTATTACTTATTTTTAACATTGTGATTATCATAAGTTTAGAAATTATCTAATTTGTAATGACTGAGTTCATTTTGTGGTTGGCGATGGCTTAGCTTCAACTGTATTTGCTCACATGAACATTTTTAGACCTTGTACATTTGTGTGTGTGTGTTTTAAATCATCATAATTTTAGGGCTTCCTCTTACTAAATATGACTAGTGGTTAGCCAATAAAAAAATTTCTGCTACAAACAAATGTATATTCGTATGTGTTTTGCTCGCATTTTATGCGGTCTGTTTTAGTCAACCATAAAATGTGTGTTATTTAAATGTATTTTCAGAATTCATTTAACAATGTTATTTCAATTGTAAAAATTTCGTTCTCCTTGAGAGCTTAGCAATCCATTTATAGATTGCATATAGCACACCCTATAGTCAATTTAATGCGTGAGAAACCAGCAGTTGGAGTATTTCTGGTTTTCAACATGATTTGGCCTTAGCAACATTTGTTATACGCGATTGTTAGGAACATCTCTAATGCTTAAGGTAAATTAATATCAATATATTCTATTATAGTCCCTCTAAAATATTTCCATATGACGTTGGTGCTTTTAAATGACAATGGTATTCTTAATTTCTAAAAAAAAAATTCCCTTCTTTCTGTTCGCTTTGATTTGATTTTATTGATGGTAATATCTCGACCCCTGGGTTGGCTCCATTTATATAGGGAATTTAAATGAAATTAAATTTGAATGTAATCGCGCACTGTTAAGTCTTATGTTAACTACAATTTCAAGTACGAAATTATTACCCTAAGACTCGAATGTCGTAAAACTGTCGCTTTTTGTTGCTCCTTAGATTTGCGTTGGTTGCTGTCGCTGGTTTTATGGAGATTTTATGATCAATATCAGAACTTATATATACATACATACATATGTATGTATATATAATATACACATGTCTGTGTTCAGATACACAAGCAAACATTCGCAAACACCACAATGCCAAAGGATATTTTGGGCCACGCGTAAGTTGCACCCGAATACAGTCCCTAAAGTCCTTACCGAAAACTTAATCGAAAGTTGAATGTTTACAGTGTTTTAAAGTTCTAGTAATGTACGAAATAATTAAAGCGAAGAAAAGGTTGTAACAAAATGTCATTCAATTAAATAAATGCCGCGGTAAAATTTATTGGACATTTTAGTTATTATTTTTGTAATATGTTTATATTTTGAAATAATAATAATTGGTGTATTGATATTATTACTCGATATCTAAAGTGCGTGCAATGATGTATTTGTATGGGAGGTGCCAGAGGGGGCGGGCTATGTAGCCCATTTGCAATAACTTTAGTAGTTTTGGGGAAATATTAACTCGTGCAAAATTTTAAAACATTTGGTTGCGTCTTTCGAAAGTTATCGTGCGTACCAGCTAGACAGACAGAGAGACGGACATGGCTCAAACGACTTAAAAAGACCTGAATCGAATTTGGTTCAAAGAAACCTAGGGTCTAAAATGACTTTTTCTATGTGTTACACTTTTGGGTCATATCAAATGATTTATACCCTCCTACCCGTTGGGTGAGGGTATAACAAATAAGAGCAACCTTAGGGATTGCGGTTCGGTTACGATTACTAATTAACAATTTGTTCTTTTTCTTCTTAAATGGCAGTTCATGATACATATGTCGGAGAACTCTCTGTTAATGATAAGGCGCACAGTGGCACCGCCCCATACATTTCTTGGAAAAACATAGAAGGAGTGGTCGTACAGCAATGAAATTTTGCAGAAACACTTCTCTGGGCTAAATTAAGAAATTTTGAAAAAATCTTGGAAACCCGCCTACTGCCACACCCACCTCCCATATAACTGCACTTGCCAAAATTGTCATTTTTGGACCTAGGGACTCGAAATTCGGGACACATCTTAATTGAGTTCTCCTTACGAAGAAAAATTTAACATATTAAGGATGCACATTGAAAGTTGTAGAATTAAGGTGTTTTTCTTCCCTGTCTAGAATCATATGAAAATTTGATATAAGTTAACAAATGTTAATTTTTATTCAAAAGCTAAACATGTGTTGTCTCCCTACAAAAGAAAAGAATAACCCCAACAACCCTCCGCGAAAGATATTAGCCTTCAAATACACCGAAAATATCGCACAAATGCATGTATTAAAATCGATGTTACTAAAAGGGACGGTATTTGGCGGTTATTTTTTTTTTCTTAATTGAAAATACGGACTCGGGCCTTTCATTTTTTTTATAGTTAGAGGGCTAAGCAAGGCAAAGCACAAGCTTGCAATTGCCGGACTGATCTCATTTTGGATCGGTGATGGAAAATCTACTCCATCGTCGATTATTGTTGTGATTTCGTCACTTATGCTGCCTTCGGAACGGTAAGAGAACGAAATTGTTCCCTCTATATTTGTAGCACACTCTGAGTGTTCGTAACCAGATTTCCATATCTACCCTTACAGACGGGGATCCCTGTTCTAAACCCTTTGCTTTTTACCTTTTGGTAGTACTTTTGGGCTACACATCTATCTCTGTAAATTTTGATATCCTGACTCCATCTTTTTTCTTCCATAGACGCTTTTACCGACTGAAAAGGCATCTCATCTCCCTCCTCTTCTGATTACAACGCTCCGTCATAGCACCCGTTGCCATTAGCCGCAGTTTTGCCCTGCATGCTGAATCCTTTTCCTCAGATAATTTGCGACATTCATCATCGTAACAGGGCTTGTCTGCGGCAGTGGTCATAAAACTCGCAATATGCTGCCACTGGATGTCGGGAACATCAGAATTTAGACGGTTTGTTTGTATCAGTTGAGAGAGTTTGTCGGAGTAGGAATTGGCTATCTCGGTGGTTTGCAGCTTTGTGATATTTAGCTTACCTTCGTTTGGTAACGAGGGTTTTTAGCACTACTTAAACGTGTGCTTACCTTGGCTGCAACTAGGTGGTGATCCGAGCCAATATTTACAGCGCGCATCATATGAACGTCCATAACGCTTGAGACATACCTTCCATCAATTACCACGTGATCAATCTGGTTACTGGTATTTTGATCGGTAGATATCCACGTTGCCTTGTGAATATATTTATGTGGGAATGTGGTTCCACTCACTGAATCTGTTGTCGGAGGTTTTATTGTGTAGACTGAATTTTCTGACTTCTCAACCATGAGAATCTTCCCTTCAATTATAACAATAAAATCTCCCAAAACTATATTAATGTCATGGGCAGGGCAGCGCTCACAAATTTCCTCCAGGCGCTCATAGAATGCATAGTTCTTGATGCAGATAGTGACAATTCGGTTACTTACAGCAAAAACCGCTGAACTAGATGTGGACGTCTCTTGCCGGCTATGAATCCACATCCAAATTCGTGTCTTTCTGCATGACAGCTATAAAAGATGTCACAGTTCTTTCGTCGTATGTCCTTACCTGTCCTTGCCGTCGCATTTCCTATATGGCGGTGATGTCAGCCTTGTATATGTCGAGGATATTCGGCAATTGAATTGAGGCAGAGGGGAAAAAATTCCTATTCAGAAAAAAAGAATCGTTTACAGAGGAGATCAAATAGCGAGGAGATCGAAAAATGGAGACAGATGAAGCCAAAAATTCTACCAAATTAAAAAATTAAGGAGTATGGAAGGGAGAAGGGGTTAAAATAGAGGTAAAAATATGTCCACGAACTATATGAGAGTGTTGCAGATATGCAAAGAATATTTTTACAAATTGCCTGTTGCATGTTTTTTTTTTAATTTGGTGAATTTACAACCGACCAGATATGCACACAATTTCTAATTTCGGTGGTGTGTAATGGTGGTGGGCAAAATTAAATTCCGTATTTTTCTTAATTGAGTCAATATAATGCTCGTTGCTAGGATCTAGGACCAATCCTTATTATTTTTGCACAAACATTTATAAAGCTATACCATTGTGTGTTACTGCAACCTTTACAAGCATTGAGATGCAGCCGGCAATTTTCGATCTGGTCATGAACCAGGACAAAACCAAATTTTATATTTAAGGAACAAAGGATCTATCTGTTTTTCAACTAAAACTTTAAAGTGGTAGATAATTTTAAAAACATTCCCTCTGCCACAAAAAAAAACACAAAAAACAATGCAAGGGAAAAGTATTCATCGCAATCCGCTGCTACTAGGTGCTAATCAATCTTTTTAATGACACAGCTCTCTGTCGACGCACAAAACTATATACCAGTAATTAGTCCTACCTGCCTGCGTCAACGGCACAAAGATTTTGCGAGAGAAAAATACTACGAAAAATATTTGTACGCCTCACAGTGGCATTTCGGCGGAAAAAATAGGGGTTTTCAACTTTCCAATTTCAAAATTTTAATGATATAATTTTGTTAAGGAGTATTTGGATAAGAAAAATTCAGCAAGGTTTTTTACGAAAAGTGAAATTTTGTAGTTAAAAAAACTAATAGAAGTCAACGGAAATTTATTCAATGAAATTAGATTAAAATTATTGTCCAAATGACGAACTTTTTGTGTGTGTAAGGTTATAGCTATGGCTTTTGTTTTACTTTTTAGTGAAAATATAGCACTTACTCTTTTATAAGAAAAAAAATTATTGAAATTGAAAAAGTAAACTAATTATTATAATTTATCAAAAATTATACTAAAAAATATCAACTTTTCACTTTTTGATGGAAAAAAAACTTTATGTGCTTTGCCTTGCTTAGCCCTCTAACTATAAAAAAAATGAAAGGCCCGAGTCCGTATTTTCAATTAAGAAAAAAAAAATAACCGCCAAATACCGTCCCTTTTAGTAACATCGATTTTAATACATGCATTTGTGCGATATTTTCGGTGTATTTGAAGGCTAATATCTTTCGCGGAGGGTTGTTGGGGTTATTCTTTTCTTTTGTAGGGAGACAACACATGTTTAGCTTTTGAATAAAAATTAACATTTGTTAACTTATATCAAATTTTCATATGATTCTAGACAGGGAAGAAAAACACCTTAATTCTACAACTTTCAATGTGCATCCTTAATATGTTAAATTTTTCTTCGTAAGGAGAACTCAATTAAGATGTGTCCCGAATTTCGAGTCCCTAGGTCCAAAAATGACAATTTTGGCAAGTGCAGTTATATGGGAGGTGGGTGTGGCAGTAGGCGGGTTTCCAAGATTTTTTCAAAATTTCTTAATTTAGCCCAGAGAAGTGTTTCTGCAAAATTTCATTGCTGTACGACCACTCCTTCTATGTTTTTCCAAGAAATGTATGGGGCGGTGCCACTGTGCGCCTTATCATTAACAGAGAGTTCTCCGACATATGTATCATGAACTGCCATTTAAGAAGAAAAAGAACAAATTGTTAATTAGTAATCGTAACCGAACCGCAATCCCTAAGGTTGCTCTTATTTGTTATACCCTCACCCAACGGGTAGGGTATAACATTAACAGAGAGTTCTCCGACATATGTATCATGAACTGCCATTTAAGAAGAAAAAGAACAAATTGTTAATTAGTAATCGTAAACGAACCGCAATCCCTAAGGTTGCTCTTATTTGTTATACCCTCACCCAACGGGTAGGAGGGTATAACAAATAAGAGCAACCTTAGGGATTGCGGTTCGGTTACGATTACTAATTAACAATTTGTTCTTTTTCTTCTTAAATGGCAGTTCATGATACATATGTCGGAGAACTCTCTGTTAATGATAAGGCGCACAGTGGCACCGCCCCATACATTTCTTGGAAAAACATAGAAGGAGTGGTCGTACAGCAATGAAATTTTGCAGAAACACTTCTCTGGGCTAAATTAAGAAATTTTGAAAAAATCTTGGAAACCCGCCTACTGCCACACCCACCTCCCATATAACTGCACTTGCCAAAATTGTCATTTTTGGACCTAGGGACTCGAAATTCGGGACACATCTTAATTGAGTTCTCCTTACGAAGAAAAATTTAACATATTAAGGATGCACATTGAAAGTTGTAGAATTAAGGTGTTTTTCTTCCCTGTCTAGAATCATATGAAAATTTGATATAAGTTAACAAATGTTAATTTTTATTCAAAAGCTAAACATGTGTTGTCTCCCTACAAAAGAAAAGAATAACCCCAACAACCCTCCGCGAAAGATATTAGCCTTCAAATACACCGAAAATATCGCACAAATGCATGTATTAAAATCGATGTTACTAAAAGGGACGGTATTTGGCGGTTATTTTTTTTTTCTTAATTGAAAATACGGACTCGGGCCTTTCATTTTTTTTATAGTTAGAGGGCTAAGCAAGGCAAAGCACATAAAGTTTTTTTTCCATCAAAAAGTGAAAAGTTGATATTTTTTAGTATAATTTTTGATAAATTATAATAATTAGTTTACTTTTTCAATTTCAATAATTTTTTTTCTTATAAAAGAGTAAGTGCTATATTTTCACTAAAAAGTAAAACAAAAGCCATAGCTATAACCTTACACACACAAAAAGTTCGTCATTTGGACAATAATTTTAATCTAATTTCATTGAATAAATTTCCGTTGACTTCTATTAGTTTTTTTAACTACAAAATTTCACTTTTCGTAAAAAACCTTGCTGAATTTTTCTTATCCAAATACTCCTTAACAAAATTATATCATTAAAATTTTGAAATTGGAAAGTTGAAAACCCCTATTTTTTCCGCCGAAATGCCACTGTGAGGCGTACAAATATTTTTCGTAGTATTTTTCTCTCGCAAAATCTTTGTGCCGTTGACGCAGGCAGGTAGGACTAATTACTGGTATATAGTTTTGTGCGTCGACAGAGAGCTGTGTCATTAAAAAGATTGATTAGCACCTAGTAGCAGCGGATTGCGATGAATACTTTTCCCTTGCATTGTTTTTTGTGTTTTTTTTTGTGGCAGAGGGAATGTTTTTAAAATTATCTACCACTTTAAAGTTTTAGTTGAAAAACAGATAGATCCTTTGTTCCTTAAATATAAAATTTGGTTTTGTCCTGGTTCATGACCAGATCGAAAATTGCCGGCTGCATCTCAATGCTTGTAAAGGTTGCAGTAACACACAATGGTATAGCTTTATAAATGTTTGTGCAAAAATAATAAGGATTGGTCCTAGATCCTAGCAACGAGCATTATATTGACTCAATTAAGAAAAATACGGAATTTAATTTTGCCCACCACCATTACACACCACCGAAATTAGAAATTGTGTGCATATCTGGTCGGTTGTAAATTCACCAAATTAAAAAAAAAACATGCAACAGGCAATTTGTAAAAATATTCTTTGCATATCTGCAACACTCTCATATAGTTCGTGGACATATTTTTACCTCTATTTTAACCCCTTCTCCCTTCCATACTCCTTAATTTTTTAATTTGGTAGAATTTTTGGCTTCATCTGTCTCCATTTTTCGATCTCCTCGCTATTTGATCTCCTCTGTAAACGATTCTTTTTTTCTGAATAGGAATTTTTTCCCCTCTGCCTCAATTCAATTGCCGAATATCCTCGACATATACAAGGCTGACATCACCGCCATATAGGAAATGCGACGGCAAGGACAGGTAAGGACATACGACGAAAGAACTGTGACATCTTTTATAGCTGTCATGCAGAAAGACACGAATTTGGATGTGGATTCATAGCCGGCAAGAGACGTCCACATCTAGTTCAGCGGTTTTTGCTGTAAGTAACCGAATTGTCACTATCTGCATCAAGAACTATGCATTCTATGAGCGCCTGGAGGAAATTTGTGAGCGCTGCCCTGCCCATGACATTAATATAGTTTTGGGAGATTTTATTGTTATAATTGAAGGGAAGATTCTCATGGTTGAGAAGTCAGAAAATTCAGTCTACACAATAAAACCTCCGACAACAGATTCAGTGAGTGGAACCACATTCCCACATAAATATATTCACAAGGCAACGTGGATATCTACCGATCAAAATACCAGTAACCAGATTGATCACGTGGTAATTGATGGAAGGTATGTCTCAAGCGTTATGGACGTTCATATGATGCGCGCTGTAAATATTGGCTCGGATCACCACCTAGTTGCAGCCAAGGTAAGCACACGTTTAAGTAGTGCTAAAAACCCTCGTTACCAAACGAAGGTAAGCTAAATATCACAAAGCTGCAAACCACCGAAATAGCCAATTCCTACTCCGACAAACTCTCTCAACTGATACAAACAAACCGTCTAAATTCTGATGTTCCCGACATCCAGTGGCAGCATATTGCGAGTTTTATGACCACTGCCGCAGACAAGCCCTGTTACGATGATGAATGTCGCAAATTATCTGAGGAAAAGGATTCAGCATGCAGGGCAAAACTGCGGCTAATGGCAACGGGTGCTATGACGGAGCGTTGTAATCAGAAGAGGAGGGAGATGAGATGCCTTTTCAGTCGGTAAAAGCGTCTATGGAAGAAAAAAGATGGAGTCAGGATATCAAAATTTACAGAGATAGATGTGTAGCCCAAAAGTACTACCAAAAGGTAAAAAGCAAAGGGTTTAGAACAGGGATCCCCGTCTGTAAGGGTAGATATGGAAATCTGGTTACGAACACTCAGAGTGTGCTACAAATATAGAGGGAACAATTTCGTTCTCTTACCGTTCCGAAGGCAGCATAAGTGACGAAATCACAACAATAATCGACGATGGAGTAGATTTTCCATCACCGATCCAAAATGAGATCAGTCCGGCAATTGCAAGCCTTAAAATCAATAAAGCCGATGGAGCCGATGGACTACCAGAAGAGCTTTTTAAAGCCGGCGGCTATTATATGGCAACGTCAATGCAACAGCTCTTAAGCACGATTTGGCTACAGAGATGCATGCTTGATGATTGGAGTCAGCTTAAGTGACGAAATCAGGCCAATCATCGACAACAGAGTGGAGTGTCTACCACCGAGCCAAAACGAGATCATTACGGCAACTGGACGGCTTAAAAGTAATAAAGCTGCGGTTGCCGATGGGATACCGGCAAAGCATTTTAAAGACGGCGGTGATGAGCTGGGTACGTGCATGCAACAGTTCAAAAAACACTATTTGGCTACATGAATGCATGCTCCATGATTGTAGTCTCTGAGTGTTCTATGCCCTGTGCTTAAGAAAGGCGATCCAAGTGTGTGCACCAACTATTGCGGGATCAGTCATTTTACTTTTCGTATACAAGGCCCAATCGAGAGTGTTGTGTGAAAGGCTTAAGGCTTTCTTTAAGATATTGATTGGACCTCATCAATGTTGCTTTAGACCTGGTAAATCCTCGATCGACTAGATATTCATGCTATGACAAATACTGGAGAAGACACAGAAGTGCAGATCGACCATTAACATGTATTTATCGATTACAAAGCTGCATCTGACAGTACTATATAAAAGAAAATATTAAATCCTTTGGTTGAGCTGATATGAATTTGTGTTATGACACTGACACCGACAAGAAGTCTTTCGCGAAATACGCAAATATTTGACTGAGTCATTTTGTACCAAGCGATGCTTTAGACAAGGCGATAGTCTGTCATGTGATCTCTTTAACATCATAATAGAGATTATCGTTGATGAAGGCTGCAGTAAACAGGACTGGTACCATCTATAACAAAAGTCACATTGAAATAGACTTCATTGACCGAGGACTGCATGATGTTACTGCGGCCTTTTCGATCATTGAGAAGTAGTAGGCGGAAATGGGTCTGGTGATATATAAGGACAAAACCTAGTTATTTGTTTCAACGAACAAAGAGTCTACTCATTTAGGACGCTGCGTGAACGTTGAGAACTATAACATTGAAGTAGTAGATAATTTTGTCTACCTTGGCTCCGCCGTAAACAAAAATAATAATGTTAGTATTGATTGCAAACCTCTGCTACTATGCGTTAAGCAAGCAAAGCTCTTGAGGAACAACGATCCAACTCTACCAGACACAGATACTAATGTTGTGCTCTACAGCGCAGAATCCTGGGTACGGACACAAGCGGATAAATCTATTCTGGAAAATACTTCACAAAATATTTGGACCCATCATCGTTGATGGCGAGTATTGACGTCGAATCATGTCCAGCGCCTTCAAATAGACCGAATGCTCTGAGTTCTATGAATGGATGAAAATGCTCCAGGTCGCAAATTTTTCGGTAGAAGTAAATCCGGTGGTAAATGGAGACAAAACCAAGTTATTTGTAGCAGCTAACAAAGAGTCTACTCGTTTGGGACGCTGCGTGAACGTTGAGAACTATAACTTGGAATTGGTAGATGATTTTTTCTAACTAGGCTAGGTCATAAACAAAATAAATAAGTCAGCCTGGAAATCAACAGGCGAAAATTGACCGGCAACCGCTGTTTCTATGCGCTAAGCAAGCACTGCTCTTGACGAACAAAGATTTAACTCTACTAGACACCGATCTTACCTGTCTTGCTCTACACTGTAGAGTCTACAGGGTGGAATCCTGGGTAATCGCACAAGCAGATTAATCTATTCTGGGAGTCTCCGAGAGAAACATACTTTGCGAAGTATCCTGCATCAGTGACTGATGGTTCGGTTAACTTATCAGATGGGAAGCCGTTAGATATTTCCTAGCCAGAAAGACATTATGTTGCCTGAGGTGTATAACGATATCGATGTAGTCAAGGGTGTTCAAATAGATCGAATGCGCTGGCTTGAGCACGTTGTACAAGTGAATAAAAATGCTCCAGCTCGAAAAGTCTTCGACAATAAACTGGATGGGCGATCAATACTTCGTTGAATGGACATGGCGAAAGAGCTGCTTTCTAAACTTGGTATGACAAACTATATGCTGAGTTGACGGGACCGAAGCGCTTGCTGTTGGTGTCAAATGCAAAGTATATTGAAAATCGTGATATAAGCGATATCCACAAAACTTTTTAATTTCACTGTATCTTAAATATTCGAAGGCACAGTTTATACTAAACAAACCACTGTATACTGCTAAGTCGTAAAAAACTTATTGTTTTGTAGATACAATTGATTGTGTTAGGTTTTGCGGCAGTATATCTATGTTATCTTCCTACATTACGTTTAATAGTTGAAATGCAAAACATACAATTATGCAAAGGAACGTGTATGCGTCTGTAATAGGGTGCAACTTATTTCAGATGAGTCAAAAAGCTTATAATACCTTACGATGCACAGAGGGTTGGAATGTACCAAAAGTGAGGATTAATTCAAAAACTGAAGTTTATCTTGCAGTAACATGTTTGGTATTGGATGAAAGTGAATACATCATTCTACATCACAAATTACTCTTTAAATAAATGCTATAAATAAATAACTTTATTGGCGGTGAGCGGTCAAAGTTAAACAATTTTTAAAAATTTTGCGTGTCGTGTCAAGAACAGAAAATTGAGATATTTCGATTACTTATAATTTTTGTTAGGTCTTTTAAAAGTATAAATATAATAATGAAAACATCAACTTCAGGTATATGGGTATATAATGAAAAATATTTTGTTTAGATAAATGTTTTGAAAATATTTTTAAAGTTTTTTGATAAAATTGCTCCAAAAATGTTGTATTTTCGATATAAACATTGAGTTTTAACTAGTTTCTGGATGAGATCAAGCTAATTTTATTAAATGCTTCTATAATATGAGATATCAGCTTATATATCCAAAAGAAAAATCTTGCGGATTTACTGCGTTTTTCTACTAATTTAAGTTATTGTGAAAGAATCACAGTTGCTAAAAACATATGATGATGATGAAGAAGATGATGATTATGATGATCATGCTGATGTTGTTGATGATGATAATAATAATGGTGGATGATGATAACTTTTATCACAATAATACCTAAAATAGGTTTAAATCCATATGTATGTACATATAATTTTTTTCTTATTTTTTATATAAAAATTTTTTTTATAAATTTTTTTCTACTACATGATGTATAGTTGTTCCAAAAAAATAAATATAATTAATAATAATATTGGGCTTCCCTGAATTAATCCCCAGTTTACCTATGTTTCAACCCACTGTGCGAAGAGGTGTCGATAAGCGGTGGTTGATTTTACCTAAACTTTTATAAAACATAAATTTTAATAAGTAATTTTTAGAGAGAGTGGATTATTTGTTCGAAAATATAGAAAATTTCAATAAATCAGGTATGGGATAGCTTTTCGCGTTTTTGTGACAACACGCTTTCTATTCTTAGATTCATATCAAATGTCAGCTACTTGTTTATATCGTATTCTGACCATTATCGGCATCGCAAGTAGCTTAGTTAATAATAAAAGCAAGAACTTTTCCCAAATTTCCATGAAATAATTATAAATCTGTCATATGAGCGGCAGACTAGATATAAAGCGCCTTTAAATGTCCTTCAAAATATTTTCCTAATTTTAGTTTGTCATAATTATTTGCGTAAATCTTCCCCAAACTTTTACAAGAAAAAAATTAAATTTAAATTTCGAGGAATTTACTCCTTCCTGATCCCTTCAAATGATCATACATAATATATATCAATGAACCTTTACAGTAAATATTTTGTAAATATATTAAAGTATGAAAAAGTTGACAGTAGATTGACCTATCCATTCTAAAGTGTCTATTAACTTTAAGACATAACACTTTAATATAAGTTCATTTAAAATAACGTCCACCCTAGACTTTACATACATGCACCTCTCCACTGTATTGCAAATATTTTGGTATCTTATCAACTCCCAAATCATCAACGGCGTAATCATCACCATTATCATTATCATTGTTATTGTTATCACTTTGAGTTGAAAAACTTTTCCACAAGAATACCTCAAGTGTAGTGCAAGAACAAGACGAGCGCACATACCAATGGCATTATCTGGCCAAAACCAAATTGCGGAAGGGTAGTGAGTGTCGTTGCTCATCGCAGCAAGGTGGTTGCTACGTTCGACAGTCGTTGTGTTACTTTTGGGGTGATGGCGGTCATAAACTTTAGGTCGCTTTGCCGTTAGCACTAATCTCTGGATTTCTCCACTGTCACAGGGGTTAGGTTGTAAAATCTTTATTATCCTTTTGGCTGCATGCCACACATATACAACCCAGCAGACATTTGCCACAAACACAACACAGTTTACCAGTTGTGTATTTGAATGTTGGTATCTGGAATCTAAGTGGTTTGAGAAATTTTCAAAGTTATACTATTTGCATTTCTCATATTTGCAAAAGTGCAATTTGTTCTTGTTGTTGTTGCTGTGGCACATGGCATGGCTGGGCGTACCATACCATACCACATGAAGTGCATTCGACTAATGAATGGACTCACTGGCAATGTGTAGTTAGTCAGTTGCAAGTGCTTGAGCTTGATATGCACTGTTGCCTCTATCTACCTTTTGGCCATTGACTCAAGTCAATTTTTGACTAAAGATAATAGTCATATCCCTTTACATCAGCAGTAGATGAAATTTCTTAGATATGCAAATGTGGCAGCGGTTCTAGTTGATGCGAGACTATTTTATGTGCGCATAAGAATTGCATAAAGTTAGTAAATCACTATTAGAACCTGGTACTTAGAAAGGTAAACGCTCAAAGGCAAATGTGTGAAAGGGTGTCACACATTAGTGAGAAGTTATTGGGACTATTGTTGTTTCTATAAGTGGGTAATGAGGAACAGGAACGAACATGAATGAATAAGAATAAGTTGACCGATTAGATTTAATTAGATTAGGAAAAACAAAATAGAAAATAAAACACCGTGACCAACGTTTTTAGGAAACCAATTCAGAAAATGCAGTCGAAAATAGTGACTGACCAAAGTTTATGCGTAACTAATATTTTACTGACTCGTGTTTAAAAATATCACAAACATTAAAGAAAAAATAACGTTGCAAAATTGACGGTGGATGTGGTCAAATTAAGATAATTTAACCGGTTAGTTCGGAAATCGATTCCATGTGGTATCAAATCGACACCAACGGTATCAAACCGATAACATAAAAACTAAAACTTTATTTTCTTTTAAACCCCATGAATGAGGTATGGGATAGCTTTTCGCGTTGTTGAAAATTAACATGCTTTCTATTTTTAGATTCACAACTAACGGCACCTACTTGTTTGTCGACGAATGCGAACGGCACTGTTTGAGAAGCTTTTACTAGACATGCCGATTGACTTGACACTATACTACGAAGCTGCTGTCGACAATATGGAGAGGGCCAGCGATGAAAGAAAAATGTAGATGAGTTAAGACAGGAATCAAACCACTGATCACCTGCATGGTAGTCGCGTGTTTCAACCATTATGCCACGGCCGGTCCAAAAACCGAAAACATACGGTGTCAATATAACACTAACATGTTGTTTACATAGTTCGGCTATTTCCGTGAGTTTTTTCCTGTGGAGTTGTAAGTGATCATATGTCAATTATGTCAATTTGTAATACTGGAAAGCTGATAAAATGGACCATCTACGTTGGTCTTTACCATAGGTCCGCTGGACGCAGGGCCTAATTGGGCGTTTAAAGAGATGCACGGTGTCATGAGGCAACAAGCATTCACCAGCTTATAAACACGATTTGGCACAAGGAAAGACTAAAGCCCATCCTAGCGAAGCTGACTGGACCTTATCAGTGTGGCTTTAGACCCGGTAAATCCACGACCGACCAGATATTCACACTACAACAAATCCTGGAGAAGACCCAAGAGATGCAGATCGATGTCTACCATCTGTTTATCGATTACAAAGCTGCATTCGACAGTCTTATACGACAGAAATTGTTAGATACTATGGCTGAGTATGGTATCTTATCGAAGCTGATACGACTTTGCGGGATGACACTGACTGACACAAAGTCTTTAGTGAAAACAGGCAAAAATCTGAATGATAAATTTTCTACGAAGCATGGCTTAACCCAATGCGGTAGTCTGTCATGCTATCTCTTTAACATCTTAATGGAAACGATCATGCGGAAGGATGCAGTAAACAGGACTGATACTATCTTTAAAAAAAAGTCGCATGCTGCATACATTTGACCCTTCATTGTTAACGACGAGTACCGTCGTCGAATGAACCATGTGTTGTATGAGCTGCACAACGACATCGACGTAGTTAAGCGCGTTGTAATACATCGTTTGCGGTGGCTTGGACACGTTGTAAAAATGCTAGAAAATGCTTCAGCAATATACACGATTGGCGGCGCAGGGGCGACCAAAACTTCGTTGGATGGACCATATGAAAGAGCTGTTATCTAAACTTGGTGTGACGAACTATCTATGGAGCACAAATAACGAAGCGCTTGGAATTCTTTTCTACGTGCGGCTACTGATGGATGAATTTCTCTTGTCGCTGCCATATAAGAAGAAGAAGAAGGTGTCATGAGGGCTTTGTAGGCATTCGTGCCATGGACTATGCGCTTGCGGTAACAGCTGTTCAATTCCGCATGGGCAAAAGTCGCGTGGCGGTGCATTTGCAAATGTGAATTCTAAGCGCTTCGTTCTTTGTGCTCCGTAGATAGTTCGTCACACCAAGTTTAGATAACAGCTCTTTCATATGGTCCATCCAACGAAGTTTTGGTCGCCCCTGCGCCGCCAATCGTGTTTATTGCTGAAGCATTTTCTACCATTTGTACAACGTATCCAAGCCAGCGCATACAATGTATTTCAACGCGCTTAACTACGTCGGTGCGTACGCAATGAACAATCGGTCGATGTTAGATGGAATGACTTCCTGGATGTCGTTGCAATAGCGTGTAAAGTCTTTTTGGGTAGCGAAGGGGGTTGGTTTTGGTTAGGGTGATCCTGCATCAGTTACATGCTGCATCCGTGATGGTTCGGTTGACTTGGCAGATGGGAAGCCATTAGATATTCCTTAGTCAGAAAAACCTTATGTTGCCTGTCCGACTAACCTTGTCTCCTCATTAAGATGATTCACACTCGTCATCTTAACACAACCTGTAGCGATACGGATTGCATTATGCAGCTATGTTTGTAATACTCAACATTGATTGTCGCTGAGGAAAGAGTTACAAACTGGGGCTGCGTAAGTGAGAATGGAGCGACCGATTGCCTTATAATTCGCTACTATTGTCTCCTCGTCCATTAGGGTGGCAGCGAAAATGTAACTTTAGTTTTTCGGTTATGCCCGAGCGGAATATTGTGTCAGTTGTTACAAAACGTCTATGGTCGTGTCCCTATGAGGTCAAAGGTCTATGTTTGCTTTGCATTTTTCACTACCTTACAGACTAGAAACGGCTCGACCGATTTTTACAGAATCTAGCTGTGTAGTCGGTGGCGAAATGGGGTACTTGTATTTTTGATATATCAAGTGACCCTTATTTTCAAACCGCAAAATCTGGAGGACTGTTTCTCCAATCGCCTTGATGTAATCCTAAATGCATTTGGCGGTAAAGTTCGTGATCCAACATCAAATGGGCGGAATCGCATCTCTGGGGGAGGTATAAAACATGAAATTTTAAAAGGCTATATATCATGAACTGTAAGAGATATGAAGCAGATATTTGGTATATGTTGTTGGTACAGCATGAATTATAGCCAGGGTGGAAGAGGGCTGTGCCACGTCCTATTTAAAAAGAAACCATTAAAACAGCCATAATAACAGTTTGATCGTCCTTAGTACTTCACAGTATAGTAGAGACATAACCAGGCTATTTGGAACCAAGTTGACCAAAAGGGCCGACACGCAGCCAAAACAAGTCAATATTTGACTATTGCATATTTGCGAAAAAAGCCAGTAAGAAAGTTTTAGTCGGGCAACCCGACTTACATATACCCTCACCCTCAGTAAAACTAAAAAATTTACATTATATTGATATTATAACTCGATTTCTAAAGTGGGCGGAGTGGTACATTTGTATAGGAGGTACCAGATGGGGTGTGGCTGCACTTCAAGATTTTTTCTCCAAAACTTTATACTGTTTGAACTTTACTAAACACAGAATTTAGGCACGATAGCGTTAGGTCTATTAGTAATATCAATCGATTTCTAAAGTGGGCGGTACCAGATGTGTATGGGAGGTACCAGATGGGGCGTGACTAGACTTCCAGTTTTTTTCTGTATCCTGCTATAGCTTTACTAAATAAAGAATTTGGGTACGAGCGCGTTGGTTTTATTGATATTACTACTCCATCTCTAAAGTGGGCTGAAAGGTACATTTGTATGGAATGTACCAGAAGGGGTGTGGCTAGACTTAAATTTGTTTTTCCAATACCTTATCCTGTTATAGCTTCAATAAGTTCAGAATTTTGGGTACGATACCGTTGGGTGTATTGATATTATTACTCGATTTCTAAAGTGGGCGAATTCATGTATTTGTATGGGGAGTATTAACTTGTGCAAAATTTCAAAACATTTGGTTGCGTCTTGCGAAAGTTATCGTGCGAACCTGCCGGACAGACAGACAGACGGGTGAGGGTATAAAAATACAATTCGTTAATCGAACTTTTGTAATAAAGAAAGGATTTATTACAAATTAACTCTGAACCTCACCTTTTACCTCTTTGGGGCACGGGAATAATTGTCCGATCTTACTCAAATTTCGGTCATGTATTTTTTACAGCAAGTGGCACAAGGAAGTGAAGAAGGCTGTCGAAGATCTTTAGGTTTTGGATCGGGGGAACACGTGTACCTTCGACTGAGATGCTTAATTAATCCTTCCTTTTTTTTGTCCAAGATGTGGAAAGAGGCACTTTCGACTTAGGTATTGATAGCTTGAGCATGCGTTCCTTAAAAAAGTTCATGATAGTAAACAAGTACTGGATGATTTTGGCATCATCATCAAAAATTATGCAAGATAAATAGATGGTACAATCATCTAACTACTTACGATACCATTTGGAGGAGGAGGAAGCTTAGCAAAATAATGGTGAGAGAACACCCCACTGTGGCACGCCCATCATTATTTTGCGTTATTGTGATTTTTGACTCCTGAACTGTATAAACTCTTGTCTACCACTGAGGTATTTAGTTACCCAGCGTTTGATATCAATAGGAAGAATGGAGTTTAAAATGTCATAAAAAAGCGTGTGGTGGTCAATTGTGTCAAATGTTTTAAATAGGCTCAAAGCCGACACAACAGGGCGTTGACATAGTCGTTGCTCATTGAGACCACCAAACTGTTGACAGCTGCAGCTTCCTAATACACTGTGGTTTGCTTGCACAGTAGCACATTTTCCAACTTCAAACTCTTGAACCAATTGAAACCCACAAAATCTGAAAGCTTATGATAGTAGAAGAAAACCCCTAACTGGGTTTTGAATTATAAGCTAAAGTTTTTTTAAATTCATTTTTTAAGTTTTCGTCTGAGAGGAGAATTTTTTTCTCTTCAGCAAATTTTTAGCTCTTAATCAGATCTAAATATTTCACCTTGAGATAAAATCAAGAAAACATCAACATCTTACTCAAATCAGCGAAACTGTCAAAAAATCGTGAATTTCGTTGTATAGAAAATAGAAATAAATAAAAAAAACAACAAAAATTTATGATGAAATTTTACGATTTTTTATACAGTATTGAGTTGTTTTGAGTGGGATATTGTTGTTTTTTTGATTTTATCTGAAGATTAAATTATAGATCTGATTAAGAGCTAAAAATTTGCCGAAGAGAGATATCAAAATTTCGAATAGTTCAGGAGATATAGTCTTAAGAATCAGAATAAGATTTTAAAAAATTTAAAAAATTAATTAAAAAAAACCTTAGCTAATAATTCAAAACCCAGCAAGGGGTTTTCTTCTACCATCATAAGCTTTCAGATTTTGGCGGTCTCAATTGGTTCAAGTTTTTACTGCTGCACTCAGCTCATTCGTTCTCAATTGATTGGTGTGTGCAGATGTTTTTTTTTATTAATTTCATACATATTTCCTTTTGAAACTATATTTCTTATTTTAAAAACTTCTTAAAAATGTTGTTCATTATGGCATTTGAGGGCGTTTTTTGATACACACTCTATGTTGCTCTAACTCAAGTTAAGCTATTATAGTTTGAGACCACTGATACCGTCCCTTCTAATTGTTCGTACTGTTTTCCCTTCTGTGTGACCAATACCTTCGCCGGTATAGACTATTTGTTGTATAGACGATATGTAGTATATACCATAAATTTAATAGAGATTTAAGCATAAAAACAAAACTTAATGAAATTGAAATCTGGATAACAACTATTTGACCACAAAATCGTACGCCTCATTGCATCACAAATTTGCCAATATTTAGTCTTCATACTATAACCTAATGAGCTTTAAAAACTAATTTAATTTCATTTATTGACCCGTGTCAAAGGAAATTTGATACCAACAATTCGTGCACATTAGCTATCAAATGCCACAGCACGGGACACCTTTGAAAGTTGACTAAAGCATGTCGTCAGAGGCATCATCATTATAGTTTATAATATAAAACAGTCGACGAAAAGGAGCAGCTATGTTTGCGGATATGTCATACTCGATTATAATCCACGGTCAGGCGATGCAACACATGCGTGACTTGGCGCAAGGCAAAATCTTTAGCATGGAAACTGTTAAAGTTTCTCAGGAAAGCAAATACATAAAAATGTACCCAAAATATATGCATATGTATAACTAAGTAGGCATGTTAGCTGGCTTGTTATATAAAACATCTTAATAAGTGATGAATATTATATAAAAGATTTTCAATATAAACAATTGCAATTTCAATTTAACTGCTGTCGTACGTTTGTGTTAAAGCTGCTGGAAATTGAACGGTGTATGCCATAAATGTGGATATTGTGGATCAAAAAGTGGATATTGATTTGATTCTGTGCTAAGCTGTCCCGCATGTTAGCTTTATATTAAACTCATTTCATACCAAGTTCCTGTGTTGGCAAACCCCTCTTTGCTAAAATAAACAAACTGAAATTATGTTAGGCTCAGCAAATATTTACATTTTAAAAGCGATGTAAATAATTTAGCACTTCTTGTAGTTTTTTATTTACAAGAACATAGGAAATTTCATAGCCATGTGCTATGGCTAATTCTATTACAGCGGATATGGTCAATAAATATTTCTCCCTCAAAAGTTTGTGTAGCAGCATAACAACAATAATTCGTTGGCTAAGCATTACAACGAGACGTTGTATGAATTTGAAGTTGTTGTAATTTGTGGGTTTGGTGCTAATAGCTCGCGTGGATTTTACTTTGACGTAAAATGCAAATATTCTCTTTGAGAGATTAATAGACGTGGCGAATATACAATGATGCATAAAAGTCAGTGCTTGAAAAGGTGATTGGGGTATATGCTGATCTAATGTCCAGCCCTAAAAATTGGGCTACTTCCACTAGATAAGCCCATAAATCTCATGGGCTGGGTATCATGGGGAAGCCTGCCCCACTGGCTGGACATTGAGCCTGTTGCTCTATTCCGATCTTAGTTGTGCCAGGGCCACTCTTATCTTTCATGGCAGGGTTTCAGCTACAAGGGGTGGCAATCTCCAAGAACGACATTCATGCTGTAACCTGAAAACTCGAAATTTATGGCGTCTCTATAAATATCGTTCAAAGCTGCTGCAAACGAGGTGCGTTTCAAGGGATCCTACACATAGTTGCGTATGCTATTCTCGTATACTCGAACATGCCTCGGAGGAACATTTAACTGTGTGATGTTAAAGTTGAGACGACTCCTCCGCTGACATCCCCGGTGGAACTTTTTGGTCAGCATGACATTATGTTTATTGACTGGAAGGACCTTAATTTTCTCATGAAAATGGTGTTCTGAGGGTATCTGCATGCAGCCCGTTACAGTCCTTTGGGCGGCATTTTGATAGCTCTGAATATTTCTCCACAGTGTATCACTCAGCGAAGAAGACTACACTGGAGCAGCATAGTTTACCACTGACCCCAAGTGCTGCTGGTAAGCGCTTTAAGGACCTTGTTCATACTACGCAGTTTGTGCGTGATTGCCCGTATGTCATCAATACCATCGGTAAATTACGAGTTAATAATTAAAACTTGAAATGATAGCGAATTCGATACGTATATCTTTAATACCATCGAATGTTACTGATAAACACAAATTAGTTCCCGTACCCAAATCTTCTTGACGATTCTAAGTTGTCGATATGAAACAAAGTATAAATCTAAAGCTACCTGAAGTGACGAAGATACAATCTCAAGTCGACGCTTCGATTTAAATGGCTGACGAACTTTAATTGTCGACTTTCCGAGGAACTCGAATCACTGAATCGGTATCGATGCTAACTTGAATTTCTGACCAACCCAAATTTTCACTTTAATAGGAAATCGGGAATCCGAACCTAAATAGACGATCTGAGTAAGTCTAAGCCCGAGTTACAAACAATCAAGTCGGCGATTTTATCATAAATTTTCAATAAAACCTGAAGTAACGACAAAGCTGAGCCGTCGATACGATCCAGGGTCAAATAATTTAAATTTCTGACCTTTGCCAGTTAGTAGGTCAAGTCGCCATTTCGGACCTCAATTGATGACGAACTCGTTACATCGGTCATGAATATCATCCAGAGTTATTGACGAACCTCAGTCGCAGATTTCAAACTGAATTTCCATTAAAAGCTGAAATAATGACAAAGTTTGAATCGTTGACTTCGTCGACGAACCCGAACCTGTAATACAAATCAGCCTCAAACATTGTGATAATTACAAGTTAAAAATCTGATGTAACCAAAATGTTCATACTTGTCCGTAAGTATTCGATTCTCCGAACCTGATCTACTGTATATCCCTTACACAGTACAACAAATGATATTGGGACTCAATTCTGAGAACTGCACATGAAAGTTGTCCCAAAAAGAAGAAGTTCTGCATCATTTGTTTTGTCAAGTTACATGCCATAATAATTTAATATCGATTTGAAGTTAGTTAGTATCGTATAGGGGAATTTGTCACGTTTTAGGATTTTTGCTTGACATAATTCTAACTGGGTTGACTATCCGAAACGAGTGACCACAGAATCAGTAACCGATCACTTTAAGGAATGGTGGCAGTCTGAAAATCAGACTCACTTAGACTATAAAGACCATCCTTAGTTCCACCGTTGAACCATCCTGATTACTTCAAGAAGCTCTTGAGTTGGTTAATAACAATACAATAGGTACCTAAGGAATTTAGATCCCAGTTTTTATTCTTATCTGTTCGCCTGGGCAGGGAAAATTATATGGACTACTTTTCTTTATCCCCATAGCAGAAATCATTAGTCGCAATCTTCAGTATTATTGCGTGCCTTACAATCGGACAGATAGCGGCAGATTTGTGTTGGAACGTTTCAAATCTAATCGTGGTTACATCTGCCTAGATGGAATACAACCTCGGCCAGACTTAGTTAATTTCCCTCTACACCCAGGAAAGAGGTAAGACTTAGCTTCTCCCGTTGTTGTGAATAAAAATGCTTTCTATTTTAGATCCGCAACAAACAGCACCTACTTGTTTATCGACGAACATCATTGTTAGAGAAGCTTTCACTAGACATGCCGATTGACTGGATACTATAGTGCGAAGTTGCTGTCTACAACATCGATGGAAACGACATTGAAAGAGAAATGTATATTACTGGAGCCGGGAACCCAACAATGGACCGAACGAACCATGTTCTAACCACTGTGCCACTGCCGGTCCCAATTTATCTACCGTTTGCTGCTAAATATGCTCTATGACGCATATGATGTTTGAAAGTGGCCAACCAACAGATTATGGATCTTCTGGCACCCTGTGAACCGGCACCCAAATAAGTTGGATGCTAAAATTCTTAGCCATTGCCATCTGCGCGCTTATGTTAAGTTCAGGAAGACAGAATCCAGAGAATTGATGCAGACTTGACTGTCGGGGAATACATTAATTCGAGAACGAGTTGTTTTCGTGCCGATTATGAAATCTTACATCTTGATAAAAATCACTTTATTATTGCCATTGTCAGGGAAAATTTACTGCGTTATATGCTGTTTGACTGCTGTTGGTCGAGAGAATCACCTTGGCCTGCTTTGTTGCACGTTTTCCCATAGAAGTCTTCTGCTTTGATTGTTTCTTTATGTTTGAAGTATGTGTCAGTCCATCTTCTCTATAGAAACGGCTCAAAAAATTCTTCTGATTGTGGCTTAATGTAGTCAAACACGTATTTGAAATGGTTAAACGGTTGCGTTTATCATCGAGTGTGAACAATCGCCAAAAACTACTCGCGGATAACTCTTTTGAGGTTTAAATATGAAATGAGCCGGCTGTGTCGAGATGTATTTAGCCTCAACTTTCATTCCATTCTTTGATGACACTGTGAGACAAATGGTAGGGGTCAGTGATCGGGAAGGGTTCAAACTACCGGAGAAAGTTATATCGGTAAAAAAGAAGTTATACGTGTCCCGGCGTTTCGCTGGGTCACGTCTAGGAATCGAGATATATCGATTTGAAGTTAGTGACTATCATAAAGGGGAAATTGTCACCTTTGGTGGTCTTTTTTTTGACATAACTCGAGAACCACTAGTTCGATTTTGCTCAAACAAACGGTGTCACTTGCGCTTGTATGACCACAACGGTAATCAGTAAACCACTTTTGAACCATCGCAGTAGATGAAATCAAGTATCCATCCATAAATATAATTCTTTATATGTATGGAAAATTTCATAACATTACATTGCGGCCCAAAACTTACTTTTCGCATTCTCTATACAAATCCAGCATAGCCATAACGGCAGATTACATATAAATGTTTGTGTAGTCTGGTGTGCAGGGCTCAGGTATGTTTTAAATACATATTTGCATATTTTACATATATTACACTTTTGTTGATTCTTTTGCGCAGCACAATCTGTTGGCACTGTAAAGTGTTAGCACCTTTGTTGTGGACAACTCTATTCAATGTTCAATATCGTTGTAGCTGTTGCTGTGCTTGTTTTTTTGCTTCTGGCCAATTTGTAAATATTTGCATTTGGCACTTAACACTTTCTACTCCCATGAAAGATGGCAAGGCAGATGCAACATATCCTTGTCAGCTCTTTTTCCCCCATCAAACTAAACAACGATAAAATCGAACCCTTTAATAAAGGGCATCTTGTTGGTCATATTCTCTCAAGTGTTTATAAATGCATTATAAAATATTTACATCTTTATTATGTATGCATGTATGTATGTATACAAAATGAATTTGATTTGATTTATATCGATTACATTGAAGAAAATCTGACAAGATGTCATTTGAAGGATATCTACTTGTTGAAGGCAAAACAAACTAAACCAAAAAAAAACCTTACAACATGGTAAAAACAAGAACGACCATCATTGTTGCCTTGTTGATGGCAAAAACTTAACAACATCGAGGGTAAGAAAACACACAAGAACGACCATCATTGTTGCCTATTACTAGTGATGCCTGACAAGTGACTGTAGCTTATAGAGTAGAGGGCAGTCGATAAAATCGAACAGAGTTCTGCATCTGAAAGTTAATCAACTAGAATTAAATTGTATATATTAGCGCTGCATTCGATTCGTTTTTGTTGTGTTACTTCTTGCATTCCTGTGAGCGCTGGTGATAAGAAAGAACACAACCAAACTAAAAATAAAACTTTAAATTAATTCGTTATGAAATATCAAGTCATGCGTGTTCGATACACAATAATAAAGATAATATATATTAAATTTAACAGTGTTGCGAAACGAAAAGCGTGAAAATGACATGGTAACATTTCCGTTTCGAGGAGATACGCAAAAGGATGCCTAAGCAGTGTCATATATGTTGGTAAAAATCGAACTAACAAAAAAAAAAAAACAAAGAAGTTCTGCTGTATAGAATTTGCTATGTACTTTTTTCCTGTCAAAGTAATTTTTTTGAGTGTGTGTGCTATTTTTACTGTAGTAAAAAATATTTAATTTGAATGAAGCAATATGAGCGACGCAGTGCACTCTCCAAAGGACATTCGCGTCAGTGAACAAAATGCCTAATATATCGGTGGTATACTGCGTAAACTAACCGACTGCACTGTTTGTGGAAATGGACTCAATGATAAAAAAGTGTTTGAAATTATATAATAAAAATTCGCATACAACAGCATACCGGATATAACTCCTTAGTGCACAACAAAATTTGTCGTTCCATGTAATTCTCATTACATCGAGAGGTAACTTTAAGATTTTGAATACGGGAAATTTCGAATTAGATCGGGGCTTGGAACTTTTGAATTCAACTTTTGTTTGTTTTATTCGATTTCCATTACTTCATTTGGACTTTGATCTGATGAATCTAAGTTTTGGTGGTTTAAACCGTCTTCTGACTGTTGAATCTAACTTTTGTTGCTCTAATACTATTGCGATGGGATTGATCGGACTTCGATCAGTTGATTCTAACTTTCATTGTTTTAATCCAAAAGCGGTTGACTTACTCGGGCTTCTTTATCTTGAATCTAATTTCGATTGGTTTAATTCGACCTCGGACGACTTAATCGAACTTCGGTCTGTTGAATCCAACTTTGTTAGTTTAATCCGAGTTCGATCAGTTTAATCGGTTTTTGGTTTGTTGAGTTCAAATTTTGTTGGTTTCAAACGAATTCGCTCGATTTAAATGGACTTTGGTTTGATGAATTCAAATTTTGTTGTAGACAGAAACTATCGATAAGTTAATCGGCATTTGTGTTTTAAAAATTACTACAGCAACAATGGTCACAATGTCACAGCAATATCCAACACGAGCGACTAATCCGCATTCAAAAGGGTCTACAATATGCGATATTACGCCTCAGTGCACAAAAAAAATTTGTTGTTCGATGTAATTCTCATCACACCGAGAGGTAACTTTAAGATTTTGAATACGGGAAATTTCGAATTAGATCGGGGCTTGGAACTTTTGAATTCAACTTTTGTTTGTTTTATTCGATTTCCATTACTTCAATCGGACTTTGATCTGATGAATCTAAGTGTTTGTTGTTGGTTTAAACCGTCTTCTGACTGTTGAATCTAACTTTTGTTGCTCTTATTCTATTGTGATGGGATTGATTGGACTTCAGTCAGTTGAATCTAACTTTTGTTGGTTTAATCCGACAGCGGTTGACTTATTTGGGCTTCTATATCTTGAATCTATTTTCGATTGGTTTAATTCGACCTCGGAACACTAAATCTGTTAAGTCCAATTTTATTAGTTTAATCCGAGTTCGATAGGTTCGGTTTGATGAATTAAAATTTTGTTGGTATCAATCGAACTTCGGTCTGTTAATCCATTTTTATTGACTTAATCCTATTTGAACAGAGTTCGGTATGTCAATTCAATCTTTTGGATGGTTTAAAACGATTTCAATCGGTTTAATCGGATTTTGGTTTGTTGATTAAAAAATTTTGTTGGTTTAACTCGAATTCAGTCGGTTTAATTGGACTTAGGTTTGATGAATTCAAAGTTTGCTGAGTTAAGCCGAATTTGGCTCGTTTAATCTATCTTCGGTCTGTTAAACCCATTATATTGGCTTAATCCAATTACAATCGGTTTGAACAGACTTCGGTCAGTTAATTTTTGATTTTGGTTTATTGAATCCAAACTTTGTTGGTTTAACCCGAATTCGGTTGGTTTGATTGGACTTCGGTTTGATGAATTCACATTTTGCCGAGTTGGCCGGTTTAATCGAACTTCGGTCTGTTAAATCCATTTTATTGTCTGAATTATATTGCGATTGGTCAGAACAGATTTAGTCTGTTAATTCCATCTTTTCGATGGCTTAAAACAATTTCGATCGGTTTATAGAGATTTTAGTTTGTTGAATTCAAACTTTGTTTGTTTAACCCGATAGACAGACTTCTGTCTGTTAATTCTATCTTTGGATGGTTTAAAACGATTTCGATCGGTTTATTCAGATTTTGGTTTGTTGAATTCAAACTTTGTTGGTTTAAGCCGAATTCGGTTGGTTTTATTGGGTTTCGGTTTGAAGAATTCAAATTATGCCGAGTTAAGCCGAATTCGGCCGGTTTAATCGATCTTCGGTCTGTTAAACCCGTTTTTATTAGCTAAATCCTATTGCGATCGGTTTGAACAGACTTCAGTCTCTTAATTCCATCTTTTTTTATTGTTTTGTTTGTTTAATCCGACACTGGCCGATTTGTTATATCGATTTAAGCGGACTTTGGTTTAACTCGACTTCGAACACTTTAACTAGACTTCGGTCTATAAAATCAAATTCTCATTGATTAAAACTGATTCTGGTCGGTTACGATCGGTTTTATTGGTTTGGACCGGCCGTAGCATAGTGGTTAGAACATCTATGTCGAGAATCTATTATGGGGTGTAAAGGGAAGTTAAGTTTTTTTTAGGTCAAGTGCGATCGGTTTAATCGGATTTCGGTATCTCGAAACAAACAGATTTTGCTTTAATACGACTGCGATTTGTTTTACTGGATTACAGTCTGTTGAAACATACTTTTGTTGGTCTAACCCAACTTTGGTCGTTGAAATCGTACATGGCTCTGTTTAAACCATATTTGTATATCATTTGAAACGACCCTAAGTTTAGACCCTTTCTTCGAACCAAATTCGATTCATGACTTTTTAAGTCGTTTGAGCCATGTCCGTCTGTCTGTCTAACTGTCCGACTGGTGCGCACGATAACTTTTGAAAGACAAAAACAAATGTTTTAAAACTTTGCACAGGTTAATATTTCCCCAAAACTACTTACGGTACATGGGCTACATGGCCACGCCCCTTCTGGTACCTCCCATTCAATGTACCATTTCGTTTGTTGGTTCTAACCGACTTTGGCCATTTAAACGGACCTTGGTCTGTAAAATCCAAATGTTTTTTTAGCACAACTCCGGTAGCTTTAATCGGGCTGTTAAATCCAATATCAATTAGTTCCATACTTTTTCAAGCGGTTTTATCGGACTACTGAATCCAACTTTTGATATTGTAAACCAACTTCGGTATGTTTAATTAGACTTTGGTCTGTTGAATTCAACTGTGTTGGTCTTCGGACCAACATTACACCGAGTTGCTGTAAGGAAGCTGAATCGCTTTCAACCCCGAATTACCAACCCCAGATGCTGGTTCGAGACTGTGTTGCCGACAAACACGACTGACGATAACGGACACTATTTACCATAACGATCCGAAGTTGCAGACATGGAGCTGAATTGCCGACCACGCCACATCGTCTACTTCAATCCCTCCTATGTTACTATCGTTGATACTAACTTGAATTGCCGGAAATATCTTAATCGTCTCGTTTCCGTGTAAGTTACGATCCCGATCTATTTGACCTCTAAAGTTTCGGAGAAGTATAATCGAATTACCGTCCATCTCGATCTTTATCGATTTACAGAAACCCCAGTGAATCGCATCCAACTCGTGACACTGTAAAGAGTGCAATAATTAAGAATAAATACTGATGCGATGCTTACACTCAAGCAAAAATATCTGCAAAAAAGTTTCCACATAATTGTTTAACCATTTTGTTTACTCTATGAGACCTTAATATGTTTAGGGTTTACTAAATATTTATTGGACAGATTTTAACAAATATTTATTTTTAATATCGCAAGGGTACTTTTATTTTTAACAAGTTTGGGCATTACATTTGTTTAAGTCATAAATACGCATCAATAGCTTTAAACCTACATCAACATGTTCGAGCCCTTTAGGAGTCTATCTAGACTGGATGCGGCTCAAAGAACTCTCTACTACTTATGTGTAAAATACGTTTTTCACGAATCGGAACATCGTCCTTTCCGCTCACATAGATTATATAGACACGTGTATCTAATCACATCCCCTTCCACTTGTGATCATATTTCCTGTGACTATTTAATAGGCATTTTTTCTTCAAGTGTATAGGCAGATAAGCTCTTTGCTGATTTATCACATTATTTGTCTCTACCCAAGTTGCTGCGGCATAATATAACACCGGTCAACATCAATTAAGCGGGGGTTAGTGGCGGTTGACATAGCGAAAACAAACTTAAATACCATTAAAAACTGCTGAAAACTTGTTCGCAATATTGCCATCATAATGAAAATGAAAATTTGTCAACTACTCTCAACGGTGCGCTCGAATGTTTTGAGAGATTACGTTAAAATCTAGTTAAACTGCTGCACATCCCCTCGCCAATAATCGCCAGCTAATCGTCAGGAACAACAAAAACATAGCACCAAAAGATACGATCGACGTACTAATGTGTATTGTCACATATATATTTTGTTGTACAGTGAGTCACAAAAAAGTTCCCTACCCAATTTTATCATTTTTTGTATGTTCGGTTTTAATTTTTAATTTTAATAATTTTTAATTTTTTATTTTCAATTTTTAATTTTTAATTTTTAATTTTTAATTTTTAATTTTTAATTTTTAATTTTTAATTTTTAATTTTTAATTTTTAATTTTTAATTTTTAATTTTTAATTTTTAATTTTTAATTTTTAATTTTTAATTTTTAATTTTTAATTTTTAATTTTTAATTTTTAATTTTTAATTTTTAATTTTTAATTTTTAATTTTTAATTTTTAATTTTTAATTTTTAATTTTTAATTTTTAATTTTTAATTTTTAATTTTTAATTTTTAATTTTTAATTTTTAATTTTTAATTTTTAATTTTTAATTTTTAATTTTTAATTTTTAATTTTTAATTTTTAATTTTTAATTTTTAATTTTTAATTTTTAATTTTTAATTTTTAATTTTTAATTTTTAATTTTTAATTTTTAATTTTTAATTTTTAATTTTTAATTTTTAATTTTTAATTTTTAATTTTTAATTTTTAATTTTTAATTTTTAATTTTTAATTTTTAATTTTTAATTTTTAATTTTTAATTTTTAATTTTTAATTTTTAATTTTTAATTTTTAATTTTTAATTTTTAATTTTTAATTTTTAATTTTTAATTTTTAATTTTTAATTTTTAATTTTTAATTTTTAATTTTTAATTTTTAATTTTTAATTTTTAATTTTTAATTTTTAATTTTTAATTTTTAATTTTTAATTTTTAATTTTTAATTTTTAATTTTTAATTTTTAATTTTTAATTTTTAATTTTTAATTTTTAATTTTTAATTTTTAATTTTTAATTTTTAATTTTTAATTTTTAATTTTTAATTTTTAATTTTTAATTTTTAATTTTTAATTTTTAATTTTTAATTTTTAATTTTTAATTTTTAATTTTTAATTTTTAATTTTTAATTTTTAATTTTTAATTTTTAATTTTTAATTTTTAATTTTTAATTTTTAATTTTTAATTTTTAATTTTTAATTTTTAATTTTTAATTTTTAATTTTTAATTTTTAATTTTTAATTTTTAATTTTTAATTTTTAATTTTTAATTTTTAATTTTTAATTTTTAATTTTTAATTTTTAATTTTTAATTTTTAATTTTTAATTTTTAATTTTAAATTTTAAATTTTTAATTTTTAATTTTTAATTTTTAATTTTTAATTTTTAATTTTTAATTTTTAATTTTTAATTTTTAATTTTTAATATTTGGTTGGTTGGTGTGCGGGCATCTCCATCTTCGAGGAGAACACTTAGGTCCTTATGGACCCATTGTGACACCCGTTGGGCATTTACGCCATCCCTTCAACCTATGCTATCAGCGCGTGTGCTGCATGATTGCGTTGCCAGTTGTCGATTGGGTATCCGGAGTTTCGATCCAATCCGTCCAGTTTATAATTTTACAAAAGTTGTTAATCCTTCCGATATCCAACGATGCAAGTTCCTCTGCACCATTTAGGAAGGGTTTCCCCAGGGTTTCGAGTCTCCATCTGTATAGCGCTGGGCAATCACATATAATGTGGTCGGTGGATGGTTCACTGCTGCCGCAGTAGTTGCATTCGCTTTTTGTTGCGAATCCCATTCTGCTCGCATGACTGCCTATGGGTCCATGTCCCGTCAGGAATGTAATAATTTTTCTTATCTGGTCCCTGTCTAGGCTTACCAGGTACGATGTACATTTCGCGTTGTATTCTGGCCAAGTCTTTTTGGCCTTTCTACAGGTTTCTTCATTCTTCCATCTGTCGTTTGCAATTTCAAACGTTAGATTTCCAATGGTACTTTTACAGGTGGATATAGGGCGAAGTGCTACGTGTTCAACGTCGCATTCCTGCAGGGCTGAGCCCTGTCTGGCCTCTTCGTCCGCTATGCAGTTGCCCTCGATTCCGCTGTGTCCGGGTATCCACGTAACCAGAACTCTGTTATTCCTGGATATCTCGTTAAGAGATTTCCGACAGGCACTGACCACTTTCGATTTGATGTCACAGGACTTCAACGAGTTTACCGCCGCTAGACTATCCGTGAACAGGAGAATATCCTCCTGTGATATCTTCCTCACGTTGATCATGTCCGCGGCTCGTTTAATAGCAAGTATTTCCGCTTGGAAAACGCTGCAGTAGTCTGGAATTCTCGATCTTATACTTAGGCCTAGGTCCGCGGAGTAGATACCATAGCCGACCTTGTCATCCAGTTTGGACCCATCGGTAAAGATGTTTATTGGTCCATACATTGCGTTCTCGTTCAATGCCCAATCCTTTCTAGTGGGCGTTTTGATTTCGTAGAGAATGTTTGATTTCCGTGTATTGAGCACGTAGTCAGTTTCAAGTGAGATGTTGATATGGTTCAGGATCCTTGAATGTCCTATGAAAGGATCCTAATGTTCAATCTCGTTTAGTCGAATAGCTGATTTGAGAGCCGATTTTTAATATTTAATTTTTAATTTTTAATTTTTAATTTTTAATTTTTAATTTTTAATTTTTAATTTTTAATTTTTAATTTTTAATTTTTAATTTTTAATTTTTAATTTTTAATTTTTAATTTTTAATTTTTAATTTTTAATTTTTAATTTTTAATTTTTAATTTTTAATTTTTAATTTTTAATTTTTAATTTTTAATTTTTAATTTTTAATTTTTAATTTTTAATTTTTAATTTTTAATTTTTAATTTTTAATTTTTAATTTTTAATTTTTAATTTTTAATTTTTAATTTTTAATTTTTAATTTTTAATTTTTAATTTTTAATTTTTAATTTTTAATTTTTAATTTTTAATTTTTAATTTTTAATTTTTAATTTTTAATTTTTAATTTTTAATTTTTAATTTTTTAATTTTTTAATTTTTTAATTTTTAATTTTTAATTTTTAATTTTTAATTTTTAATTTTTAATTTTCAATTTTTAATTTTTAATTTTTAATTTTTAATTTTTAATTTTTAATTTTTAATTTTTAATTTTTAATTTTTAATTTTTAATTTTTAATTTTTAATTTTTAATTTTTAATTTTTAATTTTTAATTTTTAATTTTTAATTTTTAATTTTTAATTTTTAATTTTTAATTTTTAATTTTTAATTTTTAATTTTTAATTTTTAATTTTTAATTTTTAATTTTTAATTTTTAATTTTTAATTTTTAATTTTTAATTTTTAATTTTTAATTTTTAATTTTTAATTTTTAATTTTTAATTTTTAATTTTTAATTTTTAATTTTTAATTTTTAATTTTTAATTTTTAATTTTTAATTTTTAATTTTTAATTTTTAATTTTTAATTTTTAATTTTTAATTTTTAATTTTTAATTTTTAATTTTTAATTTTTAATTTTTAATTTTTAATTTTTAATTTTTAATTTTTAATTTTTAATTTTTAATTTTTAATTTTTAATTTTTAATTTTTAATTTTTAATTTTTAATTTTTAATTTTTAATTTTTAATTTTTAATTTTTAATTTTTAATTTTTAATTTTTAATTTTTAATTTTTAATTTTTAATTTTTAATTTTTAATTTTTAATTTTTAATTTTTAATTTTTAATTTTTAATTTTTAATTTTTAATTTTTAATTTTTAATTTTTAATTTTTAATTTTTAATTTTTAATATTTAAATTTTAATTTTTAATTTTTAATATTTAATGTTTTAAATTGCACCCCACTACCATCGCTTTGCATCAACTGTAGCCTTGGCAAGATGTGGACGATTTCTACACGCGATTCTTCAATGTCTTGACCATTCATGCGTACAATTCTTAAGGCGCAAAGCCCCATGTACAATGTACCTCACCTGCAACTCTACTATCCCCCTGCCAGTAGGCTTAAAATAAGCGTCACTGTCATCATTATCACCAAAGTCAAAAACATCGTCCTGTACATTGTCGTCATCGTCGTCGTCTTTGTGTTTCCAATAAAAAGTATGATTTGGTTTAAGAATTGTTTTCGTTTGCTTATTTACTGCCTTGCTTGCTTGTTGTTGTTGCTGCTTTGACAAGACATTGCAACTTGACCGTTTGCAGAAACAGACAGCAGGCTACGTTGCATATCCGTCCATCCAACCAACCGTCTCCGACATCCGTACATCAGTTGGCAGATTGTAGAGTACGAACAACAGCAACAATATCCAATAACTCTGAAGGTCTTATATTATGTTTGGCTTTTAAAGATGCCTAAAGGACTTTCAGCTCAACCCGAATAACTTGTATTGACTGACTGTCAAAACAATCTTCATAGCGACACCACATTGGCGCAACGCTTAGAAGATATTATGTTTCTCTGCGTAGGGCGACGGGCCCGCTGCCGGGTTTTCGCATTTAGCAAATGGCAAATGAACCGGACTTTGACAACGCATATTAGACTACGGAAGGTGCATGACCGAGGAACGGGCAAATGAGTATTAAAAGAGTTGATATTTGTATTCGTGCAAAACGAAAATTAAAATGTAATTGAAAAGGGATGATAAAGCAAAGTGTAAATTGTACCAAAAGTACGAAATAATGTAAGTATTTTTTAGTATGTATATGGACATCTGCCACAGAATTCAAGTATGAAGCAGACAAATTAACAAATGGGTAACAACTGCTTATTGATTTGGGACTCAATTCTGAGAATTGCACGTGAAAGTAGCCCCCAAAAAAATTGGGTTAATTTTTGTTGCAGTTACAAGAAAACTGTTGTACTCCGTGGCGTATGATTTACGTGGAATATTACTTATGACACTCATACGCCACCATATAACAAAAGAGCCTAAAACGTGACAAATTCCCCTATACGATACTTAATAACTTCAAATCGATATTAATTTATTATGGCATGTAAGTTAAAAAAACGAATCATGCAGATCTTCTTCTTTTTGGGGCTACTTTCACGTGCTGTTCTCACAGATGAGTCCCAAAATCATGTGTTGTACTGTGAAATGTAATGGTGTGTGTAATGTCAAGGTGAATTTTGAGCAATTTTTCTATATTTTAAATACCTTAAATTTTAGGGATGAGGGCCGTCTTCATATTCTAAATTTCCCCATAATTAAACAAGCAAGAGTTTGTAAAATATCACACTGACTAACTCATAGAAATCTATTCTCTTTACATCAGACAAATGAAATATGGGAGAGATTCTCACATTTGACGGGTTAACACTGACGGGTTAACACTCACACAACCGAAAATACATATAAACATCAAATCCGAACGTCAGCTGTTTAAAATGCTATTACTAGACTATTACGTAGTTGCTGTTGACCACATTCAGGGGGCCGTCAAACAAAGAAATGTATATTATTTTAACCAGTTCTTAAAACCGGTATATTGCAACTAGTTTCAAGACTGAAACTGCTGGTTGAAGATGCGTCACAGAGTGTCAATAGTCACTTAAGCATACAAAACGTACCGGCTCTCTACATAGTAAAGTTCTGGAACTATGACCGGTATATGCACCCCAAAAAAGTTCCCCCGTATGGAAGTTACAACTTAATTTCAGAATAAGAAATTACATCTTAATTGTTAAATTTATAACTAGCTTTCCCGGCTCGCGTTGCTTCATCCTTACTTAAAATAAATCTTCTTAAGAATTTAATCAATACCGATAAAATGCAAACGCTTCATAGGGACACACATTTATATGATTGTAGCTTTATCCCATTGGTCTGAGTTATTATACTGCTTCAATCCATTTTTATCTCTAAAATTTCGAATTTCAAAAGATACATTCGTATCGCACAACTAAAATGGAGTGGTAAGGCATGAAAAATCTTCAATTCAATTTGATAGTGAGCATGCCCATATAAATGTTCGCGATTATAGCTTTAGCCGATTGGTCTGGGTGATGGTACAAGTTATATCCCTTATTGGTCATTATGCGGATTTCCAAAAAAAAACATGCTTAGCTATCGTTTACACGAAAAGGGGAAGTTACTTAGCTTAATTTCTCTTTGCACCCAATGAATGAGGTATGGGATAGCTTCTCGCATTGTTGTGAATTAACACGCATTCTATTTTTAGATTTATAACTAACGGCACCTACTTGTTTATCGACGAATGCTAACGTCACTCTTTGAGAAGCTCTTACTAGACACGCCGATTGACTCGCCACTTAATACTGCGAAGTTGCTGTCAACAACATTCGAGGGGAGCTGACAATGAAAGAAAAATTTTTTTAAGATGACTGGAGCCAGGTTTGAACCTGCGATCTCCCGCATGGTAGTCGCGTGTTCTAACCACTATGCCACGGCCATCCCAAATTTCATCATTCTATCTACAGCCATTTCACCAAATCAGTTAGTTATGGAATTTTGAGTATATTTATTATGAAAATGTTATTACAATCATTGTATTAATATGACCGACATAACAGTTTTTTTTACATGGGGCGTGGCACCGCCCATTTCCCAGCGAGACCTAATCCCTTAAGTACCATTTACATATGTAGCAAATCTCCTCTTTATACCTTTAATAGCTCGTGAAATATGACCGATGTGGGCGGTCCCACACCCCATTGTCTAAGTATGTTTTCATGTAGCCTATGATAGAGGCCCTATGGACAGTAGCACACAAAGAAAATAAAATTGCAATCGGTCCATTCATTTGGCCAATATAACTATTTTTAAAAAGGGGTGTGGCACCGCCCACTTTCTAGCGTGACGTATTCCTCTTAATATTGGTAACATATGCAGCAAATCTCATCTTTATATCTCTAATGGCTCTTGAATTATGAATGATTGCAATTTCGGTTTGTGTGGGCGGTGCCATGCCCCTTTGTCTATTTAAGTTTTCATGTAGGCTATGATAGAGGCCCTATAGACAGTATCACACAAAGGAAATATAAATGCAATCTGTCCATTCATTTGGCCAATATAACTTTATTTAAAAAGGGGTGTGGCACCGCCCACTTTCCACAAAAAAATATATTTTCTTGTACGACCAACATATGTAACAAAACTCGCCTTCGTCACTATAATGTTAAATGAGGTACAGCCATTTTGAATTTCGGGTTGTATGGAGCGATGCTACGCCCCTTTTTAAAAAATAGTTATATTGGTCAAATAAATGGACCGTGATACTGTCCATAGGGCCTCTATTATAAAAGGTAGTCATAAAAGGAACCTACATTTGAAATTTCAAAATTCAAGTTTTAGCCGTTTGAGCTGGAGAATGAATAGTCAGTCATCCCACCCTTTTATATATATAGATATATAACTTTATAAATTACGGCATTGTTTTTAACCCGCACCCCAATCAAAAAAGTACTATTTACATGCCGCCCAACTTAATCGATACAGTACTTACGCCTGACTGCGTGTAAAGAAATTTATTGGCCAACAAATGATTTCGAAAGCGAGTAATAGCAAAAGTCCATGCAAGCATCTGGTTTTTAGGATTTGGTCATCAACGTGCAACAACTTTTCTGCTGTCGAATGGATGGAAGATGGACGGTCTGTTTTCATTCCGAGCACAAAGTCTGCCGAAGTTGAGCGTACAATTTTGTGTACAACATTATCGAATTAATTTTCTCAATGAATTCAATTTAAAGCATTGTATCGCAATGTAAAAATTTATCATTGTTGCATGTAGCACATCCCCCGGATTGTTGGTGGTTGCTGATGCTACTGCCGCTGTCGCAACTCCACAGACACATTGAGGAACGTGCGATTGCATTTTCAACAAATTGCTTTACGAAAATTCTTAACATTCTTTTATGTCAAATAATTGAAGCTTTTAAGATTCATTTGCGAGCGTAGTTGTCTGTTGCGTTTATTTATTAACATTTCATTGTGAAGTGAAGTGCAGAGTAACAGAAAAAACAATCTAAGATTTACGTAGATTCATGATGACAATTGAGCTGATGGCTGAGACAGACATAATCGCATATTTGATTGGCAAAGATGTCTCGTGTTGATCGCAGTTGATTTGCAACATTTACAATGTGTTCAGTTGTTTGTGTTTGTGTTTATAGTGATTGCACTGCATTTAACAAGTAATAAAACATTTATTTTTTTTGGAAACAGAAAGTAAAACAATTTTTCTAAAAAAAAAACAATTAGATTATTTACACCTTACAATCTCTTAAGAAGAAACTATTTTCTAAGTTTAGATTTTCTGTGATTGCATTTTTAAGACTTGAATTTCTATTTCACGAAAATTTTACTTTCTTAAATGGTCAATAGGTTTTTTGGTTCACCAAATTGTAGTTATTACCAGTCTAGTTTCTAGGTTGGACTGTAACATTTTTTTATTTGCACATAAATCATTGCCGTACTTACACGTATGCTGCATTACATGCAAAACAATTTTTCTCCTTACCTGAAATAAATGTAAAAAAAAAATTTTAATAGTTAACATACAAACATTTAAATATTTATTACAAAATATTATATAGAGTCTAATACCTTATATGAATATCTTTTGTGGATAGTACCGTTAACAAAAAAAAGCGAAGAGCGCTGACGATGATATTATGATAAATGTCAATATGATGTCATCCGCCGCCTTACCAGATGTCACATGAAATACATCTCATAAATCTTGGATAAAAAAACACCATTGCCAATAATAAAATTGCCAGTACTACACAAGATTTTGGCACTCAATTCTAATTTGTTTTGTCAAGTTTGCTGCATTAATAACTTAATGGTCACACAGCAATTTCTTTTTGCTCAATATGGATTGTTTGCATATTTTGTATATTTTAACACGGTTGTATCTCCTTATTGGGGTTTAGCTTTTGCAAATAAAACTTTATTAAAAGTTAACCTAACCTATTTTTATGGTAAGCAAGCTTTAAATGACCTAGTATTTGGGGGTTAAATGACATTGTGTCGCAATAAGCTATTAATTGAAGTCATAGCATCCTTTGGTATGACTAAAAAAAGTGTTACCCATAAATTTATATCCTATCCTAACTAGGCCTGGCAATGCTTCGCTATTGCATATTAACATATAACAAATTTTACATTTCTTACTGCTACGCTAATTTATATATTTGTAGAACTACAAAGAACTTATAAAACGGTTCTTTAGCTCGATAACAAAATGTTGAATTTAGTAACTTATGTAACTAATTTCAAGTAACTCCTTAATACGGAAGTTAACCAAGGAAGTTCTATTGTTTTAAATGCTAACTTTCTTAGGCTCTATGACAATCCTAAAAAGTTCATCAGCAAATTCCAGGGACTGAAAATAATTGTTATTATTTTTGTTTCGGAAGAAAAGGTTACGATAAAATGAGCATTATTTGATTTAGGGAATATTTAACTATTATAGTAAGATATATATTATTGTAGACACCGTAACCATTATAAATGAGAAATATTTTTTTTTGGTTATGAATAACCATTATAGCAACCAAAAAATTTTTTTGGTTACTAATAACCATTATCGAAAAAAATATTTTTTTTGGTTATCAGTCACCAATTTGATATATAATTTGAAATGAAAAAGTGTAACGCATTAAAGGAGACGAGTTAAACTCCTAGTATGCTAAGACCAAATGTGTTCCAGGACTTTTTAAGACGATTGAGCTATATCCGTCTGTCTGGATGGCTTGTGGGCACGATAACTCAAGTAAACCTTAACTGATCGGTACGATATTTTAGCAGTTTTACAATGTCCAAAAATAAAGTTTGTTAATACATATTATTACTCTAAAATGGGCGGAAGGAAGGGTACATTTGTATGGAATGTACCAGAAGGGGCATGGCTATACCTCCTGTTTTTCTTAAACACTTTATCCTTTACTAAATACAGAATTTGGGCTCGATCGCGTTGGGCGTATTGATATTGATTACGCGAAATAACCGATATCTGAAGTACGCACTTAAGCTACGCACAGACGAAAGATCAAAAGAGTTAGTTCAGTTAGTTGTTCTGTCATACGACCTCGGACCCGGCGAACTTCGTGTCGCTCTTAAGCTAATGTCTTCGTATAAGGACAGTAGTAAACACAGATAGTTCAAATTTTAATGTGATTTATAAGAATTTGATCGAAATCAGTGAAGAGCGATCTGATAAACAATGTTTCTCGATTTGTTTTCCGGCACAAAAACAAACAATAAAGACGGCGGAGTTCCTGGCACATCTAGAAAGTTCAAAAATTCTGTGGGATAGTTGGCCGCCTTATTGTCTTCGGTGATTTTAATTTGTATGTGGTGATGAGTTCCTCTTTCGACGATGTAAGCTCGCAAAAATTTGCCGGGAACGTCATCAATCCAGTTGAAACATCAACTGGAATTCGGCAAGTAACTGTCTCCAAAGCTCGTTTATGCGTAATCGTGCATGTGGCAGCAATACCAGAGGATGCCACAGCTAAAACAATTTGCGATCTTGACCGAATTTTTTCCAGAATCGAATCGTACACGTTTGTTTGCTCAGCATTCAACAGCGGCACATTTGTTCGCACTCTTTCAGTCAGCTCTTCTTGATCAGAACCTTGCTCTCGTTGCTCGATTTAGCTCTGGTATTCCCAATTTCGAAAATAGATTGCCGCACATGAGCACGAACATGTTTCCGATCAGAAGTTAATTTAAAATCGAATATGTTGTCGTGTGAACTCTGTGCAAAACATCGTGAGCCATCTCGTCCTTGTATTTGATGATCGCAAACAATGTACGAATTTGAGTCGGTGGAGCAGAAACAGTTGCCTCGGAGAGCGTTGAATCTCAATGCGGATCGTTTTCGAACAAATGCATACGTTGTAAAGCTTCTATTAATGTGGCGACTGATTTAAACGAATTAAATTGAGACGCTCCGTTTCGACCGATGATATCTTAACAAATGATTGTCAACATCTTGCCGAGTCTTCAATCGATACGTATAAAAATTCATTGAGCTAACCATTTTTTTCGTTTCTTCTTCTGAAATATCGAGAATGAAAAAGAAGTGATGATTTGGTTAAAACACCTTTCGCTCTACTGACCGTCTTTTAATTGAAGTGATAGCCATCCTCTCCATTACAGAACATCAATCACTGCGACTTCATTTATAGTGGGAGCATTGAATTGTCTTGCATGGCCCCCAGAGGGTCTTTTGTCTGCTCTGATAATGATCTTGTGGTCGTCAGAATGCATTGTATCCAGTCCGAAATTTCTCAAGCATCGTAACGAATTTTCACCTTTACGTCGACTGAAATAATTAAATCAAGCGATACAATGCAAAATTTCGTCGAAAAAATCCAAATTTTTCCACCAAGAATTTTTCTATTTTTCCACTCAAAAAGTCATTTCGAAAAAATTATGCGAAAGTTTTCACTTAACATCGTCTAAAATTATTAAATCAGACAACAAATGCAAAATTTCGTCGAAAAAAAATTTAATTTTTTTGAATTTTCCCGAAATTTTCCGAATTTGTTAACAAAAATCTTCTATTTTCTATTCTAAAAGGCATTCCGTAACAATTGCACACTTAATTCCATACAAAAATTTAATTTTAGATTTTTGCAATTTTCCCACTTCTCCGGAAAATTTGGCTAAAATTTTCATTCACATAAACCTTCTCCTGCGAACCAGCCGGACAGCCAGACGGACAGGCAGACAGACGGACTGACGGACATGGTTCAAACGACTTAAAAATCCATGACTCGAATTTGTTTCAAAGAAACCTTGGTTCTAAAGTGACTCTTTTACGTGTTCAAGTTTTGGGTCGTACCAAATGATATATACCCACCTATCCGTAGGGTGAGGGTATAAAAACAAACATAAATCAAAAATACGATATATTATTGGGTCGAGATAACCAAAAAAATAAATTACTTTCGATAATGGTTATTAGTAACCAAAAAATTTTTTCGGTTGCTATAATGGTTATTCATAACCAAAAAAAAATTTTCTCTCTTATATTGGTTACGATAACCAAAATTAAATATTTCTCTTCGATAATGGTTTTTATAACCATTATTTTAATTAGTCAATATTAAGGGTTATAAAAGACTTTTTCGTCATATCTCTTATAACTGTTACGTCCCTGGCAAATTTATATCTATACTGCCGACATGTAGACCAAGATTTTTCTGACATTCCGCTAAATATCAAAAATAAATTTTTATTTTTATATATAGAACTCTGACTGTCTTGTACTAACTATATCTCTTTGGGCGTAAAAACCCCTGTGGCATGCCTTCACCACTCTTGTTCTACCGAGTACTATATTTGTGTAATATACCCATATAACCATTTCTTGAGATAATTCGGTCACCAACCGTTTGGTTTAGCAAAGTGATGGTTTCACGTTCTATATGGCATGTTTCGCCGCACAGTGGGTATTGAACACCCAAAACGAAGATTAATTCAAGTAACAGTCCTATCTTAGCCAAATTTGGCACAGATGATCCTTTTGCTATAAGATCGATTAGTTTGAGGGTTTAAAGAAATCTTGTGCATATTTACATATAGTCGCCATATATATACATATATGTATATGTACTGTAGTATAATCAAACCTTTATAAAAGCTACGGTTTGTATCCGATCTCTTTGAAATTTGATATTGATTTATGTTTTAAATGTTTTAAATATATATAAATGCTTATATACATATCTATACACAATTATGTATTTATATACAGGGTGGACCAAAAAGCTGTATACATTTGAATAAGTATCTGCATAGAGCAATCTCGGCGGGATGGGGCGGAGGCGTTGGAAAAGGAAACAACTGCCAATGGGAACTGCGTCATTCCAAGTTGTTGCATATCTAATGCAAAGCGTGCACAGAATGTTCACGGTGTGTAATCGACTGGTCGGTATCTTTAGTAACGGTCTCCGCTACAGGCGAAACATTCCCCTCTCTGTAGGATGGAAGTGGTAATTTTGGTTGCGAATTATCCAATAACGTACACCGAGGCAACAATTTGAGTATGATATTGACAATAGTGCTCTCAGATAGTCTATTATGCACACTACTTGTTGAGCGAAAATATATTTGAAAAAAAATAATTTTTGAAGGCGCTGTTTCCATTTGAGTAACTTCATGACAAAATGTCAAACAATATTAAATACCAGTCAAATAACAATTCGCAATCAGTCACTCGTGTTTTGTAAATAAAACTATTTAAAAAGCAAACCTCTAAATGAATCAAATTTTATAAAAGAAACTTGTACTTGTTAGAAGGTATTTCTCTGAATTGTGCATGAACAACTGGTTTTAGTGCTTGTAATTAATCAGTTCTGAATTAATTTTCCCAAATATGTTGATATTTTAACATTTTTAAAAAAATGTGCTGTGACGGCTATAAAATCTAGAGTTGTTGTGAAATAACGTCATTTAAGAATATTTTCAATTTGAATATTATCAAGGCAAATCAGCATATATTGGCTTATATGGGGTATAATTAAAAATTAATGCTTAGCAAATTGCAATACAGCAAAAACAAAGAATGATGAGTCCAAATCAAACCAAACGAATTTTCCACCGTTTTCGCAGGAGTGTCTAACATCACAATTTATTTAATAAAACAAACTGGCGCAAAAACGCGCAAAATGTTTTTCTTGATTTTGTAAGTACAGATGTTGTATTTTATAATTATGTTACTTTTTCAAATGCAAAAACTTTCACTCCAAAATATCGATATTTCACTTTTCGCTAACACGTAGAAAATTTAAAAAAATTTCCGAAGTTTGAGAGAGCGATACAACTTTAAATAAACAACATATGTAATTGATTCAAGTATCTATTAAATCAGTATTCTGTGTACAATTATTGAGTACAAAACTTTCGCAATTGAGTACAAAAATCGCAAATTTAATTTTTTTATAAATATCCGTTTTGGGGGTCCCATACCACACTGTGCGCCGTCATGTTGGAACCATTTCTTTCTTCGAATGATTTGCAATAACATGATAAATAAGAAAATCAATTAATCGTTAACTGGCCCTTATTCTTCCACCAGTTGGATCTTATATGAATGTAGGCCAAGACTTCTACACTTGTTCGATAAATTCGAGTCCACTGTCACTTTTACGTCTACAGCGGCGATGGCTTCTTCTGTACGCACGTTACGTGCTTGATTTGGATAAATATTATCGAAAACAGAAAATTTTGTCGCTCCATAGTATTGCGTATTAGCTGATCGGATGATCGGTTTATGTGCACCATAAATTTGACAAAGTGCTCCATAAGTTAAGTGAAGAGAACGTGTATTTTGAAAATAAATTTCCACGATTTTGATTCGCTGTTCTAGTGCAAGTCTTTGCATGGTGATATGCCAAAGTTTATCAAAAGAAACACACTTCATTATTGTAAGAGCTAGATTTACACTTTCAGCTATCTGAAGTTCTATAGGTCGTCTAAAAAACCCATATATAGATTATTTCTAAATGTTCGGTAATGCTACCTCTGACATACTATGAAAATTCAAATTGTGCCCCCAGTCAGACAAAAGCTCTTTAACTGTAAAACTCCAATGAAAATTGCATAAATTTTATATCTATAGGATTTATTACCGATTCGCTCTCCTGTAAAGTAAATGAAAAACACATGTCTGTATTAGTTGGCTCAGCTACGATATGTCCTTAACTGCCTGGTGTACGGAGAATGGTTTTATGCAAGTAAATAGTTATATATTGACGTGCGTGGGCCCACTTCCTTCCAGGCTGTTTCATACTGCACCAACAACATGTATAACAAATCTCATATTTATACATTTGTAAGTAATGAAATATACTCATTTCAAAATGTGTGGGCGGTACCATGCCCCTTTTTTCAATCACAACCAAATATAGTCAAGGACTATCAACAGGTCATCATTACCACTTTGTAAAATTTTCGTATCAATCGGTCTATAAGCAAAGCCGTCAGAGCAATCTTTGAAAAGGGGACGTGACACCGCCCACTTACGTCCTCACTGTAAATAACACTGCACCAACAACATATACACCAAATCTCATCTTCATACCTTTGATAGTTCATGGGAAATTTATAACCTTTGACTCGTAGAGGCTATTTGTCTTGGATGACTTTTAGTGAAATTTTTCGGAAAATATTATAATATTTTTATCGAAGATTCTAAGCCATGACCTTCCTCCAAAGTTGACATATAAACAGTTTTTCAGAATTGGGCCAAAAATGTCCCACACGGGTGGCAGCTAGGGGTTTAAAATGTTCCGAGGAAATATTCCCCTGAATGTTCTAGTATAGGTCTTCGAAGACATAAAATACCCCAAATGTACTTTTATAGATGATTTTTCATATTCTTTGAATCGACTTCTGACCAAAAAATTCAAACTTAAAACCACTAAAAAAAAATTTGTGACGTTGTGGAGCAAAGTGGAGTTTAGGGTTTTGTTACTGAGGTCAAATGCTATCGTTTGATATTGGTTTGGTTCACCGCCGAAAAAGTGTGTTGCACTGTGTAGTTCATGAGATATACTCTTTTTAATTTTTAAGTTGTATGGGCGGTGCCATGCCCCTTTATCCATTCACAATCAAGTACAGCCACGGACTATCATCAGGTCATCAGTATCACTTTGTAAAATATTCGTATCAATCGGCCTAATGGAAATACCGTCGGAGCGATTTTTGAAAAGGGGGCGTGGCACCGCAATCTTTTATAAAAAAAATTATTTTAAAACCATCCGTGAACTATAGCGATCAAAAAAACAATTCATTTTTATACTCGTATATATATATTATATATATAAAAACTAGCTTTTTTTGCCTTTAATTAAAAGAAATGTTTCTTTTTAAATTCTCATTTGCTTTCCCTTATATTGGCAAATATTATAATGAAGTCTCGTTTTGTTCTACAATAGTCTTAATATCTTTACTATTCTTTAAACAAAACATTCGTTTGCATATTATTTGAGGGCATATATTACTAAACACATTTACTGCATCCCCCTGTCCTTCCCCAGTTAAAAGCGCCACCATCGTAAATACTCCGGCTGTATCTTTTTGCCTGAGCGCGAGGACAGCGCAATATGCTTCAATAATTTACATTTTTATTTTGTATTGAATTGTGTGAATTTATTACAATTTGCTGTACGTCCATTTGTGGTTCTTTCATGCGCCATAAGTTCTGCGGGAGAGCCATAAAAATCTATAGCAATTTTCAGTTAAAATAATCACCAGCAGCATTGTCGATAATAATAAAATGTGTAATAACTACATGGAATATTGATTGAAATGCAAATATTTCAATACAATAAAAATCAAATTTATATCATAATTTTGTAAGTGCGAAAAAAATCGTACATAATTAAATTTCATAGGAAAAGTATATTGATGCTATGCTTGAGGTAACATGGAACTACGAAAGTATTTTTTTTTTTCGATTAGATAGCGTGATAATAATTTATTAAATATTTTTTATGGAGTTAAACATTAATGCGCATCAAGCTGTATTCACAGTACTTCCAAAGGAGGTGACATTAGAATTAGAACATCTGTATGCAGGAAATTTAAAAAAAAATTTCGTAAACATTTTTTTTAAAGAAGTCTATGAAACTTTTGTTTAATATATCATCATCACCATCACCATCACTCTGATTGTACAGAAGCCCTCTTAAAGGGTAAAGGGATAGGTATGTTTGGAAACAATGTTGGGAGCGCAAAATTACTGGGTTCGGTCACACGTTTTGAACCCTCTAGGGGCGATTTCGAAGCAGTTGAGGGGCTTGTTGTGGAATGTTTTCCCCAATACGAAAATAATCTCCTTAAAAACGGTGGCTCGTATATATTTTAGACCCATAACCGCTATATAACACTTTGCCCAGAGGCTGAAAGTTACTGATTGTCACTCACTTGGGAGTGACCAGAATCGATTCCTTTGAGGCACTGTCCAAGCAGCTAACTACTTCCGGTCTTAGACCAAGTATTCCCTGGGCAATGACTTTAAAGCAACCGCTTAGAAGTTAGCTAGAGTTAGAAGGCGAAACGTTGAGTAACCTAATCGGCATGCTACCACCGATGCGTCTTAGGAAGTTGGCAACAGAAGTTACTGAAGCTCAACGCAGGCTCTCCTAGTGGCTTTGGCAGCCCCAAGAAACTAGGATCGGGAGCGGTGGCCTAATAAGCCACTCTCCTTAAACAAAATTTATTATGAAAACACGGAGAATAAATAATACAAGAACCCCCCCAAATGTTGACGACCCCCGCAAACGATATAAGGACCATGATTTAAGAATATGCACCTGGAATGTCCGAACTCTTTACAGAGATGGTGCCTCTATCCAACTGGCGGATGTCCTCGACAAATACAAGGCTGACATCACCGACATACAGGAAATGAGATGGACGGGACAGGGATGCACACGACGAAAGAACTGTGACATCTTTTACACCTGCCATGCAGAAAGACACGAATTTGGATGTGGTTTCATAGTCGGCAAGAGACTTCGACACCTGGTCTCGCGGTTTAACCCTGTAAGTGACCGAATAGCCACCATTCGCATCCGGGCGAAATATTTTTACATCACGCTGATTTGTGTACCCGCCCCGACGGAAGATAAAGACGATGAGATTAAAGATGCATTTTACGAGCGCCTAGAGGAAACATACGACCGCTGCCCTGGCCACGACATTAAAATTGTTCTGGGAGACTTTAATGCAAAAATAGGAAGGGAAGATGTTCTTCGTCCATCGATCGGTAAATTCAGCCTGCATACCGACACGTCAGACAACGGGTTTAGGCTGGTTAGCTTCGCTGCGGGGAGGAACATGGTAGTGAGTGGAACCAGATTCCAGCACAAAGATATCCACAAGGCAACTTGGCTATCTCCCGATCAAAACACCAAAAATCAAATTGATCCTGTGGTAATTGATGGCAGGCATGCATCTAGTGTCATGGACGTGCGTGTGATCCGTGGTGCTAATATTGGCTCGGATCATTTCCTGGTTGCAGTCAAGATGCGCACAAGATTGAGCAGAGCGAAAAACGCACGTAACCAAACACAAAGAAAGCTGGACATCGCGAAGCTGCAAACCCCAGAGATAGCTACTGCCTACTCCAACCAGCTCTCCTAACTTTTACGACACAACGCCTCTACTTCTGACGTTCCGATACACAGTGGCAACATATTGCGCATTCCATGGCAACCGCCGCAACAACCGTGCTAGGATATTAAAAGCGGCGCTCAGACGACTCCTGGTACGATGAAGAATGTCGCATAGCGTCTGAGGAATAGAATGCTGCTTATAGGGCAACGCCGCAGCCAATTGTAACCCGTGCTGTTAGGGAACGGCATAAGGAGAAAACAAAACGGGCGAGGCAGCTATTTAGGCAAAAAAAAACGTCAGTTGAAGGAACGGGAGAACGAGGATATAGAGCGATACAGGGATAGAGGTGAGGCCCGAAAATTTTACCAGAAAGTAAGAGCAAATGGATACGGTAATGGCCTCCCCACCTGTAAGGACAGTGATGCAAATTTGGTCACGGATACGCAAAGTGTGCTGCACATATGGAGAGAACACTTCCAGCAACTGCTGGTTCCAGAAGGCAGCGCACGTAAAGTTATCACGCCAATTGTCGACGACGGCTTAGATTGCCCACCACCAAGTCAAGCCGAGGTAAGAAGAGCAATATCGCGGCTGAAAAACAACAAAGCAGCCGGTGCCGACGGTCTGCCCGCAGAGCTCTTCAAGTCCGGTGGCGAGGAGCTGATAACGAGCATGCACCAGCTCCTGCGCACGGTTTGGCTTAAAGAGTGCATGCCCGACGATTGGAATATAAGCGTATTATCTCCTGTGCTGAAAAAAGGTGATCCAAGTGTGTGCTTCAACTACCGCGGGATCAGCCTTTTACCCATCGCATATAAGGTCCTGTCGAGTGTGCTATGTGAAAAACTAAAGCCAGTGTTATCCAACCTGATCGGGCCTTATCAGTCTGGCTTTAGACCTGGAAAATCAACAACTGACAAGATTTTCACACTTCGGCAAATCCTGGAAAAGACCCAAGAGAAACAGATCGACACGTGCCATCTTTTTGTCGACTATAAAGCTGCCTTCGACAGCCCGATACGGCAGAAATTACTTGAAGCCATGGCTGAGTTTGGTAATCCAGCGAAGCTGATACGTCTTTGCGGAATGACGCTGACTGACACGAAGTCTTCAGTGAAGATTGGCAAGGACCTCGCGGAGCCATTCTATACCAGATGAGGCCTAAAACAAGGCGACGGCCTATCGTGCGATCTCTTCAACATTATGATGGAGATGATAATGAGAAAAGCTGCAGTAAACACGAGTGGCACTATATTCAACAAAAGCCACATGCTACTCGCGTACGCTGATGACGTAGACATCATCGGTCGAAAACTGCGGGATGTGACTGCAGCCTTCTCAGGTATACTGAAGGAATCAGCGAAAAGGGGCCTAACGGTGATCGAGGACAAAACGAAGTTATTAGTTTCAACGAACAAAGAATCTACTCGTTTGGGAAACTGCGTGAACGTTGACAACTATAATTTCGAGGTGGTAGATAATTTTGTCTACCTAGGCTCCGCCATCAACAAAGAAAATAATGTCAGCCTAGAAATCCGGAGAAGAATCCTGCTTGCAAATAAATGCTACTACGGACTAAGCAAGCGATTCAATGACAGAGCCCTCTCTCGACGAACAAAACTCCAGCTATACCAGATACTGGTACTACCTGTCTTAATGTATGGCTCAGAATCCTGGGTTATGACACAAGCGGATGAATCGGTTCTGGCGGTATTCGAGAGAAAAATACTCCGTAAAATATATGGGCCCATCATCGTTAACGGAGAGTATCGGCGTAGTATGAATCATGAGCTGCACGAGCTGTACACTGACATTGACGTTGTCAAACGCATTAAGGTACAACGGTTGCGTTGGCTAGGTCATGTTGTACGCATGGACGAAAATGCTCCAGCTCGAAAAGTCTTCGACAATGAACTCGATGGACGGCGCAGAAGAGGGCGACCGAAACTCCGTTGGAAAGACCAGGTTACTGAGAACCTTACAGAACTCGGTGTGACTAACTGGAGAAGAAGCGCAGAAGATCGAGGCGCTTATAATAATTTTCTACGTGCGGTATATAATCCACTGGGATGGCATAGAAGTACCAGCTAAGTAAGTAAGTAAGTAAGTAAGTAACCGCTTTATAATAGATGTATAATATTTTCTTTCTAGTATCGACATAAAAGTCAGCTTTCGTATTTAATTTTATGTCCCTCCCGTACAACAATTTCATTTCCATATTCAACTAATAGCATTGAATATACACAAATCACTGCAACGCTATTGAAAATGACACAAATGTATGTATGTAAGTCGATGACATAATTTCTTAAATCTTAAACACGTAAAAACCTATATATTCAATGACCTTGGTTGTATAGCGAGCGTAATGCCAATGAAATCCCCTTGTCAAGTGTTTGAGACTAGCAATGGTCGCCAGTCCAGCGTATCGTATCATTTTAATGAAATTCAACACTAAGCAATTGTATGCTGATAAATCGTAAATTGAATGAAATCATTAGACATACCCGATCACTTGGGAATTATCTTGGATTAAACCAAAACGTACCCAAATAATGTAAAAAGTGTAATTAAATGGAAATAAGTTGACGGATAAGTATGGGGTAAGGAACTTGGGGGAAAATTAAACGGTAAGTGAATAAGCAAAAGTGAACAAAAACTGATAAAATTATAAAAAAAAAATGTATATACAATATGTTGCAGATATAAATAACCAAGCAAATGCTCGGAAACTTAATCAGGTTGTCTCTCATTGAAAAGGGAACTAAATCAACTAAATAGTGCAAAATACAAATTTCAAATAACATTTATAACATTTCCAAAGTTAATGCTAAGATTCACATCTTAGTAACTATTTTAATATTGTCCAAAATATGGTACTGTAATCTCCATCACAAATTTCGTTGTCTTATGCAACATTTCCTAGAGTGATATGTAACTTTACATCGTTGTACAGAACAAGTTCAATACACTGTGATGTTATGTTGTATGACGAACTGTTTTTCCTGTAATTGCCATACTTATCTATTACGAAAATTGTTTTTTTCTTTTGCCTCTTACAACGGCTAGACCACAGTTCAGCTAAAAACAATTTTTTAATTTACAATTTAGGCGCCACTACATCGTAGCAATTTGGAATTTCATGTTGCTACTATTGTTTGCATAGTTTAAATGCCGATAATATTGTTGATTATCATCAATTTGCCAATTTTATACATTTGCTACAATTGCTATTGTAGCCAATTGATGGAATGTGTACAAGAAAGTAAAATTATCTTATTTGTCGGCAAATCTCTACAAATATAAAAATCTTACGTAATTCAAAGCGGAAATACATAGGTCTTGTAAATAGTTTATATTTTTTAAATAACACAAAATATAAGGGTGGGGGCTTGCAAATTTAAGTTTTCCGTTCATTATTCACTTTGGGGTAACCACGAACTCACTGCTGACAAACAACTCGTGACGTCGAATAGATTACGCATTCCGATCTGTGGCAGCAAATGTGAGTAGCCGCAATGTTCAGGTTCAGGTAAAAGGCTCTAACTCGGTCCAGAAGACCCGTTGGAACCTAAAAATAACATCGTTGGATTCGTCTCGAAAATATCTGTCACATGAGTACCCGCACCTGGGGGATCATCATAGAACCGAAAGGGGCCCCTTTTTTGACCTCCGGGCCCCATGGGCCTGAGCGCCAACTTTGACCTACCATTCCGATGTGTTCCTTTTGTCACTCACATAAGAGTTAAACCAAATTGATTTATGACTTTTGAAGTCGTTTGAGCCATGTCCGTCTGTCTGTCTGTCCGGCTGGTGCGCACGATAACTCTCAAAAGACGAAACCAAATGTTTTAACACTTTGCACGAGTTTATATTTCCCCAAAACTACTTACGGTATTGAAAATGTGCTACATGGCCCTGCCCCTTCTGATACCTTCAATATAAATGTATCATTCCGCCCACTATAAAAATCTAGTAATAATGTCAATACACCCAACGCGATCGTTCCCAAATTCTATTTTTAGTAAAACTATAACAGGATAAAGCTTTGGAGAAAAAACTGAAAATCTTGCCACGCACCTTCTGGTACATCCCATATAAATGTACCTTTCGCCCACTTAAGAAAGTGAGAAATAACATCAACACCCTTAATACGACCGTTTTCAAATTTAGCATTTAGAAAAGCCAAGGCAGGACAAAGTTTTGGAGGAAAAAAACTGGAAGTCTAGGCACGTCCCATCTGGAACTTAACATACAAATGTACTACATCGCCCACTTTAGAAATCTATTAACCTTATTAATCCACCGAACGCGGCCGTGCACAAATTCTGTATTTAGTAAAGCTAAAGTAGGATAAAGTTTTGGGGGAAAAATCAAGTCTAGCCACGCCCTATATGGTACCTCTCATACAAATGTACCACTCCGCCCACTTTAAAAATCTAGTAATAATATCAATATTCTAAAAAATTTTATGTTTTACTGAGGGTATATGCATGTAAAACTTTATTGTACAAAAAAGTACTTTAAAAAAAATATAATTTATTGTACCAGAAAATTTAATTTAAAGAACCAAAATAAAGTTTATTGTAAAAAGTACAATTTATGGTACCAAAAAGTAAAATTTTTTTGTACTATAAAAGTATAATTAATGTTACCAAATAGTAAACTTTGTTGTAGCAAAACTTACTTTTATTGTACCAAATAGTATACTCTATTCTGCCGAAAAGTACAATTAATTGCACCAAAAAGTGATTTTATTGTACCAAACATAACAATTTATTGCACCAAAAAGTAACACTTATGATACAATATTAAAGCTAAATGTGTTAAATGTAAGAGCCACAAAGTTTCAAATGAGCTCTTGGTGAGCGATCCAAACTATTTTCTGTTGCACAGACCTTTTTTTGCCCCAGAGTACTTTTTTGTACCAAAAAGTAATTTCATTGTACTCTTTGGTTCATAGTATTTTTATTGTGCATTTTGGTACAAAGTACTTTCTTTTGTACCAAAAAACCTTTTAATGACAAAAAGTACTTTTTTGTACAAATAGTACTCTGGTACAAAAAAAAAACACTGTGCCGAAAAGTACATTAAAAGTACTTTTTGGTACAAAAAATTACTCTGGTACAAAAAAATACTTTGGGAATAAGAAAAAAGTACTTTGGAACAAAAAAAGTACTTTTTGGTAAAAAAGTACTTTGTACAACAGAAAAGTGCGTTAGGACACAATAAATGTACTTTTTGGTACAAAAAAAGTACTTTTCATAACAGAAAAGTGCTTTTGGGTCAATAAAAGTACTTTTTGCCATAAAAAAGTACTTTTTGTACAAAAGAAAGTACTTTCAGTGTACTCTTTGGTTCAAAATACTTTCATTGTACTTGGTACAAAAAAGTACTCTGGTAGAAAAAAATTACTTTGTGCAACAGAAAAGTGCTTTTGGGCCAATTATAGTACTTTTTGGCATAAAAAAGTACTTTTGGTACATAACTTTGGTTCTTGGCTCGCGAGCCAAGAGCCCAAAGGTACTTTTTAATCCAAAAAGTACGGCAGTTGGCCCAAAAGATACAAAAAAATACTTTGGGAAACAGAAAAGTGCTTTTGTGTCAATAAAAGTACTTTTGGGTACAAAAAATTACTCGCTCGCGAGCTTTTTTGTAGTTTTGAGGCTCCTCGAGGCTCGCAACCCGAGAGCCGAAAAGAGCGAGCCGATACGTACTCTGCCCGAAAGTACTTCCATTATACCAAAAAGTACTTTAACTGTGGCAATATTTTTTTTTTTTTTTTTAATTTAAAATTAAATTTATAGTATCAGAATGTTCTGATGTTGTACCAGAAACTAAGAATTATATATAATGTGCAAAAACAACAGCACTGATTGTCACTCTATTCCAGCAAAATAAAAAAGGGAAGAAGATAAAAAAACAAAATCAAAAGCATTCATTACATTCATTGTTTTGGCTTTAAGAAAAGAGAGATTAAGAGAGCTTATCGTTAGGATGAAACAATGCACCATTTGTTTATCTCGGCATAAATATATTAATGTTATATATGCTGGGAATGTCTTGCAAGCTTTACTCGGTGAAATAAATCATTTGATACGTTAGTAATTAAAATGCTTTTGTACAGACTTTGTACTGCAGAGCTCCAGTAGATTAATACAAAACTGTGATTGCTAACGGACTACTGGCAGAACTTTTCCTGAGAAGCTGATACACTATTGCCGGATAACATTGACCGACATGAACACTTTAGTGAAGATGGGCAAAAATAGAACGATGCTATTTTCCTCCTACGTGTATATTTTAAATCGGTCCCACTAATTAATTCTGAATTCCAAGATGATGATTAATTTAAAAAAATATTCGTTTTAATGGAGATGAACAACGTAAAGAATCGCACAATTTTCAAAATTACTTGTTTTACATTCGTATGGTTAATTATTTTTCTTATCCTGGAAATGAAAACTAATTACATTTCCAAGTCACTACCATCACCATATAGAACTTATTATAGGGTTAGTATATGTAGAAAAAGTTCAATTTATTGAATAAAATCACGCCACTTAAATGCCCTTTAAGATTGTTCTACGGTATTTTTTTTTTTGCAATTACTGAGTTGAAATGTCCTTTTTGCAAAAGTTTCCACCTCCGCCTATAACAACACCACTTTAAGGTGATCGGCACTCTTCACTCAAAAGTGACGGATCTTGAACGAGTCTGTGCCACCTGATAACTGCCAACGTAACTGCTTTAGAACTAGACTACTTCCCGATAAGGAAGATCAATTTAATATGCTGAATATTAAAATGGTTAAAAATACACACATAAAACTGTAGCAGGAACATTAAAAAAAATATAAAGCAGAAAAAAAACATAGCACTGAAAACATTGGCCACGACAATGCGACAACATAGCCAGTTAAAAAATAAATAAATAAATACTGTCAAATAGACGTTATGTGGACTACATCAACGTGTTTAACATTGCTCAAGTTCGCATGTATGATAGTTAACGATAGAACCAAAGTAGCCATAACCTAACCATCGACGCACAGCTAGAGAAGACACTGCAACTGACCAAAATAGAAGAGTAGCAGACGTGGAAGAAGAAAGAGTATGGATGATGGCAGACGGGGGCGAGAGTCTACGGGGTGTTGCAAATGCCATAAGATGTGCTAAGCTGCTTGCAAATGGTGGTAATGGCAACATTGTTGTTTAGTCTCACGTTTACATGTAACACTGGCCATGTGTGCCTAAGCCTTAAAAAAGGATGTCCACGAAAAATTTAGACAACTAGTAGGTAAAATTTTTTAAACTATAAACGTGACATGTGAATATGAGAAGATAATTATGTGTTTAAGAGTACAGTTAACATACGATAGGTGGCGTGTGACAAGTATATTATACATATCTAACAAGAACATTAATTAACTGCAATATAATTATGTTTGCTTTAATATATTGACATTAAAATGGTTCAGACTTTAGAAACACTATATGTAAAGAAAGCAATAAGTAGTACACAGAAAAAAATTACGACAAATAATTGTCATATTAAATAGCATTTCGTCAATACAATTAAACATTTAATTATAAAGGCGCCAACAACCGAAATTGTAAAAACAATAAATAGTGTTGTCACATTTACAATTCTTTTATTTTGTTGAGTTTGAACATTGGTAGACATTTTGTAAATATGACAATTTATAACCACTATCAGATGGAAAAATTGTTATAAATCAAAATTGAATGCTTACAATTTTCGATTCTTGTCTACCTTTTAAATCGGCGGCACCCCAACTTCACAGTATAATATCAAGTTAATCGGAATTTCTCATAATAGCTTTTCGAACAGCTGACGTTCGCATTCGTCTATAAAGAGGAGATGCCGTTATGCGAGTCTAAAAATAGAAAGCGTGCTAATTTACAATAACGTGCGAATCTATCCTATAAATGTCGAAGCCAGCTTTATAGTCGACAAACACACACATATCATCTTATGTGTCGATCTGTTTTTCTTGGGTCTTTTCTAGGATTTGCCGTGGTTTGAATATGTAGTCTGTTGTTGATTTATCAAGTCTAAAGTCACACTGAAATTCTTGATTACGTTGGATAACACTGTCTGCAGTTTTTTACAAAACACTCTCGATATGGTTCTATATGCGTTGGGTAAAAGGCTAATCCTGTGGTTGTTGGGGCACATACTTGGATGACCTCTAATGAGCACAGAATATAATAAGCTTATATGTCAATCATCGGGTAAGCACTGGTATGCACGTTTCCAGCTCATCGCCGCCGGAAACAACGTAGATTAGCAATCCGAAGGTGTCGGGTTCGATTCCCGGCCGGAGCACTGGCCAAATTAACATCGATGAAAAATTACTTTTCAACTACTTTAGAGTTCTCCAGTCAACAAAACTTATTCTAGATGCTTCCACTACAAAAATCCATATTGCGCAAGGACCAAGAAAAAATGAAAATTATATATCAACATCGCATATAAATCAACAAACCAGCTGGCGCCATCTTTGGTGGAATTTGGCAGTTAAAACTCACAACAACAACAACACCTAACAATCCTTGATACAAACCCTGTTATCTACAAGGAAACAGAGTTGCCAACAATGATCGTATGATAATCGGATTATTTGCCCGATCGAGTGCCGATAAATTGAAAATCGGCATAAAGAATTATCACCCCAACTACTTCCTTCAGCTGTTACAACAGCAACCCCTGCCGAATAGGACCTTATATGTAATAGGTAAAAATCTCGTAAAAATTGAAGCACACATTTTAATCAGCACAGGATATAACAAGCTTATATTTCAATCATCGGTTATGTATTCGTTAAGCTTAACCATGCGTGCATGCTCGTTATCAACTCATCGACGGACTTGAAGATACTGGCCGGAGGTCCATCGGCACTGGCTTTTATCGCTTTTCTAGAACTTGGTGGCGGGCAATCTAAATCGACTTCGACTATTGGCGTGATACCTTCGCATACGTTGCCTTTCAGAGCTAGGGAAAGTGCTTTTTCCTTATGTGCAACGCACTTTTATATGTCTGTAATCAGTTTTATATCCTTTTATTTACATATGGGGGGCCCAGTACCGTAACATTTTGCTTTTACTTTCTGGGGCTTCACCTCTATTCTTTTACCCCTGAATATCCTCACTTTGCCGCTCCTTCACTTTATTTTTCACACCCTTCACCAATTTTGTTCTTTCATTTATAACGCCCATAAGTAGGCGTGTTAGGTATAACAATTTATATATATGAATGATTAGCATGAAATCTGAGCCGATTTACAGGTGACCGACCGTCTGTCTTTTTGTCCATCCCCGCGATTACAGCCTTATTTCAAGAGATATCGAGCTGAAATTTGTAATGCAGGCTTATGTCCTCAGAGCAGAGGTTAAGTTCTAAGTCAGATCGGTCTTAAACTACTCCAACCTCTCACACAAACTCCCCCTTTTTGGGATCTGTCCCTGCGATTACAGCGGTAACTTAGGAGCAGAAATTCGGTATGCAAGCTAATATACTCTAAGCGGAGGTAAAGTTGTAAGATGAACAAGATGGAACCAAAAATATTTCCACCTCCCATACAAACTCCCCTTTTTAGGGGTTTCCGGATCTGTACCCACGATTAGCAGTAGTTTAAGAAGTGTTGAGCTGAAATGTAATAGGCAAGCTTATACCCTCTAAGCGGAAGTTTAGTTCGAAGAAGAGCAAGATCGAACAAAACTGCCCGTAGTTTAAAAGAAATCGAGCTTAAATTTGGAATGCAAGCATCTTTTCCACAAACCCCGGTTAAGTTCGAAGATGAGCAAGATCGAACAAAAACTACTCCCACCTCCCATACAAACTGACTAGTTTTGGGAGTCCGTCTGTATGTCCCCGCGGTTACAGCAGTATTTAAAGAGGTATCTATCTGTAAATTGGTTTGCAAGCTTCTTTCCCTCAAACCCCGGTTAAGTTCGAAGATGAGCAAGATCAAACTAAAAATACTCCCATCTCCCATACAAACCGCATCGTTTTGGGGGTATCCGTCTGCCTGTCCCCGCCGTTACAGCAGTAGTTTAAGAGCTATCGATTTGAAAACTGGTATGCAAGCTACTGTTCTCTACAATTCAAGCTCAGTATTTGACATTTCAGTAAAACAAAATTTTTGCCAAAAATTGATGTGCGAGGCTAAAAGCAATTACCACCTCCCACCAATTTTAGTTTTTGGCGGTATAAAGTTTAATAAAATATAGTTGTGGTGCAAATAACCAGTTTTATTAGCATTTTTACAAATATTGAAGGGTATCTGAGATAATTACCTTACTTACATACTTAAAACTTACTTTCCCTTTACACCCCATGAATTAGGTATTACCTTACTAGTTTATCTTAAATAGCTGCCTCGCTATTTACTTTTTCTTTATCTACTTCAGCTTGGCTCTTCCCCTGTCTCTCTCTGTTGAAGGGTATCTGAGTTTCGGCATAGCCGCAGATAATTACCTTACTTACATACTTAAAACTTACTTTCCCTTTACACCCCACGAATCAGGTATTACCTTACTAGTTTATCTTAAATAGCTGTCTCGCTATTTACTTTTACTTCATCTACTTCTGCTTGGCTCTTCCCCTTTTCGCTTAAATAGCTAGTTCGCTTGTTGCACTTTCTTCTTATGCAGTTCCCTAACAGGTTGGGTTCTTCGTACTTTGATTGTTTTGAGCGTCGTTTTTCATACCCATGCGCGGCTGTTGCTATGTATGACGCAATATGCCGTCGCTATGTATCGGGAACGTCAAGAGTAGAAGCGTTGTGTCGTTGAAATTTAGAGAGCTGGTTGGAAAATGCAGTGGATATCTCTGGGGTTAGCAGCTTCGCGATGTCCATCTTTCTTTGTGTTTGGTTACGTGCGTTTTTCGCTCTGATCAATCTTGTGTGCACCTTGGCTACAACCCGGTAATGATCTAAGCCAATATTAACAGCATGGATCACGACATTATGTGCATACTCTCTATCAATAGCCAGATGATCAATTTGATTTTTGGTATTTTGATCGGGGGATAGCCAAGTTGACTTGTGGATATCTTTATGTTGAAATTTGGTTCCACTCATAATGGGCGCCTAAACTAACCAGCCTAAACCCGTCACCGGACATTTTGCTATGCAGGCGGAATTTACCGATCGTTGGACCAAGAACAACATCCGTTTATAGTTTTGTATTAAAATCTATGGACAACTTTTAAACAATTTTAACGTCATGGACTGGACAGCGGTCGTATGGCCATTCTTCTAGGTGGTAGTAGAATATATTTTTATTCTTATTGTGTGATGCAGAAATATTTCGCCTTGGTGCAGAATTTGGCTAATCGATCACTAACAGGATTGAACCGCGAAACAAGATGACTCAGTCTCTGGCCAATAACAAATCCACATCCAAATTCATACTTTTCCGCAAGACAGCTTTATTACGCGCAGATGTCTCAATTTTTACGTCGAGCATCCCTGTCCTGTTCTTCTAGAAGGCGGTGATGCCAGCCATGTATTTTTTGAAGACATGCGCCAGTCGGATATTAGCATATTCTCTATAAAGAATCCGGACGTTTCATTTTGTAGTGTATTGGTGGAGAAAAATTTAGGTAAATACATAGTCCACGAAAATCAACCTCAAATTTTGTATGTCACATTTTACCAAAAACCCGTTTCGGTATTGAAAAGATGTCCAAACGACTGTGGTATTGACATTTTTTTCAATTCATGACTTCTAAGCCAAACTTTTTTAAAATTATAGAAGTCAAGCATAAAAATCCAAAATTCCGCAAAGTCTGGCATAACTTAAGTGATACACTTATGTTATAGTTGTTTTAAAAAATGGCGTTTTATGATCCGGTCCCGAAGATTTTTTTAAAATACGCGATTCAGAACCTAAGTTCAAGTGGAATGCTGCAATATTCCACCAGATATTGCATTTTGAAAATGAGGTTCAACGGGCAGGTTCACATCTACGAATCGAATTTTCGCCTGATTACGGATATTGCTGGGATCGTATGGGCGGGACCACACCCTTTGATCCAACACCGCCCATTTACACCAAATGTAATGGCTATTTCCACATAAGTCTTCCACGTCCATCTAATACTTCATAAGCATTTTGTAGTCTTTTTCTAGACATACAACTATGTATATGCCGCCAAAACAGTCAAGAACAATGGTGTATCTTCCTATAAGCTTCAAAGAAAACACAATTTCATAAATAACCTAAACTTTGAAGTCATTTTGCGCGGACTACGAATTTATTTTAAAACTTGGCAAAACTTTATTATAACTTTGCGTTGATTACGTATAGCGTATAGCAACGCATTTGCCACAATATCTACCCATTTTTAGTGGACATCCCTTATGTTAACATTTAACTTTGCTACATGTCCAAGAATTTCCGTAGATAGCAATGCATCGTCGTCCATTCAAATTGTTCGAGACCACAGCGATTTTCAATTCAGTTAGTGGACAATTGATAGAACGGCCGCCGCGTGGTAAACAAGAATTGTTGCCATCAGGTCGGGGTGTACAGAGAACTTGTTGCTATATTAAAACAAAACAAAACTGAAAAATAGGAACCACTTGCAGGCATAGGACAAATCAAACAAACTACCAGGTACTCACATGCGATTGCACACACACACATGTGCCAATATCAAGTATATAAATTATTAATCCGATTGTTGGCTCCACCAAAGATTTATGCACTGTACAATAAAGTAGTGAGCATTCAGGTTTTGTGACAGTGTTGCATGATTTGTTTTCACAAGCGATATGGAATGTAATCATAGACGCTGAATACTTAATGTAGCATGATAATGTCTTGATTTGAAAACTTATCACTAAAGTGATTATTAGCAAGTTATGTTAAAATAGTTATTTAACTATGACAGCTATTTGTATGGTAATTCTTGACCATGTTACTATGTGACTATAAGTTGTGGCACATACAGTGGAAACTCGATTTGAACGACTGATAGGAAATCAAGACTGTTACAAGATTTTTATACCATCACCCTTAGGGATGAGGGTATATATCATTTGATACGAAAACCAGTAAGAATGTTTCAGTCGGCAACCCGACTTACATATACCATCACCTCCAGTACAACAAAAAAATTTCTACTATACTAATATTATTACTCGATTTCTAAAGTGGGAGGAGTGCATTTGTATGGGAGGTACCAGAAGGGGCGTGTCTAGACTTCCAATTTCTTTTTCCAAAACTTTATCCTCTTATAGCTTTACTAAATACAGAATTTGGGTACGATCCCGTTGGGTGTATTGATGTTATTACTCGATTTCTAAAGTGGGCGGAATGATGAATTTGTATGAGAGGTACCAGAAGAAGAGGGGCCACGTAGCCCATTTATAATACCGTAAAACAGACAGACAGACAGACGGACATGGCTCAAACGTCTTAAGTGACTTAAGTGACTCCATTCGATGTGTTACACTTTTGGGTCATATCAAATGATATATACCCTCATCCCTAAGGGTGATGGTATAAAAAGTGTAACGCATTAAAAGAGACGAGTTAAGCCCCAAGTATCTTAAGACCAAATTCGTTTCAAGACTTTTTAAGACGATTGAGCTATGTCCGTCTGTCTGGCTGGCTGGCTGGTGGGCAGGATAACTCGAGTAAACCTTAACGGATCGGTATGAAAATTTAATAGTGTTAATATTTTTCAAAACGAACTATAGCCCTACCCCTTCTGGTACCTCCCATACCTCCCAAATAACCTTTTCTTGGATAATTAATATTTCTTTCATAACTGCCAAACAGGCTATCGGAGGATATTTAAATTTGGTCAGATTATTTATCTTGCAATAGTTGACAAACCCTCTGAAAAGCGAAATCTTTGACACACCCCTTCTGGTACCTCCCAAACAAATGACCGAATTGACCCTCATAGTTTTACATACATATCTTTTTTGTAAGTAAACTGAATTCACTCAAATTGTACGTATGATGTTCGGTTATGAAAATTGGCCTCAGGAATGAATGTGGACTATATCTGTTTTCGCCTTCTGGTACCTCCCATACAAAATGACCTATTTTTGGAAAATTTATATTTCTCCCATAACTTCCAAACGGACACTTGCGGGGATAATGAAAATTGACCGATATGAAGCAAAACCTCAGAAAACCTAACTATTTGACACACCCCTTTTGGTACCTCCCATACAAATGACCGAAATGACCCTCATAGTTTTACATACATCTTTTTTGTAAGTAAACTGAATTCATTCAAATTTTCCGTAGGTAGTACCGTTAAACAAAACTTAATTTAGAATGAATATTGACTAGATCGGATCACCCCTTCTGGTACCTACCATACAAAATGACCTTGTTTGGAAAATTAATATTTCTCCCATAACTTCCAAACGGACACTTGCGGTTATAATAAAAATTGGCCGATAAATTTATATTGTGATATGAAGCAAAACCTCAGAAAACCTAATTATTTGACATATCCCTTCTGGAACCTCCCATACAAATGACCAAACTCACGCCCATAGTTTTACATACATATCTTTTTTGTAAGTAAACTGAATTTATTCAAATTTTCCGTAGGTTGTACCGTTAAACAAAACTTAATTTAGAATGAATATTGACTTTATCGGAACACCCATTCTGGTACCTACCATACAAAATGACCTTGTTTGGAAAATTAATATTTCTCCCATAACTTCTAAACCGACACCTGTTGCCCCTAATTGCACCTCCTTCTAAAATAATTCAATTTTTTACTGTTTTGCTCCACAAACAAACATAAAACAATATAGTATAAGTAATTTTATTTTAATTTAAAATCTATTAATTTCAATAACTCAAGACTTAAACAATATCTTATAGTGGGTGATGGTATTTATCAGTCAGTTTAACTGACTGAAATTTCTGTACTGGGTTTGCTCTTGTTTTGTATTGTTGATCAATGTATGTAAATAACACTATGACACAATTTGAGGGTCATTGTCTCGGGGGTAAACCAAACCAATTTCAAACGATAGCATTTGACCTCAGTAACAAAACCCTAAACTCTATTTTGCTCCACTACGTCACAATTTTTTTTGAATTTTGACTTTTTCGGTCAAAAGTCGATTCAAAGAATATGAAAAATCATCTATAAAAGTACATTTGGGGTATTTCATGTCTTCGATGACCTATACTAAAACATTCATGGGAATATTTCCTCGGAACATTTTAACCCCCTAGCTGCCACCCGTGCGGGACATTTTTGCCCCAATTTTGAAAAACTGTTTATATGTCAACTTTGGAGGCAGGTCAAGGCTTAGAATCTTCGATAAAAATATTTTCCGGAAAATTTCACTAAGAGTCACTGAAGACAAAAAGGTTCCAAAATAAAATCCAAATGAAATGTTAATGGAACGTTAAAAAATCTATTTTTGAGCAAACTGTGCAACAGACTTTTTCGGGAGTGAACCAAACCAATATCAAACTGTGTAATGAGTTTGGTTTCAATGTTTGGTTCAAGATCTAATCCATAATTGCTAATATAAACTGTTTTATAAGAGTTGTGTGAAATGGATTATGTTGAGAGCTGGCAAGGCGGACTGTTTTTTCGATAGTTGCCAAACTATCTCATCAGCACCCTTTGCTGTGCCTTCTACACACATTATCATAACCTTAAGTGTTAAAAGCTTCAAAAAACCAACGAGAAGTCCAAAACAAACCGGTGCGAAAATGGTATCAACGAAGACCACATGTCAACATAATCCACACGAGCTCTTGTCTATGCTTTGTCCATCGGATATTTTAATTTTTCATTATTATTTTTTCAAAAGGGATTAATGAGAAACGCTCCTGAAAACCAAAACAAACGCACCTAATTGTCCGCCGTCATCGTGTGATATCATTATTCTGGATTTGGTTTAAGGTTCTGTGAAGCTCAACGTTTTTAGTTCAAGACTTGGAAGCCAACATTACTTACTTAGTCCGATAGATACCGGTGGCAATGATGGAAAGAGTGCTACAAAGTTGGCCGCTCAGAATAGACCACATAAAACTTCATCGCGACCAACATTTGACTGAAATTGGCATCAAAAAGTTAATGTCACACATTGCCCTTTCGGGTCATAGTAAAGATTTACACATACGTTTCTTATTAAGTGCTTTATTAGAAAATCAAAAAAAAGAGTTTTAAATGAATCACCCTTTATAGCTTAACTTATACCAACACAATCATTTTTTCACTAAGGACATAAAGTCAACCTTCCTAACTGATTGCGCGATTTTAACACACATCCGCCAGTGGGAATCAAATTTTCATTGCTGGCGACCATCCCATAAAATATCTCCGTTCCTCAATGTAATATAATCACACAAAATTTATGACAGCTTTCGCCTAAATTTCTTGCATTCTAGAACATTTCGCATTCATACATTTCAAGTGCATTTCTTTCATAAGTTGTGTATATTTGCACGGTTTTCCACTGCTATTATTTCATTTTTATTGCGGACCAACAACAATCACACTGTTTCACCTTTGCTCATTATCTCTGGCAATACAATTTCGCTTGTGTATGGTTCGTTTGGTCTTTTCGGTTTGTACCGGTATCTTACACAGCAACAGGCAGAGAGGGAGAGACGATCAACCGCAACTGCAAATGCAGTCAGTCCACCCCATCCCCCTACCCGCCCCCATCAAATAGTCATACAAAATTTAGCTGCTAACACTGAAATGCACAAAACGAAAATGAAATGCCAACAAAAGCAACAACTAGCAAATGGCGAGAAAGTACTAAAATTAACTAATAATATAAATACACAATCAAACAACCTCACGTTTCCGTCCGCACTCTCCTTCCTTGTTGTAAATTGCTTACACGTGCCACTAATACTTCAACCGTTGAAATATACGGATGATGCGCACACATACACTTGCACAGCACACAAATGCAGAGACTTGAACCGGCAAAAGGGGCAAAATAAATAAAAATAAAATAATAATGCTAACAACTTTGTCTATTACATTAAGAGTGGAAATGTTTATGTGTACGAATGTAATGTAGACTATTTATTATTTGGCATAGTGGAGGAAATTGATAAAATATGTGAGGTTTTAAAACAATCTCTAGATTTTAAGTGATGCAATATTTAAAAAAATGTAAGCTGTGAATTTGGGGATGGGCGTGGAAACTGTATCTCAAGCCAACTTCTAACTTGCATGTGGTGGCATCATCACAACCAGCCACAAATAGTGAGCGACGATCCCTCATGGTTGGGCCAGTCATCAGCCTTAAGGTATATACTGGCTATGAAAATACGATAAAGAACAAACGGAAGCCCCTGACTCCTGTAAACTTATAAGGTCCATAACACAGTACAACATTTTTCATCTCATTTAGTGATGGGACAAGGGTAAATACCAAAATGGTAAATTGGGCATTAAAAGGTTAATACCCAGGTATTTACCCAAGCACCTGGGTATTTACCCAAAATGTTGGTATAAATCAGAATAAAGAAAAATTAAAATAAATTAAGAGAATTTAATATTTTATTATTTTACTATTTATTATCGGCTCCCGAGCCAGGAGACCAAACAAAGAGCTGGCTCGCAAGCTAAGAGCCAAGAGCCCATAAAAGAGCCAGCTCGAGAGACCATTTGAAATTTTGTGGCTCACGGGGGGATAGCGGTGGATATTTTCCCCTTTTCACCAGCTGTGACCATGGCGCGCTGTCATTTAACCCAACCCTTCCTCCCCCGAATTTGGTTTCTGAATAAGTCAGACACAGTAAAACTTTTCAAATCATCTTGCAAAGGCTTACGCTGGAACAATAGTTACAATTTGTAGAAATTTTTTTCATTCCATGCTCACACATGTAAATTTGTAAAAATAACACAGTGCACCACACATTTTCGGGGGTGAACCAAACCAATATCAAACGATAGCATTTGACCTCAGTAACAAAACCCTAAACTCCATTTTGCTCCACTACGTCACAATTTTTTTTACAGTGGTTTAAAGTCTGTTTTTTTTGGTCAAAAGTTGAATCAAAGAATATGAAAAATCATCTGTAAAAAAACCTTTGGGGTATTCCATGTCTTCGGAGACCTATATTTAAACAATCAGGGGAATATTTTCTCGAAACATTTTAACCCTCTAGCTCCCACCCGTATTGGACATTTTTGGCCCAATTTTGAAAAACTGTTTAAAAGTCAGCTTTGGACGGAGGTCAAGGATTAGAATCTTCGATAGAAATATTCTCCGGAAAATTTCACTAAGAGTCACCGAAGACAAATAACCTCTACGAGTCAAAGGTTCCAAAATAAAATCAAAATGAAAAGTTAAAAAGTCTATTTTTAAGCAAACAGTGCAGTGCACTTTTTCGGGAGAGAACCAAACCAATATCAAACTATAACATTTGACCTCAGTAACGAAACCCTAAACTACATTTTGCTCCACTACGTCACAATTTTTGTTTACAGTGGTTTAAAGTTAGATTGGTTAGACTTGGTCAAATATAAAATAAAAGAAAATGAAAAATCATGTTTAAAAATAGATTTAGGATAGTTCATGTCTTCGGAGACCTACATTAAAGTTTTCCGGGGAATATTACCTCGAAACATTTTAACCCTCTATCTGCCACCCATTTTGAACATTTTAATAAAATTGTCTTTTAAGCTGTTTTTCAAAATTCATCCTAAGGGTAGGAGCTGGAGGGTTCGAATGTTCTGATGAAATGTTTCTTTGAAAATTTTAATGTATGTCTGCAGACTTGAACTATCCCAAACCTGTTTATACACATGATTTTTCATTTTCTTTTATTTGACTACAAAAATCCAACTTTAATCCACTGTATACAAAAATTGTGACGTAGTGGAGCAAAATGGAGTTTAGGGTTTATTTACTGAGGTCAAATGCTATCGTTTGATAGTGGTTTGGTTCACTCCTGAAAAATTACGTTGCAATGTTTGCTCAAAAATAGACTTTTTAACATTTCATTTTGATTTTATTTTGGAACCTTTGACTGGTAAAGGTTATTTGTCTTCGGTGACCCTTAGTGCAATTTTCCGAAGAATATTTCTATCGAAGATTCTAATCCTTAACCTCCGTCCAAAGTTTACTTTTAAAAACTTTTTCAAAACTGGGCCAAAAATGTCCCATACGGGTGGGAGCTAGAGGGTTAAAATGTTTCGAGAAAATATTGCCCTGATTGTTTTAATATAGGTCTCCGAAGACATGGAATACCCCAAACGTATTTTTACAGATGTTGTCTCATATTCTTTGATTCAACTTTTGACCAAAAAAATCAAACTTTAAACCACTGTAAAAAAAATTGTGGCGTAGTGGGGCAAAATGGAGTTTAGAGTTTTGTTATTATGTCAAATGCTATCGTTTGATATAGGTTTGGTTCACCCCCGAGACAATGACCATCAAATTGTGTCGTAGTGTAATTTGTTGGTCTTGACAACCTCAAATAAAGGGGTTCACACTGTAAATCGTATCTGGTGGTCCATAGATACTTTTAAGACTTGGTGGTACAGATCGATTCCACAGGTGGAAGGTCCCATACTACTCTGTATTACAAACGGGCCAGTTTTAAGTCATACATAAGTTAATGGCATAGTTTTATATAATCTTCGTTACCCATGAATCCATTACAGTGTAATTTGTATACAATTCTATTCTGGGCTTACGACATTTCCTCCACTGTGCCTGGTTCCTCTATTTCTGTGGACAAAACCTTCTGTTTTGTAAAAGTGAGGGAGGAATATGGTCACTAGAATTCCACTGCTTTCTTTTTAGTGTTTGCTTGTGTTTGAAGCGATGACGGATGGTGGTTTGGTTCGCCGGTTCGTTGGCTGGTTGCATTGAACAGGTTTGAGTTCGCTTGGATCACTTGGTTTGTTTAGGTCTGTTCTGGTTTGTACGGTCAGTTGGCTCAATGCAGTCGCCAACCGGCAATTTGTTTATATTTGTTAAATACACATTAGTTTGTAATTTATTGTATATACTTTTAAGTTAAAAGAACAACAAAAAAAACTAAAAAAAAACAACTGCAATGGGCAACAAAGAGCCATACCATTCATACACGCTTAGTGCTCTTGAAGAGCGATAAGTCATTTCATATGTGTGAAAATGTTTAGAATTGTTGCTCGTGTCTGTGCTCGGCAGAACCTTAATGTTTATTTTATACTACGTTCATATATTTTGTGTTTTGTGTGCTGCTGTTCATTCTATTTTACATTTGTTTTTAATTTTTTTTTTTGTGTTTGTTTTTTTTTTCTATGTATTTTGCTTCTCAACTTTTCTTGGCACTTACGAGACGAGTATTGCATTGTGAAACCACTCCATCATCTCGACTGCCCCTTTTGTAAACGAGTAGTCTCCAACCCCCTGACTGACTGCTTTTTTGCATGGCGTGTGTAATAGTTTCGATTGGAATTCATCGTGTACAGTGTAGTATTATGTAGTATTTTTTATTGTTGTAATATTTTATCTAAACGCGTTGATAGCCCAATTCAATTTGTATTGAGTATTAGAAGACCGACTACACTACGATGGTGTGTCACCCGAGAGCAAAATGAAATTAATAGAACAGAAAATAGAATAGAATGTTGCAAAATTAATTATATAGGGTGCATATAGATGAAAGAATATGTATGTATATATGTACACTATAAATTTAAGAGCAGTCTATATTTAGGACACAGACTTATTTGCAAAGCATGGTCAATATGAAAGAGATTGTGTTAATTTGATGAAGAAAGTGACACATAATCAACAAATTGTGTGTTTTTAGCGTGTTTACTCTGAACAGTATATGTTAATGATTAAATTCATTATCGATGCCAAATCTGAGGATTATAGTTTTTTGCGGAGTTTCAAATAAGTTATTAGGAAGAAAAGTTGTGTTGTTTTTGCAATTTATTTGTGATTCGATATAAAAATGCTGAACCGAAATCAATGAAATTTGGTAGGCTGATAACGTATTGTATGGAAATACCCATCGGCTATATATTTTTATAGTTTTTTATCCTTTGGGTGTAGGGGCGTGGCTAAACATTTCTTTTAGAAAGATAGAACTTGATACACACACATAGTACTCGACAACACATATATGAGAGAGATACAATTTGACATAGTGCTCATCGAAACAGGTTCAAATTTTTAGAAGCGGTTAAATACTGTACTTTAGCCCTAGAGATATAAAATTGATATACAGATAGTACTCGGGAACACATGTACGAGTATGAATATGCAAACGAAATTTCAATTTTCGAGTAGTGGTAGGAAAGCGTGTGTCAATATTGCATTTTAGCCTTTCGATAGATACAAGTTTGTATACAAATATAATAGTTTAGACGAAATTAAAGTTTTCAATAAAAGCGGCTTAGGTCGCGTCCAAAAGAGGTCTGCCGAATCACTGAAGACTTCGCGTCGGTCAGTGTCAACCCCCAATGTCGTACCAGCTTCGCGGGGATACTAAACTCAACCATACCATAAAATACATAGTCGTAAGCTGCTTTGTAGTCGAGAAATAGACGGTAGATGTCGATCTGCATTTCTTTGGACTTCTTCAGCTACACTGATGAGGTTAAATTAGTTTCGCTAGGACAGGCTTTAGTCTTTCACATAACACACTAGATATGTCTTTTTATCAGTGGGTCTTTAACTATATCTGGGTTCGAGCTAGATGTCTTTTCTTGAATATTGATCAAAAATACTGTTTAAAGTTATTGTTAAAATGTGAAATATGTTAAGTTTTTGCGATTTGTGCACCCAGCCAACCAAAAAAACGCAGTATTTTCTATTAAATCTCCTTCTTCTACACGCAACATACGATCCACATTGTCCCTCTTTTATAACATTTCCTCTTCGGTTTGCTCGAGCCTATTGGACCTAATTTTCACGAGAGAGTTGGTATTTCTCTATAATATTGCTCTATGCTTTTTATGCGATGGGTAAAAGTCTGATCATGCCATAGTTGGTACACACAATCGCCTTTCTCGCAGATTCATTTGTCGCAGAGTGTTAATGCCGTAATCTCGTCAATTATGCTGCCTTCGAAAACTAGCTGTGTACGAAAGTGTTCCCTCCATATTTGCAGCACACTCTGCGTGGCCCCGACTAGATTTCCATCTATGTCCTTACAGGTGGTGCAGAAACTACACGTTTCACTTCTATTCCTGTAATTTATGATATCCTAGTTTTCTCTGTTCTTCCATAGACGCTTTTTCCGCCTGAAGAGGCGTTTTATCCCCTTCTCTTCTCATTATATCTTGTCATTACTGCATGCTTAACCAATGGATGCAGTTTTGCCTTGTATGCAGCATTCATTCGCTACGACATTATGAAACATTTCCCATTTAACTAGGATCTATGTGAGCGTGGTTTTTCGTAATCTATTACGGCCGTTGCGGCATTCTTCACAGAATTTACAATATGCTGCCACTGGGTGTTGGAGGGTTTTGTTGAAACTTACTGAGCTAGTTGGTAGGAGTAGGTAATCTTGAGATATGCTTTCCATCGATAACCACATGACATATTTGGTTTCTTTTCTTTTGGTCAGAGAATATAAAGATTGGCTTGTGGATATCTTTATACGTGAATTTGGTTCCACTTACTATCATGTTTCTTGCCGACGCGAAGCTAATCAGTCTAAATCCATTATCGGAGGTGTTGTTGTGTAGACTGAATCTTCAGATTGCTGAACCAAAAGTATCTTCCTGTCCTATTGCGTCATTAAAATCTTCCAGAAAAGTTTAAATGTCCTAAACAGGGCAGCAGTCATATATTGCCTCCAGGCGCACATAGAATGTATCTTTAATGTCCCCATCCCACTGTGATGTAAAAATATTCAACCATGAGACCAGATGTGAAAGTCTTTTGGCAACTATCAATCCACATCCAAATTAGTGTCTTTTTGCATAACACCTGAAAAAAATGTGAACGTTCTTTCGTCGTGCGCATCCCTGTCCCGTACATCGAATTTCTTGTACGGCAGTAATGTACGTGATATCCGGCAACTGGATAGAGGAACCATCTCTTTGTTGAGACTTAAAACATTCTAGGTGCATATCATAAAATCATGGACTTTATAACGTTGGCGGGGATCGTCAACATTAGTGGGTAATTGCTTATTCTTTCCTTCGTGTTTATACCCTTCTTCAGGCGCACGAATGTATATCAATTTCCTTTTTTTATTTGTAACGCCTATAAGGAGGAGTGGTAGGTATGACCATACATAATATATATATATATAAATGATCAGCATCGAAATCTGAGTCGATTTAAAGATGACTGACTGTCTGTCTACCAACTCCCGCTTTTCGAGGTCTGTCTGATTACAGTTGTAGTGTAAGAGGTATCGAGATGCAATTTTGTACGAAAATCTTTCTACCATCAGCGGTGGTTGAGTTATTAGTTGAACGAGGTTGGCCATAAACTACTCCCACCTCCTATACAAAGTACAAGCTTCTATACCTCAAACCGAGGTTAAGTTCGAAAATAAACAAGATCGGACAAAAACTACTTCCACCTTCCATACAAACTGCCTCTGTTTGGGGAAGTTCATATGTCTCTATCCGTTTACAGCAGTAGTTTAGAGAGCTGAAATTTGGTATGCAAAGCTTCTATTCTTTCAGCAAAAGTTATGTTCTGCAATAAACAATATCGAATAAAATCTACTTCCACCTCCCATACACGTAAATATTCCAGCTTGTTGAGGTAAAAAAAGCATAGCAATATTATCAGCTCATAAAAACAATTCAAGCTTAGCATTTTACATCTCAGTAAAAAATTATTGACAAAAAATGGATGTGACATACACCACCTTAACGCGTGCATGCCCGATGGGTAAAATCTAAGCGTATTATGTACTGTGTGCTGAAAAAAGTTGATCCATGTATTTACTCCAACTAGCGCGGCATCAGGCTTTTACCCACTGTATATAAGGTCCTGTCGAATGTACTATCTGAAAGACTAAAGCCAGTTTTATCCAACATGATCGGGCCTTATTAGTGTGACTTTAGACCTGGTAAAACAACACGATATTCAACAAAAGCCACATGCTACTCGCGTACGCTGATGACGTAGCCATCATCGGTTGAAAACTGCGGGATGTGTCTGCAGCCTTCTCTGGTATACAAAAAGCAATCAGCGAAAATGGGGCTAATGGGGAACGAGGACAAAACGAAGTTATTAGTTTCCACGAACATATAATCTACTTTTTTCGGAAACTGCGTGAACGTTGACAGCTATAATTTCGAGGTGATACATAATTTTATCTATCTAGGCTCTGTCATCAACAAAACAAATAATGTCAGCCTGGAAATCTGGAGAAAAATTCTGCTTTCTAATAAATTATACTACGGACAGAGCCCTCTCTCAAAATCCAGCTATACCAGATACTGGTTCTACTTGTCTTCATGTATGGTTCAAGCGGATAAATCGGTTGTGGCAGTATTCGAGAGAAAAATACTCCATAACACATATGGACCCATCATCGTTAACGGAGAGTATCGACGTCGTATGAATCATGAGCTGTACACTGACGTGGTCAGCCGCATTAAAGTGCAGCGGTTTCATTGGCTAGGTCATGTTGAATGCATGGACGAAAATTCTCCAGCTCGAAGTCTTCGACAATGAACTCGATGGACGGCTCAGAAAAGGGCGACCGAAACTCCATTGGAAAGATCAGGTTACTGAGAACCTTGCTGCGCTTGGGGTGACTAACTGGAGAAGATGCGCAGAAGATCGAAGAGCTTATACAATTTTTCTACGTGCGTTATATAATCTCATAGGATTGCAAAGAAGTCTCAGCTAAGTAAGTAAGTTTTATAATAGTCTTTATTTATTAAAGAAGGCAGAGGCAGACTGACACGAAGTCTTTAGTAAAGATTAACAAAAACCTTACGGAGCCATTATCTACCAGACGACCTCTTCAACACAGTGATGTAGATGATAATGAGGAAAGTTGCAATAAACACGAGTTGCACGATATTCATCAAAAGGACGTAGACGTAGACACCATCAGGTGTCAAAGCAACAAAGAGAGCCTTTGTGTAGAGCTTCAGTAACTTCTGTTACCTATTCCATAACAAGTATCGGTGGTAGCATTCTATTAAGGTTTCTGAACAATGTTATGAATTGACCGAACATCAATTACAAATTTTATAAGGCATATTTATTTTTTCTTTGAATAGGATTTTAACTTTTTACTGTGTATACAATTTTCGTCATTAAATTCCAATGTGCAAATATATGTAGTGAAAGAGTAACTGCAGCCTTTGGAAACCTAGAGAATGAAAAGAAAAACGGGTTCAGTTGTTTGTAATGTTGACAACTACAATTTTATAGGTTTGTTTTAAACATCTAGGGATGCATGGCTTGTTGTTTGATTGAAAAAAAAACTCGGGTCCAAAGACTTCGTCATTAAAGCAGCAAAAGATTTAAACACGTTACAAAAGTGTAATTTCATATTTATTTTAGGTATTTTGTAAACCTGTAAAAACAAATGGTTATTAGCATTTGAACCAGCTATGCCCAACGTCAATGTATGCGATGTGCTCGCCAACGCTGTTTTGCGTAAACAAAAAATCATTTTCCCAAACATCATTAAACATTTTAAGCAATACTGTATTCGCTTTCTGATTAGTATGTGTATGTGTAAAAACGCAAAGCTCTTTATATGTAAAAGCACACGAAGCTGTTTTCGCTCGCGAGCTCAAGCGGTGGGCATAGCTGATTTGAACCAATAAAAGGATTATGCGACATCTAACCTAATCGCCAGACTTTTCATATGTTTTATATAAACTTCCTGACATCTCTCTCGTTGCTTTAGAAAATAATTTAATTAAAAGCAATTAATCAAAATCTCTGCGGTGAAAAAAATCCTCTTAAGATATAAAACACAACTTGAAGTGATTCATGATTGCGTGCAACTTTTCTAGGGTTTCATTCACTCTGTCATATGCTTTCAAAACAATCAACTGTTAATAAGTAGTCAATAAGTTTATCATATATATTTTTGTTTTGTTTTGGATTCACTTTTATTTCGTGACGCAGAATATCAATTTAATGAAAATAAGAAAAAAAAATTCATGACAAAAAGTAACTTTTATAACACGTTTATGTCTGTTGTACTTAAGTTAAATACATCACTACGACATGTATTGATATGATGATTCTTAAATTAAAATCGGGATTTGCAGCTATTTCCTCAACAAGGCTTCTCTAGGATTTGCGGTTTCTTAAAATGGTAAATAACCAGTTTGTCCCCCATACTTCACAACTACTGCTACTTTTAAAGCCATGGCTATAGGGAAGGTAAGGTAGTAGGTACAGTTCTATTGATCGACACGTATTAACGGCAGACAGCAGAAACAATTGGTATATATGCAACTATGTATATATATAACTTTTATTTATATATATTTTTATACATTTCTTAATAATATTCAATTGTTGGTTATTGACAACAAAGGGCAGAGAGTAAAGAATTTAGTGCTACTGTGGGTATATAATTATATACAGAAGTATTTCAATATGACTGTAGTCCAAGTTATAAGTTCACATTAAGTTTGGTTTATATAGAGAGTAATAACGACACATGTTATATACTTGTTACTTATTATAAATATCGCCCTAACAAAATTTTAATAAAAGCATGTCAACATTATTTCTTGCTTTACAATAATTACATGAAATGTTTGTTATTATTCCAGTGGTATGAAAAATTCTTTCCGTGTCCCAAGAGATTAAAAGACGACTTTACTTTTAATTTCATTTCGATAAAATATACATTATTTACAAAGAGCAGTTAGTAAGAATTTCTCTTATTGCTATTCATTTAATCTTTATGGCAGTTTCCGGTTACGCTTTTTTTTCTGGTTACTTTGCGGAAATTGTTCATGACCCACAAACGACAGAAATTACAAAAAACTATTATGAAATATTTTACAATGTATTACAACTGCAACTTTGAAGAAGCGATAAAATATTTACATTTAACTAAAACTCAACGAATGTTACATAAAATACTTGTTGGTTCATTGGTTCATAACACTGTGAGACAAATGGTAGGGGTCAGTGATCGGGAAGGGTTCAAACTACCGGGGAAAGTTATATCGGTAAAAAAGACGTTACACGTGTCCCGGCGTTTCGCTGGGTCACGTCTAGGAATCGAGATATATCGATTTGAAGTTAGTAAGTATCGTATAGGAGAATTTATTAAGTTTAGTTTGACATAACAGAAATACGATATGGTGGCGTATGACTATCATAAGAAATATTCCAAGTAAATCATACGCCACGGAGTACAACAATTTTATTGTAACTGTTACAAAATAAACCCAGTCCAAAATCATTTGCTGAATGGAAAACTTAAACTGTTGCTTAAGTAGGGAAACGTTATATGAACAGATTAAAGGAATTGTAGTTTTTAATTTGTATACCATCACCCTTAGGGATGAGGGTATATATCATTTGATACGACCCAAAAGTGTAACACATAGAAGGAGTCACTTTAGACCCTATGTTTCTTAGAACCAAATTCGATTCATGACTTTTTAAGTCATTTGAGCCATGTCTGTCTGTCTGTCTGGTGGCTGTCCGGCTGGTTCGCACGATAACTTTCGAAAGACGCAACCAAATGTCTTGAAATTTTGCACGAGTTAATATTTCCCCAAAACTACTTACGGTATTGCAAATGGGCTACATGGCTCCGCCCCTTCTGGTACCTCCCATACAAATACATCATTCCGTCCACTTTAGAAATCGAGTTATAATATCAAAACACCCAACGGTATCGTACCCAAATTCTGTACTTAGTAAAGCTATTACAGGATAAAGTTTTGGAAAACAAATTGGAAGTCTAGCCACGCCCCTTCTGGTACCTCCCATACAAATTCACCTTTCCGCCCACTTTAGATATGGAGTTATAATATCAATTAATCCATCGCGCTCGTACCCTAATTCTTAATTTAGTAAAGCTATAGCAGGATACAGTTTTTGAGAGAAACGCCCCATCTGGTACCTACCACACACATCTGGTACCGCCCACTTTATAAATCGATTAATATTATTATTAGAACTACCGCGATCGTGACCAAATTCTGTATTTAGTATAGTTCAAGCAGGATAAAGTTTTGGAGAAAAAATCTGGAAGTCTAGACACGCCCATTCTGGTACCTCCCATACAAATGTACCTTTCCGCCCACTTTAGAGATGGAATAATAATATCAATACACTTGACACGATCGTGCCCAAATTCTGTATTTAGTGAAGCTATAACAGGATAAAGTTTTGGAGAAAAGACCTGGATGTCCTGACACGCCCCTTCTGTTACCTCCCATACAAATGTACCACGCCGCCCACTTTAGAGATGGAGTAATAATATCAATATGCTCGACACGATCGTGCCCCAATTCTGTATTTTATTAAGTTATAATAGGATAAAGTTTTGGAGAAAAAATTGGAAGTCTAGCGGCGCCCCTTATGGGACCTCCCATACAAATGTACCTTTCCGTCCACTTCAGAGATGGAGTAATAATATCAATACATCCAACGCTATCGTGCCCAAACTCTGTATTTAGTAAAGCTATAACAGGATAAAGTTTTGGAGGATAAACCTAGAAGTCTAGACACGCCCCTTCTAGTACCTCCCATACAAATGTACCACTCCACCCACTTTAGAAATCGAGTAACAATATCAATATAATAGCAATTTTTTTATTTTACTGAGGGTGATGGTATATGTAAGTCGGGTCGCCCGAATGAAACTTTCTTACTGGTTTTAAATTTGTTTGAGCAAAATCGGTCTAGTGGTTCTCGAGTTATGTCAAAAAAACTACTAACTTCAAATCGATATATCTCGATTCCTAGACGTGACCCAGCGAAACGCCGGGCTACGTATAACTTGTTTTTGACCGATATAACATTTCCCGTTGGTTTCATCCCATCCCGATTTTGACTGTCGCATAGTGTAGTTGTTCCCTTCTTATGCTTCCAAAAAGTTTAGGAATTTGCAAGTAGAAACCACATCATATTAAAATTCTATCATACTATTGCTTTTATTTAGTTTCTTTGCTTTGCATACTCGTCTGATACATATTGCATGCATTTCCATGTGTATAGTAGTTATTCTTGTGATAACATATTATCATATATCGCACAATGAGTCAACTTCCGACATTATGGAAACTAAAGGAAGTAAGTAACACTTTCGCATAAATGTTGCTAATGTATTTGACGTCGCTGTCGCCATAACGAAAATTGTGATATAAGACGCACAATCATAAAGTTGGTGAGTAATTTAATTACATATTTCCGCTATTATTTTCTTGACACAATTTGTGCTATCAATTCAATGTCAAACAATGATGTACGATAGTTGTTAATATGTAAAGGTGCTTAATGTCAGATTACGTACATCACGGAATACCTCACTAAACTTACATAAATAATATTACGGGGTTGGTACATTGTTAAAGGAGGATTTTCTAATTAGTGTTTTTTGTTCAGTATTCTAACGAAAGTAACCATAAAATTTGGAAGTTATGGGAGAAATATTAATTTTCCAAAAATAGGTCATTTTGTATCAGAGGTACCTGAAGGGGTCAACCGATATAGTCCACATTCATTCCATAGTCAAATGTTCATAAGCATACATCTTAATTCTTTATTTAACCGAATTCAGTGTAATTACAAAAAGGATACATATGTAATACTAAGAGGGTAAAATCGGTAATTTTTGTGAGTGGTACCAGAAGGGGCGTATCAAATAGTTAGCTTTTCTGAGAATTTTCCTCCTATTGCAAGGTTAACTGACCCAATTTCATCATCACCCAAGTGACCTTTGGCACCTAGAAGTTATCAGAATCAAAGCGGCGGAATTTGAGAATCCTTCCTCATATAATGCATGCAGTTGTCCTTATTTGGGAATAATTTTTCAAGTAAGAAATGTAGAATGCATGAATTTTCATCAGATTTAGGCAGTATATGGACGGACCTGCCAAAAGCCATTTAAAAAGAATGCAGAGGAATTTCATACACATCTCCTCTCGCTTCCAAATATCAGGGGTATTGCATGCATTCTAAATTGAAAGAATTGTTAATACGTTTACTTTCAACTTTTATGAAGGCCTGCCTAAAGCCATTTAAAAAGAATGCAGAGGAATTTCATACACATATCCTCTCGCTTCCAAAAAAACAGGGGTATTGCATGTCTTCCATATGGAAAGAATTGTTAATTTCCGTCAAAGGTGTTAATATGTTTTTCTTTAAAACAGTGTATCATTAGATTTAACCACACAATTTGAATGCAACTTCTTAGGCTAGATAATAGCATGGCTGACTTACAATTGCGATGTAGTGGGTTCAAACCCCAACAAGGTTTGCTGTCGTTGGAAAAAAAGTGTAAGTATAGAGATAAATACGTAAAAGTGATAAATATCTAAAAATAACACTATGCAACAAATGACGACTTTTTGTAAAATACAAAAACGGGATAGTATAGGTTCGATTCTACTACCGAAGGGTAATACAACCCTATACTCAGTTTGGCGAGATTGGTGACCAATTTTTTTTTATGGGCCCCTAAAGATTCTCAAAATCAGTGAGCCCCATGAAAAAAGGTGTCATCAGTTTTTGTCCAACAGCTAACTCACACTTCGTGATAGCGCTAAACTGTATTCGGCAATAATGTAGCTGGGAGTTTTGCGGACTAACTTTGTTAACAAATTATGTCAAAAAGGTTGGTTATTCCTGCCCTTTTTCAAAAAAAATTGAAGAAGAATTTATTATTTTTTCACTTTTTTGAGCATTACTTTGAGGGAGTCCAAATTTTTCTCTAACACTGTTCTCCAAAATTGTAGCCCTGGTAAAGATAAACAACTTTCGTGAATATATCAATCCAATCTGAACGTGTCTGGGCAACCTAAATAGCTCATAAAGTCCACATTGATACCGGTTTTTCAAACCTTTACGCACTTATAAGCCAGTAACGTGTTTGAATATCAACCGATTTTAAATTTCTCAGTGGATTTAGAAAGAAGAGACTGCGGCCTTTCCAACCATATATATAGTTATATTGGTAACTTGTCATATCTGTTTGTTTTTTGCCTCGAAATTTCAAACTTTTGTAATTTTTTCACTATTTTTTAAGTTTGATGAAGTTTGTAGCCCCTACTTTACAAGGACACCCTAATGTTTACTACTTTGTTCAGAAAGTGCACGCTTTCACGAGTTAAACGCATACTTGTTTGAAAAAATCGGTTAACAAATAGTTAAGTTATTAATGTTTTCCGAGGGACATAATCGGTTGATATTCAACCACGTTACTGGCTTATAAGTGCGTAAAGGTTCGAAAAACCGGTATCAATGTGGACTTTATGAGCTATTTAGGTTGCCCAGACACGTTCAGATTGGATTGATATGTTCACGAAAGTTTTTTATCTTTACCAGGGCTACAGTTTTGGCGAACAGTGTTAGAGAAAAATGTGGACTACCTCAAAGTAATGCTCAAAAAAGTGAAAAAATAATAAATTCTTATTCAATTTTTTTTTGAAAAAGGGCAGGAATAACCAACCTTTTTGACATAATTTGTTAACAAAGTTAGTGCGCAAAACTCCCAGCTACATTATTGCCGAATACAGTTTAGCGCTATCACGAAGTGTGAGTTAGCTGTTGGACATAAACTGATGACACCTTTTTTCATGGGGCTCACTGATTTTGAGAATTTTTAGGGGCCCATAAAAAAAAATTGGTCACCAATCTCGCCAAACTGAGTATAGGGTTTTATTACTCTTCGATAGTAGAATCGATCCTATACTATCCCGTTTTTGTATTTTTTTCAATGTTGCACTGTGTAATCGGCGAGCTCTCAAAAAAAAAAAATAATTTGAGGGTGCACTGTATAGTTTTTATTTTAGTTACAAGTCCTTATATTTTATACCATCACACTTAGGGATGAGGGTATATGTATATCATTTGATACGACCCAAAAGTGTAACACATCGAAGGAGTGACTTTAGACCCTAGGTTTCTTTGAACCAAATTCGATTCATGACTTTTTAAGTCGTTTGAGCCATGTCCGTCTGTCTGTATGTCCGTCTGCTGGCTGTCCGGCTGGTTCGCACGATAACTTTCGAAAGACGCAACCAAATGTATTGAAATTTTGCACGAGTTATTATTTTCTCAAAACTACTTACGGTATTGCAAATGAGCTACATAGCCCCGCCCCCTCTGGTACCTCCCATACAAATACATCATTCCGCCCACTTTAGAAATCGAGTAATAATATCAATAAACCCTACGGGATCGTCCCCAAATTCTGTATTTAGTAAAGCTATAACAGGATAAAGTTTTGGAAAAAATTTTAAAAGCCTAGCCACGCCCCTTCTGGTACCTCCCATACAAATCTACCTTTCCGCCCACTATAGAGATGGAGAAATAATATCAATAAATTAAACGTGATCGTACCCAAATTCTATTTTTAGTAAAGCTATAACAGGATAAAGTTTGGGAGAAAAAAATTGGAAGTCTATTCACGCCCCATCTGGTACCTCCCATACACATCTGGTACCGCCCCCTTTAAAAATCGATTAATATTATTAAAAGACCTAACGCGATCGAGCCTAAATTCTGTATTTGGTAAAGTTTAAGCGGGATAAAGTTTTGGAGAAAAAATCTGGAACTCTAGACACGCCCCTTCTGGTACCTCCTATACAAATGTAGCACTCCGCCCACTTTGGATATGGAGTAATAATATCAATACATTCGACACGATCGTGCCCAAATTCTGAATTATGTTAAGTTATAATAGGATAAAGTTTCGGAGAAAAAATCTGGAAGTCTAGACACGCCCCTTCTGGTACCTCCCATACAAATGTAACACTTCGCCCACTTTAGAAATCGAGTAATAATATCAATATAAGAGATTTTTTTGTTTTACTGAGGGTGATGGTATATGTAAGTCGGGTAGCCCGACTGAAACTTTCTTACTGGTTTCATGTGTAGGAAGGCCTTCTTATGGAAAAGTGGCGACGGAAGGCCATCTTTTCCAATGTCACGCAATGTAAAAAAAAGGAAGGAAGAAGGTCAAGGAAGGCATACCGGAACCAAAAAAGACCTTCAATCTCATGAAAGAAAGCCTTCTCTTCTCACGATTTCCGCCGCTGGGATGGTTCAACTGATGTAGTCTGTATTCATTTCTAAGTTACATTTTCAGTATTTTATGAAAATGTACTGACAAAGAAGGTATGTATGAATAACTATGAAGGTCAATTCGGTAATTTGTACAGAAGGTCTCAGAAGGGATCTGGCAAGGGTTAGGGTTTTCTAAGAGTTTGCCTTCTTAAAAAAAACTTAAATCCCTTTACACCCCATAAATGAATGCTTCTCGCGTTGTTGTGAATGAACACACTTTCTATTTTAGATTCACAACAAACGGCACCTACTTGTTTATCGACGAATGACAACGTTACTGTTTGAGAAGCTTTTACTAGACATGCCGATTGACTCGACGCTAATATCAAGGGGGGCCGGCTATGAAAGAAAAATTTAATTTTTTTTTTTTAGATGACTGGAGCCATTTGTTTAACCTAGGATTTTCTACATGGTAGTCGCGTGTTCTAGACGTCATGTCCGGTTTGCCCACAAGATAATTTATTTGTTCAAACTCAAATGTCCTCCATTTGACCGTTTAGAAATTATGAAAGATATATTAATTACCCCAAAATATGTAATTTTGTGTGGGAGAAACCAGGAGGCGTGTGCCAATTCTGCCTTTTTACAATCACATTATTTCATTTTGAAAAATATTAACACCAGAAATATCCTGCCCACCAGCCAGCCAGACAGACGGACGTGGCTCAATCGTCCTAAAAATTCATGAACCGAATTTTTTAGTACTATAAAAGTACTCTTGTACAAAAAAGTACTATTTGGACCAGAAAAATAATATGGGTCTACTAAAGTACTTTTTTAGTGCTATAAAATTATTCTGGAAAAGAAAAGTTATAGTGTTATGTAAGTATTCTTGTCCAAAAAAAAGTACTTTGTAGATCAGAAAATAACTTTTGGGACTATTAAGGTACTTTTGAGTACTAAAAAAATACTCTGGAAGAGAAAAGTACTTTGTAGAATAGAAAAGTACTTTTGGGGCTATTAAAAAACTTTTTAGTGCTATAAAAATACTTTGCAACAGAAAAGTACTTTTGAGACTGTAAAATTACTTTGTGGATAACATCGACTTTATGATGGCAAATAACACTAAAGGACAATTAGACATAACTAATATTAAGTAGTACATATATCAATGCGATAGTGTTGCCTTTTTGTACATCAGAAGTACTTTTTGGTACAATAAAAGTACTTTGCAAACCCGAAAATTAAGATTGGAACAATAAAAAAAACTTTTTAGTACTATAAAAGTACTCTAGAATAGAAAAGCACTTTTGAAAACATAAAAGTACTTTGTGGAAGAGAAAAGTTCATTTGGGACTATTAAATTACTTTAATAGTACTCTGGAGCAGAAAAGTACTTGTGGGACAAAAGGAGTACGCTTTAGTACTATAAAAATAATCTTGTACAGAAGAAGAACAGAAAGGTATTTTGGAAATATTAAAGTACTATTTAGTACTGTAGAAGTACTCTGGAACAGTATCAAAGTACTGTTTGGTAATATAAAAGTAATTTGTTAACCCGAAAAGTAATTTTAGAAAAATAACAAAAATATAGCACAATAAAAGTACTCTGGAATCGAAAAACTCTTTTGGTACAACAATAGTACTTTGTGGAAGAAATAAAGTACTATTGGGACTATTAAATTACTTTAATATTTTGGAACAGAAAATAACTTTTGTGACATTAGAAGTACATAGGGACAATAGTGTAATACAATTGAAGAATTTTTGTACAAAACAAGTACTATATAGAATAGAAAAGTACTTTTGGGACTTAAACACTTTTCAGTTCTAAAAATCTACTCTGAAATAGTATACAATAACAGTACTTTTAAGTACTATAAAGGTACTTTTGTACAAAAATTTACTTTATGGAACAAAAAAGTACTTTTGGGACAATAAAATAAAAGTACTCTTAAGTATTATAAAAGCATTCGTTCAAAAAAGTACTTATCGTAATAAAAGTAATTTTATTGTACCAAAAAAGTAATTTTATTGCACCAAAAGGATACATTTTCAAAAATGATTTTGTTGTTCCCAAAGGACCTTTTTTTGTATCAAAAAAAGCAATTTAATTGTGCAAAAAGTGCGTCTGTTATACCGAAAAGAAAGTTTTATTTCAGAAAAAATTATATTTACTGTACCAAAAAAGTACTACTTGTTTACGTACTTTAATTATTGGTAATGTACATTACCTTAATGTAGGTCAATTTTTTTTTCGACCAAGCTGTTATCAAAACCGTAATCTATGATGAATTCTAAGGAAATTTGCCCAAGAAACCATGGGTCAAAAATAATAATCGAGCCCCCGGTTTATAGAAAAATTTTTCGTTTTATGAACAAATCCACAACAAGGCCAACAACTGCCCCTGAAATCGCCCCTTAAAAAAACTTAATTTCCCTTTGCACCCCATGAATGAGGTATGGGATAGCTTCTCGCGTTGTTGTGAATTAACACGCTTTCTATTTTTAGATTCACAACTAACGGCACCTACTTATTTATCGACGAATGCGAACGTCACTGTTTTGAGAAGCTTTTACTAGACACGACGATTGAATCGACGCTTAATACTGCGAAGTTGCTGTCAAACAACATTCGAGGGGAGCCGACAATGAAAGAAATTTTTATTTATTTTTTCTTTTAAGATGACTGGAGCCAGGTTTGAACCTGCGATCTCCCGCATGGTAGTCGCGTGTTCTAACTACTATGCCACGGCCGGTCCCGAAATCGCCCCTAGAAGGTTCAAATGTATGACCGACCCCACATCTTTTTTTCCTCCGAACATTTTTCCCAAACTTATATACTCACCATCCATATTTTTTTTAATTTGCTCCCACCGTTCTAACTACCCCGGAGTCACCGCCAATATTTTTTCGACCTCAATAGTTTCTCAGATCATATCTACCCTCTATCTTCAACCCTTAAGGTGGTCCCCATAGATTTTTTTTTTATTTTTATATTTTTTTTTATGAAATCAGCTCCTGCTGCTCCCATGGTGCCTTAAGAGGGGTAAAATGTACGCTCGACCTCCATTAGTTTTCCCTCCTAACATAGTTCCCGAACATACCTACCCCCTACCCACCAATTTTTTCCCCCATCCTCAGCCCATAAGGGAGATGCCATTCTCTACAATATAATATTAATTCCCAAATTGGAAGCTCGTCTCGCCAAAATTTTATTTGTATCTTGTTGAAATCCATTTCTAACTTTCTGAGTTTGTATGATATAATAAGAATTTTAGGCTCTCGATCAATATAACTGTAACTAATTGTTAGCAGACTTACCAAACATATACTATATCATCTGAAGAACTAAGTATAGTTAACATACCTAAAACGAAACAAAAAATTACAATTACATATAGCCATTTAACTGTTGTAAGCACAAAATAAACATTTAATGTTATATTTAAGGTGTAAGTGAAATAATAAATGTGACTATTTAACTTATATACTGCCATTGTGAGAAAGAAAGTCACATTTCCATTTTAGTAGTTTTGAGATATGTGACTTCTAAGCTCTATATCTTTCGCGCTAAAAATTAAATATTTTTGAAAAATTTAAAAAATAATTTTCAAATCTATTACAATCATTAATGAAATTTTGCAAAAGACTCGAAAGATTTCGAAGACAAGGCCGAAATGCAGTTTCACCCTAATTTGGGTAAGAGGAGTCAACTAATATAGAAAGAGTGATAAAAACCCACCATAAGCAAAAAAAATCGAGTGGCCAAAAAATTATTACTGCAGCCAACTTTACAAAACGAATGATGCAGAAGTTCTTATTTTTAAAGCTACTTCTACATGCGATTCTCAGTATTGAGTCCCAAATCAATGAGCTGAAAAATGTTGTACTGTGTAATATTTAAATTCCATTTGAATAACTGTTGAAAACTTTAACTACAATATTATTTTACCGCTTAGATTACTTTACATTCCTACATAGAATTTTTACCTTAGTAATGTAAATCACTTTTTAAAAGTTTAGTCATCAAACACATATTGTTGTTGTTTAAAATTAAATAAATTCGTCTACGAGCATGTTATGTCTAATTTATTTATAATTTTTTTTAACAAATGTTGACAGTTGGATGTCGGCTTGTCAGTATCTGTCATATTAGACAAACATGTGTTAGATTTATTTTAGAAATGCACCAAAATGTTCTCGCAAAGATGACGATGATGTGAGGCTGCAGCATGATGCCCACAATTGTGTTTGTTTGTGCGTGAGCGTGTTTAGAAGGCAAACAAACAAATAAAGCGGAAATAAGGTAAACATAGCAGCACTGAGACTAACAATGGGGGTGTTAAAAAAAACCGATAAATTTAAAAAACCGGATTTTGTGTGGTTTTTTGAATGAAGGTAGTAATAATTTTGGTAAATTACTTGAATGCAATTATTATGAATAGCCTAAACTATAATCTTACTGAGAGTAGCTGAAACATAATAATGAAAAGTCTTAGTTCGGGTTTTAGTTTTAACTATTCTTCTTCTTCTTTACTGGCAGCAACAACAGAAATTCATCTATCAGTAGCCGCACGTAGAAAACCATTCCAAGCGCTTCGGTCTTTTGCGCTCCGTAGATAGTTCGTCATACCAAGCTTACTTAACATTTCCGTCAAGTGGTCCATCCAACGGAGTTTTGGTCGCCCCCTCCTGCGCCGCCCATCGAGTTTATTGCCGAAGACTTTTCGAGCCGGAGCGTTTTCGTCCATTCGTACAACGTGTCCAAGCCAGCGCATTCGGTCTATTTGAACGCGCTTGACCACGTCGATGTCGTTGTACAGCTCATACAGCTCATGATTCATTCGACGACGGTACTCGCCGTTCACGATGATGGGTCCAAATATTTTGCGGAGTATTTTTCTCTCGAAGACTCCCAGAATAGTTTCATCCGCTTGTGTCATTACCCACGATTCTGCGCTGTAGAGCAAGACAGGTAAGATCAGAGTCTGGTAGAGCTGGATCTTTGTTTTTCGAGAGAGCGCTTTGTCGTTAAATCGCTTGCTTAGCGCATAGTAGCAGCGGTTTGCGATCAATACTCGTCTTTTGATTTCGAGGCTGACATTATTATTTTTGTTTATAGCGGAGCCAAGGTAGACAAAATCATCTACCACTTCAAAATTATAGTTGTCAACGTTCACGCAGCGTCCCAGACGAGTGGACTCTTTGTTCGTTGAAACAAATAACTTGGTTTTGTCCTCGTTTATCACCAGACCCACTTCAGCCGACTGCTTTTCAATGCTCGAAAAAGCCGCAGTAACATCTCGCAATCCACGACCAATAATGTCGATATCATCAGCATACGCAAGCAACATGTGGCTTTTGTTAAATATGGTGCCATTCCTGTGTACTGCTGCTTTCCGCATGATCATCTCCATTACGATGTTAAAGAGATCGCAGGACAGACTATCGCCTTGTCTAAAGCCTCGCTTGGTAGAAAATGGCTCTGACAGATTTTTGCCAATTTTCACTGAAGACTTCGTGTCAGTCAGTGTCATCCCGCAGAGTCGAATTAGCTTTGCGGGGATACCAAACTCAGCCATAGCATCCAACAATTTCTGTTGTATCGGACTGTCAAATGCAGCTTTGTAATCGATGAACAGATGGTAGGTATCGATCTGCATTTCTTGGGTCTTCTCCAGGATTTGTCGTAGCGTGAATATCTGGTCGGTGGTGGATTTAGCAGGTCTAAAGCCACACTGATAAGGTCCAATCAGGTTCGCCAGAAGGGGCTTTAGTCTTTCACATAACACACTAGACAGGACCTTGTAAGCGATGGGTAAAAGGCTAATCCCGCGATAGTTGGTACACACACTAGGATCGCCTTTCTTAAGCACGGGACATAGGACACTCAGATTCCAATCAAACGGCATGCACTCCCTGAGCCAAATCGTGTTAATGAGCTGGTTCATGCATGTTACCAGGTCATCGCCGCCAGCTTTAAAAAGCTCTGCCGGCAGTCCATCGGCTCCCGCAGCTTTATTATTTTTAAGCCGCGCAATTGCCGTGCTGATCTCGTTTTGGCTCGGTGGTGGACAGTCTACTCCATCGTCGATGATTGGTGCGATTTCGTCACTTATGCTGCCTTCGGGAACGAGAAGAGATTGAAAGTGTTCCCTCCATATTTGCAGCACACTCTGAGTGTCCGTGACCAGATTTCCGTCTCTGTCCTTACAGGTGGGGATCCCTGTTCCAAAACCTTTACTTTTTACCTTTTGGTAAAACTTTCGGGCCTCACCTCCATGCATTTGGCAACAAAAAATGGGCGGTATCGAATCAGTGGTAGTTTGATCTTCTTGAATGTTCCACAATATAGTAGAGATATAGCCAGGCTATTTGGAACTAAGTTAGCAAAAAGGACGGAGACGCCGACCACGCACGTCAATATTGGGCTATTACATATTTGCAGAAAAAACTACAATTCCTTGATCGGATATTAGTATAAAATGTAGGATTTACTAAGAAACTGACTATTAGCCTCTTAGTCGCTCGGGAAATACTTGTCCGATCTTACTTAAATTTTCGCTATGTATTTTTTACATCAAATGGGACAATATTCCGGTCGGGCATTTTTAAGTTTTCATACACCCATACATGGTCCATACATTTCGATGCCGCCCTAATGAGCATGCTCTCTATAGAATTAGAGTGCGAAATTTTAACTTTTAGGGTTAAGAAGGCCAAAAAAGGGTACCATCGCCCAGACAAAATTGCATAGGTTACAAGCATATAACCTCTGAACAACACCTACATGTGGAAACGAAGGTCCCGCCAGCCAGGAAACATGCTCACCAAACAGTTCCTACTGGAATATCGTCGGAGGAGTCATTCCAACTTTAACACCACACAGTTCGATGCTAATCCGAGACATATCAAGAAGAACCTTTGTGTATAGAGGAGAAGAACATATGCAATTATGTTCAGGATTCCTTAGATCGCACCTCGTAGTTTTAACTGAAATAGAGACAAGAGTTGTTCTGGCACCGGGTTTGAGCAACAGACTCAATACCTACTGGTCCCGCATAGACCGTGCAGTCAATAACATGTCCAGCATGTAGCCTGGATCCCCATTATACCCACCACATATGCAATCCACCCTATTTCACATGGACAATTGGATTTATGGAATAATCAAGTATAAGTAGTCCAATTTTTAGACTTGTACCAAAACAAACCACCCCGATTAAAATTTTATGGTTTAAGCTATAACAACAACAACAAGAACCCAGACCAAATAGATAAAGACGTAAGCGGGAAAATCTAATACGAAAATAAATTTTTGCTACTGGAAAAGTGGTGCCATCGCTTAGACCAAACATCTAAAGGTACAATCACAAAAATTAGAAAGTAATATTTATTACACCCTCACCCTGGGGGAGGAGGTTGTAACACATAGAAGGAGTCATTTTACACTTTGGTTTCTTTGAACCAAAATCGATCTATAACTTTTTAAGTCGTTTAAGTCATATTTTGAAACTTTGCACGAGTAAATATTTCTCCTAAACTATTTCAAATATTGAAAATGGGCTTTAAGGCCACGCCCCTTCTGCCGCCTCCCATACAAATGTACCATTCCGCCCGCTTTTGAAATCGCGTAATAATAATATCAATACGCCTAACGCGTGTCCAAATTCAGTATTTTGTAAATCTATAACAGGGTAAAGTTTTGAAGAAAAAACTGGAAGCCACGACCCTCCTGGTATATTCCATACAAATGTACCATTCTGACCATATTATAAATACAATAATAATATAATGCACACAATGGGTGATGCGATTTATCAATTAGTTCACCTAACTGAAATTTGTGTACTGGTTCTTACTTTTATGGGAATTAAACGACTAAAGAAAAAGTCTCGAAAATAACACAGTACAATATTTTTCAGCTCATTGATTTGGGACTCAATTCTGAGAGCTGCAAGTCAATGTTGCCCAAAAAAAAAAAGTTCTGCAAAAAAGCCTAAAACGTGAAAAATTCCCCTATACGAAACTCAGTAACTTCAAATCGATATTAAGTTATTATGGCATGTAACTTGACAAAACGAATGATGCAGAACTTCTTCATTTTGGGGCTACTTTCGTGTGCAGTTCTCAGAATTGAGTCCCAAAATCATGTGTTATACGGCGTAAGGGGATTTTTTGTGATATCAAAGTAACTGTGCAAATTCCTACTTTTAGGAATAAAAATAAATTGGGTTGAATATTTATCAAATAGAGCAGTTGAACGATTCGAAGGGATTTTTCGAAATTCTTACTTTTTTCTACGGGAAACAGTGGTACCAACGCTTAGACCAAACATATAATGTTGCAATCACAAAAATTGGGATGAATATTTATGTTACATAATAATTGTACGGTACAAAGAAATTTTTTGAAATTCGTATTCGTTTTTCAAAATATTATTGCGTAAACTAAATGCCTATGGTACCCTTAGGCCTAAGGTACCCTTAAAAAATGTGTTTTAACAGACAAGTTAAAGCCTAATACAGTATCATTTAGAAAATATTAACGATTTTCTTTAAATTTAAATATCACTCATTTGTAAAACATTCCAATTAGTTTTCAAAATCTTATATTATTGTATTATCCTGAATAAATCAATTATCCCCAACTATAATTAGAAAAAACAACCGGTTCCTGTTTATCTTCCTTTTTAACACCTCACCAACAATTGTGGTAAAATAAAAAATACGTCTATGTGAAAAAAATTGTGTGTGGCAAGTAACGAAAATCTCAAAAATGTTGCACGTGCCGTGTAGCAATTTGGTATCGCCTGCATCAACATTTGTACGCAGCAAAACAGTTGTCCAACGGTCCGTCTGTCTGTCCATTAAATCGTCTATAGTCGTATGCTACTCATTTGTCTACCTTCCGAATACATTGCAGCGTTCAAACTGAAATGTTGCACATCTTTCAATGGCATTTAGTGGTGTCTCCTCGTTCTTTTTTACTCTTGTGTTGTTGTTGTTGTTGTGTGAAGTATTTGCTGTTGGTTGATTTTGAAGCCGCTAGTACTTGGGTACATGATGTTCATAGACATGACTATAGGAAACACCAACTACAACAACAACAACAACAACACCAAAAGATACAAGATAATCTCACTATAAAACAAGTACAAGAACATCGACATTGCTAATATTAAAACTACAACAACATTGCGGTTGCATGTTAACAATCAGGAAAAAAATGTACATATTAATGGCTTAAAATTGAACGAAAGGCAATTAGTGTGCAGGCGAGTCATTGCAGTGCAGAAGAGCACCGACTCGAAGTAACACTATTCTAGAGATGGACAATTATGAAAAAAATATTGTATGTGACATAATACGACAATGAAAACTGTCTTAGTTGGGACCGGCCGTGGCATAGTGGTTAGAACACGCGACTACCATGCGGCAGATCGCAGGTTCAAACAAGGCTCCAGTCATCTTAAAAAAAAAATGTTGTTTCATTGTAGGCTCCCCTCGAATGTTGTTGAAAGCAACTTCGCAGTATAAGTGTCGAGTCAATCGGCGTGTCTATTAAGAGCTCTCAAACAGTGACGTTCGCATTCGTCGATAAACAAGTAGGTGCCGTTAGTTGTGAATCTAAAAATAGAAAGTGTGTTAATTCACAACAACGCGAGAAGCTATCCCATACCTCATTCATGGGATGCAAAGGGAAATTAAGTAAGTAAGTGGACTTTGGACATATACAACAGCTTTTCATCTATCAATTGCCGCACGTTGATAAAAATTCAAGGGATTCAGATAATAATTCAAGGGATTCGAATCTATGTGCTCCGTAGACAGTACGTCACATAAAGTTTGCATATTAACACCCTCCAGCATATTGTCCATCCAACAAAGATTGGTCGCATAACTTTATAGCCACCTATCGAGTTTATTGTCGGAAACTTTACAAACTGGAGCATTTTTAGCAATGTTTTCAATATGGCTCAATTATTCGCTGTATTTAGTCGCTCTATTTGTGATCAAGTACATTGATGTTGTTGTACTGATCATGACATTTAACATTAATGTATGTTGTTGTAGAGTGCAAAATTGTCAAGGCTAATTAATCCATTTATTTGGTTAGTCAGAAGAAATTTCTCTATTTCGTATTTAATTTGTATCAAGTTCTTTACTTAATTTTCAACTTTGTTATTCAGTAGCTTCTTTTTTAAAAGTCCCAAACAAAAACCGCATTTCGCATAAAAACTTCCATTGCCAACAGTATTGGAATATTACAAGACGTTTTGTATTTCCCCCTTGTATCATTACATATCCATCGAGCATGCTATACGTGCTACCCAAAATTTGTTATTGTTGTTAACAAAATAGTTGATTCAACGCCACACAACTCTTTTAGAATTGGAGGTGTCACCGTTTCCACCTCCGATGTCATAACATGTAATTTTGCACAGCTTTTTTGCAAAAGCGTAAACTAAAGAGGATTTAATAAAAATCGCAGGGATTAAACATTAAAATGAAAGAAAAACCGCACACACACACTCGCACACTTCACAATTTAGCGTGAAAAAGTATATCATGAGGCTTTTTGACTTAAATTCAAACAAAATAAAGAGGCGTACAAAATGTGTAATTCACACACTGCATTGACTACTAGCGAGTGATATAATACGCATGCAATGCTTTAATCTGAAATATTTTATTCAATAAGGGGTAAGGTACAATGGCAAAAGAGTAAAATAGACTTTTAATTAATAATAGGCGTGAGCAAAGTGCACTAATATAAGTTAAACCGACCTAAACTGCATTCGATGGGGGGATTTTCCAATTTTGGTATTTCTGATTGTTATTATTAAACTTAAAACTTAATTTCCCTTTACACCCCATGAAGAAGGTATGGGATGCTTCTCGCGTTGTTGTGAATAAACGCCCTTTATTTAGATTCACAACAAACGGCACCTAGTTGTTTACCGACGAATGCAAACTTCACTGTTTGAGACTGGGGAGAAGGAAAAATGTAGATGCCTAGAGCCGGGAATCGAACCATGGATTCCCGCATTGTAGTCGCGTGTTCTAACCACTAATTGTTATTCACTTAGATGATAAATAGAATCTCCCTTTGAAGGTCCCCAAACAGCTTACAATGTCAGAGGGATCACGTATTCCCCGGACAACGCCACTGATCACCTATTCAGTGACAGGTAATGTGTCTTAGGAAGGAGGTAACAGAAGTTACAGAATCTCAACACAACGGCCTTCTCAGTGGCTTTGGCACACCCAAGAAACAAGGATCGGGAACTTTGGCCTAATGAGCCACTCTCCTTAAACAAAAAACAATTATTATAACACAACGAAGAAAAGAAAAAAGAAGAACCTAACTCCCACAGTTTACAGCTTTACAGTTTTACAGCTGCCATACAAAATGACACGAATTTGGAACTTGATTCTTAGTCGGCTAGACACTTCGACATCTGGTCTCGGTGTTTTAACCTGTAAGTGACTGAATAGCCACTATTAGCATCAAGGCGAAATATTTTGACATTACGCTGATTTGTGTGCACGCCTGAGGATCATAATGCTCTGGGTGATCATAATGTTAAATTAGGCAAAGAAGATGCTCTTGTACTAAAAACGCTCGTAACCTAACGCATACGAAGCTAGACATCACAAAGCTGTATACCACTGAGATAGCCAATGCCTACCCCAACCAACTATCTCAATTACTCCAAACAAACCCCCCCAAGTTCTGTTGTTCCGACACCCGGTGGCAAAATATTGCGAATTCTATAAGCACTGCCGCAACGACCTTACTGAGTTATAAAAAACCAAGCTCAGACAAGCCTTGGTACGATGATAAATGTCGTGCAGTGTCTGAGGAAATTAATGCTCCACACATGGCAAAACTGCAGCCAATGACAACTCGTGCTAAGACGGATCGTTATAATGAGAAGAGAAGGGAGATAAAACGCCTCTTGAGACGGCAACAGCGCCTATAGAATAAAAAGTGAGAGTCGGGATATCGAAAATTAACGGAATGGAGGTGAAGCTCGATTGTTCTACCTTTTGGTAGAAAGTAAAGGTTTTGGAACGGGAATCTCCACCCGTAAGGATATAGATTGAAATCTGGTATCGGGCACTCAGACTGTGCTGGAAATATGGAGGGACAACTTTCGTTTCCTGTTCGTATTAGCACGGCAATTGCACGCCTTAAAAATGATAAAGATGCGGCAGTCAATGGACTCCTGGCAGAGCTTATTAAAGCCGGCGGCGATAATCCATCAATGATTACCCATCGCTTACAAGTTTATGCCTAGTGGGTTATGTGAAAGACTAAAGCCCATCCTAGCGAACCTGGTTAGACCTTATCACTGCGATCTCTTTAACATCGTAATGGAGATGATCATGCGGAAGGCTGCAGTAAACAGAAATGGTTCCATCTTCAACAAAAAGTCACATGTTGCTTGGGTATGCTGATGATATAGATATCATTGGACGTGGATTGCGAGATGTTACTGCAGCTTTTTTGAGCATTGAAAAGTAGTCGGCTGAAGTGGGTCTGGTGATAAACGAGAACAAAACCAAGTTATTTGTTTCAACGAACAAAGAGTCCACCCGTCTGGGATGCTGCGTGAACGTTGACAACTATAAATTTGAAGTGGTAGATGATTTTGTCTACCTTGGCTACGTCATAAACAAAAATAATAATGTTAGCCTGGAAACAAGTTACGAGTATTGATTGCCAACCGCTGCTGATATTCGCTAAGCAAGCGATTTAATGACAAAACCCTCTCTCAACGGACAAAGATCTACCAGACACTGATCGTGTCTGTCTTGCTCTACAGCGCAGAATCCAGGGTAATGACAGAAGCGGATGAAACTATTCTGGGAGTCTTCGAGAGAAAAATACTTTGCAAAATATTTAAAGGTGAGTACTTATGTCGAATGAATCATGAGCTGTATGACCTGTACGGGAGACGTTGTACGCATGGATCAAAATGCAACGGCTCGAAAAGTCTTCGGCAATAAAATCGATGTGCGGCGCAGGAAGGTGCGATAAAAACTCCTTTGGAAACATCAGGATACTGAGAATTTTGCAGAACTTGGTGTGACTAACTGAAGAAGAAGCGCAGAAGATTAAAGCGCATATAATATTTTTCTACTTGCATATAATCCCATACTATTGCAAAGGAGTGCCAGCTTAGTAAGTATAGCAAGGGTAGCTGAGTTTTGGCATAGCCGAAGATTACTACTTTACTATTTTTTTTAAATTCCACTGGAGTTATTCTTACAACGAATAAGGCCACTATACAAAATTCAACGAATTCAGAGACATAAGTCGAGTTTGCTATACTCTCAAACAAAAATTCGATATTCTTTTCAAAATGAGATACTTTTACTTTATGGCTAATATTACTAAAAATTCTTAATCGACTCATTTTATTCGTAACAGATCTAAATTTATGAACTTGGTGATACACTGTCCACAATGTCTTTAAAATGTATTCTTAAATATTGTTTCCCATTTCCATGCTACGCCCAACCCCTTCCGTTCTGACGCTTTTTGCCCATCATATTTGCAGTTGCTGCTACAGCTGCTGCGGTTGATTTCGGTTTCTGTTTTCGTTTTGTATTGTTTTTGTTTATTGTATTGGATTGTTCGATTTTGACGCAAACGTGCTTTATTTTATTGTCCTTCTCAATTTTTACTCTATTTTATATTATTATTTATTGTGTTTATTGTTCGTTAAAGTTGAGCCACAATGTTGGCAATCCACATATTGAAGTAACAAAAAAAAAAAACACAAAGAAACGAAAAATCGAGTGCACACAAATATGTTCGCTTTATTAAGAGGCAAAATAGCAACAATCATAATATTTATTAACACGTTCTGTACGCGCTAGCCAGTATGAGGTACGCCTTAGCGTTAATGTTATAACATTCATGGAGTGATAAATAATTCATCTGATAACACTGGGACACATAATCAGACTATAGCTCAATTCGGCTAGACTAGTTAGCAATTTGTTTTGGGTAACAGTGGAGTTGGTCAGTTTGTGCAGTATACCAACGAAATGGAAGAAATGGGCTTTATACCTATAGTACTACAAACCAATTACTTTTAAATTCATTTTCCTAAAAGTTTTGGAGAGGTGGGTTGGCATGTGTAAAAGGATATCTCTAAACCCTCAACACGTTGGAATATCAATTGCGATCGCTTTTATATGCGCCTTCCAGGATAAAGAAGAGACTTTAAATAATGTGACGTTTTGCTTTTCATGGAACTTTTTGTAGAGTATAACTTTAGCACTTCCTCTAATGGATTGAGCGTATTGTATGCTGGAGCGGCGCGTAGTTAACTAAGAGAAAAATAGCAAAAAGAGGGGGACCACAGAATCAATTTATGTTCCCTCTGCTTCCTGCGTAACTTGGAAAGTATTTCTACAGAACAAAGCCAGGATATTTATGATACGAATCGGCATATAGATGTTGGTTTGCACTTATACGAAATTTATTGGACAAATTTCAATCTTTTTATTGAAAGATAAAGTTGGGATCTCATCTTGAAATAGTTTGGGAACTTAATTTAAAAAGTGTTGGAAACCATATACATATAATACTTTTAGTGTCATTGTCCTAAACTAAGCGTACAATTGTAAAACGGAGGTCACCACACAATAGATTGGATATAACTAAGATACAGTTGGAATCTCATGCTGAAATAGGTTGGGAACTACACTTGAAATAGGTGGGATGCTGCCGATATACATTTGAATAACTTAAAGTTTAGTTATATCCCAATCGAAGAGTCCGATCGCAAAAAGAAGCTTAATTTATGATTACCATACCATAGTTGAGTAATCAACAATTGGGTAAAAAACCGCCGATCGATATTCATATGAAAAACTAAAAGTAACTTTATCTCCTAAACTAATAAACCAATTTAAAAAAAGTGGTAATTTGGCATTATAGCGATACCTCAATTCTAAACATTGCTAAGTAAAAAATGAAAATTTTACAGGAAACGCTTTTAAAGTTTGTAAATAATATAAATTCCACTTGAATGTTAGTTCAAATTTTCTTACAACTGCTGTTGTGATTGACGGATCAATTTGAAGCTTAAAATGGGAAATAAGTTAAAAAAATTAAATTGAAAATTATATTTTAGTAAGATACGAAATCCATGTGTTTACATATTTAATTCATATGTAGTTTTATTGTACAATTTCAAAAAAAAAGGACAAAATCGGTTAACTCGGTTTTTTACTAAATCAGGTTTTCGAAATCCGAATTGTTGAAAAAACCCAGTAGGAAGTGTCTGCAAGACATCCTCAAGGATAGGTGCATGACCATAGTAAATCGTTGATAACACGTAGGGGACCGTCCATACAAATCGTAGACGAAATTTTCATACAAGTGTCCGCTTTGTCATGCACGACCTGATGACCGACAATGTCGGTCAAATTATCGTTGATGCCTAAATAAGCGACATGTCGCCCACACAATCATGCACGACCTAATGACCGACAATGTCGGTCAAATTGTCGTTACCAGTGCTTAATAATTTAAAATAACAAATTGAAGTAGTTTTATTCAAAACGTGCGATACATGAACCGTAAGGCACTGCCGTTTCCAACAAACTGAAATTTTTTACTTCTACTTCCCTCTCTTCAATTTTATGTCATTATTGTCCCGTTACATTGAACTTTTTTGTTTGATGCACGACAACATTAGTATTTTGTCGGTCAGCTTGTCGTCAACCGAGTGTTTTGACGACAAGTACATAAATTTTTCACATTTGTCTTGAGGACAGCGGTGACGACAAAGTCGTGTATGATGATACTTCCTACTGGGAAGTAATTATCCTTCGAATAAAACCAAACCCGGTTTTCTAAACAATTCAGATATTTAAAAACTATACATATGTATGCCAAATTATGAATGCAAGATTTGCATCCACGATGTGTGTTCTTATTTAAACTATCCTTGAAAAGTTTCTACGTTGGTCCAGTACCTGTGATTTTGGGGCTAACCCACAGAAACCACAATTTGTACTCTTCATACGTATAGGACTGAAGAGTGGTATAGAACTTACACACTTGTCAGAGGCCAAGTACATAGGATTTAATAAGATTGTGAGAAGGTGTTGGGACCGGCCGTGGCATAGTGGTTAGAACACGCGACTACCATGCGGGAGATCGCAGGTTCAAACCTGGCTCCAGTCATCTTAAAAGAAAAAAAATAAAGAAAATTTTCTTTCATTGTCGGCTCCCCTCGAATGTTGTTGACAGCAACTTCGCAGTATTAATCGTCGTGTCTAGTAAGAGCTTCTAAAACAGTGACGTTCGCATTCGCCGATAAACAAGTAGGTGCCGTTAGTTGTGAATCTAAAAATAGAAAGCGTGTTAATTCACAACAACGCGAGAAGCTATCCCATACCTCATTCATGGGGTGCAAAGGGAAATTAAGTTTTTTTTTTTTAAGTAAGAAGGTGTATGGGAGGTACAAGTGGGGCAGCTCGTTTCTGATTTTTTTTGTCCAAAATTAATTTTCAATATTGTGATAAATAAGACTTAAATCAGTGCCGGCCGTGGCATAGTGGTTAGAACACGCGACTACCATGCGGGAGATCACAGGTTAAACTCCTGGCTCAAGTCATCATAAAAGAAAAAAATAAATAAATTTTTCTTTCATTGTCGGCCCCCCTCGAATGTTGTCGCCAGCAACTTTGCAGTATTAGTGGCGGCGTGTCTAGTAAGAGCTTCTCAAACAGTGACGTTTGCATTCGTCGATAAACAAGTAGATGCCGTTAGTTGTGAATCTAAAAATAAAAAAAACAGTGACGTTTGCATTCGTCGATAAACAAGTAGATGCCGTTAGTTGTATTATTATTCATTGTATTATGCGTATTAAATATGCGGGTCACTTCATTGAATATTATGGGAGTTGGGGTGTTATAAAACGAAAAAAAAAATAAGGAAAAAAGAAACCCCCTCAAGATGACGACCTACGCAAACGATAGCCCATTCCATGCTTCAAGCGGGCAAATCCATACTAGGCTTCAAAAACCGCCAAACACAAGCCTTGGTATGATGAGGAATGTCGCAATGCAACGAGGAAAGGGATGCTGCATATATGGCGGCTATGCAGCCAGCGAATGCAATGCGAGCTGTCGAACAAAGACACAAGAAAATAAGGAAGGACTCGACAAACCTATTCAGAAGGAAGAAACAAGAGTATGCAATAAGGGAAAGTGAGGAGATTAAGGAGCTCCGTACTGGTAATGAAAGCCGAAAATTTTACCAGAAAGTAAGTCATACAGCACATGGGTTTGGATACTGGCCTTATGAGGGATAAGAGCGAGAATCTTGTGACATACACACAAACCGTGCTTGGGATTTGGAGATAACACTTTTCAAATCGTTTAGTAGCGGAGGACCCAGATGACAACGATAATACCCCTATTGAAAATGATGTGATCGAATGCCCAACACCTGATCTAATGGAAACCAGAAATGCAATATTCCGGCTTAAAAACAACAAAGCTGCAGGTGCTGATTGAATGCCAGCTGAGCTTATAAAGTATGCTGGTGAAGTACTGGTTAAATTTATACATTATCTTCTATGCACGATATGTCGGAGTGAGAACATGCTAAAAGATTGGAATTTCGATATACTGTGTCCAATTTTTAAAATGGGCGATTCCAGTGTCCGTTCCAACTGGTATAAGCCTTCTACCCATTGCATATAAGATACTTTCAAGGATATTGTGTGAACGACTAAAGCTAATAGTGTGGCTTAAGACCTGAAAAAACAGCAATGTCAGGATTGAAATTAAAACAAGAATAATGCTTGTTAATCGATGCTATTTCGGCTTCAGAAAGCAATTTCAGGACAAGACCCTCACTAAAACAACAAAGCTCTTGCTGTATAAGACATTAAAAATAAAAAAGTAGCCGGTGCCGCCGGACTTCCGGCAGAGCTCTTCAAGTCCGTTGCTGAGGAGCTGACAACGAGCATGCACCAGCTCCTACGCTCGGTTTGGCTTAAAGAATGCATGCCCGACGATTGGAATCTAAGCGTATTATGTTCTGTGCTGAAAAAATGTGATTCAAGTGTGTGCTCCAACTACCGCGGGATCAGCCTTTTACCCATCGCATATAAGGTCCTGTCGAGTGTACTATGTAAAAGACTAAAGCCAGTGTTATCCAACCTGATCGGGCCTTATCAGTGTGGCTTTAGACCTGGTAAATCAATCGGCAAATCCTGGAAAAGACCCAAGATAAACAGATCGACATGTACCATCTTTTCGTCGACTATAGAGTTGCCTTCGACAGCCCTATACCGCTGAAATTACTCGAAGCCATGGCTGAATTTGGTTTTACAGCGAAGCTGATACGCCTTTGAGGAATGACGCTGACTGTCACGAACTCTTCAGTGAAGATTGACAAGAACCTTACGGAGCCGTTCTGTATCAGACGAGGCCTAAAACAAGGCGATGGCCTATCGTGTGACCTCTTCAATATAGTGATGGAGATGATAATGAGGAAAGCTGCAGTAAACACGAGTGGCACTATATTCAACAAAAGCCACATGCTACTCGCGTACGCTGATGACGTAGACATCATCGGTCGAAAACTGCGGGATGTGACTACAGCCTTCTCAGGTATACAGAAGGAATCAGCGAAAATGGGTCTAACGGTGAACGAGGGAAAAACGAAGTTATTAGTTTCAACGAACAAGGAATCTACTCGCTTGGGAAACTGCGTGAACGTTGACAACTAACATTTCGAGGTGGTAGATATTTTTATCTACCTAGGCACCGCCATCAATGATGTTAGCCTCGAAATCCGGAGAAGAATCCTGCTTGCTTATAAATGCTGCTACGGCCAGAGGGCCAACGAAAAAGGGGGAGACCGAAACTCCTGTGGAATGACCAAATGGAAGAAAAATTATTCAACTTTGGAAATTCCTACTGGAGAAGGCACGCAAAATACCGAAGGCCATCTAAGTAAGTAAGTAAGTAAGTAAGTGTTTAATATCCCATTTGCATCCCATCAATAAAGTGTTGTTCGAGTTTCTAATCAATTTAGTTTCTAGTCACATCTCAAAATCTAACGCTAAGTAAAATACATGACATGTTGCCCATCCCTGATTATACATTGTAAACAAAAAATTGTTTTTCGAGAGCTCTGGTCATTTTGAGCTGTAATTGTTTATGTGGGAGTTTTGTTCGTACATATCGATAGTAATTTCTGTATGGCTGGACTATATGTACAGCCTACACAGGCGAACAAGGAAATGTTTGTAATATTATATAACATATTGGGATAATTTACAAGAAGAGAAATTCTAAACATTAGTTTTATGAGTTAAAAAGTAATGAAATCGCAAAATTTTTAGATTTGTATTGAGGAGTCCACTATGCCGGCCGTGGATAGAACACGCGACTACCATACAGGTTCAACTCCTGGCTCCAGTCATCTTAAAAGAAAGAAAAACCAGTAAGAAAGTTTCAGTCGGGCAACCCGACTTACATATACCATCACCCTCAGTAAAACAAAAAAATTTCTATTATGTTGATATTATTACTCGATTTCTAAAGTTCGCGGAGTGGTACATTTGTATGGGAGGTACCAGAAGGGGCGTGTCTAGACTTCCAGATTTTTTCTCCAAAACTTTGTCCTGTTAAAGCTTTACTAAATGCAGAATTTGGACACGATCGCGTTAGGTCCATTAAGAATATTAATCGATTTCTAAAGTGGGCGGTACCAGATGAGTATGGGAGGTACCAGAAGGGGCGTGGCTAAACTTCCAGTTTTATGATCAAAAACTGTATCCTACTATAGATTTACCAAATAAAGAATTTGGGTACGATCGCGTTGGATTTATTGATATTATTACTCGATTTCTTAAGTAGGCGGAATGATGCATTTGTATGAGAGGTACCATAAGGGGCGTGTCTAGACTTCCAATATTTTTTCTACAACTTTATCCTGTTATAAGTTAACAAAATACATAAATTGGGCACGATCGTGTCGAGTATATTGATATTATAACTACATCTCTAAAGTGGGCGGAACGTTACATTTGTATGAGAGGTACCAGATGGGGCGTGTCTAGACTTCCAGTTTTTTTCTCCGAAACTTTATCCTGCTTGAACTTTACTAAATACAGAATTTGGGCACGATCGCGTTAGGTCCATTAATAATATTAATCGGTTTCTAAAGTGGGCGGTACCAGATGAGTATGGGAAGTACCAGAAGGGGCGTGGCTATACTTCCAGTCTTATGATCAAAAACTGTATCCTGCTATAGATTAACCAAATAAAGAATTTGGGTACGATTGCCTTGGATTTATTGATATTACTACTCCATATCTAAAGTGGGCGGAAAAGTAAATTTGTATGAGAGGTACCATAAGGGGCGTGTCTAGACTTCCAATATTTTTTTCAAAACTTTATCCTGTTATAACTTAACAAAATTCATAATTTGGGTCCGATTGTGATGAGTGTTTTGATATTATAACACCATCTCTAAAGTGGGCGCAGTAGTACATTTGTATGGGAGGTACCAGAAGGGGCGTGGCTAGACTTTCGGTTTTTTTTTCCAAAACTTTATCCTGTTATAGCGTTACTAAATGTAGCATTTGGGAACGATTGAGTTCGATGTATTGATATTATTACTCGATTTCTAAAGTGGGCGGAATTGTACATTTGTATGGAAGGTACCAGAGGGGGCGTGGTCATGTATATTTCATTTTCAATACCGTAAGTAGTTTTAGGGAAATATAAACTCGTGTAAAATTTCATAACATTTGGTGGCGTCTTTCGAAAGTTATCGTGCGAACCAGCCTGACAGCCAGACAGACAGACGGACATGGCTCAAACGACTTAAAAAGTCATGAATCGAATTTGGTTCAAAGAAACCTAGGGTCTAAAGTCACTCCTTCTATGTGTTACACTTTTGGGTCGTATCAAATGATATATACCCTTATCCCTAAGGGTGATGGTATAATAAATTTTTCTTTCATTGTCGGCTCCCGTCGAATGTTGTCGACAGCAACTTTGTAGTATTAGTGTCGAGTCAATTGGCGTGTCTAGTAAGAGCTTCTCAAACAGTGACGTTTGCATTCGTCGATAAATAAGTAGATGCCGTTAGTTGTGAATCTAAAAATAGAAAGCGTGTCAATTCACAACAACGCGAGAAGCTATCCCATACCTCATTCATGGGGTGTAAAGGGAAATTAAGTTTTTTTAAGTAAGTAAAAAACTTTTCCTAATATAACTCTTAATATATCTGATTATACGTAATTAACAAAGTTATTACAATAATCCTGCTTACATATAGTTTACAAATGCTAAACTAACGTTTTCTAAACGCCATCGCAAATTCTGTAGGCCTGTGTATTTGGCACAGTCACTTAACATGCAAATAAATTTTATGTTATGTTATTTGTTTAATATTTTTTTTTTTTTTGCTTTATATGCATTGCTGGCTTACGTGATTTTCTACAAAATACTTATGTATTGTTTTATTTATGACTCCATTTGTATGTAAGTGTGTTTTGTTTGAATTGCTTTTTGTTTTGTTTTTCCGCCGCTATTATTTGTACAATATTATGAAGTTATATTTATGCATTCAAATACATTTCGGACGATGTTTTAGTGGATAAATTTGATTATGGTGACATTTTTGTTGTTGTATTGTATTGTGTGATATTGCAAAAACATATGTAGATTATAGTGGCATATCAAAATACAAAGCTGTATAAACACCCAAACCAATAAATAATCGCATATTTGATATTCATTAGCATTTTGCGTAGCTCAATTTGTTTACTGTATAAAAACTGAAAAAAAACCAATTGAAATTATGTAAATTATAAACAAATTTTTAATTAAATAGATGTACACAAAATCTTTGATATGTCATTAGCCCCAAAATCCGAGTAACGCACAGAAAAAAAACCCCAATTGAGTTATTGAAATTAATAACAACGCAGTTTGTACAATTACAAAATTTTTACAGCTTATCTCTGTTGCAATTGGCCTCTTGACATCCCATTTTAATCGTAAGGCATTCTCAATCAGTATAGCTTAAATTCTATAAGAATGAACTCAATATGCAATCAGGTGGAAATTGCCAGTGTGCCCCTTTCATATAGTTATGCATAAGATCACGTTGTAAATTGACAAACTTTTAAAACTTCATTGACACTTTTATAGATTACAACAAGTTTATCATAAATAATATTAATGACATTTACTTTGTAACGTAACATGTTTTTATGTTAAGGCAAGGAGACAGCTTTGTATTCGTTTAGCAGTTTGCTATATTTTTTATTGTAAGCTATAGAAACCATTGAGTTTTAAACGTCAATTACAAAAATTTGATAAGATCATGTCACAAGAAAAAAAAAACAAATGATTGAGCTGGGTGTTGTAACATTTTAATTTTAAATCCTAAGTCTCAAAGTTAACACCATTGCTTTTTTTGTTCAACTTGTGTTGGTATATTAAGAGCTTGAAAATAAATTACAGTCATTCGTATTCTGTTCATGTAAAAGTATTATGTATACATTCTTATGTATACATTTTAATATTAAAGCTTCATGCTTGAAGTTGCGGACTCATAATAGAATATGAACGTTTTGCATGGGACATGGAAAACTTTTACTACACAGTACAAAATTTTTGAGGCTCATTGATTTGGGACTCAATTCTGAGAACTGCACGTGAAAGTAGCCCCAAGAAGTTCTGCATCATTCGTTTTGTCAAGTTACTTGCCATAATAATTTAATATCGATTTTAAGTTAATAACCGGTCTATTCTGACGTGGTTACAATAGTCACCACGGTTACAATAGACTACATTAGTTACAAAATCAAAAAATCGGTATTCCGAATCCTTGTTACCGTGACAATTGTTACAAAAATTGTTACCTGCCAAAAAGGAGGTAACAGGGTGGTTTCAGCTCTTTGGAACACTATTTTGAGATGTAAAAAAATGTTAAATTATTGAAGTCGTAGGTAAAAGACTTTTAGACCTTTTTTCTATGGAAATGTAGTGGCAAAATGTATGGAAAGGGAACAACCGCCATGAAACCTGTGGGACGGCTGTGACCAATTCTTCATGACACAGTATTTGTCCAACATTTTCGACTGTCCACTTAACAGGGATCTGTGTCGTCTCCTTATGCTCAGTCAAATGTGTATAAATATCTAAAAAGTAAAAATATGTTTAGTTTTCTGTGTATTGTGTTTTCATTTTTTGTTTTTAAAATTTAAAAATTAGCTGTGAATTGTCAATAATTTACATTTCACCACAAGGTGAACTTTTCCTTGTAACTAAATTGCCAGAATACCCGTAACAAGAATTGGTTACAAAATTGTAACAAATTTACAGTCACAAATTTTTGTAACCAGATTATTAGAATAGGGCCGTAAGTATCGTAGAAAATTTGTCACGTTGTAGGCTCTTTAGTTTGACATAACTCGAGAACCACTAGTCCGATTTAGCTGAAACAAATTTAATCTGCTCATACAGCGTTCCCCTACATAAGCAACAGTTTTACTTTAACATTCATCAAATGATTTTGCATTGGGTTTATTTTGTAGCAGTTACAACAAAACTGTTGTACTCCGTTGCGTATGATTTACGTGGAATATTACTTATGATAATCATACGCCACCATATAACAATATAACAAAAGAGCCTAAAACGTGACAAATTCCCCTATACGATACGTACTAACTTCAAATCGATATTAAATTATTGTGGCATGTAACTTAACAAAACGAATGATGCAGAATTTCTTCTTTTTGGGGCTACTTTCATAAGCAGTACTCAGAATTGTGTCCCAAAATCATGTGTGGTACTGTGCTATCATAGCATTTACTGTTTAAACACTAATTCGTGCCCAAGCTCCGACAGAAGAGAAATGCGATGAGGACAAAGAGGAGTTCTACGAGAGCCTAGAAATTGCATATGACCGTAGCCCAAGCCATGACACAAAATTGTACTAAGCGATTTTATGATAAAATAGGCAGGGAGTCCTCATTGAGCCTACCATCGGAAAATTCTCCGAAACGTCGAACAATGGCATCAGATTTGATCATAGAAATATGCATAAGGCAACCTGGCCATCTCCAGATCTATTGACGAGGAATTACATAGATCACGTGATAGTCGATGGAAAGCACGCTTCGAGTGTTCTGGACGAACGAGTGATCAGGGGTGCGAACATTGGTACGATGATGAATGTCGCAGTGCCACGAGAGAGACGGATACAGGGCGAAACTGCAGCCAATGGCAGCGCGAGCTGTTTATGAGCGGCACAGAGAGTGGAGACGAGAGGCAACTGGTGTTTTTAGATAGAAAAAGAAGGAGTTGAAGAAGAGACAGGATCAGTGCACAGAGTAGCTCCGAAGTAGAGGGGAAGCTCGAAAATTCTATCAGAGAATGAAGGCGAGAATGTGTGGAACAAGGTTATCCTCCTGCAAGGACAGCAATGGCCAGTTAGTGACGGATCCGGTTAACGTTCTAAAGATATGGAGAGAAAATTTCAGAATTCCAGAAGACTTCGCTCCAATCTATGACGATGGCATTAACTGACCACCTCCAAGATTGAACGAGATACGCGTGGCAATATCTCGCCTTATAAACAACAGAGCGGCTGGAGCCTATGGTCTCCCTACTGAATTGTTTTAAAGGCAGGTTGGGACAAGCTAATTAGGTTCATGCATCAGCTCATGGAGAACGGTAGTAAATGTAAGCATTAGCCTTTTTCCAATTGCGTACAAAGTCTTTTCGAGCATATTGTGTGAACGTCAAAGTCAATTGATGAAAACCTAATTGGACCTTATTAGTGCGGCTTTAGACCTGGTAAATCTACGACGAATCAAATTCAATATTTACTTTACGACAAATCCAGGAAAAAACTCATGAAAACCAAATAGACACCTACCACATCTTTGTGGACTACAAACCTGCCTTCGACTCTCCAATAAGGAATAGGCTATATAAAAGGCCATGTCTGAGTTTGGTATTCCTGCAAAGCTAATTCGACTTTGCTAATGTACCTTGGAAAACACCGACTCCTCGATTAAGATTGATAAGGATCACTCCGAACCATTCAACACGGAAAGAGGTCTCATACAGGGTGATAGCTTGTCCTGTACACTATTTAATATAGTTATGGAGAAGATGACAAGAAAGGCTGGTGTCAACATGTCTGGCACCATATTCTACAAGAGCCACATGCCACTAGCCTATGCAGATGTTATAGACATCATTGGCCAAAATCTGCGAGATGTTACTGAAGTTTTCTAATCGCTAGAAAAGGAGTCAGCACAAATGGGTTTAGTTGTAAACGAGGACAAAACAAAACCAGTAAGAAAGTTTCAGTCGGGCAACGCGACTTACATATACCATCACCCTCAGTAAAAAAAAAAAATTTCTATTATATTGATATTATTACTCGATTTCTAAAGTGGGCGGAGTGGTACATTTGTATGGGAGGTACCAGAAGGGGCGTGTCTAGACTTCCAAATCATTTTTCCAAAATTTTATGATGTTATACCTTTACTAAATACAGAATTTGGGCACGATGGCGTTGGGTGTATTGATATTTTACTCCATCTCTAAAGTAGGCAAAGTGGTACATTTGTATAGGAGGTACCAGAATGGGCGTGTCTCAATTTCCAGATTTCTCCTCTAAAACTTTTTCCTGCTTGAACTTTACTCAATACAGAATTTGGGCACGATCACGTTAGGTCTATTAATAATATTAATCGATTTCTAAAGTGGGCGGTACCTGATGGGTATGGGAGGTACCAGATGGCGTGGCTAGACTTCCAATTTTTTTCTCAAAAACCTTATTCTGTTAGATTATTTCTAAAAAAAGAATTCGGGTATGATCACGTTGAATTTATTGGCATTATTACTTCATCTCTATAGTAGGCGGAAAGGTACATTTGTATGGGAGTTACCAGAAGGGGCGTGGCTAGATTTCCAATTTTTTTTCCAATACGGTATCCTGCTATAGCTTTGCTAAATACAGAATTTCGTTAGGTATATTAATAATATTAATCGATTTCTAAAGTGGGCGGTACCAGATGGGTATGGGAGGTACCAGATGGGGCGTGGCTAGACTTCCAATTTTTTTTCTCAAAAACTTTATCCTGTTAAAGCATTTCTAAATAAAGAATTTGGGTATGATCACGTTAGATTTATTGACATTATTACTCCATCTCTATAGTAGGCGGAAAGGTACATTTGTATGGGAGTTACCAGAAGGGGCGTGGCTTGACTTTCGGTTTTTTTTTCCAAAACTTTATCCTGTTATAGCTTTACTAAATACAGAATTTGGGTACGATCCCGTTGGGTGTGTTGATATTATTACTCGATTTCTAAAGTGGGCGGAATAATGTATTTGTATGGGAGGTACCGGAAGGGGCGGGGCCACGTCGCCCATTTACGTAAGTAGTTTTGGGAAAATATTAACTCCTGCAAAATTTCAATACATTTGGTTGCGTTTTTCGAAAGTTATCGTTCGCACCAGCCGGACAGCCAGACAGACAGACGGACATGGCTTAAACGACTCAAAATGTCATGAATCGAATTTGGTTCAAAGAAACCTAGGGTCTTAAGTGATTCCTTCTATGTGTTACACTTTTGGAACGTATCAAATGACATATAGCCTCATCCCTAAGGGTGATGGTATTAATAATGATTTCGACGAACAAAGAGTCCTCTCGATGAGGACGCACCGTGAAGCTGGGAGTATTTGACGGCTAGTTTCGAAATCGGATGAATCATGAGCTGTATGAGCTTTACCATGAAATCGTCGTAGGTAAAAGAATCAGAATGGATGTAAATGTTCCAGCTCCAGACCCAAACTTTGTTGGAAGGAACAAGTGGTTGCCGAGGTGCCACCATTTGGCAGGACTATCTAAAGAACGCACGCAGAAGACCCCTACCCAACGTCCCTACGTTGTAACGGGCCACTTCAGTAAGTGGGTAACTGACTAATAAATACCTTCACCCTGTGTATGAAATTGTTTAATTCTTTAGAATCAGTGAAGGTTTATTTGAATTATCGTGCGCACTAGCCAGCCAGACAGACGAACATGGCTTAGTCGTCTTAAAAATAGTTCTAAAACTAATTTAGTCTTATGATTCTTGGGACCTAACGCTTCTTCTTTAAAGCTTTATACTTTTTCTCGTATCAATTAATATATACCCTCATCCCTAAGGGTGAGGGCATAAATATCCAACAAAACATTTATTAAAATATAATAAAATATATTAATAGATTTTGAAGAGATTCCCATGTGAACAAACAACAAACGCGCTTAGTGCACGGAAAGAGGAACAATGTTATCAACAATTCGTTGACATTTAGACCTTCATCACATATTTAACATGCTATATTTTATAATTACACATTTGTTATTGTCAAGCCATCAATATCTGACAGTCACAGGTCAATAGTACCTCAACCTTTTTAATCTGTAAATTGTTGACATTTTATTTTATATTAATATTTAATTTCAAAAAATAATTTCGTTTTTGACCACAAATATAGCAAAATGCATAAAAAGCTAAAGACATTTTTATAGAGAAATTTTTCGCATTGACTGTTAAAGGTCAGCAACAGAATCTAATAAAAATGGTTTAGAGAACAAAACAAAAAGAACAGCAAATACAAATGGCAACAAAAAATTCAAAGCTCACACATGCGCCGGCACAGCAATCAAAGTTGTAAATGTCTGGCCATAATGTTTCTTGTAATAAATTTTAAAATTTTATGACAAAAAATGTTGGCCTATGTATGTATGAACTAAGAGGAAGTAAAAGGTAGTTTCATTTATGAGTATTTTTAACTATGCACTCATATGAATTGGTCGTTTAAATAGCAACTGTGCGAGGGTTGTACGAAAAGTACGCGAGAGATACAAATTGTGAGAATTTAATTTTATTGATAACATTTGAATATTTTTTTGTAGTGTCGTAATGATAATTCTCAGTTTTTTTCAAAATTCACAGAGTCGTTTGTCTATCATATTTGACCCCGATTTATATAAAGATGGATGGATTTTATAAAAAAAATTTAATAAAAAATTTTAACTTAAAAAATAATTCAAAATATTATTACTTTATTTACAAAATTTTTTTGCATATTCCATTCCGAAATTTTAACATGATTTATGGAAGATGTAGACTGGAGTAGCTATAGTAGACGGCTCACAGAAAGCACCTGTTCTAATGCTACCAATCAAATTAAAAAGCCACACTGGTGAGACATTAAACTTCAGGATCTAAGATTCTCTATAAGGGGACTTTCCAAAAAAAACCGAAATTTGTATTGGGATAATTCTAAAGATTCACAGTGTACAGGATTTTGAAGGAACGTCACCCTGGACACGCACTTTCCTAAAAATGACTTCAAGATTGCTACAAGAGGATAGAAGCTTGTATACCAAATTTCAGTGGATAACTCCTTAAATAAAGTTGAAATCCAGGAGATACACAGACGGACACCCGAAATAAGGGGGAATTCGTATGGGAAGTGGGAGTTGTTTTTGTCCGATTTTTTCTAAATTTAGAACATATCCTTCGGTTAGTGGATATAAGTTTGTATACCAAATTTTATCTCCATAGCTTTAAAACATCGACTGTATTCGAGGGACAGACAGACGGACACCCCTAAAAAGGGAGAGTTTTGTATGAGAGGTCAGAGCAGATTTGTCCGATTTTCCTCCGCTTAGAGGATAGAAGCTTGTTTACTAAATTTCAGTTCGATATCACTTTAATTTAGGTTGTAATCACGGCCAAAAAGGGTTGTTTCTATGGGAGGTGGGAGTAGTTGTTGACCAATTTAGCTCATGTTCGAACTCAATTTCATCTTAGAGGACAAAAGCTGTCGTAAAAAGTTTCAACTCGATAGCTATTAAACAACGGGTGTAGTTTGTGAAAGTAGTTTTAGGCCGATTGGGCTCATCTTAGAACTAGCCTCCTCTTTGACGATAAAAGCTTGTATTCCTAATTTCAACACGATATCTCTTAAACTACGGATGTTATCGCGTGGACTGGCAGACAGACGGACATCTTTAAATCGATTCAGAGTTCGACGCTGATATAAATATAAATATTTACATTGTCATACCTGCCTCGCCTCCTTATGGGCGTTACAAATGGAAGATATACGAATATCTTGCGTTGTATGAGAGGTTGCCGTGGGCATGGTCAATTTAATTAAACTTTGCATACATCTGTTGTTTAATAAAGAAAGTGTTTGTACCAAATTTGGAAATTTTTGGTAAGGTAGGTGGGCAGTGGGCGAGACCCATTTAGATAAAATTTCCAGTTTTGTATCTTAATTTCGTCAATATAATAATCGGTTCCAACTTTAAATGCTCTCGGACCACTCCTTATAGTTTTTGCACAAAAATGTATGAAACGATCCCACTGTGTAGCGTGATGGTGCTTTCACAACACTCAAGCAGAGACTGCCCTAAGACTGACTGCTTTGAATCAAACACAGCTTCGCGTAAGTGTAAATTAATGCCGGCCTCGCGAATTTATGGGATGCCTAACACTACTTTAAACCCCAATCAGCCGGATCTAATGCAATTATGCAATCTGAATTTCAGAACGCATTATACCTATCTTGTGGTTGACTGGAAGTAATTGTCAAGTCTACAGTCTCAAGTCCTTTAACATTCGAGAGGTTATTAGAAATCCATGTTCGAAGTAATCTACTACCGAAATCTCAGCATGTCTACAGTAAAATAATGTCAACAGAGACAGCTCTCCCCTTTATATTCAGTAAAATCCCTCGATAATATGGTCTAGACATCAAGGGAGCCTTCAATAATATCTTACAGCAATTCTAAAATCATTACATGATATGGGGTTGGCAGACGAGTGACACACCAAATTGTGAAACTTCTGGTGGAAAGAACCGTAAATGGGTAGTGGTCACTACTACTAGTAATGTTAACAGAGGTATACTTCAGGGAGGAGTTCTGACTCCACTACTATGGTCATAAGTTATAGGTACCCTCTTATATTTACAAAATGACCCCCTTTTTGAAACGCCTTTGCATCATCATACGATACCACAGTTACTTATTTATACAAATTCAGTGATTACTATTGATGAAATCAGTTCGGCTCACGCACAAGCAAGCAGTTAGTTCATGCCCAGAGGCTTTGGTTACGATGGAAACCTTGTGTGGGGGCAAACGGTCAAAAAGACATATGTTGCTACTATGTGAAATTTTGCATCAATAGTTAGACGGGTCGGCTGTGGCATAGTTGTTAAAAAAGGCAACTACCATCCGGGAGATCCGTGGTTCGATTCCCGATTCCAGTCATCTACATTTTTCTTTCATTGCCGTCCTCCTCCATGTTGCAGCAACTTCACAGTATATTGTCGAGTCAAACGGCATGTCTAGTACAAGCTTCTCAAACAGCGACGTTCGCATTCGTCGATAAACAAGTAGGTGCCGATTTTTGTGAATCTAAATAGCGAGAAGCTATTCCATACTTCATTAAGTTAAAAGTTTGACATATTTTTTTTTTTTTGATATCCTTGTTTTGGCAGGTCTCTTCATAAAATTCTTTCTGCAGTCCTTGAGAAAAATATCCTTGACAGGAAACTGTCTTGGAAACCTAATGTGGGTCAAAAGGTCATAGAGACATCTATTACTACTTGTTGCTATAAAACGGCGAAAGTATCCAAAAGCCGAAAGTAAATTTTTGCATCAAATATTTAATGATAAGAATTGATTACTTAGTGGGGTATTGAACATAAACACTTAGTATCATTCTAAACATCTCTAATGAGAGTTATTGCAGCATTGTCTATATGCCAATTTACTACACCGCATCAACGGACTACTGTATCATGTGCCTATTACCAATAACCAATATAAGGGCTTTTACTTCGTATAGGATGTATATATAGGATACCTGATTTTTCACGGATGGTATCTATTCACTGAACCCTATAAATATCTCCTACAATCTGCCGGTACATTGCAACGTGTTTCAGGCGGAAATATCTGTTATACTTGAGGTTGCTGAACTACTAAAAAAATTGTCATAACCTCCCGAGAAATCTGCATCTACACATTCATCCAGGCTGCTATTAAATCCCAGGAAACCATGTTTGCTTCATCACTGACGATGAAGGAATGACTTTTATCACTATTGGTGATAACTGAGTATTTTGAAATATGGAAACTCACTCCAACTTGTAAACAAGCTTGGATTTTTTAGCCGCAGATGAACATAAAGGAGACTAAGCGACTACTAAGCAGTGATAGATAACCCTTACACCTAGTTGAAAACACCTTAGCGGTTAAAAGACCCATTACTTAATCGCTGATGTCAGATATATTTAACAATCCTCCATTAAATTGAGCATATGAGTGCCATAGGCCGTTTGTTCGATGCGCTCTCGCCTGCAATTACATTATAAGCGGAGTTTTATGCGAGTTTGATAACCCGCTTGTTTACATAGTAATTGACGATGTCAGTAAGTGTAATTTCAATCGGAGTTATAATAAGTGGACAATATACTTAGATCGTTCGCTTTCAATGTCATACTGATGTTATGGATTACTAAATAGGTATTTCGTTTTATTTTCCGCTGGGACACCTTTGGATAAGACCATCTCCAGTGGTAAAAAAATACCCATTACTTAATCGTTGATGTCAGCTATATTTACTAGCAATCAGTGATGATTCTCTCGCTTATATTCCCCATTAAACTTAGCATAGAAGTGTCATTTTATTTTATCGGTGCGCACTCGCTTACAAAGTAAGAGACGATGTCAGTAGGTGCTATTTCAGTTGCAATTACGTTATAAGCGCAGTTTTAAGCAATCTTTATAACACGTCTGATTACGAAGTATGCGACGTTGTCAGTAAACGGAAGATATTATTTACATTACACACGCGTGACATTCTAAGTACTTAAATCGCTCGCTTACAATGCATACAGATGCCATGGATTACTAAATAGGTACTTCGTTTTATGTAACGCTGGGACAGTCATCTGTAAATATTGCATGAGCTAGGATGAGGATGGCGAAACACCTTCATCTGAATTGCCTAGTATTGGCTGGACTAAGAACTGGGTATTCCACAATCGTATGTAGTTAGCACCAAAGCCATGCAGTAAATACATGTAAGACTGATAAGCTAATTCATAGACTTATATAAATTTAATTGTTGCTAATGGATAAGAGTTGTTTGAAATGGCTTTTGCGACAGCTGGCACGGCTAGTTGCCAACATTTCATCATCTGCACTCTTTGCTTTAACGTCTTCACCAGCATTAATCACAAACCTAAAGTGTTTAAAGTTCTACGAAACAATCGAGAACCCATGCACATCGGTTCAAAAATGACATCAACGAAGACCACACAAGCTCTTGTCTACGCCTAGGTCTAAGGGACACAAAGTTTTTGCTTTTTATTAGTTTGGATCAAAAAATAATTACATTGCATAGTTTGCTTCAAGATCAGAGCATCCTCTCTCTCCTTCTTGGCTATATTAGTTATGCACATTCATAGCACAGTACACAAGTTACCTGTTGTATTAATGCTTGCAAATATTATAATACGATCACAGTAATGGTTAAACAAAATACCCATATTTGCAAAATATATGATTTACGGGAAATGCGCTTCAACTCAAATAGAAAAGAACTCATCGTGTTTCTACATCAGTGTTGCATCGACACCGTCTGTGGTGTTGTCATGTTGTCGCACCACACCGAGTGACGCTTGTTGTCGTAGGTAGTAGCTAGTCTGTCCATGATAGCTAACTGACTGACTAGAACTGCCACCAACTTCAAAGTGTTCTTTTTGCGCCGTATAGCAAACTACGAACGATGATCGACTGAGCGTGTGAGTGAGCGGCACAATGACAGGCAGTTATACTCAGACGTTTTTAATGAGATTTTTGTTTTTTTTTTTACTATAGGGAAAATTTGCGCGCCAACATTTAACGATCGAAGGGGTAAATTGAGACAGAAGACATGGCCCGACCGTCTTATATGTTGTTGCAACATATTATTAGTTCTTGTTTTGCTGCACTCTGATGTTGTCGTTTTATTCTCGTTTTTTATTTTGTTTTGCTTTTTATTTTATTATTTTATTTATTATATACATATTAAAGCTGCATTTGCAGTAGCTGCTAAAACGGGCATGAAGTCGTGATATAAAGTTGCATGCGCTGCTGAGGTGACCATAGGGTTGTTTGGTTTCGATTGTATTAAAAGTAAGATGGGAATATATAAATGCTTTTTATGAGAAAGGGATTTAAAAAAAATGTTTAAAAAAAAGGTTTTCAAAAAAAGTTTGAAGTTGGTTTAAAAATGCTATGACGACACAAAACTAGTATCGATAAATGACCCAAATATTAGGTCAAGTATTCTTCTCTCGAAGATTCCCAAAATAAATATATTCGCTTGTGTCATTACCCAGTATTCCGAGCTGTAGGGATAGACTGGTAGAATAAGAGTCTGGAAGAGTCGGATCTCTTGATTATCAGACTGACATTTCAGGCCACAGTATACCAAATTATTTATCACTTCTAAGTTATACTGCTCTCCTAAAATTTAGAACGTATGAGTTACACATCTCAAAACTATCAAAATGCAGATGTGTCATTCTGTCTTAGGAGGGTAATATAGTTGTTAACGTTCACGCACCGTCCCCAACGAGTAGACTCTTTGTTCGTTAAAACAAATAATTTGGTTTGATCCTTATTTATCACCAGACCCACTTCTGCCGACTGATTTTCAATGCATGAAATGTCTGCAGTACTCGGGCAATGATTTCTATATCATCGGCATGTGACTTCTCCTGCTGATGGCACCATTCGTGTTTACTGCAGCCTTTTGCATGATTATCTCCATTATGATACTTTTCGATTAATTTTTTTCAAATAATAAACAAATATATAGATACAATTTTTTAAGAAATTTCGACTCTGGTCACCTTACGGCATACTAATAAACGAGTTTCCTAGTATCATTTGGCATCTTAATGTATGGGCACAAAATAACTTTCCATTTTTTTTTTGTTATACCAAGTAAAAAATAAAATAAAAATTAATTCGAGAAAGAATACTAAATTACAACGATACATTTTGTTAATATTAGTGATATCTTTGAATTCTGCGAAATTATTAAGAGATCGCTAGCTGTGGTGGTAGGCAGATCATTCGTTTGAGTATGATCGTAAAAGTGTGAAAGTTGAGATTTAAAAAAATATATTGTGTTACATAGCAAAGATTGTTGTAAGTTTTAGATATTATGATAATATGATAATATGATAATATGATAATATGATAATATGATAATATGATAATATGATAATATGATAATATGATAATATGATAATATGATAATATGATAATATGATAATATGATAATATGATAATATGATAATATGATAATATGATAATATGATAATATGATAATATGATAATATGATAATATGATAATATGATAATATGATAATATGATAATATGATAATATGATAATATGATAATATGATAATATGATAATATGATAATATGATAATATGATAATATGATAATATGATAATATGATAATATGATAATATGATAATATGATAATATGATAATATGATAATATGATAATATGATAATATGATAATATGATAATATGATAATATGATAATATGATAATATGATAATATGATAATATGATAATATGATAATATGATAATATGATAATATGATAATATGATAATATGATAATATGATAATATGATAATATGATAATATGATAATATGATAATATGATAATATGATAATATGATAATATGATAATATGATAATATGATAATATGATAATATGATAATATGATAATATGATAATATGATAATATGATAATATGATAATATGATAATATGATAATATGATAATATGATAATATGATAATATGATAATATGATAATATGATAATATGATAATATGATAATATGATAATATGATAATATGATAATATGATAATATGATAATATGATAATATGATAATATGATAATATGATAATATGATAATATGATAATATGATAATATGATAATATGATAATATGATAATATGATAGATAGTGTTTAAATACTTGCATTTTTCAGAAAACCGGATTCCGATTCGGATAAATACTTCTTTCCAACAATCCGGTTTTCGAATTCCTGTTTTAGTAAAAATTCGAGTTAATCGGTTTTTTGTAAAATTGTAAAATAAAACCAAATATGAAATTAAACATAAATTATATATGGCACCGGCCGTGGCATAGTGGTTAGAACACGCGACTACCATGCGGGAGATCACAGGCTCAAAACCTGGCTTCAGTCATCTTGAAAAAAAAAATTTCTTTCAATATCGGCTCCCCTCGAATGTTGTCGACAGCAACTTTGCAGTATTAGTGTCGAGTCAATCGCCGTGTCTAGTAAGAGCTTCTCAAACAGGGACGTTCGCATTCGTCGATAAACAAGTAGGTGCCGTTAGTTGTGAATCTAAAATAGAAAACGAGAAGCTATCCCTTACCTCATTCATGGGGTGTAAAAGGAAATTAAGTAAGTAATAGTATATGAATATCGATACATTAATTCTAAAATATTATAAGTCAAGTTATAATTTTTTCAATTACATAATTTAAGCTTTTGAATTAATTTTGCTTCAATTTATATTCTTTTGAGTCTCAGGCACTTAAAGTTGTTCATATAAATATCGACGGCTTGCTATCCATTGCAAGGTGAGATCTTAACTATATCTGAGTGATTTCAGTGAGAATGGATGCTTAGTTTAGGAAATAACGACAGTTGAAAGTTTTTTTTTTTATATGAATACTTCTTCCCATTTTAATATGAGAGGAAACAGTCATATAGCAGGATTATCCAAACAAATTTTGGTATTGCATAAGCAAATTTAAAATATAGCATCCTTTGAGATTTCCCCAAAGAATATTATATAAGCGTAAAAATATTCTATGCTGATGTGCCTAGAACAAACCTACAATTTTCAGTGAAAATGTTCCTTTTTGAAAAACCGGTTAAACGGTTGTGAATATGAATAGCTAAAAGTATCTGTAGATAATGTTATATTAGCAGTATATTTGAGATCGGTTAGTAAAAATATATACTCATAATGACAACACGTATCTAATAACCACATGAATGTGTAAGCTTTTATATCAGCTTTATGAGCAAATTTGAATCAGTTCAGTACTTTTGATTTTGATATCAGTTTAGTGTAGAATTTCGATAGTATAATGGTTTATGTAGTAGCGTATACCAGCTTGGAGTGTTATCTTACATAACATTTAATCCTTCTTTATTTTTTTACAGCTTTGCCTTCATTTCGATATTGATAACATATCGTTAAAGTGTTTGTTGGGATATCTAAACGCATTCGTATTATGATCGGCGTGGTAATTTTGTGAGCTGATTGTTAATTTTATTACTCTTAACCAGAAAAAGCAACAATATCATTCAGTTGAGGAGCATTTAGTTTCTGTTTTCGCGCCAGTCTACTTTTTAACAAAACATTCATGTATAAAGAGGCCTATAGGCAATTTTAATGTTTTGAAAAAGTCGTAAAAATATGTGTGGTGCTTTAGAATCAGGTTTCCTGTAAAGATTTTATATTTAAATTGTATACACATGTATGTGCTTAAGTATTGTTTCTCATTGCAATGTTATTTTAAGAGCTTATAACAAATAATGCGGATATTTAATTCTGTTGTTTTTTTTTTGTCGACAACTGACGATTCTTTCTTCTTTCAGCATTTCACTGCTTTTATATTGGCTGACAGAGCGTAATAAAAACTAAAGCTATTTAAGAGAAAAAAGAATTAAACTGAAACAACTTCAAGTGATTCTTACTCAAACTTTTTTAGTTTATATTTCTGAATTCCTTCATATTGTTTTGCGGCAGTCAAAATTTAAGCTTTAATATATGAAGTATACAGCGTTTAAACATAAAATTTAAATTTACAACTTTGTGTTCAACTTTTAGTATTCATTTCCTTTAAACTGTTTAGCCTTAAAAGCCAAAGTAATTGTCTTTAAGCTTAAGTTCTTCAACCTTAGCTTTTCGATAGGGTTCAATACAAAACGAAGCTCACCAATTTTTACCGCCATATGATAAGTTGATTTTAGTGTTTAAGCGATTTAATGGCTATAAATGCACATGAGGTATATAAAATCTAATAAAGATTTAGGATTAGATTACAGACCTACCACGAAGATCTTCACATAAACTAAAGTAATCATAAATTTCAAGATAATAACTTTAATTAGTGATAAAAAGTAGAAGGGGGTAAGATTATTTATGCGATGTGAATGTTGTTTTTCAGATGGCGTCGTTATGTCGCTGGCGATCTTTTGAGCGTAGGACGAAAAATCACATTATATATTTTTGAAAATTTGTGATAAATTCTTAAATATAAAATAGTTTAATAAAAGTTATGAAACAATGTAGAGCAGTTGGCAATATAATGAAATGTTCTAAATATGATGGTTAAATGTTTAGCAACAGGCCCTTAAATAAACCTTGTTACATGGGGTTCTGCCTCTAACCAATTTGTCCCGAGAATCTCATAAGGATTGGGGTCTCTCTAAAAACAAAAATTCTGCTTGTTTACATTGACGGGCCTCATTGGTATAGACAAAAATCTAGTTCTGAAAACGGTGTCGGATTGATAAATTCGCGTCCTCTGTCACACTCACGTCTACATTACGCACGATATGGGTTTGATTTGGACGATTATTATCCAAAATATTGCGTATTAGCTCCTTATATAGAGAATTATTAGAGCCTCTTGCGTTAATTTACTATGGTTGCCGGCCACGTGAGACTACGGAATGCCTATCACTGTGTTATACTCTTACAATGGAACTTACACTTTGAAGACGAAACAGAACATCAGCTTTTTGATGGTCATGCCGATTGAGTCAGCACAACTGCAAAGTTGTTGTCAAAATCATTCAGAGGGTGGCCAATGAAAGAAATTTAGATGACTGTGACGCGTGTCTAATTTTCAAGCCATGGTCTCTTTCTTCTTCTTTCATGGCAGCAACAACATAAATTTATCTATCAGCAGCAGCACATAGAAAAGTATTCCAAGCGCTTCGGTCTTCTGTGCTCCGTAGATAGTTCGTTAGACTAAGCTTAGATAACAGCTCTTTCAACTGGTCCGACTAACTTATCGTCGAGCTGGAACATTTTTATCTATTCGTACATCGTGTCCAAGCCAGCGCTTGGATGCGCTTGACTACGTCGATGACGTTGTATAACTCATGATTCATTCGACGACGATACTCGCCATTAACGATGATGGGTCCAATATTTTGCGAAGTATTTTTTCTCGCAAACTCCCAAGATAGGTTGATCCGGCTGCGCTGTACAGCAAGACAGGTAGGGTCAGAGTCTGGTAGTATTGGATCATTGTTCTTCGAGAGAGGGCTTTTTCATAAAAACGCTGACATTATTATTTTATGTTTATGGCGGAGCCAATGTAAACATAATCACCTTCAACTTCAACGTAGGTGAGAAAACTCTTTGTTCGTTGAAATAACCTTCCTTATCACCAGACCCATTTCTGGCGACTGCTTCTCAATGTTCGAAAAGGCCGCAGTAACATCCCGCAGTCTTCGGCCAATGATATCTATATCATCGGCATACGTGAGCAGCATGTCCTTGTACAGCTCATGGTTCTATCGACGACGGTACTCCCCGTTAACGATGGTGGGTCCCAATAATTTGCGAAGTAGTATTTTTTGCTCTTGAAAACTCTTAGAATTGATTGATCCCCTTGCGTCATTACCCAGGATTCTGCGCTATAGAGCAAGGCAGGAAGGTTCAGTGTCTGGTAGAGTTGGATTTTCGTTCGTTGTGAGAGGGCTTTTACATTCAAACGCTCAGCGCTTAGTAGCAGCGGTTTGCGATCATTTATGCTGAAATTATTATTTTTGTTTATGGCGGAGCCAACGCAGACAAAACCATCTACCACTTCAACGTAGGTGAGTAGACTCTTTGTTCGTTGCAACAAATAACCTCATTAATCACCAGGCCCATTTGTGGCGACTGCTTCTCAATGTTCGAGAAGGCCGCAGTAACATCCCGCAGTCTTCGACCAATGATATCTATATCATCGGCATACATGACCAGCACGTCCTTGTACAGCTCACGGTTCTTTCGACGACGGTACTCGCCGTAAACGATGGTGGATCCAAATAATTTGCGAAGTAGTTTCCTCTCGATAACTCCCAGAATTGATTGATCCCCTTGCGTCATTACCCAGGATTCTGCGCTATAGAGCAAGGCAGGAAGGATCAGTGTCTGGTAGAGTTGGATTTTCGTTCGTCGTGAGAGGGCTTTTACATTCAAACGCTCAGCGGTTTGCGATCATCTTGGCTGAAATTATTATTTTTGTTTATGGCGGAGCCAAGGTAGGCAATAATATCTGTAATATCCCGTGGGTTTCCGCATGATCACCTCCATTATGATATTAAAGAGATCGCATGACAGACTATCGCCTTGTCTGAAGCCTCGCTTGGTAGAATTGTGCCTATTTTCACGGAAGACTTCATGTCAGTCCGTATCATCCCGCAAAGTCGTATCAGCTTCAGCGGGGATACTAAACTGAGCCATAGCATAAAATATTTTCTGTCGTATCGGACTGTCGAATGCAGCTTTGTAGTCGATAAACATATGATAGGAGTCGATCTGCATTCCTTGGTTCTTCTCCAGGATTTATCGTAATGTGAATATCTGGTCGGTAGGGAATTTACCCGATCTAAAGCCAGACTAAGAAGGTCCAATCAGAATCGCTAAAATCGGCTTTAGTCTTTTCCATAACACACTAGACTGGACCTTGTATGCAATAGGTAATAGGCTGATCTTGCGATAGTTGGTACACACACTTAGATTGTCTTTGTTAAGCACAGGGCATAGAACACTCAGATTACAATTATCGGGCATGCATTCCTTTCGCCAAAACGTGTTGTTTTTAAGTCATGCAATTGCCGTGTTGATTTCGTTTTGGCTCGGTGGTGGACAGTATACTCAATCGTCGCTGATTGTCGTGATTTCGTCACTTATGATGCCTTCGAAACAGAGAACGAAATTGTTCACTCCGCATTTGCAACACGCTCTGAGTGTCCGTGATCAGATTTCCGTCGCCATCATTATAGGAGGTACCTTTTGGTAGAACTTTCGGGATTCACATCTAACCCTATAATTTCGATATCCTGGCTCTCTCTTTTTTTTTCAACATACGCTTTTTCCGCCTGAACAGGCGTTTCATCTCCCTCTTCTTCACATTATAACGCTCCGTCACCGCACGCGTCGCCTAGGCTGCAGTTTTGCCTTGTATGCAGCATTAATTTTTTAGACATTTCGCGACATTCATCATCGTACCAGGTCTTGTACGGTTGTTCGGGAGTGGTCATAGAATTCGCAATATGTTGCCATTGGTTGCCAGAAACATCAGAATTAGGGCAATTGGTTCTTAAGAATTTAGAGAGCTGTTGGAGTAGGCATTTGGCTATCTCGGTGGTATGCAGCTTTGTGATATCTAGCTTACTTTGCGTTTGGTTACGAGCATTTTTAGAACTGCTTAATTGCGTGCGTACCTTGGCTACAACTAGGTGGTGATCTGAGTCAATATTTGCACCGCGCATCACACGCACGTCCATAACGTTTGAGACGTGCCTTCCATTGATTACCATGTAATCAAACCTGGTTTCTTGTATTTTGATCAGGGAATATCCAACTTGCCTTGTGGATATTTTTATGCCGGAATCTTGTTCCACTCACTACCATGTTTCTTGCCGACGCAAAGCTAACTGGTCTGAAAACGTTATCGGAGGTATTATTATGTAAACTGAATTTTCCGACTGCTGAACCTAGAGCATCTTCCCTTCCTATTTTAACATTAAAATATCACAGAACAATTTTAATTCCATGTGCAGTGCAGCGGTCATATATTTCCTCCAGGCGCTCATAGAATGTATCTTTAATATACTCATCTTTGTCTTCCGTCGGGGCGTGAACACAAATCAGCGTAATGTAAAAACATTGCGCCTTGATGAGAATAGTTGCTATTCGGCCACTAACAGTGTTGAACCGCGAGACCAGGTGCCGAAGTATTTTGCCGACTATGAATCTATATCCAATTTCGTGTCTTTGTGCATGGCAGCTATAAAATATGTCACAGTTCTTTCGTCGTGTGCATCCCTGCCCCGTCCGTGCCAGCCTTTAATTTGCCGGGGACATCCGCCAATTGGATAGAGGTACCATCTCTGTAGAGTTTTCGGACATTCCAGGTGCATATCCGAAAATAATGTCCTTATTAAGTTTTGCGGGGGTCGTCAACATTTGGGGGGGGGGGTTCTTGTTTTGTCTTTTCTTGGTGTTTTCATTATAACTGCATTTGTTTAAGTACAGTGGCATATTAGGCCACCGCTCCCGATCCTAGTTTCTTGGGGCTGCCAAAGTCACTAATAGAGCCGTTGTGTTGAGCTTCAGTAACTTCTGTTACGTATTTCTTAAGGCGCATCGGTGGTAGCATCAACATTTCGCTTTCTCACATATGCTACTACTAAACGGGTGTTCAATGGCATTGCCTGGGGAATACGTGATCTCTCGGACGTTCTGAGCTGCTTGGAGACCTCTAAAGAGAGATTTTTGGCTATTCCCAGGTGAATCACAATCAGATATACTCAAATTAGAAAATCCCCCATTCAACCATTCATATATTTTTTTATCGCTATTAAAACATGCTATTAAAAGTTTCCTTGTCCATCACTATATTGTCAAAACACTGCCAATTTTCACAGCGTAACACCTTCCCTACTGTAAGTTAACGTATCCCTAAATCTGTTATACGATTTTACATTACGATTTCCTCTTATCATCTTAATTAATATCAATGATTTCTATTTGCTAGCATTTGCTATCATTCTGGTATCTTATGATATCGTGTTACTCTACCTAAACTGATTAATTCTCTTCCTTTTGCGCTGCGTTTATAATAGACCAACGAAATTTCCTACATACTTAGGCGCATTTGACATTCGTGACTTTATCTAAACGTCAGCCACGCGATACGAAATGTCAAATTTTTTTCGCTGTGATTATAATAAATTGAGTGACAGCACGTTACAGTCGCTAACGATGCCATAAAATTGTAGTGCAGCTTTTTAGTGTAATACTAAAATTTTCTACAATGTGATAAATTTTTAGCTTATCTTAAGGTGTTTTCTTAGCGATATCATATTTTTATTCAAACGGGTTTTTTTTTTTGGATAAATGTATAGCAATCTGAACAGTGTACTGGTGTGAAATAAGCATCTGTTATCACACTGCAAATCTAAATCACTATTCGCAGAGTAGCACCGTGTTGTTTGGATATTATCCGTCTTTTGATGAAATACGCAGCAAAGTGAGGCGACTGAAGTCACAGTTAATGATAAGAGCTCATTTTTAGTCATGGAAATCATTTATCAAAATTAGTAGACAAAAATATACTGGCGAATTGATAAAACAAGTTATTTTTTAACTGTGTTATTGCATACTTGATATTCGGCTTTGTTTTTGTCTGCAATTGGCTACATAATATAAGTTTAATTTATCGGTGTTAGAATTATTTTTAGAAAATCGGAAGACACTATATTGAAAATTGATTACCATGTGCAAAATCCGTCGTTTGATTAGGTTAAATGTAGGTTGCCTTTTAGATAAATTTGAGCTTATGGGTCAGTGTGGGTTGCCTTTTAGATATATTTGAGTTTAAATTTAAATCCACTCAATACCATAACTCTTGGCTATGCAAAGGTTATCACTTCGAATCTGTTATAGGAGGCATTACAGCTGTGTAACGACTGCTAAACGACCCCTCCTAGAACAATGTTTATGTCGTGGCTTTTATGTTTTTTTTGTTGATTTATTGACACGCAATGACATAAAGCATTTCATATAACATAGATATTTCTGATTTTATATTCGTTATTATCCCCAATAATCCTTATGGCAAATAGTTCTCCCAATGTATAAGAACTGTAAACTTTGGATTAATTCATAATAATTAGAGATATGAATAAATGCAGATATCACTATTGATAGCTACTTTAGTACATGCTATTATCAAGCAATTACTTATATATACTATGTGCAAATGCTTCCACGTGTCGATAGCAATAGTGCCAGAGTATTGGTACGCGTGCAACTTTAGTACCCCCCCCTCATCCGTTCAAATAATGTTTGTTGTATTGTTTTTTGTTGTTTACTTATTGCTATATACAGTTTTATGTAGAAATTGCAGGCATTTGCAGATATCAGTTTGCTGATTACTTTCGCCCTGTCCAAAGAGTTTTTTTTACAAATGTCACTAGTTGTTTGAATGTTTTACCACTTAATTTTCGAGGGGTTTAATATTTGTATAGAGCTTGTTAGGAGTTGTTTGCCATGATAACATACAAGTAGTGTTGTGGTTAGAGTGCGCAGAAAAGGGAAGTTGTATATGTTTATTAATTGAATAATTCCATAAGAAGCGATCAGAGAAACTTTGGGTCTTCTCTCCGAGGTGACCAATTTTGGAGGGCCCCACATCTGGAAATGTTGCCGAAGTTCAGTGGAGCTTGTTTGTAGCTGTCCGCAATGTTCTATATCTGGCTTATTTATATAGAACCTTATAATGTATCCATTGCTATGGCAGATATGCGAATAGTGCAATGTCGATGATTTACACATTTTGGTTGAGGGTCAATCTCGCTCTGTGTTGGCGCAGCGGGTCTTGGCCATCATAGGGTATTGTCAATCAATGGTCGCACCAATACTATGTTGATGTCTAAGTCGAAAAGACTAATATTATGCTTTTGCGTGGTAAATTGCCGCGAAGGTTTTAGTCAGGCTGTTGAATTGGGTCTGTACTCAGATGTGTCCCGGAGGTGACATAAGATAGATTGAAAGGCAAGACAAGTGCTTAAGAACGACTGGCGTCTTTGTAGGCGAGGTGTCCGTACTGTTTATCAGAGACTCTTTGTAGCTATGACAGCTTATGGTCTTCTGTACGGTACGAGTTAGTCAGTACTGCTTTCGAATAGCGTAACGCCCTCTTTTGTCAAAAAGTGATGTTATTGGCTTGTTTTCCACTATTTCGTACTGTATCGACGGAGGCCCTGCAGGTTTTATTGGGTGCTGCCCCGCTAGATCTTGTAATTATCCGTCGTGAGGCGGATTTCAAGTTCATAAAAGGGTTCCAATCAGGGGTTTTGACTATCTGTTAATGAAGTTGAGAGTAGTTTGAGTATGGCTCAGCGTAGGGCGCTCTTTGATGAGCGTGTCTTGCTGATATGGTAAACACTCTGGGATAAGAGTGATAACGGACGCGTTACTTATAGGTTTTTGTCTAGTGTTAGGTAGATGGGTGCTGCCATGTTGGATCTTGTAACTATCGGTCGTGCGGCGAATTTCAAGTTCAGGAAAAGGTATCCACTCAGGGGTTTGGACTGGCTTGTTGAGGGAGTAGGGAGTACTTTGAGTATGACTCAGCGTAGGGCGCTCTTTGAGGAGCGTTTCTTGGTCATATTGTAAACACCTTGGGATGAGAGTAATAGCGGATGTACTACTTATAGATTTTTGTCTAGTATTACTTATGTTGGTGAGAACCCTGACTTTAGCTTCATCTTTGTCGTGTTTTCCGCTAATAGGGCATGGGTCGCTCAATGGTTGTTTGCATAAGAAAGCCCCGCGCTTCGGGCACCTGTGAAGAACTTGCAAAGACTGGTAACACGAGATCACCAGTGGGCCTTTTTCTGGCTCTGCAAGGCGAAAAGACGGTAGTAAAGATGCCCCTTTTTACGAGCTCCGACCAAGGAATATAAAGATAGTGCTACGGGAGGTCTGGTGTGCCCAGGGCGGTTTCCCCTAAACCGCCTGCGTCGGGAGTGTGATGCAAGGTAAAGCTTCTTATCGGTTTAACTTGGCAAACCCAGAGAGATCCTTGCCAATTGCACTTCAAGTCTACTCACAGAGCTCCGTATTCGTAGAACTACTGCGGACGGAGTACCTCCACGTGATGACGTCTGGAAGCGTGCCTTTGACACCCGTCAGAGCACGGCTAACTGTGAGGAGCGAAACCTAAAACACAGGCACGTCTGCTCAGAGTGAGCGGTACCCTGGTCAGCGCCTGACCCAGAATCGGCGGCAGGAGGAGAAAACTGCGAAGTGGTGCGCTGGGCTTGCAACACGCTACCGACGTTTGAACTATTGCATTGAAAAGAAGTAAGAAAATAATAAAATAGACCCGCCAAAATGTTGACGACTACCGCAAACGAATTAAGGACCATGATTTAAGGATATGCACCTGGAATGTTAGAACACTGTATCGACCATCCAACTGGCGGAAGTCCTCGAAGAATACAAGACTGACATAACCGCTTTACAGGAAATCCGGTGGACGGGACACGGGTGATCGCACATGAAGACGTGTGACATCTACTTTAGTGGCCATGCGGACAAGCACGAGTTTGGATGTGGATTTGTGGTTGGCAAGAGTCTGCGACACCTAGTCCCAAGGTTCAACCCGGTGTGTGAACGTACAGCCAACATAAGAATCAAAACTAAGTTTTTCCCATGCTCCGACAGAAGAGAAAAGCAATGAGGACAAAGACGAGTTCTACGAGAGCCAAGAAAATGTATTTGACCGTAGCCCGAGCCATGATATTACAATTATACTAGGCGATTTTAGTGCTTAAATAGGAAGGAAATCCGCATTTGAGCCTACCATTGGAAAATTCAGTCTGCACACCGAAACGTCGAACAATGGCATCAGACTGATTGATTTCTCTGCGGCAAGAAATATGGTAGTTAGCCGCACTAGATTTGATCATAATAATATTTAGAAGGCAACATGGTTATCTCCAGATCAATTGACGAGGAATCAGATAGATCACGTGGTAGTCGATGGAAGGCACGAATCGAGTGTTCTGGACGTACGAGTGATCAGGGGTGCGAACATTGACTCCGATCACTTCCTTACCGCAGTTAAGGTACGCACAAGGCTAAGTATGGCGAAAAACGTACGTTACCAGGCACAACGAAAGCTGGGCATCGTTAATCTGCGGACAACAGAGGTAGCGGACGCCTACTCCAACCACCTAACTCAACTGCTTCGGAATGCTCCAACCCCTGATAATATAACCTCGCAGTGACAAAATATAGCCGACTCTACAGAACGGGCTGCGAGAAGCGTACTTGGGTACTCAAAGCCGTCTCAAACAGATGCCGGGTACGATGATAAATGTCGCAATGCTACGAGACAGACGGTTGCTGCATATGCATACAGGGCGAAATTGCAGCCAATGGCAACGTGAGCTGTTCGTGAACGGCACAGGGAGTAGAGACGAGAGGCAACTCGTCTTTTTAGATGAAAAAAGAAGGAGCTGAAGAAGAGACAGGATGAGTGCACAGAGTTTCTCCGAAGTAGAGGGGAAGCTCGAAAATTCTACCAGAGGGTAAGGGTGAGAATGTGTGGAACAGGGTTGCCTCCCTGCAAGCACAGCGATGGCCAGCTAGTGAAGGACCCGTTCTGAAGACATGGAGAAAACATTTCAGAAATCTACTGTGTACGGACACCACTTCAGAAGACCCCGCTCCAGTCTAAGACGATGGTATTAACTGTCCACCTTCGAGCCAGAGCGAGATACGTATGGCAATATCTCACTTTAATAATTACAAAGCGGCTGGAGATGATAGTCTACCGGCTGAATTGTTTAAGACTAATGGGGAAGATGTGATTAGGAGCATGCATCAGCTTATTGAGAATATCTGGCTAGGGAAGAGCATGCCTGGAGATTAAAGTCTCAGTCTGTTATGTCGCATATACAAGAAAGGAGATCATAGTGAGAGTAAGAACCACCGTGGAATAAACCTATTACCAATTGCGTACAAGGTCCTTTTGAGAATATTGTATTCTAAATATATTATTGAACTTCTAAAGCCAATTGTAGATAAACTATTTGGCCCTTATCAGTGCGGCTTTAGACCTGTCAAATCTACGACGGATCAAATGTTCACTTTACGACAAATCCTACCAACTTTTCGACTACAAAGCTGCCATCGACTCTCCGATATGGAAGAGGTTATATGAGGCCTTGTCTGAATTGGTATTCCTGCAAAACTATTTCGACTTTGCAGATGTACCTTGGAAAACACCTTGGAAAACACTCTGAACCATTCAACACTGAAAGAGGTCTCAGGCACAGTGATAGCTTATTCTGTACATTATTTAATGAGAAAGGCTGGTTGACACCGTATATGCCACCATATTGCACAAGAGCCACATGCCACTAGCCTGTGCCGATGATATAGACATCATCGCCCGAAATCTGCTGGATGTTACTGCAGTTTGCTCATTACGAGAAACGGAGTTAGCAAAAACGGGTTTAGCGGCCAACGAGGACAAAATAAAAACAATGACTTCGATGAATAAATAGTCCTTTCGACAGGAACGCACCGTCAATGGTGAAAGTAATTGCTTTAATGTAGTAGATCAGTTTGCCTACCAAGAATCTTTCGTCAACAAGAAAAATAATGCCAGCTAAAAAATTAAGCGGATAAAAGCGCTCGCCAATAGATGTTTTTACAGACTTCGCGAGCACTTTAGTAACTCCTATTTATCTCGTGATACTAAGAAACAGCTATACCAGGTGCTAGTCTTTCCTGTTCTGTTGTAAGCTGCCTGGCAGTATTCGAGAGAAAAGTACTCAGAAAAATATATATACCTAACTGTGTAGACGGCGCGATTCGCCATCGGCTGAACCATGAGCTGTATGAGCTTTACCACGACATCGACGTAGCTTAAAGAGTCAGAATCCAACGACTTTGATGGATGTAACTGCTCCAGCAAGAAAGGTACATGAAGGACGGCGCAGAGCAGAGAGACTCACATTTCGTTGGAAGGACCATGTGGTAGGCGACGTGACACCATCTGGTATGACTAACTGGAGATTGCACACAGTAGACCGAAGCGTGTGGAATTCTTTACTACTTCAGGCCTCTAATTTATATACCACGTTCGTAAGTTGTAATGAGCCATTTAAGTAAGTTAGTAAGTAAGTAAGGATGCCTTTGTTCCAATTGTCCAACGCAAAGGCGGAGGTTTCACATGCTTGTAAAAGCAATTACTAACTGTCCTACTTCTGGGAGCCCTGCAACTTTGTATGAGCCCTTTGAAATTAATGACAATATTAACTAGTAAGGCGGTTATCTTCGGCTATGCCGAAGCTCAGATACCCTTCACCATTTGTAAAAATGGTGGTAAAACTGGTTATTTGCACTACAACTATATTTTATTAAACTTTGTACCACAAAACAGGGGAGTTGGTGAGAAGTGGATTTTTATCGATTTTATTCGATTTACCGATAAGTTTATGAGTTCGTAAGTTGGAGCTTATTTTTATGAATTTTGTAGCTCCCCAAAAATGGGAATTTGTGTGGGATGTGGGAGTAGTTTAATCCGATCTTGCTTATCATAGAACTTAACCTCTGCGTCTGGACAGAAGCTTACATACCAAATTTCAGGCCAAAAGCTCATAAAAAACAGGGACATTCAGACGGACACCCTCAAAAAGGGGGAGTTTGTATGAAAGGTGGGAGAAGTATTCGTTCGATATTGCTCATCTTACAACTTAAGCTCCTATTATTGTATTAAAGCTTGCACGTACAATTTCAGCTCAATATTTCCTTACCTACGGCTATAATCGCGGGGGCAGTTGCGCGGACACCCCAAAAAGGATAGTTTGAATGGGAAGTTGGAGTAGTTTTTGCGTATCTTAGAAAGTAGCCTCCGCTTAGATATTGAATCTTGCGGACAAAATATCAGCTATATACCTCTTAAAATACGGCGGCAATCGCAGGGACAAACCCAAAAAAGGGAGAGTTTGAATGGGAGGTGAGAGTAGTTTTTGACCGATCGGTCTCATTTTAATATTCAACCTCTGCTTAGTGTAGGGAAGCTTGCATACAAAATTGCAGTTTGATTGCCCTTAAACTACAACTGTAATCGTAGGGATACCCCAAATAGAAGGAGTTTGTATGGGAGGTGGGAGTAGTTTTTGACCGATCGGTCTCATTTTAATACTCAACCTCCGCTTATAGCAGAAAAGCTTTCATACAATATTTCAGCTTGATTGCTCTTAAATTACTACTGTAATCGCGGGGGCTGAAATACGGACACCCCCAAAAAGAGGGATTTTGTATGGGAGGTGGGAGTAGTTTTTGACCGATCGGTCTCATCTTACTCCTCAACCTCCACTTGATGTAGGGAAGCTTGCATACAAAATTGCAGCTTGATTGCCCTTAAACTACAACTGTAATCGTAGGGATACCCCAAATAGGAGGAGTTTGTATGGGAGGTGGGAGTAGTTTTTGACCGATCGGTCTCACCTTACTACTCAACCTCCACTTGATGTAGGGAAGCTTGCATACAAAATTGCAGCTTGATTGCCCTTAAACTACAACTGTAATCGTAGGAATACCCCAAATAGGAGGAGTTTGTATGGGAGGTGGGAGTAGTTTTTGACCGATCGGGCTTATCTTACAACTCAACTGACTGACATTCGGACACCCCCAAAAAGAGGGATTTTGTATGGGAGGTGGGAGTAGTTTTCTACCGATCGGTCTCATCTTACTACTCAACCTCCGCTTAGTGTAGGGAAGCTCACATACAAAAAAGCTCGATTGCCCTTAAACTACGGCTGTAATCGCAGGGACTGACCCCAAAAAGGGGGAGTTTGTATGGGAGGTGGGAGTAGTTTTTGACCGATCGGGCTCATCCTAGAACTTAACCTCCGCTTTGAAGATAGAAGCTTGCATTCAAAATTTTAGCTCGATATCTCTTAAACTGCGGCTGTAATCGCGGGGACAGACAGACGGTCACCTTTACATTGACTCAGATTTTGATGCTGATCATTTATATATATATATTGTCATACCTACCACGCCTCGTTATGGGCGTTACAAATGGAAGAACAAAATGAATATACCCGTCACTCCGTTCATGCGCATGGTAAAGGGTATAAAAATATTAGTCAAATCGTAACGGAACAAATAATGGATTATTTTGCATTTAAGGAATAATCAATAGCGTAAAAACCTCTTGTAAGTCGAAAGCAATAAAACAGTATGTTCTGTGGCCTGATTTACAAATATTATGTTACCTCAATTTTGTGTTAATCTTCAGTTCCTTCGTGAACCTTAAAACTTGATTTCCCTTTGCACCCCATGAATGAGGTATCTATTTTTAGATTCACAACTAACGGAACCTACTTGTTTATCGACGAATGCGAACGTCACTGTTTGAGAAGCTCTTACTAGACATGCCGATTGACTCGACACTGATACTGTGAAGTTGCTGTCGACAACATTCGAGGGAAGCCGACAATGAAAGAAGTTTTTTTTCTTTTTTTAAGATGACTGGCGCCAGGTTTGAACCTGCAATCTCCCGCATGGTATCCGCGTGATCTAACCACTATGCCACGGCCGGCCTTCTTGAACCTTAACATTAAAACATTCGAGACCTTAGATTTACGCACCCCAGAATTGAACCAGCCTGAAATTAAATTCGTATATCTCAGTATTCCAACGGGGAAAGATATATGTTTGTCAATAGACTTTAAAATACGCGTTTTGGTAAATGCTTATCTATAAGTTTTCATTAAAGCATAAATGAGGCAGTTTAGCACTTCTACCAATAATTTTTTTAAAATCCTTTTTGATACATAAAAAATTATTTTGGCATATATGCTTTTAGTGTAGTATGGATAAATTTGGAGACTCCTTGCGCCTTAAATTTTAATATTTTAGAGAACAAAGTAATAAACCAATAGTTATTAGAGTGTAACAGTACTCAACAGCTTAATCAATAATTTGAGACGCAGAACGAAATCTGCCCGGTCAGCTAGTTGCAAGCTATTTTACCATATTTTTTTGGAGGGGTCGAGGTAGAGGATAAGTTTGTAAAAGAAAATTACGGAAATTACATCCTAAGAATTGCGTTACATAAGGAGATACATGCTCCCGCACTTGTACACAGAAAACAAAGCGTGTTATCATATTAAATAGTTTTTGTACTCCCTAAAAATGATCAAAAAATCGTATTGGGGTAAAAATATTGGAGTATCCATAAAAAAATGTTTCGATGTAATGGGGCCAAATTCTTTGGGGATTTTTTTAGTCTAGGTATATACTTCAAAAATAGCTGGGTACGAAGGCGGCACCAATTTATGTGTTGCACTGTGTTATAATTGTTTGTAAGCTTTGCGTTTTCTTTGTTTATTAATTAATTACTTATTAACAGTTTAATGATACTATGAGTGATTATAGCCACTGGAGGCACGTGTGTTTAACCACATTAATTAACTGGGGTAATTGCCATAAAACGTCATTTGATTATAAACAATTATGTGATAAACTACCTACCATTTATAGGTGACAATATAGGCAAACCAAAGTAGAAAATGGTAAAAAGTAATAAAACGCTATTAAAAAAATTATTAATATGTATGCGTTTATTATGGATATTTCTATAATGCGTTTTTGATAGCAGTGTGCGGCAATTAGTAACTGGTAAGAAGAAGAAAAAACTGCAGTTGATAATATACTGGTTAGTTTGTTAGTTTAAGTTTATATCATTATAATAGGGGAATCAACAGCATGGTAACAAATTGTTCATATTAATATGAATCAGTGACTCATCGCAAAGACCAGGGATCTTTTGAAGTTCGCATTTTACGAGGTCGTTGAAACCGAATCTAGGATATATTTAACCTTAACATGTCATGTTTCTGACATGATATCAAAAACACCAAATTTAGACCCTAAAACTAACGATTTTTTAAGGTTTTGAATACTGAAACCAACCTAATCGGCATTCTACCACCGATGCGTCTTAGGAAGTAGGTAACAGAAGTTACTGAAGCTCAACACAGGCTCTCTAAGTAGCTTTGGCAGCCCCAAGAAACTAGGATCGGGAGCGGTGGCCTAATAAACAACTCTCCTTAAAAAAAAAATAATTATGAAAACACGAAAAATAGAAAAAAACAAGATCCCCCCCAATGTTGACGACCCCCGCAAACGATATAAGGACCATGATTTAAGGATATGCACCTGGAATGTCCGAACTCTTTACAGAGATGGTGCCTCTATCCAACTGGCGAATGTCCTCGACAAATACAAGGCTGACATCACCGCCATACAGGAAATGAGATGGACGGGACAGGGATGCACACGACGAAAGAACTGTGACATCTTTTACATCTGCCATGCAGAAAGACACGAATTTGGGTGTGGTTTCATAGTCGGCAAGAGACTTCGACACCTGGTCTCGCGGTTTAACCCTGTAAGTTACCGAATAGCCATCATTCGCATCCAGGCGAAATATTTTTACATCACGCTGATTTGTGTACACGCCCAGACGGAAGATAAAGACGATGAGATTAAAGATGCATTTTACGAGCGCCTAGAGGAAACATACGACCGCTGCTCTGGCCACGACATTAAAATTGTTGTGGGGGACTTTAATGCAAAAACAGGAAGGGAAAATGTTCTTGGTCCATCGATCACGTCAGACAACGGGTTTAGGCTGGCTAGCTTCGCAGCGGGAAGGAACATGGCAGTGAGTGGAACCAGATTCCAGCACAAAGCTATCCACAAGGCTCCTTGGCTTTCCCCCGATCAAAACACCAAAAATCAAATTGATCATGTGGTAATTGATGGCAGGCATGCATCTAGTGTCATGGACGTGCGTGTGATCCGTGGTGCTAATATTGGCTCGAATCAACCAAACACAAAGAAAGCTGTACATCGCAAAGCTGCAAACCCCAGAGATAGCTACTGCCTACACCAAAAAGCTCTCCCAACTTTTATGACACAACGCCTCTACTTCTGACGTTCCCGATACACAGTGGCAGCATATTGCATATTCCATGGCAACCGCCGCAACAACCGTGGTAGGATATGAAAAGCGGCGCTCAGACGAATCCTGGTACGATGAAGAATGTCGCATAGCGTCTGAGGAACAGGATGCTGCTTATATGGTAACGCTACAGCCAATTGTAACCCGTGCTGTTAGGGAACGGCATAAGGAGAAAGTAAAACGGGCGAGACAGCTATTTAGGCGAAAAAACGTCAGATGAAGGAACGGGAGAGCGAGGATATAGAGCGATACAGGGATAGAGGTGGGGCCCGAAAATTTTACCAGAAAGTAAGAGCAAATGGATACGGTAATGGCCTCCCCACCTGGAAGGACAGTGATCGAAATCTGGTCACGGGTACGCAGAGTGTGCTGCACATATGGAGAGAACACTTCCAGGAACTGCTGGTTCCAGAAGGCAGCGCACGTGAAGTTATCACGCCAATTGTCGACGACGGCTTAGATTGCCCACCACCAAGTCAAGCCGAGGTAAGAAGAGCAATATCGCGGCTGAAAAACAACAAAGCAAGCTCCTGCGCACGGTTTGGCTTAAAGAGTGCATGCCCGACGATTGGAATGTAAGCGTATTATGTCCTGTGCTGAAAAAAAGGTGATCCAAGTGTGTGCTCCAACTACCGCGGGATCAGCCTTTTACCCATCGCATATAAGGTCCTGTCGAGTGTGCTATGTGAGAGACTAAAGCCAGTGCTATCCAACCTGATCGGGCCTTATCAGTGTGGCTTTAGACCTGGAAAATCAACAACTGACCAGATTTTCACACTTCGGCAAATCCTGGAAAAGACCCAAGAGAAACAGATCGACACGTACCATCTTTTTGTCGACTATAAAGCTGCCTTCGACAGCCCGATACGGCAGAAATTACTTAAAGCCATGGCTGAGTTTGGTATTCCAGCGAAGCTGATACGTCTTTGCGGAATGACGCTGACTGACACAAAGTCTTCAGTGAAGATTGGCAAGGACCTTACGGAGCCATTCTATACCAGACGAGGCCTAAAACAAGGCGACGGCCTATCGTGCGATCTCTTCAACATTGTGATGGAGATGATAATGAGAAAAGCTGCAGTAAACACGAGTGGCACTATATTCAACAAAAGCCACATGCTACTCGCGTACGCTGATGACGTAGACATCATCGGTCGAAAACCGCGGGATGTGACTGCAGCCTTCTCAGGTATTCAGAAGGAATCAGCGAAAATGGGCCTAACGGTGAACGAGGACAAAACGAAGTTATTAGTTTCAAAGAACAAAGAATCTACTCGTTTGGGAAACTGCGTGAACGTTGACAACTATAATTTCGAGGTGATAGATAATTTTGTCTACCTAGGCTCGGCCATCAACAAAGCAAATAATGTCAGCCTAGAAATCCGGAGAAGAATCCTGCTTGCAAATAAATGCTACTACGGACTAAGCAAGCGATTCAATGACAGAGCCCTCTCTCGACGAACAAAACTCCAGCTATACCAGATACTGGTTCTACCTGTCCTAATGTATGGCTCAGAATCCTGGGTTACGACACAAGCGGATGAATCGGTTCTGGCGGTATTCGAGAGAAAAATACTACGCAAAATATATGGGCCCATCATCGTTAACGGGGAGTATCAGCGTCGTATGAATCATGAGCTGTACGAGCTGTACACTGACATTGACGTGGTCAAACGCATTAAGGTGCAACGGTTGCGTTGGCTTGGTCATGTTGTACGCATGGACGAAAATGCTCCAGCTCGAAAAGTCTTCGACAATGAACTCGATGGACGGCGCAGAAGAGGGCGACCAAAACTCCGTTGGAAAGACCAGGTTACTGAGAACCTTACAGAACTCGGTGTGACTAACTGGAAAAATAGCGCAGAAGATCGAGGCGCTTATAATATTTTTCTACGTGCGGTATATAATCCACTGGGATTGCATAGAAGTACCGGCTAAGTAAGTAAGTAGTGTATGGAATGTAACACAAGGGGTGCGTCAAATGTTTCGATATTCTGAGGTTTCGCGTACTACAACAACATAATTCAAAAACTGACCAATTTTATGTGGGAGAAAAACATATTTTTAAAAAATAGGTAGTTTTGTAGAGAAGGTACAAAGGGTCAAATCGGTAATTTGTATGGGAGATACGAGAAGTGGAGCGGTAAAGTTATCGGTTTTTATAGATTTATCTATAATTACCAAATAACTGACCTAATTTAAATATCCATTAGCTGTCCATTTAAAAATTACACTGTGATAGTTTTTGAGAAAAATTTTTTAAGACAAGGACGGAATCGACTGTTTTGTCCTAATTCAGACACGGGGAATCAACCGCATCATTAGTTTTTAGAGTTACAATGACTTGTCTTGTCTTTTTTTTCGACTACCAAAGTGTTATTGGAGAAATATTATTTTTTCAAATATATGTCATGTTATATGGGTGGCACCAGAAGGGGGTGGTGGGTCTATTTAGTCCATTTATAATCCCATTGCTTAATTTTGGTAAAAATTAATACTGATAAATTTTCATAAGAATCAGTTAAATGGCTCAATCTTCTTGAACAGTTCTGAAACGAATTTGGCCTTAAAATACCAAGGGTCCAACACGTCTCCTTTAATGCGTAACACTTCTTCTCGTATTAAATGTTATATACCCTCATCCCTAAATTACAATTCATGTTGTAGGTTCTACGCCAGCACAGTAAAACCCCCAAGCGTTTGGCTTTATCAGGCCAATTGTTTTTTGACTTTTATATTTTTTACTTATCATGATGTATAATTGCTAAGTTTTTCATTTAGAACTCAAGAACCATTAATGATTGCTCATTTAGTTTTTCAGCAGAATTGCGCAGAACGCCAAACCCTTTGGGGGTTTTACTATACTAATCTAATACCTTCAACCTGTCTTTTAATTTCTCATTCCCCAGATTGGCTGTTACACTGTGTTATTGTACCTTAAATCCACAATATTAAAATGATGTACGTATGAGTAATATAAAATCCGCATAAAATTAATATTACTTATACGTTGTATATACAAATGTAAAAAAAAACTTAATTTCCCTTTGCACCCCATGAATGAGGTATGGGATATCTTCTCGCATTGTTGTGAATTAACACGCTTTCTATTTTTAGATTCACAACTAACGGCACCTACTTGTTTATCGACGAATGCGAACGTCACTGTTTGAGAAGCTCTTACTAGGCACGACGATTGGATCGACGCTTAATACTGCGAAGTTGCTGTCTACAACATTCGAGGGGAGCCGACAATGAAAGAAAATTTTATTTATTTTTTCTTTTAAGATGACTGGAGCCAGGTTTGAACCTGCGATCTCCTGCATGGTAGTCGCATGTTCTAACCACTATGCCACAGCCGGTCCCATATACAAATGTAAAGGGTGGTTAAATTGTAAGGGCCGATGTTGAATGTGAACCACACCTAAACGTTAAGTTCTTTTCTGCATTTCATTTAACATTTCTCAGTTTCAGACTAACTCAATTTGAACCATGGAAAGAAACACAATCGTGCAACGCGTTAAAGTTATTCAGGCGTATTAAAAAAATGGGCGTTCAAATCAAAATGCATATCGTGCACTTCGTGATTTTTTCGGTAAATTTAATCGTCCAAATGTGCGTACAATCGGAAATATATTTCAAAAGTTTTAGCAAACCGCGACTGTAGGAGATGTGAAAAAACCAGTGCATGCGCATACAGCTCGTATTGCAGAAAATATTGCTGCTGTTCGCGATAGTGTGGCTGAAGAGTGGCGTGCCCAACAAATGTACATCTCACGCTTGTCGTTGATGAACCTTATACATAAAGACTTGCATTTACACGCTTACGGAGTGCAATTGACGCAAGTGCTAAAGCCGAAGAAAATCATCTTTAATTTTCACTTCAGTGGATTCCTCAATAAGCAGAATTGCCGCATTTGGGCGAATGATAGTACAAGAGTGATTGTCGAAAAACCAGTGCACCCACAAAGGGTGACTGTTTGGTGCGGTTTAGGGGCTGGTGGTATCATCAGGCCGTATTAGTTCCAAAATGAGGCCGGTAAGGTATTTACTGTGAATGATGTTCGCTATCGTGATATGATAACGAACTTTTTATGTCCCGAATTGGAAGATATGGATGTGGACGATATGTAATTTCAACAGGACGATGCCACTTGCCACACAGCTTACGAAACAATGGCTCTTTTACGTGACAAATTCAATGGCCGTGTTATCTCACGTGGTGGCGATGACAATTGGCACTTCTTTCTTTGGGGCATTTGAAAGAAAAGGTGTACGTCGATAAGCCACCAACAATTCAAAAGCTTAAAGATCAGATAATTCTATCAAAGTCAATTATGCCTCAGCATCATCGAAATTTGGACCATCGGATGGAGGTGTGCAGCCGAGGTCGCGGCGGCCTTTTGCCCGATATTTTGTTTCATACATAATTGAACCATACCAATATTATCTTAATAAAACGAAATGACAATAATTTCCTAAATAGTTTGTGGTTTATTTAAAATCATCATCGGCCCTTAAAATTTAACCACCCTTTACAATGGCGCTACATATGTACTGAACAGTACAGTACCAGATACCAGATACTGGTTCTACCTGTCTTAATGTATGGCTCAGAATCCTGCGTATGAATCGGTTCTGGCGGTATTCGAGAGAAAAATACTCCGTAAAATATATGGGCCCATCATCGTAAACGAAGAGTATCGGCGTCGTATGAATCATGAGCTGTATGAGCTGTACACTGACATTGACGTGGTCAAACGCATTAAGGGCCAACGGTTGCGTTGGCTTGGTCATGTTGTACACATGGACGAAAATGCTCCAGCTCGAAAAGTCTTCGACAATGAAGTCGATGGATGGCGCAGAAGAGGGCGACCAAAACTCCGTTGGAAAGACCAGGTAACTGAGAACCTTACAGAACTCGGTGTGACTAACTGGAGAAGAAGCGCAGAAGATCGAGGCGCATATAATATTTTTCTACGTGCGGTATATAATCCACTGGGATTGCATAGAAGTACCAGCTAAGTAAGAAAGTAAGTACTTGGGTCAGGGTCATAAATCAATATCGTCAGCAATGTCCAAATAAGAATAAAAAATTTTTGATTTTTTAAAGAAAATTTATAAAAAAAAGAAGATAAATGGCAATTTTTTTTAAACTATCATTTGAAAAATTTGGTCTAAATAGATTTTTAACATTGATATATTAATAGAAATTATTTATAGAATTCAAAGCTACAATAATAAAAAACTTTGGCTTGCGAACGCCAAATACTTTGGGTTTTACTATACTGACCTAGTACCGTCAACCTGACTTGAAATTTCTCAACTCCCCAAATTGTCTGTAGCACTGTGTTATTACCCAAAAACGAAATTTACATTTGGTGTAGTGTTGCAAATTTAAAGTTGTGTGATATTTTCATGTTGACGCACAATTGATTCGTATGAATTATACTATAGCAAAAACAGCATACGGTAAATACCTCTTACGGCCGACGCATCTAAATTGCCTTTTGTCCTTAACATTTTTTTGGGAAATATGTGTCGTATTTATTTTATACTTCGGTGTCGGTGTTTTATTTACATTGCTTTTAATTTCATTACATGCAAGCTGCTGATCTTCGTAACATAAATGACAATGGCAGTATTCAAATATACACATATGTACACGACGCCACTACGTTCACTTCTCGTCGTATAGCTGCCAAAATACTAGTTTTTACTCTTTCGATCATAGCTATGAATGTGTGAATGTTAATGAACCCATGGTATTCTTCTAATTCCATTTGCATTGTAAATATGTGCCATAATGTTTCTTCGTCTATTTTTGACACTTCAGATCACGTATCTGTTTTTTTTTGTTTGTTTGTTTGTGTATTGCATAATTTCATCTAACACTTACATTTGCATTATCCTTGAACTTTAGCAAATAGTTTCCGTATCCATGTACTCACACTGTGTTATTTTACAGTTGCACGCGTACACTATTCAAACACTTTCGCATGTAAACAATCATATGGGTAACGTCGTGTGGTGGTTTCAAGTATGGTCGGGCGTTAGTGCTTATGGCGAGTGGGGGTCTAAGGGTGTATGTAGCTCGTACACAATTGTTACAAATGTTTACATTTGACTCGCTATTGTTTCGCGAAATAAAAGTGAAAATGGCATAGATAAACATTTGAGTTTCACTTTTTTTCCATTGGCAATTGCTGTTGCTTTCAATTGAATTCAAACAAATTCATTTTCAATTTATACAAAGAAAATATTGCAAAGACAAGCGAACATCTACATCTATTATATGTATATCTATTGAGGCAGAAAGGAGATGAGGAACGAAAGTGAAAGGAATTTTGTAAATAGAATTTGATTATTTGTAATAAATGCAAACAAAGAATGTGTAATATGTACATATACAAACATATGATAGACGAAATCCGTTTGCAAACTGACATCATAATTACACGAGTTTCCTACCTAACAAAAACAAAAAACACACATTGTTTAAATTGTAAAAATTTTCCAAAACTTTCAAGAGTTTCCATATGGGGGAAGGCAGAATTGTAAGGCAATTTATGTAGGTGTCATAAATGAAAGTGAATGAAGAGCACAAAATTGTAATTTTACATAGCTACAAGTTGTCACTTATGTAACACATATGTATTTTTATCCTTGTATGTAAATCCCTTCCCGATATGTATCAGATATTTAAAATTGTTAGCTCGATTTGGTAGACAACTAACTTCAAGTTGTCGTATCAACCGACATTTGTGTAGTTAAAGCTCCTTTAGCAGTTCGATTTTTTTTCGCATACTTTAAAAGTATGCATAATTTTGTTATTCACATTCGTTATCGCCATTATTCTATAATTATTCTTCTATTCCATAATTCTAATTGCCACATTTGTCATTTGCTTTACTACTCGAATTACTGTCAGGATTCCTTAATATTTTTCATCAAATGTTCATCTCAACTGTGCGCTTAGATTTAGCTGAGCGCACTTTACAGCTTTTATTATTCATGCTCTCAGCTAAACGTGACATCCTGTACCTTTAGATATTCTTCCTGTCCTATTCTTCAAATTGAGAATGTAACCAATTAAATAGACTTAAAGTGGAACTATTTTGTTGGTAGGGTTCAGCAGCCAACGCATTTTAATTATTTTGTTTGTTGTTGCTACTTCAAGCATTTCATCTTATTTTTGCACAGCTTTTGTTGACTGTTTATATTTAGTTGGTTTTTTTTTTATCTTAACTACGTACTGACCTTTCCATGTCGGAAAAACGTGAAACAATTGTTTTTTTTTTGTTTGCTCAGTGTATGTGTGTGTGTGTGTGTGTCGCTTTTCGGTGCAGTTCAAAACGTTTTGTCTTGTATCTCGATGTTGTAAACAACTTTTAGGTGATTAATGGCAACGTCATCGCTGTTATAGCCATATGCTTGCGGCCCTCTGTGGGGAATTATACATTGTAGTCAACGGTGGCGAATGTATCGACAGATAAGGGGACAAAAAAATGCGGTGACATCGTGTGGAAGTTGGAAATGTCGTTGATGATTTGTAACGACTGTAAGGTGCTGTAAATAAAAATTTACCCTTTTTGGATAAACTAAAAATGCTTTGTGCTTTTAGAGGACAGCCGTGGCAGGATGGTTAGAACACACGACTAGCATGCGGGTGCCCTGGGTTCGATTCCTGTTTCAGTCATCTTTATGTCTTTAAACGGCGGCCACCTTGATCTTGTCGACAGCAACTTTGCAGTAAAAGTAAAAGTCTAGTAAAAGCTTTTCAAACAGCTGTTGTTAGGATTCGTATATAAAATGTAGTCTAATAATAGAAAGCGTTTAAATTCACCATAATGAGACACGCTCCCCATATCTCAATCATGCAATGTAAAGGGAAAATAAAAGTTTTGTTTTGTAAGGAAAGTTGCCTAAGAGCAAGTCAGACAGTGGAGCTGTGAACAAATATCTGGTAAAAGCTTTATATCGAGCTGACGTTTGGATAGTCATGTAACTCGGACGATTTTTTTGAACTTTTTAAGAAAAAGTCACTTCAGGACAGGTGTCCAACAAGCTACATATTTAGTCAATATGCAATTCCATCGTAAGTCGAGGATCGCGTACCATGACTTTCTCTCTTGTACGTGTACGGTATTATCAGGAAATATACTTATTTGTTAGAGTTAATTTCGTGATCATAAATACAGGGTGGAGCAAAAGTTGGTTCACACTGAATCAGTAGCTGCATCGAGTAATCGCAACAGGGTGCCGCGGTGGGGATACCAGCTGCAAAAGCAACCAATGGAAACTCAGTGTCAAAGCGTCAATCTACCAAGCACAACGTGAGTTGTATAGCGCAACGAAAATACATTTGCATACAAGCTAATTTTAACTCTTAATTGGCCATGAATTACGATATGGGCCTCGTTTTGAACGGTTATCAAATGACCGTACAACATAATAAATACTCTATTGGGGGGCCGTAGGGTGCATGAATTCAAATATAATTGATGTGCTCAAATTGTCTTCAGACAAACTACAAAACTGGGGGGAGAACACATAAACTTTTTTCCAGCCATATAGAGCGACCCTATCTAGTGCAGCAGCTTTACCAATATAGGTACCACCTTTATGGAAGTGTAAACAGGCAAAATTGCTAGTGTTGAAGTGCCAAGGCTACTGAATGAGAAACTTTGACCGCAAGAGACTTTATTGGCCTAAACTTATAATAAAATCGAAAAGGTCACAACATAACAATTCAATGGCTGCTTCTTGTCTGAAGAATCCAAGGATCATATGGGCTGTATCAACATTTACATCCCTACTGTGTTGGGGGAATCCAAATTCGTTATACCCAAAGCAGATAAATCTTCCCATACAGAACCAAAATATTTTAGATCTATCAGTTCTACCCATCACTTCTATTAAAAACACTGGATAGGCTCATTAACACTACGACAGCACTGCATGACATAGTCGGACTCATTGAGATTCTAGACACGATAGCCAAATTACGGTCGTCAGACTTAAATACATTTTCAGCAGCTGTACACACCAAGATTGTATTCCATCCCCTTTACTATGGAACTTCGCTCTGAACTGTATTTATTTCTTTGTACAGTAGGTTGGTGTAAAGTCTGCCGCTTAAACAGAATATGTGGCAATATCTGTTAGGGAAAGGAATTCTGTATTTACTCTAAAATCTTTCTTGCATGAGTCTTCCTCAGTATGGCGAAGAGGACTGGCGAAATTGTTTTCGTAGGAAATCCATACAAGATCGAGCTGATCGTATCTACTTGGGACACACTGAAAATGCTTTCGCGGTCTATACAAAATACTTTAGTGTCATGTAGGACAAGACGCTGAACTTCAAACTTAATATCCTGGAACGTAATAAGCACACAGAATGCCATAGATTCGACTAAGAGACTTGTCGCCATAATCAAACAATGGTTATGGTCACAGTGTAATGCTGACATGATGATTATAACAGATGGCATCGTTAAGAGAGCATTAAGAGAGCTGTCGCAATAGTCAAACAATGGTTATGATCACTATTCTAACAGATTGCATCGTTGACTAAACTCTGCTGAACCATTGTTCAAGAAGAAGTACCATATATTATACAAGATAAAGATACGTGTAGATATGGGGGTAGATATGTTAGGGAAAAATGTTAGGAAGGAAAAATTACTGTGTTCGGTCATATATTTTACCCCTCTAGGAGCGACACCCGAGCAATTGAGGGGCTTTGATGTGGATTTTTTTCCCTCCCACTTTGACCACGATGCGCTGTCATGTGCCCATATCCCAACTCCCCCAAATTTTACCTCATTCATTATTTTTTTTCCAACCACACAAAGTTGGGGGTGGTTCGTATCGAATTCGGCATCTCTTGCACTATACCAACCCTACGGCTGACGGCTCAATATGAAGTAGTTTTCAGGGTATACTACTGTCCTACTAAAGATAAACATATTTTTCGACTGTTAAGCAGCCACCAAATCTCTGGATTCTGTCGTCCTGAACTCATCATCAGCAATGGATTGCCACAGTTATCTCAACGAGATGGTTGAGCATTTCAGCATATAACTTATGTGGGTACCGCACCACAGGAACATACTAGGGAACTGCATAGCAGACAAGCAAGCTAGACTCGGGACTTCCTAATCCGTTGGCATATCTCTAGTCCAGGCGTGTACGAAAGCTCGCACATGTGTGCTGTAGGAGAATTTTTATATACACGCACTGATTTCTCTGCTTACGCGATCAGCCGACGTGTGACACGATGAAGCTACAAAGTGTTTATTTTGTTTACGATTGATTTAGTCATTAATGAACCGATTTGAAATCTTTGAAACAATAAAATAATATAGTATTTGTACGTTGGTTTTCATTTCGAAATAGGTACGGAAAACTTTTACTGATGATGAAAGTTGTCTATATGTGGGTAACGGTTTCACAATATCCGCAGATTCTTCTTCGCAGTCATCTGAATCTGTTAAGAGATGTATGTAAATAATAAAGAAAATTATTTGAATAAATTCGTTATATGGAGTTTGAAAACGCTTCAATCTTAAAGTTACGATCGAAAAAATGCCTCGTTATAAGGAAATATTCGCTATAAGGAAATTCGTTATATGGAGATTATAATACACTCAAAGTAGAGCCAAAACGCAGTGTTCTTATAATTGTTTCGCAATACAGAAAAATTCGTTATATAGGAGTTCGTTATAGAGAGTTTCGACTGTATATTCCTATGTAGATTATTCGTAACCAGATTGCTGTAGGCACTTTCAAGCTTCTTCTGTATTGTAAAGCATATTTAACAGACAACAAAAGCAAACGTCTGTCCAAAGTTGAGCTCTCAATTGTGATCTAAAACAGAATATACATGAAATTTTTTGAACTGTCCCGTTTTTGCATTACCATAGGGATACCGAAGAAGATATATATATGAACTCGTGCAAAAGACAGACCAGTACCGGACGTTTTACTACTTGTTGCCGTCATGACGGGACACTGTCTGTCTAATTAGAAGACTAAAGTTTGCGACTAGGAGTTTCCACAGAAGCTGTGATGATGAGGAGGAGGAGGTAGAGTTAATTTCTTTATGTTATCCTATGTTATCTGGCCGATAGTGACTTCTAAGTCGCTTAGCATGGTTCAACGGGGGAAACTAAAGGTCTTCGCTAGTTTGCGTATGGACCTTAAAGTATAAGTAAGTGTGATTTTCAGACTGCCACTCTAAACTCCCCGCAGGGCGTCATCTTAGGTAGGCCTATGGGGAGTATCGCCCCCCCCCCCCGGACCCGAGAGAGCCCCCAGTGGACCTCTTTTTGGCCCTGCAAGGCAAAAAGACGGCAGTAAAGATGTACCTCTTTACGAGCTCCGACCAAGGAGTCTAAAGATGGTGCTACGAAAGGTCAGGTGTGCCCAGGGCGGTTTGCCCTAGGTTCCTAGCAGATGGCGGTGTGGAGCATAATTGCAGTTTGCATGAGTGTTGAGGAGGGAATGGTTACTGTCCATCTGACCAATAATAGAATTTAACAAAACAAATAATTATAGTGGAGGCCAAATCGGACGGAGTACAAGCCTCGAGCTCCCATACAAACTCCCCCTTGTTGGGGTCTGTCCCTGCGATTACAGCCGTAGTTTAAGGGCAATCAAGCTGAAATTTTGTATGCAAGCTTCCCTACACTAAGCTAAGGTTGAGTAGTAAGATGAGATCGATCGGAAAAAAACTACTATCACCTCCCATACAAAATAACTCTTTTTGGGGGGGTCCGTATGTCAGTCCCTGCGATTACAGTAGTAATTTAAGAGCAATCAAGCTGAAATATTGCATGAAAGCTTTTCTGCTCTATGCGGAAGTTAAGTATTAAAATGAGACCGATCGGTCAAAAACTACTATCACCTCCCATACAAACTCTCCCTTTTTTGGGTTTGTCCCTGCGATTGCAGCCGTATTTTAAGTGGTATAAAGCTGAAATTTTGAACGCAAGATTCAATATCTAAGCGAAGGCTACTTTCTAAGATAAGCAATGTCGGTTTAAAACTACTCCAACCTCCCATTCAAACTACCTTTTTTGGGGTGTCTGCGTAACTGCCCCCGCGATTATAGCCGTAGGTTAGGAAATATTGAGCTGAAATTGTATATGCAAGCTTTAATCCTATAATAGGATCTTACGTTGTAAGATGAGCAATATCGGACTAATACTTCTCCCACCTTCCATACAAACTCCACCTTTTTGGGGGTGTCCATCTTTATGTCCCTATAGTTTATGAGTTTTTGGGCTGAAATTTGGTATGTAAGCTTCTGTCCAGAAGCAGAGGTTAAGTTCTAAGATAAGCATGATCGGATTTCAACTACTCCCACATCCCACACAACTTCCCATTTTGGGGAGTCATAAATTCATAAAAATAAGCTCCAACTCACCAACTCATAAAGTTATCGGTAAATCGAATAAAATCGATACAAAATTACTGACAAAATCGATGTGTGAAGCTAAAAGTAAAGTCCACTTCTCACCAACTCCCCTGTTTTGTGGTACAAAGTTTAATAAATACCACCATTTTTACAAATGGTGAAGGGTATCTGAGCTTCGGCATAGCCGAAGATAACCGCCTTACTAGTTTTTTTTGTCAATTACCTTTATTATTAAAACATTTTTATTAAAAATTCTTCTTCGTTTCGGTTTTATTATATTCTGTTACATTTGTAACTTTTCAATAAAACGATTTTATATATTTTTATTTTAAATTTGGTTAAAAAAATAGATTTTCAAGTAATCCCCTGTCCCGCAGCTATTTTTTATTTCGCACGCCTGCCTCTTAGTTCTTCTAGGTTCGCATACAAAGATTTCCTGCATAACTGCCCTACATTAATAAAGTCGCGTTGTTTTCGTTGCCGCTTTATCTCCTTCGCTTCTGGTGGCATATACGTAACTGTATGTGCACATATCAATATCTGTTTGTACGACATACAAACATTTGTAAATGAAATTATGTTTGTACTAAAAAAAAATTGTATGTAAATAACAGAGTATTATCTTTATGTACTTGTACACATGTCACGTAAATTATACGAGCTCTTGGCTAAATGTACATGGTGGTGTTACAATCATAAATGTAATCGCATGAGATACATTTGATAGGGCCCACGATGCAATAAGATTGTAACTGAAAGTAAATTGTATGTTGTTAGCTACAACATTTTGTTGTTGTGTTTTTGCAAAAATTGTTGCTAATGCAAGACACGAGCACTATGCAGTGATGTGTTGCAAAAACGTTTGTTTGTTCATGCGAGTCGGTGTTTTGTTGGAATCAAATTTAAGTGATATGACATATTCTTCATGTTTGTATTTGGTGTTAAAACTAAATGTGTACTGTAGCCAATTTTCTTTGTAATTTCTTAGAATTTTTCAAAAATTAGCTAAACGTTACTTTTTGGTGAAAACTTTACTCGCCCAATAGATTGCAGCATATGCTCTGTGTTATCCAAAGTATCAATCAAAGTTTATTTTTAAACAAAATTCTTCTTTCAGTCAATTCAATCGATTAGTTTATTGCAAATAAAATTAAAATTTTCGATTTGCCTACAAAACTTGCTCTTGTATTTATTACAAATATTTTTTAGTTATGTTATATATTTTTTGTGGAAAATAAATAATATTTCTAACTTACTCGAATGGTACGCAACTTCACCGAAACATTTGAAATGAGAATAACAATCTTACCTGTAAAGAAAGAGAAAGCATAGAAATATGTATTATTTAACCAATTTAAAATAATTTTTGATTCTCTGATAAAAATATAAAACTCGAACAGTAATATTTATAGGTAGAATTGGCATAATCATTGTATTTATATATTTTTGTATAGTATTTTTATTAAAATTTCGCTATAACGGCAGCTGAACAAATCTCAGACCCACAAATTCGCTAATTTTTTAAACATTTGTAAATCTATATATATAAAATTCTACTGTACGAGTGTTGTGACTGAACTCCTCCTAAACGGCTGGACCAATTTGCATAAATTTTTTTGTATGCGTTTGGGTGGTGCCCCGCATGGTTTAGATTTACAATTCGGTCCAATTGGACAAAGGGGCGTGGCACCGCCCATACAACTTGGAAATCAAAAGGGCTGTATCTCATGAACTATCAGAGGTATGAAGATGAGATTTGGTATATATGTTGTTGAAGCAGTATTGATTTCAGCCAAGGTGGAAGAGGGCGGTGCCACGCCCCTTTTAAAAAATCGCTTTGCAGGCTTTTCCAATAGACAGATTGATACGAAAATTTTATCAAGTGGTACTGTTGACCTGTAGATAGTCCCTGACTATATTTGGTTGTGATTGGATAAAGGGGCGTGGCACCGCCCATACAACTTGAAAATAAAATGGGCTATATCTAATGAACTAACAGAAGTATAAAGATAAGATTTGGTATATATGTTGTTGGATAAGTATAAATTACTGCCAGGTAGGAAGAAGGCGGTGCCTCACCCCTTTTTCAAAATTCGCTCTAACTTCTTTACTAATAGACCAATTGATTGATCTCTCTGCCGGCTTTTATAATAGACTGATTTATAAGATAATTTTAGAAAGTGGTACTGATGACCTGTTGTAAGTCTCTGGCTGTACTTAGTTGTGATTGGATACAGTAGCGTGGCACCGCCCATACAACTTGAAAGTAAAAAAGGCTATATTCTCATGAACTAGCAGAGGTATGAAGATGATATTTGTTACATATATATTATTGTTGCAGTATGAATTACAGTAAGGGTGGAAGTGGGCTGTGCTACACCCTTTTAAAATAAGTAGTTATAACTGTCAAAATTCCACAGTATATTGCAGTTCGCCTAGAGATATAAATAGTAAGGTGGGCCAATTTTTTGCAGCAAGAATTACAGTAAGGAAGTAGGCTGTGCTCCACCCCTGTTAAAAAAAGTAGTTATTACTGTCAAAATTCCACAGTATATTGCAGTTCGCTTAGAGATATGAACAGTAAGGTGGGCCACTTTTTTTATTCGCAAAAATCGTAACCAAAATCGGAATCTACGATGAATTGCTAGAAAATTTCACAAGTAAACTTTGTGTCTAAAATCAATTCCTAGCTTGCGCTGGGAAGCATGAAGATTTCATATAGAGATTTTTTTGTTTTTAAATGAGCACAGACCGAAAGCTTCAAAAAAAAATATATTTTTTGAGACCTTCTGCGTAAAACTAACTTCTCAACAAACTAAATGAAGTACTGCAGAAGCAAATCTATGTATTGGTAAAAAAAAGTTATGGCCTCTGAGAGTTGGTATACAGAAACTAAGTTTTTAAAAATAATTTTTTAGAATATTGGGCGGGATCCCAAGCAATGTCAATGTCTTTTCGTCTTAGTCTCCAAACATCGGAATGGTTGGTAAAAATTAGAGCCGAGCTTATAGGTCTGAAGTTTCCGATAATTGCTCATTCACTAAAAAAAATATCGCCACCTGAAATCTTCATGCTTCTCAGCGCGAACTAGGAATTGATTTTAGACATAAACGGCAATATTCATAAAAAATTTCTAAAGTGGATATGAAGCGTTCTCTAGCTAAAGTGTTGTTAAGCTCTAAAAATGTGTTCCGGTGGCAACGCCGACTATTTTTGGTCGTTAATGATGTATAAAAAAAGCTTTTTAATCGGATACAAGAGCTTTATAATCGAATACCAAACATGTATTCCCACTTAAAATAACTATGAACGTTATTGTAGCTCAATTTTACTACATTTTCATGACGATAAGAAAGACGTTAAAGTAAAAATTATATAAAAAAAATTTATTTTCTTTTCCTCATGTTGATACAATAATCGGATACCGATTACATTGTTTTCATGTTGTGATTGTTTGTACATTACAAATATTATTTCATTATTTACAAATTATTTTTAAAGAATTTTGGAGAAATTTTTTTCAAAATGGAAATCATGAATGAAAAGTGTCTATTTAGATAATATGTGCGTAATGATTAAGAAGAAATTTTCCTACACAATGAAAAAACTCGAAATAAAGATCTCAAATTCATAAATATACAATAAATTGTACAAACGTCAAGTTATAGCACGTTTAAAGTAGAGACAACCCTACTTTAGCTTCTTAAAGATGTGAATCGTTTATAAATATTGTTTTCTCGAAATTTGCTTAAAAATAGTTTATAAACCTCTTATAAGTTTTTATGAATAAGGCCGAAAGTTTCTAAGTGAAATTTTTAGATTTTAGATTTTTAGGTTTTTTTCTCCGAAACCGTATGCCGGTTTCTGCACAAATGCCAATTTCGAATACCCGGTTTAACCGGTTTTTTTTTATGTCGGTTAACCAGTTTTCCAAAAAGCAGTATTTCACAGAACACTGCTGGGTCAATTTTGGGTAAATCAGCAAAGAAGGTTGTTTATGCTTATCCGATATTCTTCAGGCAAATCTCAAATGATGATTTCATTAAAATTTCCTTATGCAATACGAAAATTTGTTTAGAAAATGATGTTAGATGACTGTTTCCTCTCTCATTTTCAAATGGGGGGGGATGACTTCCGTATTCATAAAAAGACTTTCAATTGTCGCTTTGTAGACCTAAATGTGAAATATGTATATTACAAGTTAATATGCAATAGCGAAGCATAGCCGGGCCCACTAGTATAAATATATAATTAGGCAGTGGCATCAATATTCGTGACCTGAAGATATGGTTCGCTTCTTCCATACTTTTGCAGATTTCTATTTGTGCACATAGTATTATTTTCTATTAATAATCGCCACTAGTATTGCATAAACCATACAACATCACACAAACGTCATTATACGGCCAACACTTTCATAATTCAAGTTGTTGCGTCATTAAATAAATGTCTGCAGCAACAATTTGTTGTTTTTCTTATCGTTGCAATTCTGATTCTTTTTTTTCGCTTTAGCACCAAACAACAAGGGGACACCAAGTGCATCGAGATAACAACATTACAAACATACTAGAGATTTAGGCAACTATCTAAACATGGATCTTAGGAGCGCGCGCATCGCATCTATGGGAGTACATTCAGTCATGCACGAAAGCGTAAAGTACTTTGCATAGGCCTAATGCCACAAATCGCATTTCTGCTGTTTGTGTGTGTGTGTATGTAAAGTTGGTGCAAAAAATGCTCTTCACAGTTGTTAGGCCATGCGACTTTTGTCGTCGTACGCAGGCAGACTTTTGTGATTTGCAAAGGTTGACTATAAATTATACTTCATACGGTTATCAACCATCCGAGCGACAGGACAGATAAATGAATGTTTGGACGGTGGAACAGAAGACGATGGAAAGCTAAACCATGCCATCTTGAGTGCAACGCTGCTCGCTGCTGTGTAAGTAGAATTCTTTATTGTTTATTTGTAGTCTTTAATAGCGATCGCGCTACTCGCGTTTTAGAAATGATTTAGTGGCGATACTTTGTAAGCGATAGTTGCTAATTGTGATAGAAGACAATAACATGGCCAAGGGAAAATGCGCAGGGACACATATGGAGGTGTATTGTACAATTGATTTACAATCATACAAACTATGAAATGCAATGCTTATGTGAAAAAAATGTTGTAGCAATAGTAGAAATCGTAAAAATTTTATGTGGGTGAATTTTCTGCTAAATTATTTTACTGTTGCACTAAGAAATTTGTTAGAGGGTTCAACGTTTGATAAACTTTAAATGAAAGATTGTTAAAATCAGCTAAACTGATATTAACAGCCTCAAACAGCTCTCAGTAAAACATACACTTTTCTAGTATATAAATATTATATATAGTGGACATAGTGGTACTTTTTATAGAAGTTACCAGAAGGGGCGCATACAGACTACCATTTTGTTCTCCAAACTTCATCCTGATTTAGCTTTATTAAATACAGAATTTGGGCATGATCGCGTAGGGTGTATTGATATTATTACTACATCTCTAAAGTGGGCGGAATAGTACATTTGTATGGGAGGTATCAAAAGGGGTGCAGCTAGATTTGCAATTTTTTCCCTCAAAACATTATCCTGTCATAGCTTTACTAAATACAGAATTTGGGCACGATCGCGTTGGGTGTATAAATAATATTAAACGATGGAAATCGCAGAGTGTGCAGCATATATGGAGAGATAACTTCCAGCAACCGCTGGTTCCAGAAGGCAGCGCATGTAAAGGTATCACGCCAATTGTCGGCGACGGCTTAGATTGCTCACCACCAAGTGAAGTATGAAGAGCAATATCGCTGCTGAAAAACAATAAAGCAGCCGGTGCCGACGGACTTCCGGCAGAGATCTTCAAGTCCGGTGGGAAGGAGTTGATAACGAGCATGCGCCACCTCCTACGCACGGTTTGGCTTAAAGAGTGCATGCCCGACGATTGTAATTTAAGCGTATTATGTCCTGTGCTGAAAAAACTAGATCCAAGTGTGTGCTCCAACTACAGCGGGATTAGCCATTTCCCCATCGCATATAAGGTCCTGTCGAGTGTGCTATGTGCAACACTAAAGCCAGTGTTATCCAACATGATCGGACCTTATCAGTGTTGCTTTAGACCTGGTAAGTCAACAACAGACCAGATATTCACACTTCGGCAAATCCTGGAAAAGACCCAAGGGAAACAGATTGCCACGTAACATCTTTTCGTCTACTATAAAGCTGCCTTCGACAGCCAGATACGGCAGAAATTACTCGAAGCCATGGCTGAGTTTGGTGTTCCAGGGGAACACCAAAGGGGCGGGCACGCCCCCCGCCGCATACGTCGTTATCAGTTTCTATACCCTCTCTTAAGCATTATTAAAAGACGAATGCGGTGGGGGACATGCCATTGTGTTGAGCGTAAGTAATTTCTATTCTACGTCTCCTTTTTAATACTGTCTCAACAATTTGCCACAAATATAATGGCCTTTACTAATGGTAAGGTATTTCTCAATACCAATATCAAAATTTGATTCTTCCCAACTTATAACTTATACGCTGCAAATTGTCCATTATCATTATAAGGTCACTGCTATTATTTCATATGGCAATAACACAAATTACGGCATTTATTTTTGATTCATTATTAAAATACCATTTAATCATTTCTTGTTAACTTCTACTGTATGTGGCTTGTCGACAACCAGTAGCAATTGATGTCGCTTTGGGCGCAATTTTCTCTCCAAACAGATAATCAATCTCTTATAACACCATCGGGAACGGGTATAGCCATTTCAGGCAAAGCTTATTGTGTTGCCGCTGTTATATCTATTTCGCTTTTTTCACTTGCGCTGAACCGAGAGTATCCTGCATAAAAAAAGAGTCTCTTTAAAGTGCAATATACTTGTATAACAGCCCATCGTTGAAACGCCCATCAATCTTGCGGCTGCATATCGCCAATAATCACGGCTGTTAAGCGACTAGTCATGCCACGACGGCGCAACATCCCCCCGCGTTCTGTTTAAGTGACCATTAGTGTGGTGTTGGTATTACGCATATTATGCAGTTATTTATTATACTCGTACAATATTTGTTCAGAAAAGGTGAAATCACTTTGTTTTGCCCAGAATATTTTCAATCTTTGCAATTTTGCTCACTTTGTGGATGTTTTCCTTTGACGTGTAAAGGATACATCGTTGGCGGAGAAAAAGAAGAAACCGACGCAATTTATGAAATTAAATGAAGTTGAAAAATTGTTCTCAACAGCTGCACGCAAACTTGCAATAAATTTAATGTTTTGAATGCACGCTGTTGCAGAGAGAGAGAGAGAGAGAGAGATACAGAGGGAGCATACAGTGGTGGACAATAAAATAGCTGTAGTCAGCTTTTATAGTGAAATTTTGAGGGTCTGTCATTACGATTAATTGGTTATGAAGCTATCGAGTTAAAATTTGATATGGAAGCCTAAGCTCTAAACGGAGGTTAAGTTTTGAGGTGAACTAGATTAGACAAAAGCTACCTCGACATTAAACACAAACAGCCACTAGGCTGTGTGCCTTGTAAGAAATCGCGGCGATAGTATACATCCCCAACATAATGGCATACATCAAATGAAAAAAAACTATTTCGAAAAACAAAAAATAGAAAGCGTGTTAATTCACAGCAGCGCGAGAAGATACCCCATACCTAATTCATGGGGTGTAAGATGAAATTAATTTTTTTTTCTATTAAAATAAATGTCTGCTATTTAAAGGGACCGGCCGTGGCATGGTGGTTAGAACACGCGACTACCATGCGGGAGATCGCAGGTTCAAATATGGCTACAGCCATCTTTCATTGTCGGTTCACCCTCGAATGTTGTTGACAGCAACTTCGCAGTATTAAGTGTCGAGTCAATCGGCGTGTCTAGTAAGAGCTCCTCAAACAGTGACGTTCGCATTCGTCGATAAACAAGTAGGTGCCGTTAGTTGTGAATAAAAAATAGAAAGCGTGTTAATTCACAACAACGCGAGAAGCTATCCCATACCTTATTCATGGGGTGCAAAGGGAAATTAAGTTTAAGTAAGTCTGCTATTTAAATAATTCTACATGTACTTTTCCCACGTCATGATGTTCGGCAGCGGTGATATGAAATTGATATGGTGATCGTGAGAGGACTGTGCGATAATCACATGAACCAATTTACCGCAGATTCCGGATTTGTATACGTTTTTTGGTTATGCGTTTCTAGTACCTAGCTTAAGTTAAGCTGTTATAAACATGACAAAATTTGACGTTTAACAACTTGCCGCTGTCAAAAAGCCAAATACACTGTATGAGGGTATACATATATTATATTCGTATGGTTCTACTCTAGTTTAATGGGCCGCAATACATAAGAAAAGTATGATAATCATACGACACCATATAATAATATAACAAAAGAGCGCAAAACGTGGCGAATTCCCCTAAACGATACTTACTAACTTCAAATCGATATTTAATTATTATGGCATGTAACTTGACAAAACGAATGATGCAGAACTTCTTCTTTTTGGGGCTACTTTCACGCGCAGTTCTCAGAATTGAGTCCCATATTAATGAGCTGAAAAATTTTGTACTGTGTAAAGGCTGATTTACACGCTATCTACTCATATCCCCTCTACAACATGAGCGAGATAGCCTAATTAGAGAACATGTAGGAGTAAGCTAAATTTGAATTATAGGAAGGTGGATAGGAAGTCAAAATGTACTGAATTGACAGTAGATAGGGGATATGGGTGGATAGCGTGTAAATCAGCCTTAATGTGTAAAATTTCGAAATATAATTTATCATAACTCCAAAACAACTTGTCCGACATTGTTAAATTTATAAAAAAGAAAATTTGATTTCCGTAGCTATTGTTTCATAGTTGGGTTGAAGAACATACTATTTGAAATTATTTGCTATTGACAGTAGGGTTTGTTTTACAAGAAGTGTTAGAAATTATGTGAAATGGATTGCTATTTCGATATCCAGCACCCTTTGCTGTGCCTTCTACGCCATCTCTACGAAACATAATTACCTTTAGCCGCTGTTTGGCTATGTGATCTGTGTACTCATCGATTAACATCCGTTTTTGACAGCCACATAAATTCTGCTTCTTCGTCGGCAAAATTAATACACCATCCTCGTATATTCGCATGTTTTATATTGTTTATTGTGCATTGTACGCATACAGTGTGCCGCTACTAGTAGTAGTTTCTCTCATATAAGAGCCAACTAATGAACTTGTCTGTCTGGATTGGGCGTTGCTGTTGTCGTTATTGTTTTTTTAGCTTGCTATCCGCTACCGAACACTTGACTTAAACACTTGACATTCACTTAATCACTCGTCCGCTCTTGGCTTCCAGCACTGCCGACCGTTGAAGTGCTAATCATTTACTCACATGGTATTTGAGATTGTTCTTAGTTTCATTGTTGCACTACATGCCGGATTAAAGGCATTGTAAGCTTAATGTGAACCATTCATTTATCAATGGGCTTTCAAATGATTGTGACCACCGCACTGCATGATGGATGGTGATAATAGGTGCACAGAGTGAGGCTAACGAACGTTGACCGATATTTGGTTGATAAGTTAATTGAACAGGTAGAAGAAAGCTGCTTTGCAAGATTAAAAGACTACATATTGTGGTAATATTTGATGATACGTAAGCGAGGCGGATGTGTATCTATTTAGTCTTAGTCTTCGTTTGGTCTTTCTGATTAGCATTTTTTTGCTATTTTTAACAATCGGCTGTTGTAGCGAGTCCCAAAAGGGGCTCCCTGTGTTGCATCCTGTTATTTTTTATGGAATTTTTTTTGAAATCCAGTAGAAGGTCAGTTAAGTTGGCTGATAAATGCCCTCACTTCATGTCTGATATTGTTTATGTCGTGAGTTATTAAAATTAACAGATTTTTAAATGACATTACTACTTTAATGCGTTACCCCCAAATGGTGGGAGTCGTTTTTGACTGATCTTGCTCACCTAAGAACTTAACCTCCGCTGAGAGGGCAGAAGCTTGCATTCTACGTTTAAGATAGATATCACTTTAAACTGCGACTGTAATCGCAGGGCCCAGCAAGCGGACATCATTGAATCGACCCAGAATTCGACGCAGATCATTAATATACCTCTATATACTTATATTAGAGTGAGTTTAGATGGAGTAAAAAAATGCACCAAACTGTAATCAAAATCTTAATCTACAATAAATTGTAAGAAAATTTGTCAAAAAAAACCCATGCGTCTAAAATCAAAATTAAACCCCCGGTATTCAACGAGAAACTTTTTGTTTTGGTGAAAAATTCCACAACAAGCCCCGTAACTGCTCCGGAATCGCCCCTAGAAAGTTCAAATGTATGACCGACCCCCAGTAATTTTCGCCTCCTCCCATCTTCACCCCCATTGACTTTTTTTTTTATAAAATTTTCTCTCACTTCTCTAACCGAGGAAGGGAAAAATGATTGGAAACATTTTAGGTGCAGTTGCGAGGCTTCTTGTGGATTTTTTTTTCAGAACGAAAAGGGATCTATTTTGATTTAACATCCATGGCTTCTTGGGCAAATTGTGTTTGAATTCACCGTAGATTACGATTTTGAGGCATGAAGGGTATTTAAATGAGGAAGACTACTCAGCGGCAGATGGTAGAACCTAGAAGGCCTTATGGAACGCCTTCAACAGTAGTTAGTAGGTCTTCCCTCCGAATTCCCTCTTGCTTTTCAAATAACATTGGGTGTCGCTAGAATTGGAAAGCCTTCCGTCGTCGCTTCCTATAAGAAGGCCTTATGGAAGGCCTGCATGCAAATGAAAAAGAAGGATTGGAATATTAAAAAAAACTATGCAGTTGGTCACCCTCAAATCACCCGGCTATTTTTTAGATATTTTTGTAATTTTTACAGTAAACCTTGCTACATTTTGAACTCACTACTTCACAATTGTTATTAAGCCATGCTACCATCTAGCCTATGGAGATGCAAGACGGAATGTTTATACACCCAAATAAGACCTTGACAAAAGGCCTGCAACAATGACATTTAAAGAAATTGAGCAATTTTGAGGCATGAAGGGTATTGAGCAATTTCTTTAAATGTCATTGCTGCAGGCCTTTTGTCAAGGTCCAATTTGGGTGTATACACATTCCGTCTTCCTTCCTTAAGAAAGTAGAATGTATGTGTATACACGAGGAAGGTCTTTGTATGTTTTTTTTCCTAAAATATGATTAATTTCATCCACACACCTCGAGCAAAAAAAAGGCCTGCAGCAAATGTCTTTAAAGAATTTAGGGAACATATTATCAGGATATTTTAGGAAGAAAGGAGAATGTCTCAGAAGGCTTAGTCGCATGCCTGCGTGTTTGGCAATGGCCAAACAATGATTATGGTCACATTGTAATCCTTAACGTGATGCCTGGCACAGTAGATGGCGCTGACCACTTACTTAGTTTCCCTTTATACCTCATGAATAATATATATAAAATAAGGTATGGGATGTTTCTCGCTTTGGTGTGAATTAAAACGCATTCTATTTAAGATTTTCAACAAACGGCACCTACTTCTCCATCGACGAATGCGAACGTCACTGTTGGAGAAGCTTTTACTAGATTGATTCGACATTTATACTGCGAAGTTGCTGTCGACAACATCGAGGGGGGGATCTCCCGCATGGTAGTCGCTCAATCACGCCTAAACGGCAGAACCGATTTCAATGAAATTTGAAAGACAGTAAGTGTACTATATGGAAATTACCGAAGGCTATAATTTTTTTTAATTTTTGACCCAATAGGCGCATTGGGCGTGGCAGAACTTTTATTTAGAGCTATAGGGATACAATTTGATACCCAAATAGTACTCGATAACATGAATTTGAATATGCAGACGATATTTTAATTTTTGACTCAATGGGCGTAGTGAGCGTGGCAAATCTTTTATTTAGAGCGAGATATATACAATTTATTGCCAAGATATTACTCGATAATGTTAATATGAATATGCGACGAAATTTTAATTTAGTTCAGTAGACGGAGTGGGCAAAGCTAGGGAGATACTGTTAGAGCTAGGGAGATACTGTTTGATATCCATATATTTTTTTCCACAAGACGAATATGAATATGCAAAAAAAATTATAATTGTTGATGAGTGGCCATATTGTATTTAGCCCTAGAGGGCCAACAATAGCTTAAGAAATTTTTATTGTCAATCAGTGGGTGGAGAGGCGTGGCAATACCGTATTGTAGCCTTAAAAAAATAACATCGGATACACATATCACACTTGCCACACCAATTACAAATATTAATTTTGATCAGTGGGCTAATGGGGCTTAGCGAACTGTATTTTAGGCATAAACAAATCAAATTAAGCACAAAGATAGTATTCGGCATTTCAGGTTCAAATAGCCGACAACAATTTTTTAGTACTTATCTCAATACAGAAACGTAAAAAAGCAGAACATCTGGTATAAAACTGTATGGCTGTATTTCTATACTGATAAATTAAATTTGGGGCGACTCTAGAGACCTAAAGCAAGAAGACTATTCTCAGACATATTCTCCGACAGCCAAACTGCCATACAAAATTTCTGGATTCTGTCTTCCTGAAGTCAACATTATCCCTGAATTGCCGTAGATCTATCGACGCGATGGCTAAGTATTTCAGCATCCACCATATTCGCTATTTCGTCTGATCTGCAGATCCCTGGTATGTCGCTGTAACCAGGGAACTACATAGCAGACTAAATAGCAAGACTCTGGACATCACTAAAGATTCCAGACGAACTTGAATTCGATTTTATGCCTATAGTCACTTGCAAGCTTCTTCTGAGTGGTAGAACATATGTAATAGCAAACGTCTGCCGTAGGTGAACGTCTGGGCTTATTTGAACTCACTCAATTAGATGTGGCATCGATTAGATTTCTAGTGCTCTCACACAATGCTATCAAGGGTGCCGTGTCTGTCTCTCGTTGCGTAATTAGCCTTGCTACTTACTACTCTCTCTCTCTCTCTTTAGGCAGCGCGAGACGAATGCGGTGGGGGGCAGGCCCCCCTTAGTTTGTTATCAACTTCATTACGCTTTTTCATTACTTTTAGTCGCAAAATTAGTTTGGGTGTTATGTCCGTTATATTTGTTGGGGCGCTATGCTCCGCGGATATAAGCCCCCAAATCGTTTGGGTGATTATGTCCGTGGGGGTTATGACCGGGCACCCTATCAAGATCCGTTGTTTTATTACTTGTGTCCGTAATGACGGCACATCGTCACGCAATGAGACTGAAGGTTGCGGCCAGGGATTTCTAAAGAAGCTGTGGGAAAGAAGAGCAGGAAGAGTTCATAGAACTTCTGCGCACCTAGCCAACAGGCGGGAATCAATACCGGTTTTTATTTATTTAATAACCTAGTCAATCTGGTTGATATTGATATTGGCCGACTCGGGAGTTTTTGAGTTTCTTACGATGTTTCAAAAGAGGAAACTATGTTTATGACCTTCGCTAGTTTTCATCGTATCATAATGGACATTATAGTCTAAGTGAGTTCTAAATACGACACTAACCTTACCTATTTAAAATGTTTGAGCTTTACTATAAATTAGTGTTAACATTTATAATTACTGCAAGTATATATATAATTACTACAATCATATTTATAATTGCTTTAATTTTAAAAACTATCGGGAACACCAAAAAATTACTCATTTCCTCCAACAAAAAATATTCCAGTAAGTAGCGGCTACTGGAGTTTTTAACGGCTTTAATTTCCTGTGCATGCAAACGCTTTGACTGCGTGATATTAGATAACACGTAATGTATCCCTAACATGTATTATAGTCCACCCTCCACACACTTGTCCTAACTGGATAACAATACATCAGTGTTTGGCACACCTTGAGAACGAACTCCCACACCTAGTTGTTCACCCTCCTCACAATTTTGACATCACAAAACCATCTCTTCATATTGTTCGCTATCGTCACGACCGACAGTAGCATTGCGTTATGTCTCATTAACAAGACAAATTAGCATTAAACATTTGAAAAATGTTCTCCATACATTGTGCCAGGGGGGTAAGGCGATTAAGTGATTTTTCACATTCAGGAGATTATATCATTTGTAATCGTTTAGGAACAATAATAATCGCATAGATTTACATTAATTATCAAATTCACACCTACATTTTAATGCAAACAAAATAAAAGTATGTGTATGGGTAATTTAACTTGAGTATCCGTTTGTATTCGTTTAATCTTGATTGATGTTGGTAACGATGGATGTAATAATGCTGACGTTTTAAACGGCACTAGTTTAAGGGGTTAAGTGCTACTACAGCTATATGTAAATACATTAAAGTAAGCAAGGTTATTTTACGAGTTGGAATATTAATACAATATGTAAAGTATATAATTTTTAAGACATCTTCCCCAGATCTTTTCCATATGTACTTGTACATATAAATATGCGGTGTAAAACTATTAGTGGTTATACTAGAAGTGCTTCAGTATCGTTTTCTTTATTAAGCTGTAAATCCTTAGAGCTTTTATTTCAATCACCCCATAATCTCATAGTATCACTTACACATTTCCGCCACCCGCCCAAAATATGTGGCCTAATCATTAGTACCACTTGTATAGCCCGATTCCTTAATTAAACCACATCATTGGGTACTTTAGTCAGTGGTGACCATAATTGCATTTAATTTATTTCAAACGTTATCATTTTCTATTAGTTTCTATTACTTAAGTTGAATGCAATACACGGTGGCCATAAATAAGGCAGCTTCAAGCTTTTTAATGTGGTAGGCGATTTTTTCCACTTCTTCTTCTTCTTGTGCTTAGACACTGGACATACTTTATCTACTCGTGCTGCATGTGCAATAACTCCTTATGGGTTCGGTGGATTTGGTGCGCATTCATGTGGGTTTACAGTTACGGTTAATTTGGCGAGACAAGCCAACAGTTTGGTTAGCTGTGATTAGGTTCGACGGCAACACCAACCAGTGTGGCCAAATTGGAGTGCGATAATGGTATCTAATTGAAAAATCAGTGCATAAATATTAAAACGAGCCAGGGGCATTATTAACTAGTAAAGTTAACAAGTGGACATATAAACAGGGCATTAAGCCAAAACAGTAGCATATCATGTTGTATCTATGGATTTTCCAAGAGGTGACTTGTTATAATATTGAATGTATGCATGTAATTCATAAAAATTATTAAATGTATCATACTCATGATCGAATTCCATCAACATAGTCAGTCAGGCACATTGCCCACCTCAGTGTTTGTTTGTTTGTTTTTTCTTTCTTTTCCAATCAAATTGAATTCCTATTGCATTCAATAAATACAATGGACATTTATCATAAGTAGAGAAAAAAAGCAAAAATACTTTATGTTGACATTGTTGTAGGAAATGTTTTTTTGTAATCGTAGCATGTACGAGTATTGATTGTTGTAAATTATTTTCATGACAATTGAATAATATAAAAGATTTAAGTTTACAAGACTTTCTCGATAACCTTCTGCATAGATGTTATGACAATAGAAAGGTGAAACTAATAACGGATCTCAAGTGGGTGGTATAAAGTCTGGTCAGTAGAGTACAGTCATTAGTTGGGAACATAGCAAATGATTACTAAGGCTATGTAAGTGGTGAAGTTATGTCGCCTGCAGGGTCACAAGGCCCAGCCTCTATACAATTTGAGCTTGCACACATTTGATGCCCTATTGAGCGATGCAGTAGTGGCATATTCACTCTACGGGTAGGAAAAGCAGAAATAAATCTAAAGCAGAATAAAGTTTTGGAGAAATACTGAAAGTCTAGTCTCGAACATTCTGGTACCTCCCATACAAATGTACCTCTCCGCCTACTTTAGAAATCGAGTAATAATATCAATATTCTGGAAGTCTAACGTAAACGCCCTCTGGCACCTCCCATACATACATATGTTCCATCATAATATAATATGTTCCATCATAATATAATATAATATCAATATACCCAACGCGATCGTGCCCAAATTCCGTATTTAGTAAAACTATAGCAGGATAAAGTTTTGTAAAAATAATTATAAGTCTAGCCACACCCCTTCTGGTAATTCCCAAACAAGTGTACCATTCCGACAAATTTACATTCCGCCCACTTTAGAAATCAAGTAATAATATCAATACACCCAACGCGATAGTGTCCAAATGTTGTATTCTGTTAAGCAAATTTTGTGTTTTTACTAAGGGTGAGGGTATGTGTAAGTCGGTTTACCCGACTGAAAGTTTCTCACTTGTTTTCCTTTACACCTTATAAATGAGGTATAGGATAGCTTTTTGCGTTATGATGAATTAAAACGCTTTCTATTTTAAGATTCACAACTCACGGCACCTACTTGTTTATCGACGAATGCGAACGTCACTGTTGGAAAAGCTTTTGCTAGATTGACTGTTGCTGTCGACTATATCTAGAGTGCCGGCAATGAAATAAAAATGTACATGACTGGAGACGGAAATTGAACCCGGGGCCAGCCGTATGATAGTCGCGTGTTCTAACCATCATCGGCCGGCCCCGTGGCTTTTTAAAAGATTATAATTTTGTCTCTAAAATTTTATAAGATATGATATGAGGGCTCGTGAGCCGAGAGCTCATTTAAAATTTTATGACTGTAGCCCGGCCCATGATGTTAATATCGTGCTGGGAGATTTTCATGCTAAAATAGACCGGGAGAATGTCTTTAGCCCAACGGTCGGAAAATTTAGTCTGCCTACAGACTAGGGTGATCAATTATTCGGGTTTTTGCGAAAACCGGTTTCCGAATTATTCGAAAAATGGCATTTAAAAAAAACCGGTTGCTTTTTTTGAAATTCACAAAAAACCGGATAATCCGGTTTTCAAAAGTATGCCAAATAACAAATTAAAACATAATTTTAGCCAAAAAATTTTATTAAAAAATAACTGCAAACAATTCAATTAAACCTATAAAAAGTAAACTTTTAGTTTAATTACATTTACAATGCACAACATTAGTGAGATCAGTTTGTTTTTTTAACAAAGACAAACGAAACGAAACAATTAATTTGTAAGTACTTGATTATATATAAATATATTTAATTTAATCTTTAGTTTTCCCTAAAGTAACATTTAAGAAATAAGATACAATTTAAGTGCTTGGGTGTGTACCTATTTTTTCTTTGGTTTTTATAAAACTTGACATTGAAAATTCGCTTTCACTCAATGTACTAGTTGGACTTATAGTGTACAAGGCGTTTAATAATCTGACAAGGTTTTGAGTCCTTTTGCCGCTTTTATCCATATATAAAAAATCAAAAATCATTTTTACTTGAATATTTAAGAAATGCGTCACTAATTGGGATTTTACTCGTACTTAAATAAAAAATGAGAGTATTCTTGGTTTGAACACGTCGTTTTGATACACTAAAACTTAATTTCCCTTTGCACCCCATGAATGAGGTATGGGATAGCTTCTCGCGTTGTTGGGAATTAACACGCTTTCTATTTTTAGATTCACAACTGACGGCACCTACTTGTTTATCGACGAATGCGAACGTCACTGTTTGAGAAGCTCTTACCAGACACGACGATTGTCTCGAGACTTAATACTGCGAAGTTGCTGTCAACAACATTCGAGGGGAGCCGACAATGAAAGAAAATTTTATTTTTTTTTTTCCTTTAAGATGACTGGAGCCAGGTTTGAACCTGCGATCTCCCGCATGGTAGTCGCGTGTTCTAACCACTATGTCACGGCCGGTCCCCGTTTTGATACACGTCTTTTTAAAATTTCATATAAATTTATTGATAATTGGTTTTGAATTGTTGAAAATTGTTAAAGTAAAAATTTAAAAATAGCTTTAGCATCAGCCAAAGTCGAAGAGTTTGCAGAAAGTTTTTGTATAGACATTTCCAAAGGTTTAAGGGAGTCACAATGCACATACAAAGTTGCGATATCATTTTCACTAAATGGTGTCAGTCCTAAGTCCAATAAAGTATGATTCACACATTTGTGCAATTTTAAAAATTGAGAAACCATATTGGCCATTGGATTCCAGCGGTGCTTAACATTATGGATAAGTTAAGCTCCTTATTAAATTAGGTTTTTACAAACATTTTTCTTTCGCTTTTCAGCCGACTTATTAACCCTTTGAACCCCACATTTTTGTCTGTGTATCGAAAATTTTGTTTTTGGTTTTTAACTTTATATATCTGTCACAGAAGTGTTCATACAAAATTTGGAGACATTACGACCCCCCGTTTTGGAGCTAGAGAAAGTTGCTTGTAGGCAACTTTGGCCCATTTTGGTATACAAAAAATGGACAACTAAGATATTTGATGTATGAAAAGTTTGATATTTTCATTATTTTATGTTTTTATAATAAAAAAACTAGTAATCACTATTGGAATTTATTTAATTATGATTCAGAACAAAACACTTCTTTTTAACACTTCATTTTGAATAACTAAATTATGCTGATCGCTCTGCACAAAAAATAGAATCAAATCAAATGGTAACGGTAAATTTGTATTATTTGTTTTACACTCTCTTCTTTACACATAAACCCAGTGATGCCTGCAAAATTTAGAAGATAATGCAATCGTGGTCTTTGTGGTTTAATGACAAACACGTGAAGTTGCTCTCAGGCAACATTGGGGCTGAAAGGGTTAAATATTGAAGATTTATAAAACTAACAATTGGGTTGTTTGGCCGAAACTCTGGAAAAAAAACATGTACGAGTACACATTTAACAGAATTATGAATAAATTTAAATAAAAAATAGCAAACGCCAAAAAACCGAGATTCGACAAAAAAATAACCGGATTATTCGATATTCGAAAAACAGGGATTTAAAAAAAACCGACGGTTTTTATGAGTGAAAAAAACCGAGTAGCCGGTTTCTGAAAACCGTACTGATCACCCTACTACAGACACATCTCCCGATTAAGTTACGAGAAATCAAATAGATCACGTGATAATCGATAAAAGGCAAGCGTCAACTGTCTAGGCTTAGTGGGACGAAAACCTAGATGCTCCAAATCCCGAAAACACCCGCACAACGGCAATGTTTCCTACACCATGGCAAAGACTGCGCGGTCCGTACTATGGTTTGTGAACCCCTTAAACGATACTTATTTTGATCCTTAGGTCAAAGGTATTTGCATTTTTTAAAACTTATTAAGAAAATGCAATTGAATTATATCTTGTCTCTACTGTACGTACAGCCACAGATTCAGGGAAATTTCTGTTTGTCAATTAATGTAATCCTAAAAATTTAAATTACTCTCAAAATCTATAATCATAAAATGTTTCTTCCATTTTAACAATCTATTAAAATTTCCATCGAAATATTGTCCTATAACGCAACCGTTGCTCACCCAAATCCCCTAACCGGTTACTCCCACAGCCCCTACAAAGAACCATTCTATACCTAATATTTCCTTAAACGGCAATAATTACCTAAAGACCATCATCATAAACTATCAAAACGATACATTTAATTCATTTAACATACTTTATTTTCTGTTGTTGTATTACACCACTAACATTAACATTGAAATAATAATAATAATATTAATCGCGTCATAGGTTATTACATTGCACAAATGATTACATCTTCACTGTTCTCTACTTCTATGTTTATACATATAGTTGAAATCAATTTAGCCAATTTTTATACCATATCTAGATTAGAACGCATTGAACTCTTTAAGCGTTTGCCAATCGTTGCATAAGTTGCATCTCCTTCGGTAAAGCGGTAGACGAGCGTAATGATAGATCATAGATGGTATCAAACTCATAGACAGTGTAGTGTTATTACTGCACTAGGGGTTAATGTTTTTACCGGGAAACGAAAACAATGAAATTATTAACACATCAATTTATCTTGGCATCCTAGATCTACGTTACGGATTCAAGAGTATATGGTATGAAAACAATAATTTAAAAACTATTAAATTTTGATTATGGCACAGAGCAGTGATTGAGCGGGGAGAAGTGAAATGCAGTGAAAATTATCTAATACCAAAAAGAAAAACAAAACACAAAATATAAAGTGGAGGCTGTCGAATGAACGGCACATGCAACAAACTAATTTGTAACAGGCAGGCACAGTGGGTCGTCAGATGACTCTCGGGCAAAGAGAATAATGGAGGTATAGCTCGTTAGGAAGAGGTAGTTTAGGATATAAAAAGAGCTAACTTTCTAAAGGCTAATATATTAAAAGTCCTTTAATCTTCTGCTTTTTATTTCGCAACAACAGCATAAATTTATCCATTACTAGCCCCAGAAAAGAGTTCCAAGCACTTCGGACCTTTACGTTCCGTAGAAGAAGGAAGCTTAGTTTAGATAGCAGCTCTTTCACCTGGTCCATTCAACGAAGTTTTGGCTCCGCAGGAGGGGGCGAGCGAAAGCACTTTCATCCATTCGCACAACATGTCCAAACAAGCGCATTCTGTCAATTTGAACACGCTTGACGCTACGTCGATGTCGTTAGACAGCTTATACATGGTCCTTTCGAAGACGGTACTCGCCGTTAAAGATGATGGGTACAACTATTATGCGAAGTATTTTTATCTCGAAGACACCTAGAATACATTGATTCGCTTGTGTTATTACCCAGTATTCTGCACTGTAGAGCGAGACAGGTAGAATCAGTGTCTGGTATAGTTGAATTCATTAAATCTCATGGTTAGTCCATAAACAGCGGATTACGATCAGTATTTGCCTCAATATTATTCGTTCGTTTATAGTCGGCAAGAGACTTTGACATCTGGTCTCGCAGTTTAACCCTGTTAGTGACTGAATAAACACTATTTGCATCAAGACACAACATTTTCATAGTACGCTGACGTCATGTACGCCCGACGGAAGACAAAGTTACAGACATTAAAGATGCATTCTATGAGCGCTTGGAGGAGATATATGACCACTGCCCTGCACATGACCTTACAATTTTTCTGGGAGATTTTAATGCTAAAATAGGAAGAGAAGATGCTCCTGCTTCAGCAGTCGGAAAATTTAGTCGGCACAACATCACCTCGGATAACGGATACAGACTAGTTAGCTTCGCGTCTGCATGAAACATGGTAGTGAGTGGAACCAGATTCCCGCAAAAAGATATCCACAAGGCTAACTGGATATCCAGCGATCAAAATACAAGAAACATCCCTCAGACAAGCCCTGGTACGATGAAGAATGTTGCGAAATGTCTGAGGAAATGGATGCTGCATACAAGGCAAAACTGCAGCCAATGGCAACGGGTTATCATAAGAGAAGAGGGAGATAAAACGACTCTTCAGCCGAAAAAGCGCCTGTAGAAGAAAAGGAAGAGCTAGGATAACGATATACAGGGATAAATGTGAAGCCCGAATGTTCTACCAAAAGGTAAAAAGCAAAGGTTTTGGAATAGAGATCCCCACCTGTAAGGACAAAGACGGAAATCTGGTCACGGAAACTCAGAGTGGGCTGCAAATATAGAGAGAACACTTTCGATCTCTACTCGTTCCCGAAGGCAGCATAAGTGTCGAAATCACAACAATCATCGACAAGGGATTAGATTGTCTACCACCGAGGCAAAACGAGATCAGCGCGGCGATGGAAAGGCTTTTTCAAACTGGCGGCGATGAGCTGGCATCATGCATGCACTAGTTCATAAACACGATTTGGCTCAAGGCCGATGATTGGAATCTGAGTGGTCTATGTCCTGTGCTTAAGAAAAGCGATCCCAATGCGTTTATCAACTATCGCGGGGTCAGCTTCGCATACAAGGTCCTGTCTACTCAATTACTTCAAACAATCCCCCTAGTTCCGATGTTCCAGACACACAATGGCAGTATATTGAGACGACTGCCGCAACGACTGTACTGGGTTATGAGAAACCACGACTAAGCCCTGGTACGCCGATGAATGTCGCGAATTGTCTGAGAAAACGGATGCTGCATACAAGGAAAAACTGCAGCCAACGGCAACGCGTATGGTGATGGAGTGTTATACTGAGAAGAGGAGGGAGGTGACACGCTTCTTCAGGCGGTAAAAGCGTCTATGGAAGAAAAGAGAAAGTCAGGATATCAGAAATTACAGGGATAGAGGTGAAGCCCGAAAGTTTTACCAAAAGGTAAAAAGTTAAGGTTTTGGAACAGGAACAGAGACGGAAATCTGGTCACGGGCATTCAGAGTGTGCTACCAATATAAAGGGAACACTTTGGATCTCTACTCGTTCCCGAAGGCAGCATAAGTGACGAAATAACACCATTCATTGGCGACGGAGTAGATTGTCCATCACCGAGCCAAAACGGTGTTCGGTAAGCTTACAAATAATAAAGCTGCGGGAGAAGATAAACTGCCAGCAGAGCTTTTTAAAACCGGCGGCGATGAGCTGGCAACATGCATGCACGAGCTCAAAAGCACGAGCTTATGTCGATTACAATCTAGGAATGCATGCCCGATGATTGGAATCTGAGTGTTATATGTCCTGTGCTAAAGAAAGGCGATCCAAATATGTTTTCCAACTATCTCGGGATCAGGCTTTTACCAATCGCATACAAGGCCATATCTAGTGTGTTGTGTGAAAGACTAAAGTCCATTCTGGCGAACCTGAGCGGACCTTGTCAGTATGGCTTTAGACCTGGTAAATCCACGACAGATCAGCTATTCACACTACAACAAATCCAAACCCAAGAAATTCAAATCGAAACCTTATATGTATCTGTTCATCAATGACAAAGCTGCATTCGACAGTCCGATACGACAGAAATTGTAAGAAGCTGTCAATGAGTTTGGTATCCCCGCGAATACCATTTGCGTGATGACACTGAATTTTCAGTGAAAATTGCCAAAAATCTGACAGAGCCATTTTCTACCAAGCAAGACTTTAGACTGGACGATAGTCTGTCTTGCATTCTCTTTTACATCATAATGGAAATGATCACGCGGAAGGCTGCAGTAAACAGGAATGGTACCATCTTAAACAAAAGTCACATACTGCTCCCGTACGCCGATGGTATAGATATCATTGGCGGTAGATTGCGGGATGTTACTGCGGCTTTTTCGAGCATTGAAAAGCAGACGGCTGAAGTGGGTCTGGTGATAAAAGAGGACAAAAAACCAAGTTATTTGTTTCAACGAACAAAGAGTCCACTCGTCTGGGACGGTGCAAGAACGTTGACAACTGTAACTTTGAAGTGAAAGATGATTTGGTCTACCTTGGATCCGCCATAAACAAAAATAAAAATGTCAGCCTGGAAATCAAGAGACGAGTATTGTGATCGCAAACCGCTGCTACTATGCGCTAAGCAAGCGATTTAATGACAAAGAGCTGTTCTTCGAAAACATAGATCCAACTCTACCAGACTCTGATCCTACCTGTCTTGCTCTATAGCGCAGAATCCCGGGTAATGACACAAGCGGATCAATCTATTCTAGGAGTCTTCGAGAGAAAAATACTGCGCAAAATATTTGAACCCATCATCTTTAATGAAGAGTACCGTCGCCGAATGAATCATGAGCTATACAACGACATCGATGTAGTCAAGCGCGTTCAAATAGACCGAATGTGCTGGCTTTGACAGGTTGTACGAATGGACGAAAACGCTCCGGTTCGAAGGGGGGACCAAAACTTCGATGGATGGACCAGGTGAAAAAGCTGTATACTATGCTTGGTGTGACGAACTATCTACGGAGCACAAAAGACCGAAGCGCTTGAAATATTTTTCTACATGCGGCTACTGATAGATAAATTTCTGTTGTTGCTGCCATTAAAGAAAAAGAAGAACACGCTGCTCGCGTATGCAGATGATATAAATATCATTGGCTGTGGATTGCCGGATGTTATTGTGGCCTTTTCGATCATTGGGATTGGTTTTTTCTGCGTTATGATGTTAGATATCGCATAACGATTTTTTTCTGTTTTCTTTGAAGATTTCGCAAAGTCGTAACGGCTTCGAGGGAATGCCAAGCTCAGTCAGAGCATTTAATTGTTTCTGTAGTATCCGACTGTCGAATGCAGCTTTGTAATCGATAAACAGATGATAGGTGTCGATCTGCATTTATTGGCTTTACTCCAGGATTTTCAGGCGCTTATCTTTAATTCATGGTCATTATAAGGTTGCGTGGGTCCTCAACATTTGGAGGATACGTGTTTTTTCTTTTCTTCGTTTTTTCATAAAATTTTTTGGATTTTTTGTTTTGTGTGGGCTTACTAGGGCACCGCGCCCAATCCTACTATCTTGGTCACAAAGAGAGCCTTTGTATGCAGCTTCAGTATCTCCTGTTACCTACTCCCCATTATACAGTACAGTATGAGCCTAAGACGATACTTACTAAATTCATATCGATATTAAATTACTATAGCATGTAACTTGACAAAACGAATGATGCAGAACTACTTCTTTTTGGGGCTACTTTCACGTGCAGTTCCCAGAATTGAGTCCCAAATCAATGAGCTGAAAAATGTTGTACAGTGTTATTGGTCTGCAATTCTGTAAATTGAGACCGGACTGGACTTTTTTGTTCTTTTGGATCATAGTACAAAATTCTACAACCAATTCTATTCGAAGTGTTTCATTTTGAATTTAACGAAGGAGCTCTAAATGAATCACCGTTTTTTAGTATGTATTACAAGTAACATTACTAAATCTATATATATAAAAAATTGTTGCAAGTGTGTTGTGACTTCATAACTCACGAACGGCTGGACCGATCTCCATAAATTTTTTTGTATGCGTTTGGGTGGCGCCCCGGGTGGTTTATATTTATAATTCGGTCCAATTGGACAAAGGGGCGTGGCACCGCCCATACAACTTGAAAATCAAAATGGCTGTATCTCATGAACTACCAGAGGTATGAAGATGAGATTTGGTATATATGTTGTTGGAGCAGTATTAGTTACAGCCAAGGTGGAAGTGGGCGGTACCACGCCCCCTTTTCAAAAATCGCTCTAACGGCTTTTCTAATAGACCGATTGATACGAAAATTTTACCAAATGGTACTGTTGACCTGTTGATAGTCCCTGGCTATAATAGGTTGTGATTGGATAAAGGGGCGTGGCACCGCTGATACAAATTGAAAATCAAAAGGGCTATATCTCATGAACTATCAGAGGTATAAAGATGAGATTTGGTATATATGTTGTTGGAACAGTATTAATTATAGCCAGCGTGGAAGTGGGCGGTGCCACGCCCCCTTTTCAAAAATCGCTTTAACGGCTTTTCTAATAGACCGATTGATACGAAAATTTTACCAAATGGTACTGTTGACCTGTTGATAGTCCCTGGCTTTAATAGATTGTGATTGGATAAAGGGGCGTGGCACCGCTGATACAACTTGAAAATCAAAAGGGCTATATCTCATGAACTATCAGAGGTATGAAGATGAGATTTGGTATATATGTTGTTGTTGCAGTATAAATTACAGTAAGAGTGGAAGTGGGATGTACCACACCCCTTTTAAAATAAACAGTTATAACTGTCAAAATTCCACAGTATATTGCAGTTCGCCTAGAGATATGAACAGTAAGGTGGGCCAGTTTTTTCATTCGCAAAAATTGTAACCAAATATACGATAAATTGTTAGAAAATGTCACCAATAAACTTTGTGTGTAATATCAATTCCTAGCTCACGCTGGGAAAGCTTAATTTAGTGCAGAAAACTTAAATTTTGATAGAAGTGTCTTAAAGCTGAAGTCTGTACGCTTTCAATAATCATGGGGCAACGAACGTCACTTCTAAAAGAAGCGCAAAACGGAGTAAAAAAACGAAAAATCCTTTTATCTTAAAAAAAGTATCAGCTAGGATTTTGATTCATGTGGATTTTTAATGTACAATTGACCCCCAAAAAAAACCTCATTTACCGTTTTTGTTGCCATTTTAGGTCAACCAATTCGTCATTCAGGCGAGGTGTGTGAAGTGTGATAGACTTTCATTAAGACTTTCTTTGAAAAATCACCATGTAAAGACTACACAAGAACAACGTTTACAAATCTTGCAAATTTATTTTCAAAATGCGCGTTCTGTTTGCCCGTTGTTAAGCCTTGGTATACAGACGGTTACCGCTACTACATTGAATTTTGATCTTTAACGGAATGTCTGTTTCCGATTTGTAAAAGATATGACCTTGCTGATGAACTTTTTACTATCGTCATAGAGTCTATGATATTTAGAATTTAAAACAACAACACTTAATTTGTTAACTTTCATGTTAAGGAGTTGCTTGAAATTAGTTATATAAGTTAATAAACTCAACATATCATTATCGAGCTTAAGTACCGTTTTCAAAGTACTTTGTAGACCTAAATATGAAATATAATACAAGTTAAAATGCAATAGCGAAGCATTGCCGGGCCCACTAGTACTACATAACTTTCGCTGGAGCAATAAGTCCATGCGGTCTTTGCATCTTTGAATGAATATTATTGCACATATTTATCTAATTTAGATGAATATATAAAATAATTACTTATCAATCAAATACTACGCCTAAATGATTGTTTCCCCAGTTTTGTTGGCGTCCATGTCAATAGCAAACCAAACCTGTGCCATCGTTTTAAATCTTCCAGTTTCTTATTTGCCTTTGTCACCCTCTTAAAAAGTCTACACATGCTTCTACTATACGCAGACGTCCCACTGTGACGTCAGGGTACTGCAGTATTGCTGGCCCCCCCATTGTGACTCAAGAACAGCAAACACGCGCGCTGCAAACAATTTAAGGTAATCAAAGAGTTCAGCGCAGACACTCGACTTGTGTTCGTAGCAATTCTTTCTTCCATCATCGAGTGTTCGGTTGTCTAACCCTTTTGTTGTGTTGCAGTTTCGTACAAAGTAGGAGTGTTAAAATATTATTGCTAAAAGCCAACTAAGGAAATGCTATCTAAGACATACAATACAACTCAAAAAAGTTAAACAGCAAAGGAGCTGGTAGTTAGTGCTTTCGAGCGGAGTAGAGCGGAGCAGGTGGAGGTACTTGTCTTAGAGCTACACACGTACGAGTATACACAATCAGTATCGCTTCTCTTCACTGTACTAATCCATCATTGCTATTTGCTACTCTATACTTATGTGTTATTTCGATGTCTAGCATTTAAAATACAATACATCATATGTAGATTTTCAATCGCACACTCGGTGGCTAACACAACATGGCTGCAATATGCGTAGGTACCAAAGCTGTACAGCTAAGGAGGTACATTGACAATTCCTTCCCTCATGCGAGGGAAGACGACGACAAACCAATACAATGGAGGGAGTGTTTTAGGCAACTTTATGTTACGAGTCATTTGCTTGTACATATAACAATCGATAAAAAACGGCGAAAATAAGTGGTTAAGTGATATTTTAATTTAAATTGACATATATTTTCTGAGAAAAGGTTAAGAGAAATAGTTTGTAAAAGTCATAGCATTTAACATTTTACAGATAAAAATGCAAAACAGTTATTTAAAATATGTTATGTATAAAATTCAGCACTGCTCTGAATAGTATAGGTATCAAGAAGACTGGCTGGACTGCGCGTTATTAGATCCCCTATTAGGAGCTACGCACATGTGGTAGGGGATTATTTTTACTACCTTATGAACATTTTGGTGTCACTGCAATTATATTGTTTACTTTTGTGCGGTTTCATAATCCTAGACGTAATGTTAATATGGTAATTTTAAATTTAAGGCTTGCAACTTTTTGTTTACTTAGTATGACAATCAAATTTCTTTAGAGTAACTTCTGCATTTGCTAATAAATACGATGTTTCCATGAGAAATATCGCGTAATGTCTGAGGAAGTGCTTGGTGCATACAAAGCAAAACTGCAGGCAATGGTAACGCGTAAAGCGTCGGAACGATGTAATGTAACGAGTAGGAAGATGAAACGCCTCATCAGGCGGAAAAGGCGTCTATGGAAGAAAAGAGAACTAGAATATCAAAAATAACAGGTATAGAGGTGAAGCCCGAACAAGGTTTTGGAACCGGTATCCCTAGTTGTAATGACAGAGATGGAAATCTCGTCACGGACACGTACAGTAAGCTGCAAATATGGACAGAACACTTTAGTACTCTGCTCGTTCCCGAAGACAGCATAAGTGACGAAATCGCGCCACTCATCGACGTCGAAGTAGATTATCCACCACAGAGCCAAAACGCTATCAGCACAGAAGTTGCATGGATGAAAAACAATAAAGCTCCGAGAGTCGATAAACTGCCAAGAGAGGCTTGCACCAGAAATTAAACACGGTTTGGCTAAAGGAATGATTGGAATCTGAGTGTTTTAAAAAGGCGTGTGTACCAACTATCGCGGGATCAGCCTTTTACACATCGCAAACAAGGTAATGTCTAGTGGGTTATGTGAAATAGTTAAGCCCATAGTGGAAACCGCAATGGAATATGGCCTTAAACTTAGTAAATCCATGACCGTCCAGATGTTCACACTAGAGATGTAACCTAAACGAATAATTTTTCAAATAAACATAATATGTATTCCAGTTAAGTAATAAAACATAAAATATTTATTTCAAAGTAAAACAAAAACCAAATATATATAAATCTCAGAAATTCAGTCGTTACGGTAACTAAACAATAATTTTATTTATTTTTGAAAACTTTGACGTATTCAGTATTCAAAGTTTAGTAGAACCAAGTTGTATTTAACAAAAAGAAGCTTCGCAGCTTTTTCGCTATGCAATTTAGTTCACAGGGGATACTTCCGGTGGCGTAGCTAAGAACTGGCGTGCAAAAGGTACTAACTTTTGGTATATCGAGCTGTTTCCTTTCCACCACAATACAGGATCTTCTCAAATATGAATTTTTTTCTCTTTATTGTATTCAGCTAACAATTTTTTTCATGAGAGAAACCGAAAACGTGATCTCTTGCATGTCGTCATCAGTCTCATTATTACTTGTGTATAAGAAATTTTCTTGCGAATGCGAAAGCGAATGCGAAAGCGAATGTACAAAATGATGCGAATAATTCGCATTCGCATATGCGAAAGCGAACGTTCGTTACATCCCTAGTTCACACTACCATAAATACTAGAGGATACCCAAGGGATACAGATCGACATATACTATCTGGATATCAATTACAAAGCTGCATTCACCAGTCCGATACGATAGAAACTTTTACAAGCTTTGGCTTATTTTGGTATCCCCACGAAGCTGATTCAACTTTCCGGAATGACATTGACTAAAACGAAGTCTTCAGTAAAAAAATGCAAAAATATGACAGTCACGCTTTATACAAGGCGATAGATGGTCAGTTGTGCAATCTCTTTGACATCATAATGGAGATGATCGTGCGGAAGACTGCATTTAATGCGACCAGTACCATCTTTGGTAAATGTCACATGCTGGCATATGCCGGTGACAAATATATCATTGCGAAAAGTTACTGCAGTCTTTTTAAGCAATAAGATGCAAAAGTGGGTCTGATAATATTTGACGCCAAATACAAGTAATTTGTTTCAACGAACAAAGAGTCTACATATTTGGGTCGCTATGTGAACGTCGTCAACTATAACTTTCAATTGGTAGATGATTATGTTTAACTTGGCTCTGTCGTAAACACAATGCAATGTAATGTCCGCCTAGAAGTCAAGAAACAAGCATTGTTCGTAATGCGCTGATACAATGCGTTAAGCAAACGATTTAACGACACAGCTTTCTATCGACTTAGATCCAGCTCTACCAGCCGCTGAGACTACCTGTCTTGCTCTACAGCACAGAATTCTGGGTAATGACACAAGCGGATTTATCTATTCTATTATATGTATCAGTTGGGCTTGACTCCGCCCATTTGACCCTATTTTTATACCATCACCCGTAGGGATGAAGGTATATATCATTTGATACGACCCAAAAGTGTAACACATAGAAGGAGTCACTTTAGACCCTAGGTTTCTTTGAACCAAATTCGATTCATGACTTTTTAAGTCGTTTAAGCCATGTCCGTCTGTCTGTCTGTCGGGTGGCTGTCCGGCTGGTTCGCACGATAACTTTCGAAAGACGCAACCAAATGTTTTGAAATTTTGCACGAGTTATTATTTTCTCAAAACTACTTACGGTATTGCAAATGGGCTACATGGCCCCGCCCCTTCTGGTACCTCCCATACAAATACATCATTCCGCCCACTTTAGAAATCGATTAATAATATCAATACACCCTAAGGGATGGTCCCCAAATTCTGTATTTAGTAAAGCTATAACAGGATAAAGTTTTGGAAAAAATTTTGAAAGCCTAGCCACGCCCCTTCTGGTACCTCCCATACAAATCTACCTTTCCGCCCACTATAGAGATGGAGAAATAATATCAATAAATTAAACGTGATCGTACCTAAATTCTATTTTGAGTAAAGCTATAACAAGATAAAGTTTTAGAGAAAAAAATTGGAAGTCTATTCACGCCCCATCTGGTACCTCCCATACACATCTGGTACCGCCCACTTTAGAAATCGATTAATATTATTAAAAGACCTAACGCGATCGTGCCCAAATTCTGTATTTGGTAAAGTTTAAGCAGGATAAAGTTTTGGAGAAAAAATCTGGAAGTCTAGACACGCCCCTTCTGGTACCTCCCATACAAATGTACCACTCCGCCCACTTTAGAAATAGGGTAATAATATCAATACACTCGACACGATCGTGCCCAAATTCTGTATTTGGTTATATTATAACAGGACAAAGTTTTGGAGAAAAAATTGGAAGTCTAGACACGCCCCTTATGGTACCTCCCATACAAATGTACCTTTCCGCCCACTTTTGGGATGTAGTAGTAATATCAGTACACCCAACGCAATCGTGCGCAAATTCTGTATTTAGTAAAGCTATAACAGGATAAAGTTATGGAGAATAAATCTGGAGCCTAAACACACCCCTTCACGTACCTCCCATATAAATGTACCACTCCGCCCAATTTCGAAATCGAGTAATAATATCAATAAAATAGAAAATTATTTGTTTTACTGAGGGTAAGGGTAAATGTAAGTCGGGTTGCCCGACTGAAACTTTCTAACTGGTTTTAATTACAAATCGATTATTTTCAATAACTCAAGACTTAAACAATATATTATATTGGGTGATGGTATTTATCAGTCAGTTTAACTGACTGAAATTTCTGTACTGGTTTAAATTGCAATATGTGGAGGACTGTTGATCCAATCGCCTTGATACGTGTGGGTACATTTGACAGCAAAGTTCGCGATCCAATAAAAATAGGAGGGGTCGGATAAGTGGGCGTAGTATAAAACTTGAAACTTTAAACGCTGTATTCCATGAACTATAAGAGAAAATATTATGCTGTTTGGTATGTGTTGTTGGTATAGTATGATTTGGTGGAGTGGGATTTGCAACGCGCCATTTGAAATAAACTATTATAACAGCCATAATAATAGATTGCTAGTCCTCAAAATTTCACAGTATATCAAGTGAGCGTGACCCCGCTTATCGGACCCTAATTTTGAAACAGCAATATCTGGAGAACTGTTTCTTCAATCACCTTAAAAATTTGTGTGGATGCATTTGGCAGCAAGCTTCGTGATTCAATTAAAAGTGGACGTGCCACGACCCATTTAAAAGAAACCGTTTGATTGTCTTGAAAATTTCACTGTATATCAAGTGGGCATGACCCCGCCCATCGGACCTTATTTTTGAAACCGTAATACCTGAAGGACTGTTTTTTCAATCGTCTTGAAATTTTGTGTGAATGCACTTAGCAGCAAAGTTCGTGATCCAATTAAAAATTGGCGACTAGTGGGCGTGGTATAGAACATGAAACTTTACACGGCTGTATCTCATTAACTATAAGAATATCATCTTTATATATTTGGTATCTGTTGTTGGTACAGTATGAATAAGTGAAATGGGCTGTGCCACGCCCCATTTATAATAAACTGTTATAACAACCATTATAATAGTTTGATCGTCCTGAAAATTTTACAGTATAGTATAGGAAAAAAGGGCCGAGGCGCCGCCCAAACATGTCTTTATTTAACTGTTACATATTTACGAGAAAAATATAAAATTCCTTAATCGAAAATGGGTAAAATTATTTTTTTTTTTAATTATAGGTTTTATTAAGTACCTGACCTTTAACCTCTTTGGGGCACGGGAAATTGTTGCCCGATCTTAATCAAACTACCGTCAGTGACAGATAATTCAAAAAGAACATTTTAAAATTTCCGCAAAAAATAAATCGTCCATACAATGTGGCTGCCGCCCTAATGAATAAGCTGCATAACGACATTGACGTAGTCAAGCGCTTTCAAATATACTCAATACGTTGGCTTGGACACTTAGTACGAATGGATGAGGCGCAGGAAATGGTGACCAAAATTTCGTTGGATGGGCTAGGTGAAAGAGCTGCTATCTAAACTTTTAATCATCTTAAACCTCAAACTTCGCTTAGAGGATGGACGCTTTTTTTTATAAAAAATTTCAGCTCCATAGCCCTTAAATTACGGCTGTAATAGCGGGGACAGACAGACGCACACCCAAAAAAGGAGGTGTGAGTATGGGGATGGGAGTAGTTCCAGTCCGATCTTGCACTTCTTAGAACTCCGCATAGAGGATAGAAGTGTTAGCTTGACAAACGGAAATATCTAAATCAACTCAGAAAGTTTTTTTTGACATTTGAAATTTTAGGCCGCAATACTTGACCGATTTTCAAAATGTAAATGTATTTGTAAATACGGTTTTGTTCTAATCGGATAATAATTATGAGCAGGACACCGACTTAAAGTGTGAAAATAGTGCCACCACAAATTAACTTGCAATTCAGCCAAAACAAGTTTTTTGGCTTATTTTTTCACTGAGTTTAATTTTTAACAAATGTTCACATTAATTGAGGTCAGTTTGAACGTAAACCAGAAAGTATTTGACATTAAAGTCAAAAATAATTTGTTCATCCACTTTGACAAATTTTAAAAAAATTCAGAATAAAAAAAAACGTACATTCTGTGCACAATTTTGTTTCGAATAATACAAAAAAAAGAATTTTGAAAATCGGTCAAGAATTGCGGGCTAATATTTCACATGTCCAAAAAAACTTTGTTTTCCCCACTGTGGGGCGTAACAAATGGAGGAACACAATTACCTTAAGAAGAATTGCGGGCTAATATTTCACATGTCCAAAAAAACTTTGTTTTCCCCACTGTGGGGCGTAACAAATGGAGGAACACAATTAATATACCTGTCACTCCGAGCGTGCCTGTGGTGTACTGTTTACAGGTATGGACTCATGATTTGTTTTAGTTTCCGTATTTTCTAGTTTCCTGCCTTTCCCGTACCTTACATTATGACCTCTGATCATTTGCACAGTTTTATATAATGATCGCTTTACGTTTATCTTTTATCCGCAGACAATTTTAAAGTTTATTTATCTAAATGCGGAAAATCTTGTTGAAACAAGCTCTAGCCATTGTGCAAATTCTTCAACGTTGTTTCTTATCATACATTGTACACAAAATGGTTTCTGATATGCCCCTACATACGTATGACTAAATTTTATCAAGCTGCTGGTGTTCGTCTGGGCTCAACATACTCGTATATCCCAAAAGATTCGTTAACATAATAAAACTCTCCTCAATTTTGGCATCACGTTTGACAAATGACCTCCCGCTGGTTTAATCCAACCAAGCTTCCCATAAGTAAGCTTAACATAAATATAAAAGCCTACACCTAACTTTGACTACATGTTGAACAGAATCAACTGCACCTAGGCAGCACTGGCAATGCCTTAGATGTATTCGTTGTCACCTGATCGATGTTACGTTAAGTGGTGAAATGCGACAACATCACCAAATCCCTGTCACAGAGTAACTCAATGGACGCTGATATAATTATTAACAGAGTCTTCACAGCACCTTCACCTGCCAATGTGGAGACACATTGTTGGTTCTGGCCGTTTGATCTTATTGTCGTCGTCACACCATATCAAATATCGATTGCAACAATGTTGTCATTGCCCGAACAGCAACAGCATTGTACGGTGTGGCGATACTCAATACTCTGGACTACTATGGATTACATTAGAAAATCGCATTTGTGATGGCGTCAAGAATAATATGAAACAAAAAAAAAAAAGAAAAATAAATCTTTCAACGCGTCAGTTAATGATATGGTAATAAATTGTTCTATATGGAAATATTGCTTTATTTCTGTGTTCTTACCTTTTTTAACGGACATTTTATTAATATCACACTACGTTTGTGGACGTATGTACGACTTCATGCTTCGAGGTGTCGATACTAATTTTATGGTTGTTGGTACACATATTAACCAAACACTGCTGGGCGTAGATTTCCAACGATAACGATCGCAGTGAACACTGCCTGGTGTGGGTGGTTTTAAAAGTGATTTATGATTTGCCTAAAAGCTTCTTGATGTCTTTGGTTAAATTTATTCGTAATTCCAATTAACCTTACATCAGCTAGTTGACTTATTAATTGATATTGATATTAAGTTGTTATATGATTGTGATATGCTGCAAGAGATTTGAAAGTCGTACTACATGAGTGCTGCATTTCAAATGTCGCACAGTGGGCACATTGTCACATGATGTGCTTGTAAGGAAGGGTGGCAATTTTATGCATACATACATAAAATAATGGGATGACCATGGATGTAGTTTTTTTTTTGTTTTGATTGTGATAATTCGGACATAGCATCAACTATTGTTGATGCTATGTCCGAATTAACAACAAGCAAAATTGTCGCATCTGTGGCTCGTAAAACCCAAGAGTTTGATGTTGAGAAGCCTCTCCATCCTCAACGTGTGACTGGTTGGAGAGGTTTATGGTCCGGCGGGGTAATTGAACCTTACTTTTTCAAAAATGAGATTGGATCAACAGTTACGGTGGATGGATTGCGCTATCGAGAGATGATTAATGATTTTTTATGTCGGAGTTGGATGGCATTGATCTGGACAACGTTTACTTTCAACAAGACGGCGCTACGTGCCACACAAGCAACGAAACCATTGATCTTTTACGGGAAAAGTTTCCGGACCGTGTTATCTCTCGAAGAGGGGATCACAAGTGGCCACCGAGATCTTGCGATTTAACACCTTGTGATTTCTTCCTTTGGGGCCACATGAAAGATAAGGTCTACCCCAAAAGTCCTGCGTCGATTCGAGCCCTCAAAGAAAAAATTCGTGAGGCTATGGAGGACATATGGCAGCCACTTGCGATTTTGTTATGGAAAATTTTATGAAAAGGATATGGTCCTGTAAGCGTGCTCGTGGTGGCCATTCGTTGGATGTTGTTTTTCATACCTTCCTCTTAATTATGAAATAAACATCCGATCATTTATCTTAAAAAATTACAATTTTCTCTGAATGCCAAAATAATAATAGAAGGAGCGCGGCTAGACTTTAAATTTTTTCCGAAACTTTATCCTGTTATAGCTTTACTAAGTACAGAATTTGGGAACGATCCCGTTGGGTGTATTGATATTATTACTCGATGTCTAAAGTGAGCGGAATGATGTATCTGTTTGGGATGTGCCAGAAGGGGCGGGGCCCTGTAGCCAATTTGCAATACCGGTGAACGGCAACCATGTATTTAGGCTAGGACTGTACAAACTCACAAGATCCTAAGATCTATAATGCCTGGGCGAAATCTGGAAGTCTGACCCCGGAACTTCCAGACACCTGTGATACCAGACAACCTCTGGTCAAGCTCCGCATCAAAAGACACCCCTAACTTTGGCCCCTTTAAGTCACAAATCGTTAAAAAATTCGTGTCAAGTGTTTGTCCTCAAACCACGAGGGCTATAACGGCCACGTAACATTATCGCTACAAAGCAATGGCACGACCACGGCTTGCAAAAGCCTATTTCGCGAATAAACTAACGCTACCTAGCAATGTAGGCGTGGCAAGCACACCCCATACACCAAATACATTCGCGCATGATAGCCAAGTCCTTAATATCCTCATAAAAAAACTTAAAACTTAATTTTCCTTTGCACCCCATGAATGAGGTATGGGATAGCTTCTCGCGTTGTTGTGAATTAACACGCTTTCTATTTTTAGATTCACAACTAACGGCACCTACTTGTTTATCGACGACTGCGAACGTCACTGTTTGAGAAGCTCTTACTAGACACGACGATTGAATCAACGCTTAATACTGCGAAGTTGCTGTCAACAACATTCGAGGGGAGCCGACAATGAAAGAAAATTTGTCTTTATTTTTTTTTCTTTTAAGATGACTGGAGCCAGGATTGAACCTGCAATCTCCCGCATGGTAGTCGCGTGTTCTAACCACTATGCCACGGCCGGTCCCTAATAATAATATCCTCATACAACGGGCAAATACAGGCGTAGATAGTATCATATCCCTTCTCCCTAGCTACTAAACGTATTGGGGAGCCAGATCAGTATATAACCCAGCATATGACTAAAGTCAAAGTAAGGATATTCAATGACAACCGGTATAATCCGATACGTTGTACGCCCATTAGCGCTGACTTCCCATTAAGATTGTAAACTGGCTGAAACTACTGATTATTGCATCATGCAACCAATCATCAGACTGCGTGGCTAAATCCCTTCCGAACTTGAAGTAAACGCTGAGGCGAATAATAGACACTGTACGGTACTCATGTAAATATGCCAGCAGCACAACACTCTGGTATAATACAATCTTCCTGCGGCCATGAAAAGATTCACTACATCGCACTATGCCGCTGCCCCAAATGTAGCCCATGCCACGAATAGGCCTTCATATATGATGCGAACGGCTGCTCAGACCCCAGTCAGACCTCACTACCCTGCGAACCTAACCTACCAATCCAGTTGGTTTGGCTTTCACCCTATGCAAAAGCGGATTTCCTTCTGGAATTCCTGTAACCTCGCCCTCACCTTCACATCCAAGCATTCTGCCGTAGTAGAATACCCGAACGAGATCTACCCAACCGTGACAGCCGGAGACCAACCAGCAGACACCTGCTTTTTAGCAGCATCATTTTGTCACACTAACTCCTATTATCCTACCTCATTCGAGGATTCTGCTCAAAAGCTCCTAGCCAGTTCCTTCACAACAGAGCGAGACTGGTTTTCAATCGTGATGAACAGGTCATCAGCAGAGGCACACACCTTACACACTGCAATAACGGATGTAACATGAATTTGGAAATAAATAAACCACATATCAGATTCTGCGGACAGCCACGTACCACGTCTAACCACACAGTATTATTCACACCAACAACACGTGCCAAAAAGTGACTCACCTAGAGTTGAATTTCCTTAAACTGCAGGCAATGGCAACTTATGTTGTGAGGAAACTAAATAGAGAGAAGAGGAGGAAGACGAGGCGCCTTTTGAAAATAAAAAAGGGTATATGCAGCAGAAGTACGATTGAGGATATATAAAAAGACCCGAAGGGTATAGATCAGAGATCTTCACCGGTAAAAACAGTGATGGAACAGTCTGGTCACGATCACACAATGTGTGCTGCAAATATAGAGAGAACATTTCTGTACTTTGACGCCAAGCATCAACGGCGAAATGTCCACATAGGAGCAACAATTAGATGTTAGAAATAATATAGATACGTAGAGCAGTTCAAGGTCAGCGGCGATGAGATTTGATTCTAGATATGCCGATTGACTCTACAATACTGTCAAATGCTGTCGACAACATAAAAATTTATATGATTTAGACAAAAATACTCGAAACAATATTTGGACATGAAATATTTCCAAAAAGAAGAATCATACGCCACCAAATAGTATTTATGTTATGTCATGTTATTTGATACTTACCAACTTCAAATCGATATTAAATTATTATGGCATGTAATTTGACAAAACGAATGATGCAGAACTACTTCTTTTTGGGGCTGCTTTAACGTGCAGTTCTCAGAATTGAGTCCCAAATAAATGAGCTGAAAAATGTTGCACTGAGTAATTAACGAAGAGTACCGTCGGCGTATGAATCATGAGCTGTATAAAGACATCGACGTGGTCAAGCGAGTCCAAATAGAGCGAATGAACTGACAAGAACATGTTGTGCGAATGGTCTGAACTTCGTTAAATACATACCAGCTTATGGGTGTTGTTATCCGGGAAATACGTAGTCTTTCAGCACACTGTCGTTGTGCTCTGTGGGAGCCATATTTATATTGCCATATATAAGTAGATTTTTATAATAATAAGCTGTGGTTGTATTGTTTCACGAACATGTTCCTAATCGTCGTGTTTATTAACATAACGTTCCACCATAAGTCGGATACGATTTAACATATAACATCTACCACCTTCTGTGGGGCTACCTCAACAACACCACTGCTGCCAAGTTGCCTTTAACATTTAAATTATCCATGTAATGTTGTCAATTATATATCACGGAAATAACACCACTATCCTCCTATGGTTGGTCTTATTTTTTTCTGTTTTAGACAGTTTACAGCATTTCCTAAGGACGATGTGTGAAGCAATAATGTTGTAAATAAAAAACCAAACAAAAACGCCTCCAATGCATTGGTACAAAAAAAAGAAACCAAACAACATAAGCAAATAATGCTACAACTCTAAACATTCATTAATGTAATTAAGAAGCTGGTGTTGCACTTACAACTGTTGGTTGCATTTACAAATTATGCATAATTATGCAATGTATTATTAGTGCCGGCATAAATTACTACGCTACCGTATTCGAAGCCGAAGATGTCTTCCTCTGTTCTAGTCTACAAAGGATGATGACGACGACGACGACAACACGGCGATCTCAGTGATCACAGTGATCAATGCGATCTTATTTTCCCACTCATTTTGTGCTTGTTTAAGTGTGTGTGTGTGTGTGTGTGTCATATTCCAGATTATGCTGGCCGCTCGCATTGAATTGATGTTATTAATAGATTGTGCACTGCAATTATGTGCAACAGCTTCACTGAGGGAAGGAATGCTACGTATATAGGATGATTTATGTAGCACCTGTAGGTAACTGCCAGCGAAAGAACCTGATGCCACCCAGGTTTGTTGCATTTTTGTAATTCGGTTTCGTTTGTAGGCGATATAATAATAAAGGGACCAAATCGCAAAACAATGTCGCCTTTATTTGGCGTTTATAATGATGCTCCTTTTGGAAAGAGGAACAGTGGTTCAGAAAATAACTTTATGTGAAAAAAAAAACAAAAAAAAAAAACAAATTCTTAACTCAAAAATTTTAATTTAACAGCTTTAATGCACATAAACTAAAACTAAATCACTATATCATAGTGATATCTTGATAAAAAAAGGTTAGAAGCAATTGGACGGGATAGCCGAGTGTGTGTTAGTGTCATTGCTGACTTACAAAGGGTTTATTGGTTCGCATCTTAACATAGATTGGTTGTAATTCGTTAAATAATAATTCCGATAATGATATCTTACACAACTTTTCCACAACATGCCAATTCATTACACATTTCAAAATTTTTCAGCTGATTGATTTGGGAATTTTGAGTCCCAAATTCCCCTATACGATACTTACTAACTTCAAATCGATATTTATCTATTATGGCATGTAATTTGACAAAACGAATGATGCATAACTTCTTCTTCTTGGGGCTACTTCCACGTGCAGTTCTCAGAATTGAGTCCCAAAATCATGTGTTGTACTGTGTTAGATAAAATAGAAGCCTGTATACCTGAACAATAATCATTCCCTATTTATTTTTTAAAGGGCTTTTGGGTAATTTTTCAAAAAATATATGTTATACGTTTCTGTCGGGCTCTAGACAACATTTAACTTTGGAATTGTCCATATCAGAACTTCTATCCCTAAAAAAAAGATTAATGCGTTGTTCACGAGAAATACATCTATTCTTACTAATTCAACCTAATTTAAGATCAACCTACGATAGGATCTCCGAATTATTCCCATCCTAGTTTGTAGTCGGTCTCAATGAGATGAGATCCCATACTAGGCAGGAAACACATATGCAATAACAGCTCCATGGTCAGGCGGCAGATCAGCAAACTTACCCGGTCGGAAAGTCTGCGTCAAAACCTCATTTCTTTGAGACATGTAGCGAATTTTCATTTTACGTTTGCAAAATTACGGCCAATGTGCCATAAATGTTTAAAGTTTTTCTGGAAGACAACTCACAGGCTTGTTTGCAGCTAATTCTTTGAAACAGCTGTTTTGTTTTCTCTTTTAATATAAGGCTTTCGCACTTAGCTACGTTTCGCATTAGCTTCGAACGCAAGAGATATCCTGATAATACTTCTAGGAAGGTGATTGGTCTCAAATTTACCTAACTGCTCCAAGGATGTCATTGGCACACAGTAACAAAAGCTGTCCACTGGGAGGTAGAGGAATGTCACTAAGGACGATGTTACAGAGCATTGGACTCTAGAGATAGGTCTGAGATTCGAACATATTTTGCGTTCGAAAAAACTTCCCTAAACCGAACTCTGGCAACTATATAGCGTCCGTGTAATGACCTAGATTTATGAGACCTCAGTGAGTAACTTGTGAACTGCTCAAGTAATGGGTTATCTCAACATTGTCCAAATTGTCCGCTGTCAATCATAATCTTTCTATTAAAATTATCTCCAATAGATTTTCACCTCCAATGAATTAACACCTACCACCTCTTTGTCTACTCCAAAGCTGCTTTCGACTCTCCGATAAGGAATAGGCTATATGAAGCCATGTCTTAGTTTGGTATTCCTGGAAAACTAATTCAACTTGCAAATGTACGTTGGAAAACACCAAATCCTCGATTAATACTGGTAAGGATTACTCTGAACCAAATAACACGACAGAAGGTCTCAGACAGGACGATAGATTGTTCCGTACACTATTTTATATAGTTATGGAGAAGGTGATGAGAGAGGCTGGTGTCAACATGTATGGTGCCATATTCCACAAAAACCACATGCCGCTAGCCTATGCCGATGATATAGACGTCATTGGCCGAAATCTGTGGGATGTTACTGCAGTTTTCTCATCGCTAGAAAAGGAGTCAGCGAAAGGAGTTAGCGAGGACAACGAGTTCTTCTTTGATAAGGATCACTCTGAACCATTCAAAACAGATAGAGGTCTCAGACAGGGCGATAGCTTGTCCTTTTCACTTTTGAAAATAGTTATGGAGAAGGTGCTGAGAAATGTTGGTGTCAACATGTCTTGCACCATAGTCCACAAGAGCTACATGTCTCTAGCCTATACCGATGATATAGAAATCATTGGCCGTAATCTGCGGGATGTACTGCAGTGTTCTTATCACAAGAAAAGGAGTCAGCGAAAATGGATTTAGCGAGGACAAGGAGTTCTCCCGATCTGGCAGCACCGATTAGTACGGATCACTCTGCTCCATTCAACACGGAAAGAGGTCTCAGACCGATGTCCTCTACACTATTAAATATGGTAATGGAGAAGGTGATAGGAAAGGCTGGTGTCAACATGTCTGGCACAATATTCCGCAAGAACCACATGCCACTAGCGTATGCCGATGATATATACATTATTGGCCGAAATGTGATGTTACTGCAGTTTTCTCATCACTAAAAGAGGAATCAGCAAAAATTGGTAAAATAATGATTTCGACGAACAAAGAGTTTTCCTGATGGGGAGTTTCCCTTCCGTCAACAAGAAAAATAATGTCAGCCAAGAAATCAGACGAGAAATAGTGCTCGCCAATATATGTTTTTTACGGACTTCGGCAGCACTTTAGTAACACCACCTTATCTCGGGATACTAAGAAACGGCTATACCAGGTGTTATTTTACCCGTTCAGCTGCATGATGCCGAATAGTGGGCGCTTACGACAAAGAACGTACAAGACCTGAGAGTATTCGAGAGAAAAGTACTACGAAAAATATATGGACATATCTGTGTCGACAACTAGTTTGGCCATCGGATAAACTATGCGCAGAATCCAATCCAGAATCCAATGACTTTGATGAGTGGGATATCTTGCCAGGATGTATGTAAATACTCTAACGAGAAAAGGTGTTTGAAGGCTAACCTAAATGACGACGCATAGAAGGGAGACCCAAACTTCGTTATAAGGGCAAAGTGGTAGGCGACGTCTGGTAGGACTAACAGGAGAACGCACGCAGAGCACCAAAGTGTGTGGAACTCTTTAATACTTTATTCCTCTAATTTTTGAACCACGTTCGTAAGGCTGATGACATACAAATTGGTCTGAAGTCATTGCAGTACCCGAGATATTTCCTCGGTTTGGGTATAGGACCTGATATCGATTTCTATCATGCCTCCAGGAAGTTGGGATACTCACAAAATGGTACAACTTCAGGGCCATTAGACTTACAGTATGCAGATATTTCATTTGCACCTGTCTTACGAACAGATCGTACAAAAGTACATCCGTTGTCAAAAACAATGGTCGGAGTTTGTTTTTAATAGGTTTTGTCCTTAATAGCCATCTCGCACATTGCTTTAAGTGTAGCCAGCCAGGAGATTAGTCTTCTCCAAGTCGTTACAATACACTTATTCACATATTGGTTTTTTGCAGCCTATACCCTTCTTAGTGATGCTAAGAAGGCTGGATGCTCTGTAGGAAAGTTTCGCGCAGACCCTGTTGGAAGATACATATTAGGGGTGCGAAAGTGCACAAATTATCGAATTCGATACAATCAACCCGCTAATTTTGTTTAGTTAGGAAAAAAATACATGAGCCAAAATTACAGTGCATCGAATCAAAGTTGGGTGGAATGGGGAACAAATTCACATCAAACACCGCAACAGCCTTGGAGACGCCTCTAGATGCCCCCAGTAATTTTTTCCTCCTAACATTTTCACCAAACATACCTACCTCCATATCCATCCCCTAAGGGGGCTACCAATAAAAAATTAAATACTTGTAAAAGTTGCTCCCACAGCTCTAATTGCCCCAAACGTGCCCCAAAAGGGTAAAATGTATGATAGACCCCTAGTAATATTTGCCTCCTAAAATTTTTTCCAAACATACCTAACTTCCATCTTCACCATAATGGGGGGCCCCGATACAAAAATCAAATTTGTATCAATTCTGGTCCCACAGCTCTAACTGCCCCAAACGTTCCCCTATGGAAGCCAAATATTTTCCCAACTCCAACAGTTTCTTGAAACATCTATCCTCCGTCTTAAAGCATCTATTCTCCATCTCCAACCCTTAAGGTGGTCCCATAAAATTTTTTGGTATTTCCATAATTTTTTTTAAGAAATATGCTCCTGCTGCCCTAGTGATGCCTCGTAGGAGTTAAATTGTATGAACGAGCTCCACTAGTATTTCCCTCCAAACATTTTCCTCCTAATATTCAGCCTCTAAGCAGGCTCCCATACAAAAATTAAAATGTTATATAATTTGGGGTAGGGCGCGCCCAGATGAGTCAAATATGTTACATTCGAATGAGTATTATTGTTTTTTTTTTTATTTGAATTGAAAGATTTCTGACAACTTTTCCTGATGTTATGTGTAAACTTCAGACCAGAGATAAAACTTCAGGTAAATATTTTTATCCACCGAATCGAGTGAATTATAACATTTTAAATCAAAAAAGCATTTCGCATTTTGAGCTGAATATGCGAAATGCTAAAGAGTGGTTTAACACTGCAGCTTCGAATATTTTCAGCTGTTGTCTAGCTCACACATTCTTTCATTCGCCTTGTAAACCTGCAATATTTTCCTGCCACCAATCTTTTATTCTAAGTTCCGGTGTAAAAAGGCTATTAGATACTTATCACCAAGTTTGCAGTGACGGAATGATTATGCATAAGCGAGATTTTAAGGGAACAATTGGCATCATCAAATGCAATACTCCGGATCTGGTGTATATTTTTGACTGAGGTAAACATCGGAAGAAACAGCAGTGAGTACATCAATTGCTGCGGCACGAGCTTTTCAACTCAACCCAAAAAATTATATCCGGCAGAGCCCTCGATGATGTCGGCAACAACTTCGCGAGAAGCTATCCCATACCTCATTAATGGGGTGTAAAGGGTAATTACGTTACCATTAAATTTCTTGTCTTCTATTAAAGTCATGATATCAGCTGGTAAGCGACGGACTCCTCTATTATGAGCAGGGCCAACACAAATATGCATGAAAAAACTGAAAATATGCGCATTAGATAAGCACGAAAAACATTAAAAAATGGCTTTAAAACTGATACAAAATGCACAATAAATTTTGAATATAAGTAATTTTATTCACTAATACATTAAATTTTTAATTGAAATTCATCACAAATAGTTGAAATTAAATAAAGTGATTTTTTAAATTACTCTTATAAAATTCAGACTTGTAATTATTTACTCTACTACTGAACTCAATGGTATACTTAATATTTTAATGTGTAATTAATATTATGTATACGCATTCACCGCCATTTCATTTCTTGGACATTTTGTGAACGTAATATATTTGCTTTGGCAATGCCAACTGTATTAAACAGCCGATTGTCATATTTAAAGTTAAGCGCTTTTTAAAAGTACGCATTGCTTTAGCCTCCTCACTGTTACACTATTCCACAACTTTCCTAACGACCTCAAAATAGTATTGTGATGGTAGTAACGCAACGCTAGGAAGACCTAATTGAAATTCTTGACGACGTAATGGATCTTTAGTATAAACAACAAAATAATATTTCGTCGCCAGTTGCGAAAAATTATAGATATTATCTTCCCATCTTAAAGACATAAACAGGTGTTGTCTGTACTGCGAAAAATATATATGAAAAGTAAAAAAGAAATAGTAAAACAACCTGAAAACCCCAAAATATGCTTTTATATGCATAAACCCCCAACACATGCCTGTAAGTCTGTAATGTGCATTTGCATATGCAAGTATGCATTGCATACTTTTGTTGGCCCTGATTATGAGGATCTATTTTAGAAATAGATTATTTAATCGTATTCCAAAGCGACGTGCCTTAGAAATTGACAAGAGTCTACTTCTTTACACTTGTATGTTCCGGTAAACATTTAGCGGAAGACTGTATAAACTATACCTAACACAGTACAACATTTTTCAGCTCATTCAGCTCATCAAAAAATAAGAATTACAATTCCTTTGTTTATATAACGTTTCCCTACATATGCAACAGTTAGACTTTTCCAATCATCATATGATTTTGAACTGGGTTTACTTTGTAGCAGTTACAATAAAACTGTTGTATTCCGTGGCGTATGATTTACGTGGAATATTATTTATGATAATCATACGCCATCATATTGTATTCATGTTATGTCATACAAAAGAGCCTAAAACGTGACAAATTCCCCTATACGATACTTACTAGCTTCAAATTGATATTAAATTAATATGGCATGTTACTTGACAAAACGAATTATGCAGAACTTCTTCTTTTTAGGGCTTCTTTCGCGTGCAGTCCTCAGAATTGGGTCCCAAAATCATGTGTTATACTGCTTAAGAAAATGATATCATTGACAAATAATGTTGAACAATTTGCCTTAAATAAATCATATAGTTCGAACTTAAAAACTTAATTTCCCTTTACACCCCATGAATGAGGTATAGGATAGCTTCTCGCGTTGTTGTGAATTAACATGCTTTCTATTTTTAGATTCACAACTAACGGCACCTATTTGCTTATCGACGAATGCGAACGTCACTCTTTGAGAAGCTTTTACTAGACATGCCGATTGCCTCGACACTTATACTGCGAATTTGGTGTCGACAAAATTCGAGGGGAGCAAACAATGAAAGAAAATTTTCTTTGAGAAGACTGGAGCCAGGATTTGAACCTGTGATCATAATACCACGGCCGGTCCCACAGTTCGAACAATATCCTCTTTTCCATCAATGCATCATTAGGCAAAAACTACTCATCCTGACCACTGTATTCGAATGGTCACACACACACTCACAAAATAACTCCTCATACCGGTTTTAGGGCACTCACATTAAAATTGTTTCATGACATTATAATTGCTTAAAGTTCCTCTCATTTTTAAGCATTTTATGCCAATATTGACTTTAACATTTCGTTTGGAGACATTCAACAGTCGTTGCTGTGTTTATTTTGTTGCTGATAATACAAAGAAAAAAAGAAAACTTGTAAATAAATTTACAAATCCATGATTTGACTTGCATTTACCCTGTTGCATTTTGTTACGGAGATTAACAAGTCTTGGGTAATTTGTTTTTCGCCACACAACATAAATAATGTGCAGACGCCACCGTTCTGCCTCCCGTGTGTCTTGTCCTGTTCACTTGGATTTTCTCCTTGGGGCTGTTATTATGTATGAAAAAATGCCCTCATCGCCATTATTATCAACAGGTAGTTATATAATTTTCACTTGATGGTTCATTCACGATTTTGACTTGCAAAGTAAATCGAAACTTTGATTCTGTTTGTGAGATTTTTCGTTTTTCATCGTTTGCTTTGGTTTTCATGGAGACACTCTGGTACGACTTCAATTTAGTGAATCTTGCTCGAATGTTTTAATGATTTTGAAAAATGAAGAAAAGTAGATAGAAAAGTTTGTTGTGATTGAAAGTATTAAAGGTTTTCAATATACCCACATCTTAGTGATTTTTTTTAAGGTTATGAAAGGATTTAAATAGAATATCGGAATTCTATCGCATATCATTAAAAAGTTTTTTTTTGGTGAGAATGTGTTAATGGTCGTGATCGTGAGATAAAAGGAGATTATGTTAAAAACTAAAGAACATTTGTCCCAAACTTCTATCGCCTTCGTTTGTTAGGTCGACTTATTTTGTAATTGCCCTCGTAAAACCGATTAACCGGTAAAGAAAGAAACGGCAGCAAATGTTAAAAAAAATTTAAATTTGTAAATACCTTAAGTTCACAAAAACCTTATAACCAGTGCCTTCGTCCTACCTGTCACAAGATACCATAGACATTTTCACATAAGAAAACATATTTTATAAAACCTTCATTCGAGGCGCTGTACGCTACAATACAGCGCCAACGCTCACCACACCTGCACTAAAGTTCTTTAAACAATATTACGGCCGCATTATGTTTGATATTGCGCTTAAATGTTGAAATCAGATTATTCTTTGCGGTTTAAGCTTAATCTGATAAAATTGCGCAAACATTCAATAGAACAGAACTTAAATAAATAGAAGCCACACAAATCTGAGTGCGGTTCGACATCAATGTGACGGGGCAACGTGACAAGCAGCAGCGTGCCACATCTTAAATCGACTCAACGGAAAACTAATAATAATAATTTCAATTGAATAGGGTACTCCTTCATTATGGATCCCAGAGATATTAATTATTTTCAATTAACTTATTATGTTAAAAACTTATTTGTTAATAATTGTTAGTGATTTTTTTTTTGTTCTATGAGCAACAATCTTTATTTTGTATGCGACATCATAATCTGAGACGACGACGACCACGACAACCGTGCTGAAGTATTGACAGAATAATTAAAATATTTGAATTGGACAGGAGAAAAAAAAACAACAACAACAAATGCCATTAAGGTTTACACTCATAACGAGGTAGGTAGAATAATGAAGGCCCTTAAAAGACTAAAAGTAAACTCGTTTTATATACTTTTTACACCAGAAAAGCATTTGGCATTTTAACCTGAATATGCGAAATGCTAATAAGTGGTTTTACACTGCAGTTTTGCATATTGTCAGCTGTTGCTTCTTAGCTCACATGTTTTTACAGTAGTCCACGAAGCGGGAATGCTTTTATCAATTGGGATAATCATTTATTACAATTTTGGCAAAAATTTCAAATTTTTGTCCGTTCATATGGTTTGGCATTTTTTCTAATAAATGTAAACAAACAACGAAAATGGTGGTTACCGGATCAACATTGTTGAGACAAATCGCTTAAATTCAGCTATTTCGGAGTACAACTCAGTGCATTTTTCATGGATGCGAAAATATGCTAACATCTTTCCAACAAAACAATATACATGTAAAAATTTTAGCATATTGACCGCATCTTTCACATATGCGGAACAATGCAAAAAAGGCTGAATGCGTTCCGACGTAAAAAGGCTATTAAGTTGGATTGCCATTAGGATTACCATACGTGAAAAATTATAAAAACGAGATTAGGGTGTGGGTGTAGTCGATCCTATCGCAACTTCCAATTAGTAACATTTCCTTAAAAACAATTTACGACAAAGGCATACCGTGGAATGATGGTTAGAACACGCTTTCGATTCTAGTCTCTGTAAGTATGCTTTACAATAAATTTCGATATAAAAATGTGCAGCTAAAAAAAAAACTTAATTTCCCTTTGCACCCCATGAATGAGGTATGGGATAGCTTCTCGCGTTGTTGTGAATTAACACGCTTTCTATTTTAAGATTCACAACTAACGGCACCTAATTGTTTATCGACGAATGCGAACGTCACTGTTTGAGAAGCTCTTACTAGACACGCCGATTGACTCGACACCTAATACTGCGAAGTTGCTGTCAACAACATTGGGGGGGGGGGGGGGGGGGGGGGAGCCGACAATGAAAGAAGATATTTTTTTCTTTAAGATGACTGGTGCCAGGTTTGAACCTGCGATCTCCCGCATGATAGTCGCGTGTTCTAACCACTATGCCACGGCCGGTCCCAAAAATTTACAGCTAAGCACATTAAAATTCTCACACCAGATTTGTCCTAATATCAGATTAACATTGCACGATTTTTGCCTAACTTCCTTCATACTTAAAACTTCGGAGAGAATATTTTCAACATACTTTTCAACATAGTGATGGAACATGTGTTAAAGAAAGCAGCGGTAAACATGTCTGGCACCATATTTCATATGAGCGACATGCTACTCGCATATGCCGATGATATCGACATTATCGGTCGAACTATGCGAGAGGTAACCGCTGTATTCTCATCTGTTGAAAGCGAGTCAGCGAAAAAGGGTTTAGCAGTGAATGAGGACAAGACAAAATTAATGATATCATCGAACAAAGTGTCCTTCCGCTGGAGACGCAGCGTGAACGTTTAAAACTATTGCTTTAGTGGACGAATTCATCTATCGCGGATCCGGCATGAACAAAAACAACAGTATTAGTCTAGAAATAAAAAGGAGAATAGTGCTTGCCAACGGGTGTTTCTTTGGGCTACGCGAGCTCTTCAAAAACACCGCTCTATCTCGAACCACCAAAGTCCAACAGTACGAGATACTAATATTACTGGTCCTGCTGTCTGCCTGGGCTGTATGCTTACACAGGCGAATGCAGCTTATTTGGCAGTATTTGAGAGAAAAATACTTCGCAAAATATATGGAGCCATTTGCCTCAACGGCGAGTTCAGGATTCGGATGAACAATGAGCTGTAGGAGTTATACCATAACATTGATGTGGTCAAGCGAATCAAAGTGCAACGATTACGCTGGCTAGGCCATGTCGAGAGGATGGATGAGAAAATTCCAGCGCGAAAGATACAACTCAATGATACAACTGCAGATAAAGCCAGTGGTCATCTCATTAGGTAATAAACTCCTTAAATTAAGGCGAATTGGATCTAGTTCACAAGTAGAAGTACTCTCGCCACAACTTTCAATCTTAACATTAATAGTTTTTTAAAGACAATAGACGAGACGTGCTGGACAGCTGTAACATACGCGGATGACGTATCACTAATAGCTACCGGCAAGGGTCCTAAATTACTTTCTGAGCTTTTGGAATCGTTGGGCGCTGAAAATTGTACTTAAATGATGTCGTAACATATGGACTGGGTGTAAACCCGAGTTAAACGTAGATACAAAATCCCTCAATTTGCTACTCAGGTCAGAACCAGCAAAGCATCAAAGGCTCTATTTTGCTGCAAAGGGGCAATCTGACTCTACTGGGGAAGTAGCCCCAAATATGTAAACTGGTTATATGACTTTGCTATTAGACCAATTGTTTTTTACGGATCGGCAGTTTAGTTTGGGACCGGCCGTGGCATGATGGTGGATTCGAGCCCATTATCATGATCACAGGCACTGTTCACGATCCTGAAATGATTACCCCAGACATTGTGGCGAAGGTACCTGAATGCGTTTAGAGGCCACGAAAGCATAATCGCACGAACTTATTTTGAATTCCCCTCGCAAAAGAGATTAAACGATAAAGAAAGAAGTGGTAGTAGCGGCTTCTAAAAAATTAAATTTTATAAAAACCTTAAGTTCACAAAAACCATGTAACCAACCACACATTAGTAGTGCCTTCGTCCTACCTGTCAAAATATACCATGGACATTTTCACTTACCCCCAGACATTGTGGCGAAGAAGGTAGCAGTGAATGCGTTTAGACGTCACGAGACCTTGAACGCACGGACCATGGTCAAGCCAACGATTACACTGTACCAGAACCTGTTTTCGATTCGGGTTTTGTGAGGAACATCCCGGATTATAATGATAATACCCTTCACTAAGATGTCATTCTAATTATACCCTCACCCTACGGGTAGGAGGGCATATACCATTTGATACGACCCAAAAGTTTAACACATAGAAGGAGTCAGTTTAGACCCTATGTTTCTTTGAACCAAATTTGTTTCATGACTTTTTAAGTCGAATGAGCCATGCCCGTCTGTCTGTCCGACTGGTATGCACGACAGACAGACGTAACCAATTGTTTTGAAACTTTGCATAGATAAATATTTCCCAAAAACTACTTACGGTATTGGATATGGGCTACATGGCTACGCCACTTCTGGTACCGCAAATACTAATGTACCATTCCGCCCACATTAGAATTTAAGTAATAATAACAATACAAACTTTAAAGTCCAGCCACGCCCTTTCGGTTACCTCCCATAAAAGTGTAACATTTAGCCCAATTTAGAAAGCTAAAATGATCGTGCCCGAATTCTGTATTTTGTAAAGCTATAACAGGCTAAACTTTCAGGGTAAAAATTAGAATTGAAAGTCCATACATCATACAAACGTAACGCGACCGTTCTTAAATTCTGTATTTAGTAAAGATACAGCAGGATAAAGTTTTGCAGAAAAAAAACTGGATGTCTAGCCACACCCCTACTGTAACCTCCAATTCAAATGTCCCATTCGGCCCATTTTAGAAATCAAGTATTAATATCAATACACCCAACGCGATAGTACCCTAATTCTGTATTTTGTTAGGCAAATTTTATGTTTTTACTGAGGGTATATGTAAGTCGGTTTACCCGACTAAAATTTTCTTACTTGTTTTTGTGGACGGAATGAAATTAAGAGAAAGAACGGGCTGGGGAATCTTTTCGGAGAAGTTGAATTTGTGTCTACTAGGTTACCGAACATCTGTAGCACTGTTCAGACCGAAATAGCGGCCATTAGAATTGCCGTGGAACAAATTCAGTATAATAGAAAATTGAGCGGCAATATTCATTTACATACAGAGGAAAGGCGGCTAGCACGAATGTCGGTCGTCTGTGGAGGAAATAGCAAGGCAATCGAAGTTTCCCTTTACATACATTTCAGAACATGGGGAAATATATGGTAACCAAAGAGTCGATGCATTGCCAAATTAAATTCGGGCGAAGTTTACGGTCAAATTGTTCCGGTTATTCCTCTCGCAAAGAAAATCAACATTGGTAAGGAAAGATAAGTGAAAAAACCCACTTTCAAACAAACAGATTTGTCCTACAATGGATTTACAGAGGACACGATTTGTGCTGAACCTGTCTAGAGTCCATCTGAGGAACAGCTGTAATAAACGGTTAATTGCCGGTTACCAAACATGCTCAGAGTTTCAAACTTCCCTACAACGATTTCTGAAGAAGTTGCAACGATGAGGAAGAGGTAGGAATCACGGAGCATCTTCTATGCCACTTTCCTGCTTTTAGTTTCCAGAGAAATGATAAGTTTGGTTATCGGACATTTATAGACAATACCTGTATATCAGAAGGCGATCTGCCACGCCTTTATCACAGAAACGAAATGGTTCAAGGGCAACGTTGACCAAATATAGTAGAATTAATTTGTGCTAGCATTTAAAATGTTATCACAACGGCACCTATATTAGGACTTAAGTGAGCTGCCAAATTACCCTAAACTTTTTTCTTTAAAAAAACAGATTGCCTAGATCGTGTGATACCACACCTCTGGATTATTTCTTTGATGGAATGTAAATTTTAAAGTCAGCGTCAATAAGTAAGCTACGATTCAAGACTAGAATGCCAACATTACTCGACTAGTTCCTAAAATTCCGGTGACAATGCTGGAAAGCGTTGGACCTTGCAAAGAAATTACCTACACTCAAAAAAAATCAAGTATTCCGTACTTAAATCGTTCCCAAGCGGTTTCAAAAGTACGGTAATTACGGATTTTCCGGATTTTCCAGTACAAAATACTTGATCCAAGAACGAAAAAACCTAGCCTGGAATTCTTATTTGTAAATGTTATTAAGCCTTGTGGCGCTTGATTTTTAAGTACAACATTCTTAATAATAGATGACATTAAGCCTGATGGGGCTTGATTTTTAAGTATAGAATTCTTGAATATAGATGACATTAAGCCTGCTGGGGCTTGATTTTTAAGTATAGACTTCTTAATTATAGATGACATTAAGATTCATGGGTCATGAATTTCAAGTGTAGAATTCTTAATTATATACGACATTAAGCCTAATGAGGCTTGATTTCTATTAAATAATATGAAGACAGCTAATTGGATAGTTGCCTAACTATCTAATCAGTACCAGTATCAGTATTTTGCTTTGCTTTTTTACTATCATTACAAACCTTAAGTGTTATAATTTCCACGAAACAAATGAGAAGTCACAACACACTGGTGCGAAAATAGCATTAACGAAGATAACACGTCACTTGATTCGCACAAGCTTTTAAGATTTTCATACTTATTTGGAAAATTTATACGCTTAAATTCAAGTACGATTTTTGCAAAAAAAAAGAATTTTAAACTTAAATTTAGAATGCGAATTAATTGTGGGGAGAAACCATGAAGCTAAGAGAGTAAATGTTATTTGTCTCCCAAACATTTTTTGCTCAGAGATTTCTGTAAGATTTTTTATTCTTACGTTAAGTCAGAAAAAACTTGATATTAATTCTAAGAATTTTATACTTAAAAGTTGAGAAGTTCGTACTTAAAATTCTGTAATTAAGTTCGTACAAACTTAATTGGAGAATTTTATTCTTATTTTAAGATTTTTTACGCTTACATTTTTGAACATAAGTATCCTGTTTTACACTTGATTTAAGAATAAGTAGCACTATTCGTACATAAATATTTAAGTACTTTTTCTGCAAAAAATAAGAATTTTACACTAAAATATAGAATGTGTTTTTTTTTCTGTGTACAATGGCGACCAGCATTTGAATAAGATAATCTTTTAAAAATAAATGTCAGAGATTGTTCATTCCACAATAAAAATTCTGATGTCCAATTCTGTTTTAAGTGTTTAGTTTAAACTAAAAAAATAAAGTTTTAAATTTGTTGTTTTTATCACATATTTGTTTACCAACAGATAAATCATATCCGGCATTGGTATCGCTATAGTATTTATATACTTTGGATCATAATAAAGTTTCTGACATTTAAATTTTTAAACGTTGTCAATGTACCACTTTTAACTTATATATTGCTTTGTTTTTATTATTTGTTCTTAACAACTACATCGTATGCCATTCCAGGACAAATGGACTGTTAAGTATTGCATCGCCCTCGTATTTATAGGAGGGCCGCATCCATCTCACATCGAACACATGCGAGTGCACTACGAATTGTAATCATTCATTGAATTTGTTGGTGTTGGCAACACACGACCAATTTAAAATACGGTTAACTCTATGGGCTACAACTGTTGAGTATAAGTCACTGACTGACTGGCTGACTCTTCGCCCTTTTGCTGGCCAAACCAACCCCTACCGGTCTGTCACTGGCACTGACCATCTCATGTCCAGTTGTCAATTTGGCGCTATGTCTGTATGCCATTTGAATTTCATTAATACTTGTTGCAAATTTCAATAGCGCGCGCAAACCAACTCACTCCGACTTGCTCGTCCGATAAATCCTCATGTATAGGAATATGTATGTACATATATACATATATCTATCGCTGTGTGTTTGCCATTCTATTGGGGATGTGGATGTGGACAATAGTGATTTCGTGGTTGTGGCATCCCCCAACCCACTGGCTAGCCGGGCTGCCTGTGACAACAGGAACAGGTAGAAGATACATATTTATAAATTCGTTTTGTTACATTATTTATTTATTGTCGTCTCGCTGTGTGTCTGACGATGTGGTGGATTGGTGCAATTGGTTTTTTCCGGTCGCTGGCGAGCGAGTGTTACTTTTATTGCCAGGCATGTTTTCGATGTTCTTATCGTCATCATTATCATGCCTATAGATCGGTAGATGGAGATAAACGTGTATATGGCCCCCGCTGGGTGTAGTATGCATACACGCTTTTGGTTTGCTGCCAGTTGCAGTTTTGAGCACCAAGGTGTTACATTGGAATAAGTATGCAGCATATTTGTTGCACATGGACAATGGCACTTGGACGCACACACTAATAAGTCTCGTTTAAATTATAGATTCGCTAATAAAGAGAAATGTTTTGGCAAACCCACGCTTTTGTCGAAGATGGCTATAACCTCAGGACAATTGATAATTGTTAAGGGGGATAGAAATTTTGTTGGAAAGTCATTTTGTATATTACACAATATAGCGGCATACTGTGATATACAAAAGAGATTACATAACGCATATGTTAATGTGGTCAAATTGTGGATTGTTATTAAGTGAGTTGGTAATTATTTTATGTGTATTCGGTTGGAAAACACGAAAGTTGCATTAAACGTTTATTTGTGTAAACTTTTTTTTAACTGTTTACTTTAATGTTTTTTGGGGGTGAGGCTATGACGACAGTTACTACGGCTAAGTTTATTATGAACTTTTGTTCACATTTTTGTAAATATTGATTTTGACATAAAACTACATTAAAATAGAAGACAAGGGGAATTTATGTTATGAAATTTGCGAGAGTTTAACGCAGTGATACGCATTCCATAGCCTCGCGGTTACAGTAACAGTCGTTTTTTCGATACAGAAAGAAAAGAAAAGACTACCCAACAAAAAAAAAGCACATTCAAGCAAATATTAATACGATGCAGAGTGTCGCGTATTGCTTGTGAAAACAAGAGAGAGAGAGAGAGAGACGAAAAGTCTTTCTTAAAAGAAAAAGTATGTTATTTAAGAAGGAGCGAAGATTTTGCAAAGTACAGGTATAGAGGTAAAGCCCGAAAAGTAGATGTTTTAGAACAGGAATTCCCAGCTGGAAGGACGAAGATGGGAATCTGGTCACGAAAATTCAGAGTGTGCAGTAAATATGAAAAGAACATTTCTGTACTTTGTTTGTTACCAAAGTAAGCCCAATTAATGAAATCATGGCATTCATCGGCGACGGAGTAGATTGTCCACCAAAAAGCCAGCATTTTATGTAAAATGATTCTGAGAAATGCTTTATGAAGAAAATATATTTGGAAAATATATTCAACTAATGGGCCCGGCAAAGCTTCGCTATTGCATATTATTTTAAAAAAATGGGCGTAAAAGTGGGCGTGGTCGAAAAAAAGTACGCTATAAATCATGCCAGAGTCCCAGAGATTTGGTCTCCTATAAGGTCCAAACAAACAAACAAACAAATAAATAAACAAACACGCATTCCATTTTATATATAAGGTTGTCAAAGAAGTCTTGCGGTATTTTTATTGAATTTTCAATTGTTCATAAAATTGGTTATAATAATGCGATTTAAGTCAAATATGCGCCGTTTTGTTCGATGACGAGTTCCCAACGAGATGCCAACTTCATAATGCCCCTCTTATAGAAGCTCGCTTCCCTATTGTCAAAAAACTCAGAGAGCCAATTTTCACAGGACTCTCTTGTGGCCAACTTCCGACTACCAAGCTCGTTCGCCATGGACAGAAATAGGTGGTAATCACTTGGTGCGAGATCCGGACTATACGGTGGATGCAAAAGAACCTCGCATCCGAGCTTCCGGAGCTTCTGGCGCGTCACCAAAGATGTGTGTGGCCTGGCGTTGTCCTGATGGAAGACAATTCGGCCTCTGTTGATCAAAGATGGCCTCTTCTGCATGAGTGCTGCATTCAAGCGGTCCAGTTGTTGGCAGTACAGGTTCGAATTGAGCGTTTGGCCATAGGGGAGCAGCTCATAGTGGATGATTCCCTGCCAATCCCACCAAACACACAGAGGAACCTTCCTGGCCGTCAATCCAGGCTTGGCCACCGTCTGGGCAGCTTCACCGCTTTTCGACCACGAACGTTTGCGCTTCACGTTGTCGTAAGTGACCCACTTTTCATCGCCAGTCACCATCCGCTTCAAAAACGGGTCGATTTTGTTGCGATTTAGAAGCGATTCGCATGCATCCATGCGGGCAAAAATGTTTTTTTGCGTCAAGTCGTGTGGCACCCATACATCGAGCTTTTTTTTGAATCCAAGCTTCTTCAAATGGTTTATAACGGTTTGATGACTCATGCCCAGCTCTTGACCGATGCTACGGCTGCTACTATGCCGGTCTCTTTCGATCAATTCAGCGATTTTATCGCAATTTTCGACGACAGGCCTTCCCGACCGTGGCGTATCTTCGATCACCTCTGCACCAGAACGAAAACGTTGAAACCATCATTGTGCGGTGGAAATGGAAACTGTATCGGGTCCATAAACTGCACAAATTTTATTGGCAGCATGAGGTGCATTTTTGCCTTTTTCGTAGTATGACTGTAAAATATGCCGTATTTTCTCTTTATTTTGCTCCATGTTTGCGACGCTATAACTCACGAACGACTAAAAACAAACAACAATAAATCAAACACGTGAAAAGAGCTTTCCAAAAAGCTCTAGCGTGAACCGATGCGACGAATACAACTAGAACTACGCGCTTGCAAAGACAAGCTTGCGGAAATACCGCAAGACTTTTTTGACAACCTTATATATAGATTCAAAAGGGTTTCCTAAGAGAATTATGCATATATGGACCACAAATTTGCGTGAAAAAACTTCATCAATATATTTTAGAAATTCAATGCTATGTAGTCGAACAACCGATAACCAGTATGAAAGTTTCATTCGGGAAAACAGACTTACATATACCCTCACCATCAGTAAAACATACAATCTTGTAGTATATTGATATTATTACTCGATTTATAAAGTGGGCGGAGTGGTACATTTGTATGGGGGGTACCAAAAGGGGTGGCTAGACTCTCAGTTTTTGCTCCAAAACTTTATCCTGCCTTAGCTTTACTTAATGTAGAATTTGGGCACGATCGCGCTCGGTGTATTGATATTATTACTCCATCTCTAAAGTTAGGAGGTACCATACTTTTCTTCAAAACTGTATCCTGCCATAGATTAACAAAATAAAGAGTTTGGGTACGATCGTGTCGATTGTCTTAATAATATTAATCGAAGTATAAAGTGGGCGGTACCAGATGCGTATTGGAGGTACCAGATGGGGCGTGGCTAGACTTCCTTTTTTTAATCCAAAGCTTTATCCTGCTATAGCTTACTAAATACAGAAGGTACCAGAAGGGGCGTGACCATGTAGGCCATTTTTAATGCCGCACAGTGGTCGATTTCCTTCAAAAAGGCGCGCATGAGGGTCATTTTTGGAAGTTCTAGAAACCATTTTCTAACTATGTCTACCTTTCCTTGATAGTCTAAGGAAGTCCAAAACCAAAATTTTGCACCCCCATAGCTAAATATTAACCCATTATCTGCCGTCGAATGTTTTATAGATGCTTTTTTTCTGATGTAAATTCGGTGAACCACACTAACCCGAAAAGAGTGACAAGCAATACGTCACGGGCCACTTTTGATCTTCCAGATTGTTTTTCTACTTCTTTAAACATTCCTCAAAGATAATTTTGGAGGCTCGATTTTTATATTGCAACCCGAAAATCCCCGAAAGAATTCGTAAAAGACTGAAAAATCCCGTTAGACAATTTGAAACATGTGCTACTATTTTGGAACATCGCGGAACACTTTGAAACCAATTTCATCTTAAAGGTAAATCCTTTGTTTGCCACTTCTTCTGTTTGCAACAAGTAGCAATTAATGAAGATATCGAAGATTTCCCGGCTGAACACAGGGTTACACATACAACATACAACTTTAATTTTTATAGGTTTTGGTTCCTCAAATGTTGGGAACACTGCCCGGAGATTCTTTTCAGATATTGAAATATCATCAGAGATTACAGGTTTTGATAAAGATATACTCCATCGCTTGGATGTCATTTTGACGAGCATAAATATGTCAGATGAGATCGACCCTAACAAATACAGATTTTACGGTCTCGAAACTGCCAGGATTGTCGTAGAAAAATATGGTTGGGCGAGTATGTCGCCCACCATGCATTAAATTTTGTTGCTTAGTGCGGATATGATTACTTCAGCGATTTTTTACATGTGTAGGCCAATTATCAGAAGAAGCTCTTGAGCACAGGAACAAAGATTTTAAGAATTTTCGGAAGAACTACGCGAGGCAGATGTCTAGAAAAGAAAATTTGGAAGCGATTTCTCATCACTTCCGATCCATACATTTGTAGTTTGAGAGCGACAGACAGGAAATCTTCGAACCAAATTCTACCTTATGAGCTATAGAATTTAGTCAAACAGGCTACACATGAGGTTGGAGATGGGAATAAGAAAAAGGATGACTATACAGAAATTCCTCAAATGATTTAGAATTTCGCAACATAGTGTACATATAAATATTCTTAATTTCGGAAGTAAAATAATGTTTCACTAAGAAAACAGCTAGTTTCTTTCGATTGAGGCGCTTTTTAAAAGGATTGCGTTTTTCATTACAGTAACGTGGAGTTTACCTTCTTTGCAAACATGATGATGTACAATAACACAATACCCTTACAAAAAATTTTCTTGTAACATTTTCTGATTCTTCAAATTGACCTTATAGAATTTGACGGCTTTTCAAAAAAAAACTGGATGTTGTTTCCCTAGATAATTTCGAACCATTTTTATACTATGAAATTTTGGCTCAAAGTTCGCCAAATACACGGAATAGTGCATGAAAAAATTATCCGAACCTTTAATCTGAATAGACATTTTTGCCGTGGAATTGGCCATATACATTGTTAGATAATGTATCCGTATTGACGTCCAACCTTGGTCAAGGATCCTTCATGGTATTTCCATGGGTTTTGATAAGTCAAGATGCCGCCAATGCATTTTGGGGGCCAACAATACCCCATGCGCGCCTTTTCGACACAAATCGACCACTGTGTGCCGTAAGTAGTTTTGGGGACATATTTACTTGTGCAAAGTTTCAAACTATTTGGTTTTGTCTTTCGAAAGTTTCTTGCGTACCAGCCGGACAGACAGTCAGACAGACGGACATGGCTCAAACGATTTAAAAAGTCATGAATCGAATTTGGTTCAAAAAAACTTTGTGTTTAAATGACTCTTTCTATGTGTTACACGTTTGGGTCGTATCAAATGATCTAAACCCTCCTACTCGTAGAGTGAGGGTAAAAAATGCAAGGGCTTGAAAAGTCTTTGGCATTAAACTCAATGTGCGGCGCAGAAGGATGCGACACTTCGACAAAAATAATGATTTCAACGAACAAAGAGTTATCTCGATGGGGACGCACCGTGAACGTTGACAATTATTGTATTGAGGTCGTAGATGAATTTACCTACCTCGGATCTTCCGTCAATAAGACAAATAATGTCATTACAGAAATTAAGCGGGGAATAGTGGTAGCCAATAGATGTTTTAATACCAGGTACCAGGTGCTAATTTTACCCGTTCTGTTGTATGTTGCCGATTCGTGGGTCCTTACGACAACGAACATACAAAACTTGTGAGTATTCGAGAGAAAAGTACTCCGCAAAATATATGGACCTATCTGTGTCGACGGTGAGTTTCGCCATCGGATGAACCATGAGGTGTATAAGCTTTACCACGACATCGACGTAGCTAAATGAGTCGGAATCCAGCTAGAATCAACATGTTGCCTGGATAGATGTAAATGCTCCAGCGAGAAAGGTGTTTAAAGGCGAACCTGAAGGACGGCGCAGAGCAGGGATAACTAAACTTCGTGGTTGGCGATTTGCCACCATCTGCAAGGACTAACTGGAGAAAGCACGCAGAAGACCGAAGCGTGTGGTATTCTTTATTACTTCAAGCCTCAAATTTGTGAACCACGTTCGTAAGTTGTAAAGGTCCGCTTAAGTAATTAAGTTTTTTTTGTTTTTTTTTTTTTATTCAGCATTTGTTACAATAGTCATACAATATTTAGTGCCTCAGCGCCACTAAGGCATTATTGAGGCTAGCTGGCAACAGTAAACACCGTTCTGGATTCGATCATGCGGGAGGCAAAACGTATTATAAGGGCTATCACATTGGTATGAATGGTCGACTGAAAGATATGCACTATGCCGAAGATATATGTCTGCTCGCCCGCAACTACTGTGACACATCAGCCAAATTGGCACAATGACACCATATAGCATCCAATGTAGGATAGCGTATTTACATCGGTAAGACAAAGGTTCTACGCATCAACACGGATAATCGCTTAAAGTTCATTGTCAGCTATATAGAACGCGAAGATGTTCAGTCGTTTTGCTCTCTGGGGAGCATTATATCCACCACCGGTGTCTTACATGAGGATATTGCAAATCGTATACAAAAGGTAAATAAGTTATTTGGAACACTGAAAAAAGTATGGAAATCTTCCCAAATCCATATTAAAACTAAGCTCCGCCTTATCTCTTCGAATGTGAAATCTATACTCCTATAAGGCTGTGAGTCATGGAATTGCACAGCAGGTGATATACAATCACTGAAAGCTTTTTGTAATCGTTGCCTGCAAAAGATATTGAAATTTTTATGGCCAAATCTAATTTCTTATCGAGACCTCTGGCAAAGAACTGGCGAAACACCAAACCGCAACGAAATTAGAAGAGACAATGGAGGTGGATTGGTCATGTTATGAGAAGGTCTCAAAACGATATTTCTAAGATGACAATTGGTTGGAACCCTCAAGGCAGTAGAAAACGAGGCAGACCAGCTAACACATGGAGAAGGTTACTACTACAATCCGAAATCAAAGAAACTGGAATGAATTGGTCCGAAATAAAACTGATGGCGCAAGATAGATGCCGATGGAAGAATTTTGTTACGACCCTTTGCTCCAACCTGGAACCTTAGGAATCAAATATATTTATATACACGCATAGTGGGACCTACACTTTAATTGTAAATCTAAACGTCAGCTGTTTGAGAAGTTTTTACTAGATATGCCTGGTAACTTGATACTATAAACAAAATGTAGATGACTGAGACCCTAGTCTACAGCATAAAAGTCGCGTGTTCTAACAATTGGTCCCTGACTCGGATCCGTGATATCGTAACAAACCGCAGTGAACATTGGAACTGTGAACATTGGAACTATATTATAATCCACATATAATAACAACTAAAAATAAAAAAAAAAATTAGTTAATTTCACACACACAGCTTGTTGCTTATTCCATTTCCACATCCAAAAAAAAAATTAGTTAATTTCACACACACAGCTTGTTGCTTATTCCATTTCAACATCGACCCACCCACACAAGTCTAGCTCGAGCAAGACAGCTAAGGGTATAAATACAAAAATATTACTGATACGTAATTTTTCTTTTTGCGATTCATAACGATCAATTATCACACTTTGCGCCAACGGTTTTCTGCATTGCAACATTGTAGCTACACCGACATCGACTGGTATTTGCTATACCAGGAATCCAAGACGCCCAAAAGAATATTTGTCCACAGCTGCAGGCTGCGGCAGCCAAATGCGTTTAAATCAACTGCCACAAAATAAATCAACTGTAAAAACCACTAAAGCAGCTACTGAGCAATAGATTGACAGTTCGCATTGCACCGCTCATAAATCGCATTAATATGGAAAATAAATCTGCGGCAAAAGTATAGAGCTGTGTGTGTATGGTGTCCCCTACATACGGCTATGCTACAGTTAATCCATTCGAAAAACTTTCAAAACCAGTCGTCAGAGTCAACGATTACGTTTACGCTTATACAAGAGAAAGACAAAGAGACGATGCGAAGAAAGAATTGATTCTATTACACGAATGTAAACTATATCGACTGCACAAGACAGCCTGTGGGGCTAGAGCGCGGAACAGTAGTAGATCGTGTGGAAACATGTTTGGTGCTTAACTAACTGTGAACTAGATCAAAATGACTGCAATCTAGAATTAAAGCGCTTTGGAAAATACCGATGCCATCATTAGTTACACACCACAGAGTTGGTTGTGGAGAAACGTGTGGGCAGGATCATTAGATAGCACTTGTCGGACAACTATAGCCAGTGGATACAAAGATTGTAGCCTATAATAAATAACAGAATTATAAACATAAGATCTTAATTGAATTTTTAAGCATATAACCGAAGGAGGGATAAAGACAGTTTGTCATCTCCAGGGTAATATTTTGAAATGATCATGGCGTGGCAGTAGAGTAAGTATACGAATTCGAGTTGTTGTTACAAGCAGGTTCTGGTAAAACCGTTGGTTTATTTAAATACTATTAAAAATGCTTCCATTTCAAATTATGTACAGAAATTGTACTAGGAATCAATCAATCAATCAAATAAATAATAGTTTCACTTTACAGCCCATGAATGAGATAATGGAAAGATTTTCATATCTGACTAGTTAAAACGCTTTTAATATTAGACTCACACAACGGTACCTACAGTTTAACGAGGTATCCGAACATCAGCTGGTTGAGAAGCTGCGAAGTTGCTGTCCACAAAATCGAGTGGGCCGCCGTTCAGCCTCAGCAACTTTATATAAGACCCATGTTATTAATGCTTTAATCAATCGGAACTCGTAGTAAAAATTCTTATGAACAAGATATTTTTGCTCTTAAGCGCCTAACAGAAATTCTTAGGCATTTCATTATGCCTCTGTATCTTAAAAAAATAATTTTCATTAGACCACAATTCTCCACCCATTAAGAGCTAGAGCGACAGAGAGAGAGAGAAAGAGAGAAGGACAGCTATGTTTCAACAGAAAACAAACCAATCAGCACTGCCAGCGGGCTGGATTGGTATCAATTACTTTTCTTTTTGAGTCTTGCTCAATTATTACAGATGATTTGTTTTGTAGTGATTTTAATGGCCACTCATAGCCACAGCACTCGCAATTCATATAATGGCAGATACAAACTTGGTCTTGGCATTTGGTAACCGCAAATGATAAAAGATGACAGAGATGAAATACGGAGAGTATACGAAGAGAAAATCTCAAAAAACCAACCAGGCATGCCCCTGCAAATGAAAGGAGGCGCAACAAACGCCATAAGAAACGCATACACAAGGCACAGACGAAACAAAACATGCAAAATAATATCAAGATAATTATGGTATTAACTCAGGTTACCGCATTCATTCAGAAATATCATCACTAATCACCACTACCAACTGGTTACCAGCGAATACCACAATAGCTCACATCTTACTTCTGCTACTACTACTACAACTACAGAGAACTGACCACCGATGGCTAACCGACCGACTGGCCGACCTACCCATCAGTCACGCAGCACAGCGGCGGCGTAGGGGGTGCACAGCGAGCGCGAAGAAGTTCAATGACACGTTTTCGTGGGATCTGTGCTTTTATTATGATGCAGTTGCTATAGCAATGCGAAATCGCGGGAAATATTTGATGGATGTGGGTTTAATTCACTTGCGTGTGTGTTTTTATCTCGGCGGCTATCCTTGATAAAAGCCACTGATATTGAGTGGTAACGGCAGTCTTATTACCTGTTTCGTTTTTAACTTAAAATTAATCCTTAAAGGTTGTTTTGCCAACTAATACCTGATTTGCTCTTAAAGTTTTAGCTTGCGACTTACGTGCTTATGACTGGACGTGGACGTTGTTTTTTTGAGACAATTATAAATTGTAATATCTGTTACGTACCTGTAAAGAAAGTGGGGAAAAGAGAGAGAAGTTAGTATGTTTGCACGTCGTCAATACTGGTGTAGCTTAATTTGTGTCGTTTTTAATTGCTTAATAATATAATTGCTACACATATGGTTTATTAATTATGAAAACATCATTTCAATTCGGAGGAAGCACGTTAAAGTAGCCCCACAAAGAAGAAGTACCGCATCATTCGTTGTGTCAGGTAAATTCCATAATAATTTAATATTGATTTGAAGTTAGTAAGTATCGTATAGGGAAATTTGTCACGTTTTAGGCTCTTTTGTTTGACATAACATAAATACTATACGGTGGCATATGATTATCATAAGTAATATTCCACTTAAATCATACGTCACGAAATACAACAGTTTTATTGTAACTGATACTTAATTTTTTTTTAAATTTGTTTCAGCTAAATCGGACTAGTGGTTCTCGAGTTATGTCAAACAAAAGAGCATAAAATGTGACAAATTCCCCTGTACGATACTTACTAACTTCAAATCATTTGTAAATTATTGCGGCATGTAACTTGGAAAAACGAATGATGCAGAACTTCTTCTTTTTGGGGCTACCTTCACGTGCAATTCTCAGAATTGAGTCCCAAATCAAAGAGCTCTAAAATGTTGTACTGTGTAATATATTGCAATACACCTAAGATGTTTAGTATTCAAAATAAAATTATATTTTTTTTATTTGTATTAGATTCAAAACAGCAGAGTGTAAATAAAACCAGTACATAATTTTCAGTTGGGTGAACTGACTGATACATACTCTTACCCATATGCCTATCGAACGTATGGCCAGACGAGACATATAGTAAGACAGTAGAAATGGTAACATCTGACATATGTAAAATATTCAATTCAATCTTTCTACTCATATGGGTACTATATTATGTACCTAAAGCGTATTTTTCGTTACCAACTAAGAATCAAAGAGAAGTTCTCAAATTAATTTTCACAAAAATCTCATAATGTATAATGCATCCATTATTAGATACACGTAGAAATTAATTCCAAAGCGCATCGGTCTTTTGTGCGCCGTAGATAGTTAGTCACACCACGTGTAGATAACAGCTCTTTCACCTGACCTGTCCATGGTTTTGGTTGCCCTCACTAGCGCCTCTTATCGAGTTCATTGACGGAGAGCTTTCGAGCTGCAACGTTTTCATCTATTCTTACAACGTGTCCAAGCCAGTGCATTCGGTCTATTTCAACGCCCTGGACTGCGTCGATGTAGTAGTACAGTTCACACATCATCATTATTCGAATGCACCTTTGTAATCGATGAACAGATGATAGGTATCGATCTGTATCTCTTGGGTCTTCCCCAGAATTTGTCGTAGTGTAAATATCTGGTCGGTCGTAAATATTACCAGTTCTAAAGCCACACTGATAAGGTCCAGATGTCCTTGTGCTTTACGTGAATACCTGCCCGTGAAGTCTTAACTCCACTGTGAGCTCAACCCCACTGGAACTACAATATCGCTATTCAGGCCCGGATCGAATCCTTCTATGTGAAAGGATGTTCAAACTATTTATATTTCTTTTGTGAGGGTACCATATTGACTAACAAGTACAAGCTCAAGCATTGTACTCCGTACGATTTGGCTCCCAACTCTTATTATTGGCTACGTTAAGTACATTGTACATACTTGTTATCTCTGTCACACCATATCTCCTCTCCATCTAACACGCCACAAATGACGTCAACGCCCCCATCAGCTAGGGACCGTGGACCCCCATTCGGCCGACCTACATCTGACATCTCTTTAATTATGTATGTATGTATGTATTAACAATCCATCAGGCTAGCTTCCATCTATACCCAGTAATTCCTTCAACTACCGTCAGCGAGTAAATAAACATTTCCGTCAGGCTAGTTTCTACCTATATCAATTTGCCACTTGAAGTTCTTCCAACCCTTTCGGTTTTCCGAAATACAAGCAATTTACCATTCGAACAATAACAAAAACATTTTATTTTGAGATTAGGTATGGCGTGATATATGTTTGTAGCTCAAAGAAAATATAAACAATTATATCCTCCTTTTGCATATAAAAATAATATCCGTCGCAAAGTACACAGTAAGAGATGCGAGTCTCGTACGGTATTAAGGGACACCCAGCTTCATTTCTAAGTCAACTCGCGTAACTTTGCCCATTAGCCACTGCAAGGTACAGAACAAGCTTTTCCATACCCATTCGGCCAGGAAGGCAGTTGCTTAGGCTACCTTGGGCTCCTGAACTACCGTAGTACCATCTTAAGACTCTTTGGTCTGAGCTCGAAAAGACAATACTACTAGCCAAAAAGAGGTCCACTATTGGTTATCTCTTGTCCGTGGAGGCGATAATCCCAAAAGGCCTCACGGATGAGACTCACTTGCGGGATGATAAGGTCCAATCAGGTTCGCTAAAATGGGCTTTAGTCTTTAACATAACACGCTAGATAGGACCTTGTATGCGATGGGTAAAAGGCTAATCCCGGAATATTTGGTACATACACTTGACTTGGTGCATTCAAGTTACCAGCTTATCCCCGCCGGCTTTAAAATGCTCTGCTGGCAGTCCATCTACCGTCCTTACACGTAAGGATCCCTGGTCCAACACCTTTGCTTTTTATCTGTTGGTAGAACTTTCGGTCTTCACGTGTATCCCTGTAATTTTCGATATCCTGGCTCTCTCTTTTCTTCCATAGACGCTTTTTACGCCTGAAGAGGCGTGTCATCTCCCTCCTCCCCTCATTATAACGCTCCGACACAGCACGCGTTGCCATTGACTGCAGTTTTCCCTGTATGCAGTTTAATACGAAACAACTCATACAGGTAAGTAATTCTTTCTATATCTTAAATGTATTTTTTATAAAATGCATATATATACTCCACACAATAAATTTCTTAGAGCTGGCAACACTGTCTACCGTTATGAATATTTTGTCTATCTTTAAAATACCAACACAACTTATATATAATATATATATTTAAAGCTCATGCGTTCACTTTCCTGTCCATTGCATGATCTTAAGCAATATGATTGTATATTTTAAACAAGAAAACGCGATTTCCCCCCTATAAATTTATTATTTATGTTATTATGATATTTGTTTTTCATGTTCTGATTATTTTCTCATAAAATTTATTATGGTGATGCTTTAGGCGAGGAGGAGGAGCATTTGAAGACACTACCAACGCCATACAGTTTTTAAACTATATAATTATATTATATAAGTTGCGTCTATAGAGTAATTAAATTACGTGATAGAGATTATGCATGCAGTATTGTTCAGTTTGTGTAGTATCCGCCTAAGAATGGTGATGAGTATAAGTGTTATCGCTATGTTCTAAATATTCATTGGAGAATCTACAACGTTAAAGTGCTTTACAGAAGCTAGTGTTGATAGGACTGTGCCGAATTAAATTACACTTGATGTCCATGAACTGTGATTCTCTTGTGCTTATGTTGTTTTAGGGTGGTAACTACTTTAATCGCATTAAAGAAAAAAATGAAATTTTGTAGCTATTTCTCTTTTTTTGGGAGTATTATAACTATTTGGGCCGTAAAGTGAGAACAACCGATAAGGACAGGGGATGCATGAGTGCAGAGACAATTACATATAAGAGAATTATGGGTAAAGTTAGTTTCATGTAGCCGACCGTAGAAGAATGATTAGTACAGTAGGTTGTGTAGACTTTAAAGAAATTTGCTTTTGTAATTCTATAATTTTTATTACATACATATTTTTAATATTTTTTGTGTTTGTGTGTGTTTGGGTTACCCAATAGGCGCTTCGCAGAAGGTGGAGATTGTTACTTAAGCCCAAATAGTGTTGGTAGAACTTTCACTGCAAACGAACGTGTTAGAAAAAAAGACAGTAAAACAAGAAACACAAGCTACAACCTGAGAAGCACGCAGACCGTAACTTTTACCTAATACTAAAAGGTGACCGAATTCTGGCCTTGATAAGAAGCTTTTTACAAGAGTTGTGTGAACTGCATTATTTGTGATAAGGTGAAGAAGTCATAGCAAAGGTTGCTAATTAGGTAGTTTGGCCACTATCTCAACTACTATCCGGACTGCTCGCTGTCACATTATTTTACTCTTGTAAAATAAACTCTATCTCTTATAACAAAAATTTTTAATACAGATAGAATTTGTGATATTTTTCATATTTTTATATTTTATATTTTTATATTTTTATATTTTTATATTTTTATATTTTTATATTTTTATATTCTTATATTCTTATATTTTTATATTTTTATATTTTTATATTTTTATATTTTTATATTTTTATATTTTTATATTTTTATATTTTTATATTTTTTTATATTTTTATATTTTTATATTTTTATATTTTTATATTTTTATATTTTTATATTTTTATATTTTTATATTTTTATATTTTTATATTTTTATATTTTTATATTTTTATATTTTTATATTTTTATATTTTTATATTTTTATATTTTTATATTTTTATATTTTTATATTTTTATATTTTTATATTTTTATATTTTTATATTTTTATATTTTTATATTTTTATATTTTTATATTTTTATATTTTTATATTTTTATATTTTTATATTTTTATATTTTTATATTTTTATATTTTTATATTTTTATATTTTTATATTTTTATATTTTTGTATTTTTATATTTTTATTTTTTTATATTTATACTTTTTTATATTTTTATATTTTTAGATTTGTAATCTTAATAGTTTTATTAGTTAAACATATTAAAACAAAAAAAATATTATTTGGTCCTTATTCTTACCGACTCAACTATTTGTAATTCACTCTCAATTTATCTACATAAAACATACAGCTTTTAAAAACTTTCAACTACGAAAGCTTAATCTTAATGCTCACCCTCTGCGCTATCGTTAAAGTTTGTTATCACATCAATAAATATTCAACTTTTACAGCTGCTTGAGTTTCGCCAACATCCCCCGTAAATTTCTACAATAGTACGAATAAAATATCCCTCTAACGCGACAAAAGGTGATATCATTTTTTTTTGTTGTTGTTGTCTACAACTAAATATATTGTAAATTATATTCAATTCCAATCCAATTTCAATTACAATAAACAATTTGTTTTTATTCGTATCTTCCATATAAAGAAGTGTCAAAATTACTACCCGATCACTTTTGAGTCGCATGAATTTCTGGCGGCAAATTATTTGCCACAATTAACTGCTGAGAAAGATTGCAGCCGCTCTGTTCTAGTGCGCCTCCAAGGAATGTCAGCCGAAAGCCACTCTTGTTGTGCATTCTGAATCGTAAATCAAGTCTATTTAAATGTATATAATTTGCATTAATATGCGATTAGTGTTACACGTATAAAGTTGTTGCACAAATAATCTAATGAAATTATGGCCTACAACGACGACGACTCATGCGACGGCAGCCAAAGGCGTAAATGCAGCCACAACTTAGAATAACAAACGGCGGAAAAAGAAAGGACAGCCGTAAGCGTTTTTCACATCAAATGATGGTGTTGAGCAAGCTGGTGCGGTGATGTAGTCAAAAAGTTCATGTTGCTCATAGCTCCATTATACTACAATATGAGGTGTTTAGAAGCGTTTTATATTAAAATGTATAACATTGAAATGAACAGGGAAAACAATTATATAGAAATGAAATAAATTCGAAAGTTAATAGGCGGTGTTAAAGTAAGAGGTGTGAATATATTAACTTGATATACATCAAATGTTGTATAAGTTACACGCACCCAATGCAATGCGTAACAATCTTCAGTGGTTCTGTAATATATGGACTGTCTGTCGTGTGCGTGTGCGTGTAGTTCTCAGGCAGTATATTTAGCATTTTAATTGATTTTACGCAATAAATAATGTTATTTTTGAAGACGGATAATATTGTACTGATATTGGCAAATATTAGGGAGCAAACATTAAAAATGGGCATCCCTAATGGGAAGATACTACTTTCTTAATTACTCTTCACACCCCATAAATGAAGTGTGAGATAGCTTCTCGCGTTGTTGCGAATTAACAAGCTTTCTATTTTTTGATTCACAACTAACGGCACCTACTTGTTTATCGACGAATGCGAACGTCACTGCTTAACAAGTTTTTACTACACATGCCGATTGACTCTGCACATATACTGCAAAGTTACTGACGATAAGATCGAGGGGGCTGGCAATGAAAGAAAATTCTCAAAAAAGTTCACTATTTTCTAAGATACGGATTTTCTAGTACAGGCTTTACTTACGACTATATCTACAATGCAATAATTGTGCGTTTCAGTTTTGCCGTGCTGCAGTTACATCCATTTTAAGAAATATTTTGGATATGCGTTGAACCGAAAACACAGGGGGGATTTTTAATGGGATGTGGATTTTCTAATTTGAGTATTTTGATCCTTATTTACATGGGAATAAGCCGAATCTTTGGAGCAGCTTACAACGTCGGATAGATCACGCTACAAAACATTCGTTCAGTGGTAGCACATGTGAGAAGGCGCAATGTTGAGCAACTTAAATGACATACTACCACCGATGCGTCTTAGTGAGTTGGTAACAGTTACTGATGCTCATCGCTAATACTCTCATAGTGGCTTTTGTAGCATCAGAAACTAGAATCGAGTGCGGAATAATAATAAGCCAATCTCCTTAAACAATATCAAGTATTATGAAAGCACTTAAAAAACAAAAACGCAAGAACCCCTCCAAATGTTGACGAATCACAAAAACGTTATAAGAACCATGACTTAAGGATAATCACATCAAATGTCCGAACTCTCTACAGATATGATAACTCTATCCAATTGGCAGATGTCCTTGACAAATACAACACAGTGGCAGCATATTGCGCATTCCATGACTACCGCCGCAACAACCGTGCTAGGATATGAAAAGCGGCGCTCAGATGAATCCTGGTACGATGAAGAATGTCGCATAGCTTCTGAGGAACAGGATGCTGCTTATAGGGCAACGCTACAGCCAATTGTAACCCCTGCTGTTAGGGAACGGCCTAAGGAGAAAGCAAAACAGGCGAGACAGCGTTTTTGGCGAAAAAAAACGTCAGATAAAGGAACGGGAGAATGAAGATATAGAGCGATACAGGGATAGAGGTGACCAGAAAGTAAGAGCAAATGGATACGGTAATGGCCTCCCCACCTGAAAGGACAATGATGGAAATCTGGTCACGGATACGCAGAGTGTGCTGTACATATGGAGAGAACACTTCCAGGATCCAATCTGATCGGGCCTTATCAGTGTGGCTTTAGACCTGGAAAATCTGACCAAATTTTCAGACTTCAGGAAATCCTGGAAAAGACCCAATAGAAACAGTTCGACACGTACCATCTTTTCGTCGACTATAAAGCTGCCTGCGATAGCCCGATACGGCAGAAATTACTCGAAGCCATGGCTGAGTTTGGCATTCCAGCGAAGCTGATACGTCTTAGCGGAATGACGCTGACTGACACGAAGTCTTCAGTTAAGATTGGCAAGGACCTTACGGAGCCATTTTGTACCAGACGAGGCCTAAAATAAGGCGACGTCCTATGGTGTGATCTCTTCAACATAGTGATGGAGATGATAATGAGAAAAGCTGCAGTAAACACGAGTGGCACTATATTCAATAAAAGCCACATGCTTCTCGCGTACGCTGATGAGCAGAACAAGATTCCCGGATAAAGATATCCGCAAGGAAATCTGCATATCCCCTGATCAAAAGACAAGAAACCACATTGATCACGTTATATTTGATGGCAGTCGTGTCTCAAGCGTTATGGACGTGCGTATGATACGCATAACCACGTAGTTACAGCCAAAGACGCTAGGCATCACAAAACTGCATACCACCGCGATAGCCAATGACTACTCCAATCAAGTCTCTTAATTAATTAAACAAATTATTGTGCGTACTTGGTGGCCATCGCGGGAGGGTTTGGTCGATCGGGTTAGTGCCAATTATTAGCTTTTGTAGGTTAGTTTCATATCATCCGATATCATCCGTATTCCCTGACGAAATTTTTTACATAATGTGGGACTATGAGGTACGAGCATAGTGCCTCCATGATGGCCGTCACCAGGGGTTATCGTCGATCGGAATGTTGCCAAATAATAGATATTAGAGTATAGTTTAACAGCTGCCATGAGGGACTGAAATAGTGCAATTAATAGCTTTTGGAGATTAGTGCAATTCCACACTATCCGTTTTCGCCGATAAAATTTCCTGAATATGAAATTGTTTACAAAATGTTAACAACTGCTGTGAGGGACGGACATAGTGCGCTCATGGTGCCCATTAGGAGAGGGTTTAGTCGCTCCAAATAAAAGCTACTAGAGTGTAGTTTAATGCACTATTATCCGTTTTCCCCAAAATATTTCCTGAATTAAAATTTTTTTAAAATAATGGTAAGAATTTTCAAATAAGTTTCGGTTATGTTTGTTATATTCGGAATAATATCGTTCCCAAGATATTTGGATCTACTTTCGACGAAACCCTGACAATGACAAAGAAAGTGTTCCAGAGTTCTCCTGTCCTCTCTACAAGCTCTACATTCATCTGAATCCGCTTGTCCAATTTGGTATAGTTATGCCCGTAAACCCGCCCACATGCTGCTGGCGTATGCTGATAACATAGATACCATTGGCCGTGAACTGCGGGATGTTACTGCGGCCTTTTCGAGCATTGAGAAGCAGTCGGCAAAAGTGGATTTGGTTATAAATGAGGACAAAACAAGGTTTTTTGCTTCAACGGACAAAGAGTCCACTCGTCTGGGACGCCATGTTAACGTTGAGAACTATTGCTTTAAAGTGGTTTGGCTACCTTAGATGATTTTGTAAGTGACCGGTCATGGTAAGATGGTTAAAACACGCGACTACCATGCGGGAGATCCCAGGTTCAACTCGTGGCTCCTCCGCCATAAACAAAAATAATAATATCGGCCCCGATTTTATATACTAGTCAAGAGACTAGTTTTGATCGCAAACCGCTGCTACTATGCGATAAGCAAGCGAATTAATGACAAAGCCCTCTCTCGAAGAACAAAGATCCAACTGTACCAGACACTGATCCTACCTGTCTTGCTCTACAGCGGTTCAATCTATTCTGGGAGTCTTCGGGAGGAAAATATTTCAACCCATCATCGGCGGCGAGTGCCGTCGTCGAATGAATCATGAGCTGTATGAGACATCGACGTAGTCAGGCGCGTTCAAATAAACCGAATGCGCTGTCTTAAACACGTTGTACAAATGGATGAAAATGCTCCAGGTAGAAAAGTCTTTGGCAATAAAGCCGATGGGCGGCGCAGGAGGAGGCGACCAAAACTTCGTTGGATGGACCAGGTGCAGGAGCTATTGGTAAAACGGAGCGCAAAATACCGGTGCACTTGGAACATATACTCTCACAGATTACATAACTTTGTCGGTCAATAGTATCTTTTTGTCCAGGAAGCAGGGTTCAATATATTTTGGACTTTGGTTGTCATGTTAAAATTCTGCCCTCACAGTTGAGCCCAGCTTTAGGCCGCGTTCAGGGTGTCTTCAGCCCTTCTACGCAAGTAATTTGAATCCTTTCCGCTTAGAAATATTTCCATAACGTCTGCTTAGGAGACAGGTATAAGTTCATTTAAGCTTAGGGTACTTAGGAGGCTATAAATCGTGACTAACCAGAATAAAGGTCATAATATATCATCCTGTGGTGTACCATGAAATATCCTTTTCCTGACAGTTATTTCGTACAACTCGCAGCCTATTCAAATTATCATAAAATAATGTATAATTGGTTGTCGGCTACCTATCTATAAGAAACAAATACTATTTCCAAACTACTCTTTAAAATCTTTCCTGTAACTATTCTATATAACAACAAAAATCTAAAACAATTACAAAATTGTACGGCATCTAACTCCTTATGTGCAACAGGACATGGTTAAGCTGTGATTGTGGGAAGTGAAACAAAGGACCAATTTACAAACAGCCAATGGTTAAATAACAGCAGCCTCCACAAAAAAATTTCTAAACCTCCATATACACTACCAAATTCTTAGAAATTGCTGCTTGGACATAAATCCTTTGATTACCGACAAATGCGCTTACGTACATTGTTCTTCTGCCTGTCCACATGGCGTGAACATATCTCGCCATTTATTGTTGTTGATGCCACCACATGCACGCCGCTGCCAGTTCCTGGCCAAATAAAGAGGCAACTAATGATGCCACTTTAGAAAACCATAACATTTATGCGAACAAATACTTATACCACATGCAACAAAGAGCGCTTCAGCATTTACCTGTTCAAAGTTAACAGGGCACAAACGCAACACTGGGCGGTGATAAGATCGATCGAACGAAAAAAAAACACCAACAGAAAGAGGAAACGGCATTGCCTATAGCAAAAAAACAACTACCAACATTGATAATGGTATTATGCACTGTGATCGAAACAGTTTGGTTATATCGAACTGTAACATGCTCGCACATTTCTCTAACTGCTGTTGTTGTTGTTGCTGTTGTTATGTGGACAGCTCCCCGTAGTTGCCAATGAACGACAAGTTAATCACAAGTTATCCGTCACGTGCGACCTCTGTCGTATTTAGTGCTATGACTTTCATTCGATTTTGTTGTTTACTACATCAAAAACGTGATTAAGGATGTGAAAAGTACGGTTTTGCAATACATGTGTATATGTTAGTCTGCGTTTTGTTGTTGTACACAAATTTCAAATTGATTTTTTCTGTTTTTTTCTTTTGTACAGTATTTGTACGTGCCACAAAGAAAAATGTCAGAAATACGGAAGAGTTTGTGTTGATATTTTTGAAATGCTAAAAGAAGAAATCACTAGATCTTATGTCAGGGGTGTCATAACAGGGGCACAATTGCTAAATGACGAGGAATTACTTGGAAGTTGTTGTCTACAACAAGAAGGAGGCCTGCGAACAAAATAAAATGTTTATTTCTGTAACATCTCAATGCTTGAAAAGGCTGCAGTAACATCCTGCATGTGACATTTATTCAAAATGGTACAAGTCGTGTTTACTGCAACCTTCCGCATGATCATCTCCATTAGGATATTAAAGAGATCGGATGACAGGCTATCGCCTTGCCTAAAGCCTTGTTTGGTAGTTAATCGTATGAGAGATTTCTCATTGGTTGAAGTTTTGCATTGTACGCAGCATGCAGTTCCTCAAAAGTTACGCTAAATTCTTTATTCCAGGGCATGTCTAAGGGTGGTCTCAGAATGTTGTTGTAGCAGCGGTAATATCGTCCCCTTAATATAACAATAGTGAATGTGCTCATACACCATTATTTGTATACCATCACCCTTATTGATGAGGGTATATATCGTTTGATACGACCCAAAAGTGTAACATAAATGGAAGGGGTGACTTTAGACCCTAGGTTTCTTTCAACCAAATTCGATTCATGACTTTTTAAGTCGTTTGAGCGATGTCCGTCTGTCTGGCTGTCCGGCTGGTTCGCACGATAACTTTCGAAAGACGCAACCAAATGTTTTGAAATTTTGCACGAGTTAATATTTTCCCAAAACTACTTACGGTATTGCAAATGGACTACATGGCCCCGCCCGCTCATTCCGCCCACTTTAGATATCGAGTAATAATATCAATACAACCAACGGGATCGTACCCAAATTCTGTACTTAGTAAAGATATTACAGGATAAAGTTTTGGAAAAAAAATTTGAAGTCTAGCCACGCCCCTTCTGGTACCTCCCATACAAATGTACCTTTCCGCCCACTTTGAGATGGAGTAATAATATCAATAAATCCAACGCGACGCGTACCCAAATACTTTATTTAGTAATTCTATAGCCGGATACAGTTTTTGGAGAAAAAAACTGGAAGTCCAGCCACGCCCCATCTGGCACCTCCAATACACATCTGGTACCGCCCACTTTAGAAATCGATAAATATTATTAATATACCTAACGCGATCGTGCCCAAATTCTGTATTTAGTCAAGTTCAGGCAGAATAAAGTTTTAGAGAAAAAATCTTGAAGTCTAGACACACCCCTTCTGTTACCTCCCATACAAATGTATCACTCCGCCCACTTTAGAGATGGAGTAATAATATCAATACATTCGACACGATCGTGCCGAAATTCTGCATTTTGTTAAGTTATAACAGGATAAAGTTTTGGAGAAAAAATCTGGAAGTCTAGACACACCCCTTCTGTTACCTCCCATACAAATGTATCACTCCGCCCACTTTAGAGATGGAGTAATAATATCAATATAATAGATTTTTTTTATTTTCTTAGGGTGATGGTATATGTAAGTCGGGTCGCCCGACTGAAACTTTCTTACTGGTTTTATTGCATATTTAGAATCTCCACCATTGATTCAATGCTGGGTCAAAATTTCGTCAAAATCTACTTTCACAAAGTGCGTCAAATGGTCATTGGAAAAAATAGTGTATAATATCTTCTTCGAAAATTTCATAGACATCCGATTTGACGAAAACTTTAAACTCGATTTTCTCAAAACACCAAAAAAATTATACACTATGGTTTTATTAAGGGGACGATATAATGTGCGATATGTCCTAACTGTGTCGGAAGTAACTGGAATAGTTGATTAGAGTAGGCATTGGCCTACTCAGTGGTATGCCGCTATTTATGTCTACTTTCTTTGCTTTGGTTACGAGCGTTTTTAGCATAGTATTGAAACTTTGTTGTTGCAACTAGGTGATGATCGGAGTTTATATTTGCACTGCTCATCGCACGTTTATAACGCTTGAGACATGTCGTTCATCGATTACCACGTGATCACTCTGGTATCTGGTCTTTTGATCAGGGAATATCCAGGTTTGTCCTGTGGGTATACTTATGCAGGCATCTGGTTCCGCTTACTATGTATCATGTTTCTTGCCGACGCGAAGCTAACCAGTCTCAATACTGCGCTCAACATGGGCTCGATTGTTGTGGGACATCTGTAAAGAAATTCTGGTTATTCCAAGAGAATAACGATCAGAAACTATAAAAATCCCGCAATGTGTTCTATTCTACATTTCTAAATTTTACTTCTCCTCTGTCAGAAATTTGCCCACCTCTGACGCTGCCTTACTACGCTTTGCACTACGTAAAATGACAACAACAACAACAACAAGAAACATAATTATATCGTAAATATGAAAAAATTGATTATAAAGCCATAAAACGTAGACAATTTTGATTATCAACATAAACGAATCTGTTTGTTCTCTCTTTTGTTTTCTTCTGCAATTGCAAAAGATTCGTCTCTTCAGTACGTACTGATGATGCCAATGTCGGATGTTCATTTTCATGGCCAATTGTTGCATGTTGCAGTCAATTTAACCGCCGCTTATTATTGTATCAATTTTTCGGTTATCCAATGCCAGCAACGCCATCAGCGTCCAACTGACAAGGCTCTCAAGCTTAGTTGTAAATAATAATATTTCCTCGTTTAATACGTACTTCTTTAGAACGTTACGTGAGTTTTTGTTTATTCATGCAAAAGAAAAAAAATCAAAAAAAAGTAAAGAAAGAATTTCTTAATTCTTTAACATTTCATGTCTTCGATCTGGACAATCAATTGACACACACACACGCACGCACACATAATTCCAGTGGCAGCAGGAGATGCCAGCAGTTGGAGTAAAGTGCATTGAGAGCTAAGCCAGATACACGTACCAGAGGTGTTACTTGTTCCTTTAGAAGGCTGGACATGAACATGAAAGTTTAAATTTATTTATATTTATTTTTAGTTTTTTTTTTCTCGTTTCTTATTTTGGGTAACTCTACAAAGTGTGTTCATTGGTCTTTGATGGTAATAGTTGTCAGTTTTTGTTCAGTTGGATTTATTTAAATTTAAATGGGACTAAATGGCGAGAAACATTATGTTTCCAGATTTATGTGGAGATATTAGCATAAAATGTAAACGGTTACCATATGGGCAGACGAGGTTAATGCTTTAAAAAGCAGATTTTCATTGAGACTAATGCTAACAAATCATTATGAGCACGAAGGTGCCAACTGTTATAAGAGAAAGAGTAATGTATATTGTTGCAGACGCTCGGTATACAGTTCGTCACACCTAACGCCCATTCCTTCCACCGTCGAAGACTTTTCGAGTTGGATCATTTTCATTCATTCGCACAACATGTCCAAGCTATCGAATTCGGTCTATAGCTCTTAAGGCGTAGGGTTCAAATGTTGACGGTAACCTTTCGACACGATGATGAGGTCATATTTTTTAGGGAGTATTTTCTCTCAAACACTCTCAGAACGATTCATTAGCTTGTGTCATTTCGCAGGAATCTGTACCGTATAACAAGGAAGGTAGGACTTGTTAAAACGTTTAGCTTATGATCATTACTCGTCTCTGGATTGTCATGCATTATTATTATCCTTTATGGCAAAGCCAACAATAAAAAACAATCTACCACTTCAAAAAACTTGGATTTCTCCTCGTTAATGGACAGACCAATTTCTTCCAAATGCTTTAAAACAGTGAAAGGCATTCCATATCTTCGCGAGGCCGGTAATAATTTTTTTCACAGACACAAATTTTTACACTGACACAAGGTTAATCTATATATATAAAAGGCTCCCAGTTGGAAATTTAGTAAGGTACTTCCAATGGGAAGGCATACTTTAGAATACTTAATTTTTACGCTTACTATAAGGAACTAGAAATGGTATTCAACGCTAGAAGCTATCCCATACCTCATTCATGGGGTGCAAAGGGAAATTAAGTAAGTAGTATGCTTACGTTTCAGGTATCGAGAAGGCGAAAATGGATGCTTTTGGAAATCATAACTTACCAGGTCTTCATAAAAGAAGCCACATGTGGAATGCATGCTCTCAATTTTGCTCTGCATTACAATTTCATTGCCAAATAGAAGTAATTTTAGAATCCAAACCCGAAGATTCTCGAGTGATATCATGCATTAACTTCAATTTATTTTTAGAAACAAAGCATGTATCATGTCTGCTTCCATTTCCAAAGTAATGCTTACGTCAGGCGGCCATTGTTTTAAAAAGGTAATGGGAACTCGTAAGGGAAGATAGAATCCCTCCCGAACGGAAAGTAAGCATACTATAATGTGTTATTTCATGCTCCTTTTTCCTACTGGGTTTGGGTGACTGACTGATCACTCCCCAGCCCAAACGGGATTTTTGGAATTTCGGACTGAAAGGGGGTAAAATGGGCGTGGCACCGCCCCATGCAACTGGAATTTTAAAATGACTGTATCTTTTTTAGTTGTGAATCTAAAAATACAAAGCGTATTAATTCACAACAATGAAGAGAAGCTTTCCCATATCTCATTCATGGGGTGCAAAGGGAAATTAAGTTTTTTAAGTATCTTTTGAATCATTATAGGTACGAAGTCCAGATTTGGTACCTATATCGGTCGTATAAGAAAAATACTTTGTTTGTGGAAAGTGGGCGGTGCCACACCCCTTTTTTAAAAATAGTAATATTGGCCAAATAAATGGAGCGATGGTAATTGCATTTCCTATGTGTGGTACTTTCCGTAGGGCCTCTATCATAGGCTACATGAAAACATAATTAGACAAAGGGGCGTGGCACCGCCCACACAAGCCAAAATTTGAATCGGTCGTATTTCGCGAGCCATTAAAGGTATGTAGATTAGATTTGCTACATATAGTAATAGTACATGGGGGATAACGTCCCGATGGGAAATAGACAGTGCCACCCCCTTTTAAAACAATTGTTATGTCGGTCATATTAATAGATAAGAACGGATTTTTGGAAACTCGTACTTTTATGGGTTAAAAATTACCAATCTCTACATATATAAAAATTACTTGTATGTTCGTGATCGCTAAACTCAAAAACTACTTGACCGATTTTGACAAATTTTATATGCATGCTCTATGGGCCGTGAGTAGTGTTTCTGTGTAGTTTGAAGTTCGTCCGAAGTTTTTTTGTGTTTTTGAAGGCAAAACAACGTTTGCCCGGGTCAGTTAATAAGGGATAAAAGTTGTATCATCACCTTAACCAATCGGCTAATGGTATAATCGCGAAAATTGATATGGAAATGCTTTCTATTGAATGGGATTGAAGTATTTTTTTTTTAAATCCAATGTTTCTAGGTAAAAAAAATCAAAAAAGGGTTGAAAATGTTACTATCGCCTAGATCAAACGGCTAATGATGTAATCATGATAAGTTACATAGGCTTGCTCTCTATGGAATTAGAACGAAGCAAGGAGGTTTTTCGAAATTCTTACTCTTTAGGGGTAAAAAGGACTAAAAGCGATAAAACTGGTAATAAACGGCTAAAGGTATAGTCTCAACAATTTTTGCGAAGTAAAGTAATTTGAAAACTCGTTCTTAGTTGTACGAATACCGAAAAAGTGATGATGATATCTCCCAAATCAAATACCTAAGGGTAGAGTTACGAAAATGTGTATAGAATTGCTCCTTATAGAATTAGAAAACTGTCAAATGGGGTTTTTCAATATTCGAGCACTTAGGGTAAACTGGTACCATCGCCCAGACCAAACGGCTAAAGCTATAATCGTATGTAGGCATGCTTCCTATGGAGTTAGAGGGGGTACCGGCCCATTTTAGTCTTGCGATAAAAAGGGACTAAAGCGGTACAGTCACTCAGACCAATGGAATAAATCTACAATCACATAAATTGGGTATTCGTTCGTCTTATGAAGCGTTGGCAATTTACCTGTATTGCTTAAAGTCATAAGAAGGTTCATTGTAAGTACGGGCGAAGCAACTCGAGCCGGGAAAGCTAGTTCGTACATAATTGAAAGTTTTGTTTGATTAGAAACAGTCAGTCTCTGTTTGAGTATTATGAAAGCAGCACTATTCAACATATAACACAAAAACAAACACAGATTGTACTCGACAACACAAATTTGGTTGTGCAGAGACGAAATTTTTATTTGGGATCAGTGGGCAAAGGGGGCGTAACCAAACAATATTTTAGCCCTAGAGAGATTAAATTTCACATCAAGATAGTGCAAGGCAACATTAATTTCAAAATGCGGACGATGTTCTAATTTTGGATCAGTGGACGAAGGGGGCGTGACCAAACTGTATTTCATTTTCTTAAATCCAGTACAAAATGCTTGATCCAAGAACGAAAAAACCTAGCCTGGAATTCTTATTTGTAGATGTTATTAATTTTTAAGAATTCTATACTTAAAAATCAAGCGCCACAAGCTTGATTTTTAAGTATAGAATTCTTGAATATAGATGGCATTAAGCCAGCTTGGGCTTGAATTTTATGTATAGAATTCTTAATTACAGATGACATTAAGCCTAATGGGGCTTGATTTTTATTAACTAATATGAAGATAGCTAATTAGATAGTTGCCAAATTATCTAATCAGTACCATTTTGCTGTGCTTTTTTACTATCATTACAAACCTTAAGTGTTATAATCTCCACGAAATTGATAAGAAGTCATAACACACTGGTGCGAAAATGGCATCAACGAAGATCACACGCACAAGCTCTTAAGATTATCATACTTAATTGGAAAGTTTTTACGCTTAAATTCAAGTACGATTTTTGCAAAAAATAAGAATTTTAAACTTAAATTTAGAATGAGAATTAATTGTGGGGAGAAAACATTTAGCTAAGAGAGTAAATGTAATTTCTCTCCCAAACATTTTTTTCTCAGAGATTAATGTACGATTTTTATTCTTACTTTAAGTCAGAAAAAACTTGATATTAATTCTAAGATTTTTTTACTTTACAGTCGAGAAGTTCGTACTTAAAATTCTGTAATTAAGTTCGTACAAACTTAATTATAGAATTTCATTCTTATTTTAAGAATTTATACGCTTACATTTTTGAACTTATCTGGTTTTGTACTTGATTTAAGAATTATTAGCACTATTCATACTTAAATTTGTAAGTTCTTTTTCTGCAAAAAAGAAGAATTTTAAACTAAAATTTAGAATGCGTTTTTTTTCTGTATACAGAGATATAACTTAACATCCAGACAGTAAAAAGCAACACGAATTTGAATATGCACACAATATTTTAATTTTGGATCAGTGGGCGGAGGGAACGTGACTAAACTGTATTTTAGCCCTAGAGAGATGAAATTTGACACTTACATAGTACAAGGCAATACGAATATGGATATGCGGATCAGTGGGCGGAGGGGGCATGACCAAATTACACCCAGAGAGTAAAAGGCAACATGAATATAAATGTACTTAAAATTACAATTTATTGTACTAAAAAGTAAATTTATTGTACTAAAAAGTACATTTATTGTACAAAAGAGTAAAATTTATTGTACCAATAAGTACATTAATAGTACCAAAACGTAAAATTTACTATACTAAAAAGTACAATTTATTTTATGAAAAAGTACTTTTACAATTTTCTTCCAAACGAGGCTTTAGACAAGGCGATACGATCTCTTTAACATCGTAATGGAGATGATCATGCGGAAGGCTGCAGTAAACAGGAATTGTACCATCTTCAACAAAAGTCAGATGTTGCTCGCGTATGCCGATGATATAGATATCATTGGCCGTGGATTGCGGGATGTTACTGCGGCTTTTTCGAGCATTAAAAAGCAGTCGGCGGAAGTGGGTCTGGTGATACCAAGTTATTTGTTTCAACGAACAAAGAGTCCACTCGCCTGGGACGCTGTGTGAACATTGACAACTATAACTTTGAAGTGGTAGATGATTTTGTTTACCTTGGCTCCGCCATAAACTTAAATATTAATGTCAGCCTGGTCGCTCTCTCGAAGAACAAAGATCCAACTCTACCAGACTCTGATCCTACCTGTCGTGCTATACAGCGCAGAATCCTGGGTATTTAAACAAGTGGATCAATCTATTATGGGAATCTTCGAGAGAAAAATACTACGCTAAATATTTGGACCCAACATCGTTAAAGGCGAGTACCGGCGTCGAATGAATCATAAAGTGTATGAGCTGTACAGCGACATGGACATCGACGTATTCAAGCGCGTTCAAATAGACCGAATGCGCTGGCTTGCACACGTTGTACGAATGGACGAAAACGCTCCGGCTCGAAAAGTCTTCGGCAATAAACTCCAAGGGCGGGGGGCGAGGGGGCGACCAAATGGCGACCGATGGATGGACAAGGTGAAAGAGCTCTTAACTAAGTTGGTGTGACGAACTATCTACCGAGTGCAAAGGACCGAAACGCTTGGAAAACTTTTCTACGTGCGGCTACTGATAGATAAATTTCTATTGTTGCTGCCATTAAGAAAGAAGAAGACTTTTATTGTACACAAAAAGAATAATCATTGTAACACAGAGTACCTTTTTCGCACCAAAAATTACTGTAAATGTACCTACTAATAATAATGTACTCAGTTAAAGTACTTTTACTGTATCAAAAATGATCCTCCCTTCACCAAATAATCAATTTTGTCTTTCTGACACTAAGTAAATTTAACTTGCCAGCTTAGATCATTCATCACTATCTTATAAGACTTTTTTCTATGAAATCTGTAGAAATAACTTTCATTTCCACATCATTCGTCTTCTTAAATGTTTGTTCAGTTGACTTTTAATTCAATGATTTTATAGTTTAGTATTGTTTACGAATTGCCACCATATTACTTTAAATTTTCTCGGAATAACGATTGCTTTTTATCCGCGTATATATTCCTATCTCAAAAAATATATACATTTTTCTTTCAGGACTATTATTAAGGCCGCACGTGACCCAAACAGATCATTATGGTTATCGCATGCAAAACAACAACATTGAATGTCTTATTCTGCACTACCGCTCTACTCAACTTGACGCTGAACTTCAAATTGCCAGTCTGGATAAATATTATAATCCCGCACGCGAAATGATCAATCGATTTACCATAAAGTTTAGCAGCCAACCTTAGCCTCGAACTCGAAAACAAAGAGATCACGTTTTCCCTGAAAAGAACTAAGCAAAAACAGAGTAACAACGAAACAACAATAACAATAACGAAATTCGCTACAAAATTGTATGTTCATGGCGGAACGTCACTACATACAAACATTTTTGGGAGAAAATGTTAAGTGTCAGACAAATTTTTGTTGCTGCGAGTGAAAGATAAAAGAAAGGCATTGAAAGAGAGAAACACATTATGGTGTAAACCGGTAAGATGTGAGAACTACTATGTGAGTGGTCTACAGTTGTAGTGATTAATGATACAAACTAAAAAAAAATAATATCTTAACGTATAACCATTATTTGCAAAAGAAGCTTTAATATCAGCAACTTTAAGCATCTTCTACATTACGAACACACGTCCTTCTTCCTTTTTCCCTCGAAGATCACCATTTCAATTGCGTGCTACAGGGCGCTGGTATAATGACAACATTTGTATGTACGCCCATCGTCATTACCGCGTACGTTTTATATATTTTTAATCGATTTATGGTTTTTTAATCAATACACCGTCTTAGTCCTTACAATTTGCGCAAATTGATGCGTCAGTATGGGAGTGAGACTCATTCGATCTGGGGAAGAGCCAAAATAAGAGGTATTGGTATAGAATGTTTTTTCTGCTAACTTCGTTTTTTCGGCCTGACCTGATCGCACAACAATTGTTGCTGTACATGTTGGAATATTGAGCACTCCTTCTTCTCCCACCATCAAAACAAATTTTTTGCAAAAAATTTGTTGCATTTTTATAGCAAATACTTACTTAGCTAGCCCTTTTTTGTTAGGATTATATGCCGAACGTAGAACCCATATGGGCCCATGTATTTTATGGATTATTTTCCTCTCGAATACTGTCAGAACCGATTCATGCGCTTGTGTTATAAACCTTGATTCTGAACCATACATAAATACAAGAAGAACCAGTATGACATCCCTTGTGTTATAACCCTTGATTCTGAACCATACATCAATACAAGAAGAACCAGTATGACATCTTTTGCTTAGCCCGTAATAGCATCTATTTATTCACAAGCAGGCTTCTCCTATGGATTTCGAGGCTAAAGCTATATTGAGAGCGGAGCCTATGAGATAAAATCATCTACCACTTCGATATTTTAGTTTTCACCGTGTACGCAGCGTCCCAAATGAGTAGATTCTTAGTTAATTGAAACAAAAAACTTCGTTTAGCTCTCGTTCACTCTTAGATTCATTGTTGCTGATTCCTTCTGTTTACCTGAGAAGGCTGCAGTCACATCCTGCAGTTTTCGGCCCATTATTTCTACGTCATCAGCGTACGCAAGTAGCATGTGGCTTTGTTAAAAATCATGCAGCTCGTGTTCACTGTAGTTTCCTCATTATCATCTATATAGCTTTCCTGGCTAGCGTTGCTTCACCCGATCTTCTTAAGAATTTAAGCAGTACAGGTAAACTGAAATGGAGCGAGCACCCCCTAAAAGCATGAAATTAAAAATATACTTTCTAATTCTATAGGAAACATGCCCATATACGATTAAAGCTTTAGCCGTTTGGTCTGGGTGATGGTACCAGTTTTTTCCCTTTTCGGCCTTATTACACCTAAATGTTCGAATTTCTAAAATCCCCACCTGGCGGCTTTCTTATTCTAAAGGGAGCAATTCTATAAACGTTTTCGTAACTCTACTTTAAGGCATTTGATCTGGGCGATAGTACCAGTTTTATCCCTTTTTCGATAATTTTACACCTAAAGAAAGAACTTCGAATAATTAATTCAAATCGCACAACTAAAATATTCACTAAAATTTTTGAGACTATACCTTAAGCCGTTTAGTACCAGTTTTATCCATATTATTATCTTATATCATTAGCAGTTTGGTCTGGGCGACAGTAACATATGTATCTCTTTTTAATTTTTTTTTATGCAGCGTTTTCGCTATTGTAGCAAAAGTCGATTGATCTTTGTGATGGTGTAAGTTTCGTCCCTTATTGGTAGTTTTTATCCCTAAAGGAATGAACTTCCAAAAATCTATTCTTAGCTGACGTTTACTCGAAAAGAGGAACAACCACCCCAAGTTTAATCATCATATCTACAGCCATTTCAAACAATCACTTAGTCAAGCCATTTCCATAATATAAACGACATAAAAATTTTTCCAAAAGGGGTGTGGCACCGCCCATTTCCCAGCGAGACGTAATCCCCCATGTACCATGTATATATGTAGACAACATCACCTTCATACCGTACATGGCTCATAAAATATGTCCGATTGAAATTTTGGTTTGTGTGGGCGGTGCCACGCCCCTTCGTCTAATTATTTTTTCATGTAGCCTATGTTTGAGGCCCTATGGCCAGTATGCCACTGTGAAAATTTCAGTGCTATCGGTTTATTTATTTGGCCAAAATAATGATTTTTTAAAAAAGGGAGTGGCACCACCCGCTTTTCTCAAAAAAATAATAGCTCTTGTACGACCAACATATGTATTAAATCTCGACTTCGAACCTATAATAGTTTGAAAGATACAGCTATTTCAAAATTCGAGTTGTATGGGGCGGTGCCACGCCCTTTTTACCTCCTTGCAGTCCGAATTTCCAAAAATCCATTCTTAGTGCGCGCCTATGTCGTAAAAGGAACCTACATTCCAAATTTCAAGGTTCTAGCTTTAGTCGTTTGGGCTGGGGAGTGATCAGTCAGTCACCCAAGCCTTTTATATATATATATATATATTAAAGAGCTCACATGATAGGCCGTCGCCTTTTTTGTGGTGTAGACGGGTATAAAATGGCTCCGTAAGGTCTTTGCCAATCTTCACCGAAGATTTGGTGTCAGTCATTCTAGAAGACACAACAGCACCTCCGATAGCAGATTTAGACTGGTAAGCTTCGCGTAGACAAGAAACGTGGTAGTGAGTGGAACTAAACTCCCGCATAAAGATATCCATCAGGCAACCTAGATATCCCCAGATCACAATGCAAGAAACAAGATTGATCACGTGGTTATCGATGGAAGGCATGTCATAAGCGTTATGGACGAGCACGTGATGCGCGGTACGTATCCCCACCTAGTTGCAGCATAGGTACGCACGCGATTAAATAGCTCTAAAAACATTCGCAACATTCGCAGATCATAAAGCTGCATACCACCGAGGTAGCATATGCCTACTCCAACCAACTCTCTCAATTACTCCAACAAACCTCCCTAGTTCTGATGTTCCCGACACACAGTGGCAGCATATTGCGTTCACAATTAAAACTTAAAAAAAATATATATATATTGACAATAAATAACCTTTCTGATCGTTAAGCTAGATAAAGCTAGTAAAATAACATATTCCACTCAAGAAAGTTTACTTGGAAAAGTTTTCAATACGAGGGAAAAAGGGGAATCGTAGGTAAAGACTTTCCTCCATGCTCATGTCAATATAAATGGTTAATTCATGGATTGATGCATGGACATTTTCGGCTGATATGTACTTCGCATGTGGACATTACACATAATTGTAGATATATATACAGCTGATGATGTACCAAAATGCATCAATTCGTCACAAAGGGCTCTGATGATGAACTCGTCATGGAGTTCGAAACACGTCATTCTAGTGAGTGACGTGAGTGACAATGAATTGCTATTTATATTGACAATAAATAACCTTTCTGATCGTTAAGCTTGATCAACAAATTTAATATTAAAAAAAAAACTTAATTTCCCTTTACACCCCTTCAGTGAAGTATGGGATGCTTCTCGCTGAATTAACACGTTTTCTATTGTAGATTCACAACAAACGGCACCTACTTGTTTATCGACGAATGCGAACGTGCGAAATGTTTAAGAAGCTTTTGCTAGACATGCCGATTGACTCAACACTTATACTGCGAAGTTGTTGTCGACAACATCGAGGGGGCCGGCAATGAAAGGAATTTTTTTTAGATGACTGGAAACAGGTGTTGAACCTGGGATCTCTCGTAGGGTAGTCGCGTGTTCTAGCCATCATGACTCGGTCAGGTTATCAAAAATTATAGTGATAGAGGTGAGGCCTGAAAGTTCTACCAAAAGGTACAAAGCAAAGGAACAGAAATCCCAAGCTGTAGGCACAAAAGCGGAAATCTGGTCACAGACACTCAGAGTATGCTGCAAATATGTAGGGAACACTTTCGTTCTCTTCTCTTTCCCGGAGGCAGTATAAGTGACGAAATCGCGCCAATCACCGACGATGGAGTAGACTGTCCACCAACGTGATCAGCACGGCAATTGCACGGCTTTTAAATAATAAAACTGCGGAAGCCGACGGACTGCCGGCAGAGCTTTTAAAGCCGGCGGCAATGAGCATGCATGCAGCAGCACATAAACACGATTTGGCACATGCAATGCATACCCGATGATTTGAATCTGAGTGTAGACTGTCCTGGGCGATCCAACTACCGTAGTATCAGCCTTTTACCCATCGCTTACTAGGTTCTGTCTAGTGTGTCATGTGAAAACTAAGGGCCATTCTAGCGAACCTGATTGGAATTTATCAGTCTGGCTTTACAACTAGTTAGTTCACGACCGACCAAATATTCACACTACGACAAATCCTGGAGAAGACACAAGAGCTGCAGATCGATACCCACCATCTGTTTATCGATTACAAAGCTGCATTCCACAGTTCGATACGACATAAATTATAAGATGCTATGGCTGAGTTTTGTATCCGCTCGAAGCTGATACGACTTTGCAGGATGACACCGGCTGATACGAAGTCTTCAGTTAAAATAGGCAAAAATCCGACTGAGCCTTATACTACCAAGCGAGGTTTTAGACAAGGAGATAGTCATGCGATCTCTGTAACATCTTAATGGAGATGATCATGCGGTAGGCTGCAGTAAACAGCACTGGTACCATATTTAACAATAGTCACATGCTGCTGGCATATGCCGATGACATAGATATCATTGGCTCTGGACTGCGGATGATACTGCGGCTTTTTCGAGCATTGAGAAACAGTCGGCAGAAGTGGGTCAGGTGATAAATCAAGTGGTAGATGATTTTGTCTACCTTGGCTTGGAAATCAAGAAACGAGTATTGATGGCAAACCGCTGCTGCTTTGCGCTGAGCAAGCATTTTAATGATAAATCCCTCTCTCGAAGATAATCCAGTGATGCAACCAGTCTTGTTCTACAGCGCCGAATCTTGGTTAATGACACAGGTAGATCATATCATTCTGGGAGTCTTCGAGAGAAAAATATTTCGCAAAATATTTGGACCCATCATCGTTACCGTCGTCGAATGAACCATGAGCTGTATGAGCTCTACAACGAATCTGAAGTAGTCAAGCGCGTTGAAATAGACCGAATGCTTTGGCTGGGACACGTTGTACGAATGGATGAAAAGGCAACGCGAAAAGTCTTCGGCAATAAGCTCGATAGGCGACACAGGAGGGAGCGACCAAAACTTGGTTGGATAGACCAGGTAAAAAAGCTGTTATCTAAACTTGTTGTAACGAACTTTCTACAGAGCGCAAAAGACCGAAACGGTATTTTTTTCTATGTGCGGCTACTGATGGATAAATATCTGTTGTTGCTGTCGTATAAGAAGGAGTGTCGTCGAATTAGTCGTTGACGAAATAATAACAAAACAAGTGAGAAAGTTTCAATCGGGTAAAACGACTCACATATACCCTCTCCCTCAGTAAAAACATAAAATTTGCTTAACAAAATACAGAATTTGTATGTAAGGTAACAAAAGGCGCGTGGCAATGTGACCCATTTCCAAAACCGTAAGTAGTTTTGGGGAAATATTTATGTGTGCAAAGTTTCGCAACAATTCGATACGTCTCTCGAAAGTTGTGGTGCGTACCTGCCGGACAGACAGACAGACGGACAGGGCTCAAACGACTTAAAAAGTCATGAATCGAATTGGGTCAAAGAAATTTAGGGTCTAAAGTAACTCCTTCTATGTGTTATACTTTTGGGTCGCACAGTGGGGAAAAAAAAGTTTTTTTGGACATTTGAAATTTTAGGCCGCATTTCTAGACCGATTTTCAAAATTCTTTTTTTGTATTATTGGAAACAAAATTGTGCAACCTGGAAAAGTTTTAAATAAGTCGTCTGCATTATTTTGGTACATATGCAAAAAAATTGCATGGCGACCTCCACCGATTTGGGTTATTTTTTACAGACGACTTATTTAAACCTTTTCCAGGTTGTAAATTAAGTTTTGTTCTAATCGGATAATTATTATGAGCAGGACACCGAGTTAAAGTGTGAAAATAGTGCCTCCAAATATTTACTTGCAGTTGAGCCAAAAAATTTTTATTGTCTTATTTTTTTAATGAGTTTAATTCGTAACATATGTTCACATTAATTAAGGTCAGTTGGAAAATTTTAGGACACGTAATCCAAAAAATATTTGACATTAAAGTCAAAAATTATTTTTTCATCGACTTTGACAAATTTTAAAAAAATAATGGCAAAGAATTCGAAACAAAAAAAAACGTACATTCTGTGCACAATTTTGATTCCAATAATACAAAAAAAGAATTTTGAAAATCGGTCAAGAATTGCGGCCTAAAATTTAAAATGTCCCACTGTGGGTCGTATCAAATGATATGTACCCTCCTACACGTAGGGTGAGGGTATAAATATATTTCAGTTGATTGTAAACGACCATATTTGTAAAAACAAACTGTCCTGTAGTCGCGGAAACAGACATCAAAGACAATTCATTCAACGTTGTTGCTCATCAGGTGAATGATTGATTGGACGACGGGTCGCTTATATAGGCATCAACGACAATTTGACCGATATTGTCGCTCATTAGGTCGTGCATGGTAAGGCAGACCCTTGTATGACAACATTGTCGACGATGTCTATGGACGGTCACCTACGTGTCATCAATGATTCACTTTGTCCATGCGCCTATCCTTGAGGTCCTCTTGCATACACTCATACTGGGATGTGATCAAGGCGCCATAAAATAGGAGGCACCACCGTTGAATTGAATTAATTAATATACGCAATAATTTAACACAAGTTCTTTAATCCATAAATGAAGTGAAACATTTTTACAACACAGATTATATTGCGTTATGATTTGCACATAAACTGCGTCATTTTAAAGTAAAACACATGATTTTGGGACTCAATTCTGAGAACTGCACGTGAAAGTAGCCCCAAAAAAAAGAAGTTCTGTATCATTCGTTTTGTCAAGTTACATGCCATAATAATGTAATATTGACTTGAAGTTAGTAAGTATCGTATAGGGGAATTTGTCACGATTTAGGCTCTCTTGTTTGACATAACAAAAATACTATATGGTGGCGTATGATTATCATAAGTAATATTTCACGAAAATCATACGCCACGGTGTACAACAGTTTTATTGTAACTGCTACAAAATAAACCCAGTTCAAAATTAATTGATGAATGAAAAAGTTTAACTGTTGCTTATGTAGGGAAACGTTATATGAACAGATTAAAGGAAACCCCTATACAATACATACTACCTTCAAATCGATATTAAATTATTATGGCATTGTAACTCGACAAAACGAATGATGCAGAACTTCTTCTTTGTGGGGCTACTTTGACGTGCTGTTCTTAGACTTGCGTCCCAAATCCATGAGCTGAAAAAGTTGTACTGTGTTAGTTAACCCATTACCGCTCACTGTCCCCATATGAGGACACCTGGTTAAAGCCCTATAACCATAAGTTAAACTGAATTTTTTTTCTTGTTAATACATATATGAGTGCTGTAGGCTATATGTGATCAAAGACACTTCGTGCCAAGTACCAAACAAATGCAGTCCGCCGTATTTGCAACCTACAACCTCACAATATTTCAATTTATCGTCCTTAGTAGTAAGTGACGATCAAAAAAGCAAAGTCATAATCTGGGGCACATATCAGATAATTGCAAAGTGTCGCAGTAAATGTGAATTGTTAACAACACTCTTACTGTTGGATGAGCTGTTTTTAGTCAATTTCCTAACAAATCTTCTCATTGTCTCCATGTAGAGAAACCCCTTTTCCTTACGAACGAAGAATGAATTTTAAGTTTTTTACTTAACTTTTATTTTATTCCTACCGAAATAATAAAAAGCAAAGAAATCAATTTGCTTTCGGGCGTTAATGGGTTAATGATACTCCAAAGTGTTACACTCTAAAGGAGTGGCGGTAAATGTGTTTTTTTTGGCATACGCAAACGAAAGCATTAATAGGTAAAAATTATAATGCGACTCTTACCCTAAAGTGTTTGGATGTACTTTAAACCAAGGCCGTAGCCAGGATTTAATTTCGTAGGGGGCCAAAACCAATTGAAACGGGAATTCCTCGTTATCTATAGGAGTCCAATCATATACTTCAACTATTTAACGGCAAATGATATATTGTGACCTATTTCACACAATATATTCGAAATTTCATTAAAAAACGTGAGGTGGAAAACAATTTTTCTTTTATTGTCGGGTCCCCTCGAATGTTGTCGACAGCAACTTCGCAGTACTAGTGTCGAGTCAATCGGCGTGTCTAGTAAGAGCTTCTCAAACAGTGACGTTTGCAATCGTCGATAAACAAGTAGATGCCGTTAGTTGTGAATCTAAAAATAGAAAGCGTGTTAACCCATTAGTGACGACTGCTACCATATGGTAACGTCGACAGCGTTAGATATTGCACGCAATAATATAAACATAAGAATAAATGTCAAGAACTTTCTTTTTTGATTTCATCAAAGCATGCTTTGATGTTTCATTCTTGATTTACCGCTATGTGATCCGACGTCAGTAGCGAGCGTGGGGGATCATCCAAAATAGATGTACGCAAAACAGCAATATAGAGGGATATAAAAAGTCACTCCATATTAAGAATATTTTTTGGTTGTTTAAAGACTGATATATTGTAGACTTTTAGTTTTTGTTATTTGAGAAGAATATGAAATATCATAAAAACGTTTTGCATGAACTATTTTGCACCTGGTTCTTTTTATTTACCTGTTTTAAAGCTGTTACCATATGGTCACAGTCGTCATAACACTTATAAAAATGGATATTTTTCTGAAATTTTTCGACTTACACTTTTTATGTTAAATTAGTTTCTTTAACTATTTTATATGAAGTACTGACAAAATCTTAAAAAAAATTTCCCATTATTTCTCTCGTCATTAAAGGGTTAATTCACAGCAACGCGAGAAGCTATCCCATACCTCATTCATGGGGTTTAAAGGGAAATTAAGTTTTTTTTTTAAGAGGTGGAGCTCGATGTCCAACTCCTATATTAATCAAAATTTTACAAATTTCTTTACATTTTCATTTATGTTTAACACTTTTTAGTTTTGTTGCATTTGAAGCTCGCTGTGCTCAAAACTTTCCATCAAACCTCTCTCACTTAACATCCTCTGTAAATTCGCTCGACCCCACTCTGTTGGTTACAGAGCTCTTGGCGGTAGGGGCTGGTTGTATCCAACTTTATTTGGTTAAATTCAATTTCCAACAATTTGATAGGACTTTGGTCTGTTGCATCAAATGTCGGTTGCTTTACCCAAATTACTATTGTTTAACCCGACTTCGCTGTGTTGAATCCAATATTTATTGGGTGAACCTGATTTCGACTGATGTACCCCGACTTTGTTTGGTATGGTAAGACTTCGGTCTGTCGAATCTAATTTCTGTTAGTTGACTCTAACTACTAATGTTATGCCCGCCTTCGGTCAGTATAATAGAAATTCGGTCTTTTGAATCCAATATTTGTTGGATGAATCTAATTGACCGGCTTAACCCGACTTTGTTTAGTATAATCGGACTTCGACCTGTTGAATCCAACTTTGGAAGGTCGAACACAGTTTCGGTTGATTAAAACCGATCTCAGTCTGTTGAATCCGACATAATCAGACTTGAGCTTGTTGACCCTAATATTTGTTCGTGAATCCAACTTAGGTTAGTTTAACCCAATTTTGGTCTGTTTAATTAGACATTGGTCGCTTGAATCGAACATTGGATTTTTTAAAATATTTCTTGAAATTTTCCTTTAAAAACCTTAAAAAATTCAAAAAAAATTTAAAATTTTCACTCATTTTTGATGACATTTTATTTTTGTATGGAATTTTTCAATTCATTTCCTTAAATTATTCTAATATTCCTTGATTTTTCCCCATTTTTTTTTAATTTTTTTACGGGGTTTTTCAGAAAAAATTATTTTTTTTAATAATCGCGTGGTTTTTAGATTTTGTATTTTTTTTAGAATTTTTCAATTCATTTTCTTAAATTTTTCGAAATTTTCCATGATTTTTCACATTTTTAAATTTTTTTTTTTTTTGGTGTATCCCGGAAATATAAATGACTCTAACTCGGTCCAGGAGACCCGTAGGAACTTAAAAATAACATCACACACATGGAGGGTCATCATAGAAGCCTTTTTTTGCCCCCCCCCCCCGGGCCTTAGCGCCAACTATGACCTCGATTTTCGTGTTTTGGGGCGTTTTTTTTTTTTTTTGTTTGGGCTCCTGCCCACTATTCTGCGCTTTTGCCAATTTTTTTTATAACTGCGGTACTGTTGAATATGCAGAGAAATTATATATGAATAGATTTAAGGAGTTTTTGGACTCTAATTTGTTTCACTACTTGCAAAATTAAACTCTAAACCAATAAACTCTAATTCACCTTTGTCCACAAATGCCACTTGCAGATTTTCTACATTCACATCCCCCCTCCCATAAAACCCACTGACATTTAGCAAAACCCACATTACGACTGACTGCATTTGTGTATGCAATTATAACAACATTTTTACAATACTCTTCTGGCGTACCTATGTATGTTACGTACGTAGCAAATATTATACCGCCATAACACTAAAAATTATATGCCACAAACATAATAATGCAATAAACAGCAAAATGAAACTTCAGGAATTTATTTAGTATTTTAATGATGTTGTAAAATTAATTAAAGTTTTTCTGCATTTTAGTATCGAGTGCAACAAAGCCTTCAAGAAATTCTCTGCTTCCGAGTAAATTATCCAACAAATCCGAAACCAAAACCGGCGAGAAAAAAAACACAATACAAAATGCCAAAGCTAAAACCATTTTAATATCGAATGCTTCCACACGCAACATAGAAATAAAATGTAGCACCATAAAAATCAACGAATGAAATCACAATTCAAGTATAGTATAAAGCAGTAGCAAGCGGCTTGGGGTGTCCACCAACAAGCAAACGTACGTTAGGAGCATCAAAAAAGCAAAGCCTTGAAGAGGAGGCAAAAACGAAAACAGACCCCAAAGAATTTTAATTTTATGAATTGTGCGAGAAAAACATATGAGCGAAATTTTAGTCCCAATATGAATGCAAATAATGCGATTATAAGAATTGAATCCGATTTTATAGATTGCAATGTGGCAATGCAAATATAAAAATAAACAAAATAAAATGCAAAAAAAAAAAAAGGGAAAACAACAAATAAAACAGTTTTAAATTCCATACAAATTGAACACTGACGTTGGCCGAATTTTGTGAATACTTTTTGTGCTGACTATTGGTGACAATATAATACACTCTATAGGGTAATATGAATAAAATGTGGGATTCAATGAAGTTCAAAACCAAGCAGCAAAATGATATATTTTCCATAAAAATAAATAAAATATAAAAATAAAAGAAGGAATCAAAAGAAAAAAATAATTGCTATAAACAGGGCCAACACAAGTTCTGCTCATATTTGAAAAGTGAAACGCATATTGACTATTTCTCTTTTAAAATACGCATTACTTCAGCCTTCTCACTGTTACACTATTTAACCACTTTCCTTACGTACTTTGATAGTTCTGCCAACTATACTAACGAGTAGTGGATGGAGCTGGTGGCACGCAACTCTAGGTAGAAGTCATTGAAATTCTTGACTACGGAATCCTCAATATAAACACAAAATAATATTTAGTTATACAGCCTCTAAAAACCCCAAAATATGCTTTTATATGCATGAACCCCCAAAACATGCCGGTAAGACTGTAATATGCATTTGCATATGCAAGTATGCATTGCATACTTTTGTTGGCCCTGGCTATAAATATTATAAATCAACCCCATTTAGATTTTAGCCTATGGTAGGAGTGTTGCACAGTGGGTTTTGGATATTTTGACAACTCAATTTTAAAAATAGAACACAGTACACCATTTCCATTCCCTATAAAAAAAAAACTTAATTTTCCTTTACACCCCATGAATGAGGTGTGGGATAGCTTCTCGCGTTGTTGTGAATTAACTCGCTTTCTTTGTTAGATTCACAACAAACGGCACCTACTTGTTTATCGACGAATGCGAACTTCACTGTTTGGTAAGCCTTTACCAGACATGCCGATTATCTTAGGGGTAGAAAGACAGCATAAGTTTTAAATTAGATACAATCACCCAGATCAAACGGCTCAAGATAGAATCGCCAAAAAGGGGAAGGGAGTTTTCGATATTCGCACTTTTAGGGATAAAAGGGAGAAAAAGTGGTACCATCGCCAAGATACGAATACAACAACAAAACTTGGGGGTTAATATTCTTATCTTATACAGCAGTTAAGCGAGACTCAGGGATTTTCCGAAATTCTTACTATAAGAGTTGAAAAGAGGGGAAATTGTACCATCGCAGAGGTCAAACGGTCAAAGGTAAATGCACACCACTTGAGGTTAATATTTATATTATGGAGTAGTTGTCCGGTTTTCTTAATTTGTATTTAAAGTGGACACAAAACATTACAAAAATTCCAGTCAGGTCAACTGACTAAGTAATACCCTCATCCTATGCATGATAATGTTTAAGCCTTGAGCTATTGAAATTAACCGATTTTTAATTTGCCTGATTTGCTTGAAAGTACAATTCACAATTTTTTGGCATGGTAGTCGATGGAAAGTATGCATCGAGTGTTCTGGACGTACGAGTGATCAGGGGTGCGAACATTTACTCCGATCACTTCCTTACCGCAATTAAAGTATGCACAGGGCTAAGCATGGCGAAAAACATACGTAAACAGGCACAACGAAAGCTGGACATCGATAAACTGCGGACCACAGAAGAAGCGGACGCCAACTTCAACCACATAACTCAACTGCTACGGAATGCTACAACCCCTAATAATAATACCTAGCAGTGGCAATACATGTCTGACTGCGATAAGCGTACTTGGGTACTCAAAGCCGTCTCAAGAAGGTGCCTGGTACAATGATGAATGTCGCAATGCTACGAAAGAGACGGAAGCTGCATACAGGGCGCATCTGCAGCCAATGGCAACGCGAGCTGATCGGATTAACAGCATAGGGAGAAGCGACGAAAGGCAACTCATATTTGCAGACGGAAAAAGAAGGAGCTGGAAGGATGAGTGCATAGAGTTGCTCCGAAGTAGAGGGGAAGTCCAAAAATTTGCCCTCCTGTAAGGTTAGCGATGACCAGTGACGGACACGGATAACGTTCTGAAGATATCGAGCAAACATTTCAAAAATCTACTGGATACGGACACCACTCCAGAAGACCCCGCTCCAATCCATGACGATAGTATTAACTGCCCACCTCCGAGCCGGAGTGAGATACATGTGGGAATATCCCGCCTTAACAATATCAAAGCAGTTGGAGCCGATGGTCTCCCGGCTGCATTGTTTAAAGCAGGTGGAGAGGAGCTGATTAGGAGCATGCATCAGCTCATGGTAAACATCTGGCTAGAGTTGAGTATGCCCGGGTAATGGAATCTCAGTCTGTTATGTCCCATATGCAAGAAATGAGATCGTAGTATTGCGTACAAGGTCCTTTCGAGCATATTGTGTGAACGTCTAAAGCCAATTGTAGAAAAACTAATTAGACCATATCAGTACGGCTTGAGACCTGGTAAATCTACGACAAATCAAATATTCACTTTACGACCAATCCTAGAAAAAAAAACTAATGAAAAGCAAATCGACACCTACCAACTCTTTGTCGATGACTAAGCTGCTTTCGACTCTCCGATAAGGAATAAGTTAGATATATGAAGCTATGTCTGAGTTAGCTATTTTGACTTTGTATTTGTACCTTGGAAACACACAAAATCCTCGGTTAAGATGTGTAAGGATTACTCTGCAGCATTCAACTAGGAAAGAGGTCTCAGGCAGGGCGTTAGATTGTCCCGTACACTATTTAATATAGCTATGGAGAAAGTGCTGTGAAAGGATGGTGTCAACATGTCTGGCACCATATTCCACAGGAGCCGCTAGCCTATGTCGATGATATAGACATCATTGGCCGAAATCTGTGGAATATTACTGCAGTTTTCTCATAGATAGAAGAGGAGTCAGCAAAAATGGGTTATGGTAGTAGATGAGTTCACCTACCTCGGATTTTCCGTCAACATGAAAAATAATATCAGCCAAGAAATTAAGCGGAGAATAGTGCACGATAAAAAATGTTTTTACAGACTTCGGCAGCACTTTAGTAACACCACTATATCTCGGGATACTACTCAAGAAACAGCTGTATCAGGTGTTAATTTTACCCGTTCTGTTGTAAGCTGCCGAATCGTGGGTGCTTACGACAACGGACATGGGAGTATTCGAGAGAAAAGTATTCCGAAAAATAAATGGACCTATCTGTGTCGGCAGATGAACCATAAGCTTTATCACGACATCAACGTAGCTGAAAGAGTCAGAATCCAACGACCTCGATGGCTGGGACATGTTGCCCTGATGGATGTAAATGATCCAGCAAGAAATGTGTTTAAAAGGCGAACCTGATGGACTACGCAGAGCAGGGAGTCCCAAACTTCGTTGGAAGGACCAATTGGTAGGCGAAGTGCCACAAACAAACTGGAGAACGCACGCAGAAGACCGAAACGTTCGTAAGTTGTAATGGGCCACTTAAGTAATTAATTAAGTGTTGTGAATTTTAATTTGAATACTTTACTTATACACATAAAGTAGCCTTAGAAATATTTGACTTTTATAATTTACAATTTTATTCAATAAACGTTACTGTTGTTCAAACTATCCTTATAACTTTAAGTAAGTGAGATTTAGATTTAATAATGTGCCTAGGAGATAACAGTAGGGGTATCCGATTTGACAAAATTTTTTGCTTGATTAACCATGCATAACGAAATGCGCCTAGTTTAGATCGGATATCTAATGACGATACAAAATAAGAAATACTATTTTGGGGGGTCGTAGGGTTGACGGTTCAAAAATCAATTTGCTGTTCTCAAATTGTCTTCAGACAAACTACAAAACTGGGGGGAGAAAGCATAATCTTTTTTTTTGTCATATGGATCGATCCTCCCTGATGTATACCCTCCTACCGGTAGGATGAGGATATAATTATTAAATAATAAAAATAAAAAAAATTCCGTAACGATTTCTTTGTGGCACTGTCCACGCAGCTAACTACTTCCGGTCTTAGACCAAGTATTCCCTGGGCAATGACTTTAAAGCAACCGGTTTGAAGTTAGCTAGAGTTAGAAGGCGAAATGTTGAGTAACCTAATCGGCATGCTACCACCGATGCGTCTTAGGAACTAGGTAACAGAAGTTACTGAAGCTCAACACAGGCTCTCTTAGTGGCTTTGGCAGCCCCAAGAAACTAAGATCGGGAGCGGTGGCCTAATAAGCCACTTTCCTTAAACAAAAATTTATTATGAAAACACGAAGAAAACGAAAAACAAGAACCCCCCCAAATGTTGACGACCCCCGCAAACGATATAAGGACCATGATTTAAGGATATGCACCTGGAATGTCCGAACTCTATACAGAGATGGTGCCTCTATCCAACTGGCGGATGTCCTCGACAAATACAAGGCTGACATCACCGCCATACAGGAAATGAGACAGGGATGCACACGACGGAAGAACTGTGACATCTTTTACAGCTGCCATGCAGAAAGACACGAATTTGGATGTGGTTTCATAGTCGGCAAGAGACTTCGACACCTGGTCTCGCGGTTTAACCCTGTAAATGACCGTATAGCCACCATTCGCATCCGGGCGAAATATTTTAACATTACGCTGATTTGTGTACACGCCCCGACGGAAGACAGACGATGACATCAAAGATGCATTCTATGAGCGCCTGGAGGATATATATGACCGCTGCCCTGCACATGACATTAAAATTGTTCTGGGAGATTTTAATGCTAAAATAGGAAGGGAAGATGCTCTTGGTTCAGCAGTCGGAAAATTCAGTCTACACAACAACACCTCCGATAACGGATTCAGGCTGGTAAGTTTCGCGTCTATTACCGTTCCGGAAGGCAGCATAAGTGACGAAATCGCACCAGACTGTCCACCACCGAGCCAAAACGAGATCAGCACGGCAATTGCGCGGCTTAAAAATAATAAAGCTGCGGGAGCCGATGGACTGCCGGCAGAGCTTTTTAAAGCCGGCGGCGATGACCTGGTAACATGCATGCACCAGCTCATAAACACGATTTGGCTCAGAGAGTGCATGCCCGATGATTGGAATCTGAGTGTCCTATGTCCCGTGCTTAAGAAAGGCGATCCTAGTGTGTGTACCAACTATCGCGGGATTAGCCTTTTACCCATCGCATACAAGGTCCTGTCTAGTGTGTTATGTGAAGACTAAAGCCCCTTCTGGCGAACCTGATTGGACCTTATCAGTGTGGCTTTAGACCTGGTAAATCCACCACCGACCAGATATTCACGCTACGACAAATCCTGGAGAAGACCAAAGAAATGCAGATCGATACCTACCATCTGTTCATCGATTACAAAGCTGCATTTGACAGTCCGGTATCCCCGCAAAACTAATTCGACTCTGCGGGATGACATTGACTGACACGAAGTCTTCAGTGAAAATTGGCAAAAATCTGTCAGAGCCATTTTCTACCAAGCGATGCTTTAGACAAGGCGATAGTCTGTCCTGCGATCTGTTTAACATCGTAATGGAGATGATCATGCGGAAAGCGGCAGTAAACAGGAATGGCACCATCTTATATATAAAAATGAATTGCTGTGCAGTTGTCTCGCTAAAACTCGAAAACGGCTGGACCGATTTCCAAATTTTTTTTTTGTTTTGTTCGCTATAGCTTCCGGATGGTTTAAAAGGTTTTATTTTTTCAAAAAGTGGGCGGCGCCACGCCCCTTTTTTCAAATATCGCTCAGACGGCCTTTCTAATAGACCGATTGATACAAAAATTTTACCATGAGGTACTGTTGACCTTTAGATAGTTCCTGACTACATTTGGTTGTAATTGGATAAATGGGCGTGGCACCGCCCATACAACTTGAAAATTAAAAAGGCTATATTTCATGAACTATCAGAGGTATGAAGATGAGATTTGGTATATATGTTGCTGGAGCAGTATAAATTACAGCCAAAATGGAAGTGGGCGGTGCCACACCCCCTTTTCAAAAATCGCTCTAACGGCTTTTCTAATAGATCGATTGATACAAAAATTTTACCATAAGGTACTGTTGACCTGTAGATAGTTCCTGACTACATTTGGTTGTAATTGGAAAAAGGGGCGTGGCACCGCCCATACAACTTGAAAATTAAAAAGGCTGTATTTCATAAGCTATCAGAGGTATAAAGTAAAGATTTGGTATATATGTTGTTTGAGCAGTATTAATTACAGCCAGGATGGAAGTGGGCGGTGCCACGCCCCCTTTTCAAAAATAGCTCTAACGGCTTTTCTAACAGATCGATTAATACAAAAATTTTACCATGAGGTATTGTTAACCTGTAGATAGTCTCAGGCTATATTTGGTTGTGATTGGATAAAGGGGCGTGGCACCACCCATACAACTTCAAAATCGATAGGGTTATATCTTATGAACTATCAGAGGTATGAAGATGAGATTTGGTATATATGTTGTTGGAGCAGTATTAATTACATCCAGGGAGGAAGTGGGCCGTGCCACACCCTCTTTTCAAAAATCGCTCTAACGGCTTTTCTAATAGATCGATTGATACGAAAAATTTACCAAGTGGTACTGTTGATCTGTAGGTATTTCCTGGCTACATTTGCCTGTGATTGGATAAAGTGGCGTGGAACCGCCCATACAACTTAAAAATTAAAAGGGCTATAACTCATGAACTATCAGAGGTATGAAGATACGATTTCGTATATATGTTGATGAACCAGAATCAATTACTGCCATGAAGGAAGTGGGCGGTGCCACGCCCCCTTTAAAAATATCGCTCTGACAGCTTTTCTAATAGATCGATATATAAGATAATTTTAAAAAGAGATACTGATGACCTGTTGATAATCTCTGGCTGTACTTGGTTGCGATTGGATATAGGAGCGTGGCGCCGCCCGTACAACTTGAATGTAAAAAAGACTATATCTCATGAACTATCAGAGGTATGAAGATGAGATTTGGTATGTATATTGTTGGAGCAGTATTAATTACAGCCAGAATGGAAGTGGGCGGTGCCACGCCCCCTTTTCTAAAATCGCTCTAAAGGCTTTTCTAATAGATCGATTGATACGAAAATTTTACCAAGTGGCACTGTTGACCTGTTAATAGTCCCAGGCTATATTTGGTTGTGATTGTATAAAGGGGCGTGGCACCGCCCATACAACTTGAAAATCGATAGGGCTATATCTTATGAAGATTGGTTTATATGTTGTTGGAGCAGTATTAATTACATCCAGGGAGGAAGTGGGGGTTCCACGCCCCCTTTTTAAAAATCGCTCTGACGCCTTTTCAAAAGACAGATTGATACGAACATTTTAGAAAGTGGTACTGTTAGCCTGTTGATAGTCAGTGGCTATATTTTTTTGTGATTGGATAAAGGGGAGTGGCACCGCCCATTCAACTTGAAAATTAAAAGGGTTATATCTCATGAACTATCAGAGCTATGAAGATGAGATTTGTTACATATATTTTACAGTATGAATTACAGTAAGGGTGGAAATGGGCTGTTCCACACCCTTTTAAAAAAAAATGGTTAAAACTGTCAAAATTCCACAGTATATTGCTGTTCGCCTAGAGAAATGAACAGTAAGATGGGCCAATCTTTTTATTCGCAAAATCGTAACCAAAGTCGGAATCTACGATGAATTTCAAGAAAATTTCACCAATAAACTTTTCGTCCAAAATCAATTCCTAGCTCGCGTTGGGTATACTTTGCAAAAGTATACTTAGTATACTTTGCAAAATCACCATGTAAAAACTAAACAAGAACAACGTTTACAAATCTTGCAAATTTATTATCAAAATGCACGTTCTGTTCGCCAAACTTAAGGAGCCTTTATAGAGCCCTTTGTGAAGTTTACGGTGCATATACTCAGCCATCTGATCAGCGTATAGAAGCAATCGACGCTGTAGACGTTAGTGTGACAGGGGTCTCGAATTTATCGAACCGACGTCTTTCTTAGCAACTCGGTCCCTGCAAATGCTGAGGAAAGATCCAACTGGTAGAAGAACTAGAGCCTGTGGACGATCAATTGATTTTTTTTTATTTATCATATCATTGCACATTATTTGAAGGAGAAATGGTTCCAACACGACGGTGTAACATGTCATACAGCGCGTGAGACCATCACTTTGTTAAGCCAAACGTTAGTGACCGAATTATCTCAAAAAATGGTAATACGAGTTCATTACAAAAATAGTATTCCGGATTATTCTTGATTCGTGTGAGAAGAAGACATGACAAAAGAAGTTTTTATGGCTAAAGGCATGCAGCTTCAAACGGAATTTTCATTTGCAGTCAATAGGAGAAGGCATAACAAAAATGTTTTTTTATGACCAAAGAGAGAGTTAGTATACAGATGGTTCACGCTACTACGGATCAAAATGAATAATTTTGATCTTTAGAGGAATGTCTGTTTCCGATTTGTGTAAGAAGTGGTTTTTTGCCCTACATACAGAAAAAACGCAATCTACACGTCGGCACTATAGATATGACTTGATGAACTTTTTATTAGCATTTATAACAACAAAACCGTACTGGTTAACTTTAATGTTAAGGAGTTACTTTAAATAAGTTACATAAGTAAATAAACTCAACATATTATTGTCGAGCTTAAGTACCGTGTTTAAAGTACTTTGTAGACCTAAATGTTAAATATATTACAAGTTAATATGCAATAGCGAAGCATTGCCGGGCCCACTAGTATTTAATAAAAGCCACATGTTGCTCGCGTATACTGATGATATCGATATTATTGGACGTGGATTGCGAGATGTTACTGCGACTTTTTCGAGCATTGAAAAGCAGTCGGCTGAAGTGGGTCTGGTGATAAACGAGGACAAAACCAAGTTATTTGTTTCAACGAACAAAGAGTCCACTCGTCTGGGACGCTGCGTGAACGTTGAGAACTACAACTTTGAAGTGGTAGATGATTTTGTCTACCTTGGATCCGCCATAAACAAAAAAAATAATGTCAGCCTCGAAATCAAAAGAGGAGTATTGATCGCAAACCGCTGCTACTATGCGCTAGGCAAGCGATTTAACGACAAGGCGCTCTCTCGAAGAACAAAGATCCAGCTCTACCAGACTCTGATCCTACCTGTCTTGCTCTACAGCGCAGAATCATGGGTAATGACACAAGTGGATCAATCTATTCTGGAAGTCTTCGAGAGAAAAATACTCCGCAAAATATTTGGACCCATCATCGTGAACGGCGAGTACCGTCGTCGAATGAATCATGAGCTGTATGAGCTGTACAACGACATCGACGTGGTCAAGCGCGTTCAAATAGACCGAATGCGCTGGCTTGGACACGTTGTACGAATGGACGAAAACGGTCCGGCTCGAAAAGTCTTCGGCAATAAACTCGATGGGCGGCGCAGGAGGGGGCGACCAAAACTCCGATGAATGGACCAGGTGACGGAACTGTTAAGCAAGCTTGGTATGACGAACTATCTACACTCAAAAAAAAACCCATTTGTTGCTCGCTTGCTGCAAAAAAAATAGTTTTGTTTCGAAAATTCAACGTTTACCACAATCGTTGACGTATTCGACGCAAAATGAAACAGTTGCCATCAACAATGCAGTCGTTACTGCAAACGAACATTCATTTACCCCTACATCGTTGAATTTTTCGTTTGGGACAAATATGGGAGACGTTTGTGCAAAATATAAAACCTTCATATTTGGGAGAGTTGAGATAACAAAGAGCGTTACTTATTTCATACAGCAAGCGAACATTCGTTTGAGATAACCGTAGAAGCTTTTTGGGGAATATGTAAATCTTTCATGTTCAGAGAGTTGAGAGAACAGAAAGCGTAACGTATATTTGTATGACAACCAAACGCTTTTGATTTGTGTTGAAAAACAAACTCTTTTAAACAAATGTTTTATATTTTGCACACACATCTCCCAAGGTTGTCCCAAACGAATGTTCGTTCGCTGTGACAAATGAGTGAGGGAGAGTGTATCAATCATTGAGATGTTCAAAAATAATCTCTTGATGTGCTCACATACCCCAACAATGTCTTGTTTAGTTTTTCGTTTGTGGTTGAGTTATGAACATCAGTTTGTTGTGCGTCGTGTGTGTTTTTTTTTTTTGTAAATGTAAAGATAATGTTCCTAAAAGTGAATTTCAATGGAAAAGACAATCAGTGAAAATACGTACACATTAGTTAAATAATAAATTGAAGAAAATGTTACAACTATCAGTGATGTGATATTTCATTAAAAATAATTTGGAAATTCCGCAAGAAGATAATATTGAACATATTTCACAATATATAAGCGATTGCATTTTCGCTATACACATAAAGGGTGAGTATTTTTTTTCAAGAAGCTGGAACACCAAGTGAACAATTTCATTACTTTTGATATGGTTATGAAAATTTTTACTTTTTACGTTATTGCAGGCCCTTAATACAGAAGCGAATTCATCGTACTATTGAATATGGAAAATTTTCATTCGGACACAGTCGATCTTTATTATTAACTACAACTGGACACAAATGCAAATTTGTTCACTAAAGAGGTATGTTATTAATATATATTCATTAATTTTTATTTTATTTATTTACAAATTTGCTTTTTTTCAGGAATTAACAATATTTTTGGAAAGGAACCAGCAAATCATTTTTAAGAACTTCAGAGTGAACCAAAAATAAACCAATACTGGACGAATTAAAATTAGCACATCTTTTGTACAACATTTGCTTTTATATTACATTTGCTCTTATATTTGCTATTATATTAATTAGTACCTTCAGAATCTCTATGTAAATATATGTGTAAAAGTATAAATCCATGTTTTTATTATTAATGAATATAAAAATATATAAAAATTCTATTTAAAAAAGTTGACATTTCATTTTGGGCAAAGGAAAAATATCGATTGGCCCAATGGCGTTTACCGTTTGCAACAAAGGAGTTTGTTTGATTGCAACAAACTTGGATTTCTTTTGTGGCAAACATGGTTTTTTGTTTTGCTGCAAATACAATTGTTTTTGCGACGAACGAGCTTTCTATTTGCGACAAACGAAATAAAAGTTTGTGCTTACCTTCTTTTCGTTTGTGGCAAAAGAACATTTATTTTGCCTCAAACGGGTTTTTCGTTTACGACTAACGAAGAAATATTCTGCCATAGTTGTTTTTCGTTTGTTACAAACGTATATTGAGTTTACGATAAACGATTATTTCATTCCCACAAAAAACAAAACTGCTTGTGGTAAACCAGTTTTGTTTTGCGGCAAATGAAATCTCCAAACGAAGTTCATTTGTCTAATTTTACGTTTGGGAGCAACGAATTTTTTCCTTCAGTGTACGGAGCGCAAAAGACCGAAGCGCTTGGAATGGTTTTCTACGTGCGGCTACTGATAAATGAATTTCTGTTGTTGCTGCCAGTATAGAAGAAACGTCTGGCTTAACTTAACTGATATACATACGTTTCAGTTGTTTCAAAGAATACCGTTTTATGATCTTACGATATTTTTTTGGATCTCAAACGAAGCAGAACCTAAGTTCAAGTCGAATGGTGCAATATTCCTTTTTATATTGTATTTTCGTTAATGTGGTTCAACGGGTAGGGCTATGCCTATTAATCTAATGCTAGTTGGCCTGATCACTGATATTCCTGTGAAACGCAGCTGAAACTCATTTCAAGTCGCTCAGGTTAATAGTACGTTCCAAATTTAATTTCTGTTAATGAAGTCGTATGGGTGAGACCACACCCTTTGATCCAAATCCGCCCATTATTCTTTAGAATACGTATACTGACCTTTAAAGAATTCACACCAAATTTAATGACTGTCGCCAAATAAAATCTTCAAGATATCACATTTTAAAGGGAAAGTGGCAAAAGTTTACTTCATTTTGTATAGTATGTATTAATACTTATAATTTTTTAAAAGGATCAGTTGTGGCTTACACCAACCATCCCTCCGGACAGACGGCTCAATCGTCTTAAAAAGTCCTGAAACGAATTTGGTCTTGAGGAACTTGGGATGTAACACTTCTCTTCAATGCGTTACTCTTCTTCTCGTATCAATAAACTGATGTCGAAATCTTTTTTCATTTTGTTGTATAGTGTTATATGACGTCATACAGAACATTGGCTTAACAGGGAATACTATTTATTGTTCACTCAATATAATTTACTGGCGCTAATCAAGGTCTTTAATTTCTCTACTTTCTTAATTAGTTACCAAAGTGATCATAAGTGACTACAACCTGAAGTACGGCCGCCTTTTTGCATTTGTTAACATGATTTATCGTATGCTATGCTATGGGAAATTATGTATAAATTTGCAGATATTCATACATATAAACTACATATGTATGTGGCATATTGTATCATAATATTTTCATAGTAAATTGTATGTTATTGTTAAATTTCACACAACATTTGTATTCCCTGTAGCTGAGCAGGAAAGCAAAAGAAATAAAAAACACACACACAGAAAAAATAATAAAGTATTTTGGTATTTTGTAGTTTGTTTTTAGTTTTTCTTCGTATTATGTTGTTGTTTTACTTTTTGCATTCAGAAAAATTAAAGCGAGCATGCAAGCGTATATTGAGCACTATAAAGTTTATGCCGCCAAATGTGGTAAATGCATTAATATTTATGCTACAGCGGCGCGGCATGTTGGGCATGTTGTTTAACAACAACACCAAATTTTATAGAGATTTTTGCTTTCCCCCCCCCCCCCCCCCCCCCCCCCCTCTTATTAGGGGGATATGAATGCACAATAATGAATTTAACAACAATAATAATAATTTGTATTGGCATCGGACGAAAATGTATGCGAGTAGAGCATTGAAAGATATAGTAAACACTTGCACAAGGATTATTGACAAATACGATCGTCTATAAGCGGCTGCTGGCGTGTAACCTTTGTTTACGCAAATGGCAGCATGACTGTGCTTCATCAATTTAGACGACATTCCGTGGGGAATATGTCATTTGAAGTGGAATTGTATATTAATAGAAAATATATGTCAATCTTATATATAAAAATGAATCGATGTGCAGTTGTCTCGCTAAAACTCAAAAACGGCTGGACCGATTTTCAAAATTTTTTTTTGTTTTGTTCGCTATAGCTTCCGGATGGTTTAAAAGGTTTTATTTTTTTAAAAAGTGGGCGGCGCCACTCCCCTTTTTTCAAATATCGCTCAGACGGCTTTTCTAATAGACCGATTGATACAAAAATTTTACCATGAAGTACTGTTGACCTGTAGATAGTTCCTGACTACATTTGGTTGTAATTGGATAAAGGGGCGTGGCACCGCCCATACAACTTGAAAATTAAAAAGGCTATATTTCATGAACTATCAGAGGTATGAAGATGAGATTTGGTATATATGTTGTTCGTATAGTTAGAATTACAGCCAGGGTGCAAGTGGGCGGTGACACGCCCTCTTTTCAAAAATCGCTCTAACGGCTTTTCGAATAGACCGATTGATACGAAAATTTTACCAAGTGGTACTGTTGACCTGTTGATAGTCGCTGGCTATATTTGGTTGTGATTGGATAAATGGGCGTGGCACCGCCCATACAACTTGAAAATCAAAAGGGCTATATCTCATGAACTATCAGAGGTATGAAGATGAGATTTTGTATATATGTTGTTCGTACAGTTAGAATTACAGACGAGGTGCAAGTGGGCGGTGCCACGCCCTCTTTTAAAGAATTACTCGAACTGCTTTTCTAATAGACCGATTGATACGAAAATTTTACCAAGTGGTACTGTTGACCTGTTGATAGTCCCTGGCTATATTTGGTTGTGATTGGATAAAGGGGCGTGGCACCGCCCATACAACTTGAAAATTAAAACGGCTTCAGGGGTATGAAGATGAGATTTGGTATATATGTTATTGGAGCAGTATTAATTACTGCCAGGGAGGAAGAAGGCGGTGCCACACCACTTTTTCAAAAATCGCTCTGACGGCTTTTCTAATTAACTGATTTATAAGATAATTTTAAAAAGTGATACTAATGACCTGTTGTAAGTCACTGGCTGTACTTAGTTGTGATTGGATAAAGGAGCGTGGCACCGCCCATACAACTTTCAAGTAAAAAAGACTATATCTCATGAACTATCAGTGGTATGAAGATGTGATTTGTTACATATGTTGTTGTTGCTGTATGAATTAGAGTAATGGTGGAAGTGGGCTGTTCCACACCCCTTTTAATACAAACAGTAATAACTGTAAAAATTCCACAGAACATTGCTGTTCGCCTAGAGATATGAACAGTAAGGTGGGCCAATTTTTTTATTCGCAAAAATCGTAACCAAAATTGGAATCTACGATGAATTGTAAGAAAATTTCACCAAAAAACTTTGTGTCTAAAATCAATTCCTAGCTCACGCTGGAAAGCATAAAGATTTCTGTCAGAGATTTTTTTTTTGTTTTTAAATGAGGACAATCCGAAAACTGCAGATATTTATTTTTCGAGACTTTCTGCGTAAAACTAACTTCCCAGCAAACTAAATGAGATATTACAGAACCAAATCTATGTATTGGTTAAAAAGAGAGTTGGCATACGGAAATTAAGTTTTTAAAAATCATATTTCAGAATATTGGGCGGGATCCAAACCAATGTCAAAAATATGCTATTCTCATCGTCTTGGTCTCCAAACATCGGAATGGTAGGTCTGACGTAACTGAAAAATTGCTAGAAATATATCTCAACCTGAAATCTTCTTGCTTCTCAGCGCGAACTAGGAATTGATTGAGACATATAGTTTCTAAGTGAATATTCTAAGAATTTATCGTACATTTCGATACTGGTATACGATTACCAAATTTTTTTAGACGCGAACAAATTGTTCCCCCCTAATCAACAGGCTAATTGGAACTTAATAAGTAAAAAGTGGCGAGGCGCTGCCCACGCACATCAATAGTTGAATTTATAAACTGTATCAAATAATGGTCTGTACACCAGTTACTTTTCATTTACTTTTCAGGAGAGCGAATCGGTAATAAATAATACATATAGAAAAATAAAGCAATATTCATTGAAGTTATACTGGAAAACACCTTTTGTTTTATTGGGGCACAATTTAAATTTTTATAGTATGTCAGAGGTAACATTAGCAAACATTTGTAAATAACCTATGTATGGGGTAATTTTTTTTTTGACGTATAGAACTTCTGATTGTTATAAGTTTAAATCTAGCTGTCATACTAATGAAGTGTGATAGACTTTCTTTTAGTATACTTTGAAAAATCACCATGTAAAAACTACACAAGAACAACGTTTACAAATCTTGCAAATTTATTTTCAAAATGCACGTTCTGTTCGCTATACTTATGTACCCCTTTGTGAAGTCGAGGGTGCATATAATGATCCATCTGAGCAGCTTATAGAAGCCATCGACGCTGTAGACGTAAGTGTGACAGGGGACTCGAATTTATCGAACCGACGCCTTTCTCAGCAACTCGGTCTCTGCATATGCTGAAGAAAGATCTTTGTTTTTTTCAATTGTTTTTTTTTATTTATCATGTCATTGCACATTATTTGAAGGAGAAATGGCTCCAACACGACGGTGTAATATGCCATACAGCGCGTGAGACCATCACTTTGTTAAGCCAAATGTTGGTGACCGAATTATCTCAAAAAATGGTAATATGAGTTCAATACAATAATAGTATTCCGGAATATTCTTGATCCGTGTGAGAAGAAGACATAACAAAAGAAGTTTTTATGGCTAAAGGCATGAAGCTTCAAACTGAATTATCATTTGCGGTCAATAGGCGGAGAAGGCATAACAAAAGTGTTTTTTATGCCCAAAGAGATAGTTAGTATCCGCTTCTACAGATCAAAATAATAATTAAATTTTGATCCTTAGCGGAATATCTGTTTCCGATTTGTGGAAGAAGTGGGTTTTCGCCCTACATACAGAAAATACTTAATCTACATCTCGGCACTATAGATATGACTTTGCTGATGAACTTTTTATTAGCATTTACAACAATAAAATGTAATTGGTTAAATTCCATGTTAGGGAGTTACTTCAAATTAGTTATATAAGTTAATAAACTCAACATATTATTGTCGAGCTTAAGTACCGTTTTCACAATACTTTGTAGACCTAAATGTGAAATATATTACAAGTTAATATGCAATAGCGAAGCATTGCCGGGCCCACTAGTAATAAATAAAATTCAAGCAGGAGTTAACGTTTATATAATAAGCTCAATGACGTTCACAGCGATGATTCCACTTGTAGCTAAGGTCAAACAAATTAACCTTCACCACTAAAAAGCAGATTCTCCTTATTTGTGTCTAAGAACCTTTTTTGTGTATAGACACGGTTTGCGGACTAAACAAGGACGGCTATAGAACTATATACGCAGCCCGGTCAATTAAGACAAGGGTATGTAAAATGTCGCCATAAAAAAAAATTCACATGACCAAGGAAAAGAACCACCATATCCGTCATGTCATGCATGTGTAGTGTAACAAATATCGTCCACACAATATATGTAACTCCGATTATTTTCTATTGAAATGCCACCAGCTGACATCGTCACTTACTTCGTAATCAAGCGTGTTAACAAGCTCGCTTAAAACTCCGCATACAACGTAATTGCAACTGAAATGATACTAACTGACATCGCCACTTGTAAGAGAAATCGCATCGATTAAACGACCTATGATAAATTTAAGGAGAAATATAAGAGAAAAAATTATAACTGATTGCTATTAAATATAGCTGACAACAGTTATTTAGTAAGCTGGGTTTTTCTTATAGTACTTTGTATATTTCCAAAATATCTTTATAAGATCATTGATGATTCGTATATGTCACTCTTAGTGCTGATGGTATATATCATATGATACAAGAAAAAGTTTAACGTATTTAAAGACCCCAATGATCATAAGCCAAATTCGTTTCAGAACTTTAAAGAGTATTAAATGCAACGAAGTACCTATTTAGTAATCTATGACATCAGTATCACGTTATAAGCAAGCGTAATGTAAAAAATATCGTCTACTCTTTACAACTCCGATTTAAATAGCACCTACTGACAACGTCACTTCGTCATGAAGCGTGTTATCAAGATTGTTTAAACCCCGCTTTTCACTTATTTGTAACTGAAATGACCTCGCTGATATCGTCGCTTACTTTGTAAGTGCACCGGCACTAAAAGAATATAAACGAGATAATCATCGCTGACATCCGCGATTACATAATGGATATTTTAACCGCTTGGCTTTGTCCGTCTACCTGGTTGACTAGAAGGCTTGTGAGCAGGAGAACTCGAGTATACCTTAATTGATCGCTATGAAAATTTACCAGTATTAATATTTTCCAAAATGAAGTATTGGGATGTAATTGCTTATTTTTGGAGAATGAATATTTCTATCATAACATCCAAACGGACAACTAGAGGATGTTTGAGTTGGGTGAGTAGACAAACCTTAAGAGACCCGAAACCTTTGCCATACCCCTTCTGGTACCTCCTATACACATGACCGAATTGACCCTCATTGGTTAACGTACATATCTTTTTTGTAAGTACACTGAATTAAGTAAGATTTTCTTTAAGATGAACGATTATGAAAATTAGACTGAGGAATGAATGTAGGCCATATCGATTGACTCCTTCTAGTACCTCCCATACAAAATTACTTATTTTTGGAAAATTAATATTTCTTTCATAACTTCCAAACGAACAAATAAAGGGTTGGTCAGTTTAATTATCACGTAATAGTAGAAAAACTCTAGCAGGATCGGGTTACAGGTTCGGGTGCGGGTTGTACCATAAGTTTGGCTGCTATGAACTTAAGATGTTTCTTACGACCACTCGACCGAAGTCACTGTAGGTGAAAAGATCCACAAATTTTCACAATTACTGGGTCTGTACTGAAACTGCTATCAAAATGGGGCCATGAATGTGGTTTGGTGTTAATCCAGCCAAATCTCAGCAAACCTAAATATTTTACACACCCCTTTTGGAACCTCCCATATAAATAACCGAAATTGCTCCTTTTACATGCCTATATATTTTGTATGTACACTGAAACATGGAATAAGCTCCGGTCCGGCTAGCCGGATCGGGTATTATGTCCGAGTGCGGGTTGTAGCATAAGCTCGGCTTCTGTCAACTTGAGATGTTCCTTACGATCACACGACCGAACTTACTGTAGGTGAACAGACGAACAGATCCAAAAAATTTCACAATTACTGGGTCTGCATTGAAACTGCTATATTGTGGTTTGGTGTTAATGCAGTCAAACCTAGGTTCCTCACACTATACTGACACTAGGACCTCGAAAGCAGCCACTATACTGTATTGCTGCAAACAACTAATTTGCCTAAACTAGATAGTTAGCCACACAAATCTATATACAGGTTACACAAAACTGGAAACACTGGACTGCGTCTTACTGTTACAGCAGCATGGAAACATAAGACATAAGACAGAAATTTTAGAGGTGGATTCTCGACTATGTTATACCCGGTCCAATCGTTGATGCGGCTTTCGTATACTACCGAGACATAATATGAAGTATCATATAAATAGTGATATATAAATATTTTACTGATAGTGAGGCAACCAATAAATTCCTAGATAATGTATACATTACTTTAAAAGTTATCCAAGAATGCCGTGCGTCTCTAGAGAAGACAGAGAGACATCCATTGGTTACCCCCTTAAGAGAGTGATAACCAAACTGACGCTTTAGCGAAAGACGGAAGTTCTCAATAATTGCAAAAGGAAGATAACTCATATAATCTCAATTTATCTCTAATTGCTAACAAAAGATGATAAAGACTACTGAATGTCCTTGAAGGATGGGACCGAACGCACGCCCGCAATAATATGGTGCTTTTGTTGTGAAAAAAAAACTTAATTTCCCTTTGCACCGCATGAATGAGGTATGGGATAGCTTCTCGCGTTGTTGTAAATTAACACACTTTCTACTTTAAGATTCACAACTAACGGCACCTACTTGTTTATCGACGAATGCGAACGTCACTGTTTGAGAATCTCTTACTAGACACGTCGATTGACTCGACACTTATACTGCGAAGTTGCTGTCAACAACATTCGAGGGGAACCGACAATGAAAGAACAATTTTTATTAAGATGACTGGAGCCAGGTTTGAACCTGTGAACTCCCGCATGATAGTCGCGTGTTCTAACCACTATGCCACGGCCAGTCCCCGCTTTTGTGTGAGGTCGCACAAAACCCCACTCAGCGGCGAAATTAACAAGGATTTCTACAAGCAGGCATGAAACAAGACCTTCTGAGACCTTCAGGCGCCAGGTCGTGCTTACACATGTCTGCGAACAAAAATTACTGATTCATTTCTATAATATCCCGAGCATATGGCACACCATTCTTTCAAGACCACTGCTGCAGACCTTCTTTGAGAAGGGAGAATCACATTTTTCGATGATTTGTTATTCCACCATTTCGTGTGTAAACACATTCCGTCACCCTTCTCATAGAAGGCATGAAAAGGAAAGGCAACGAGGAATGTGTTCGTGTGTTTTTCTTAAAACAGTTTATGATTAGTTTCAGTCACACAATTCGAATGCATCTTCACAGGCAAGATGGTAGCATGGATTAGTCATCCAATCGCGAGATAATGAGTTCGAACTCCAGCAACGTTTACTGTTGTTGAAAAAAATTGTAAGTATAAAAAAAAATTATATAGTTGAGAAATATCTAAAAATATACTAAACAATTTGAGGGTGATCAACTGCAATTTTTCAAGTCATTCTTTTTTCATGTGTATGCAGGACTTTCATCAGGCCTTCCATCAAGGTTTACAGTCGTCGAAAAAATAGTGTAGGGAAAGAGAGACGATGGAAGGCCTTGTCTTCCAAGGACACCCTATTGTATTTGGAAAAGAAATGGGAATGTAGAGGGAAGGCCTACTGACTGCCTTTGAAGGCGTTCTAAATGCCTTCTAGGTGCTTCCTTCTGCCGCTGCCCAGCGGAAGGCAAGGACATCCATTGTCGCTGCCTATAAGAAGGCCTTATGGAATGCCTGGCAGAAACTAATCATAAACTGTTTTCACTTTCCTCGTGCATACACATTCCGCCTGCCCTCTTATAGAAGACGGCCTGCTTTCTCATAGAAGGGAGAGGGACCCGGAAGGGATGTATAACAAATCATCGAAGATTTAGATTAAAGAAGACTTAGAAGACGGCCATCCCATTCTCATAGTAGGAAGACGGAATGTGTATACACCCGGAAGGGATGAATAACAAATCATCGAAGATTTAGGTTTAAGAAGATTTAGAAGACGGCCTTCCCATTCTCATAAAAGGGAGACGGAATGTGTATATACCCGGAAGGGATGAATAACAAATCATAAAAGATCATTTCCAAAGAAGTATTTTGGTTTTTAAAGATTGGGGTGAACATTTGCTTAAGATATTTCAGAATGGTAAAAGAAGGCCTGTTTTCAGGCATGTTAAAACAAGGTCTGATGACATTACGTCGGAATGTTTTAGAAGGACTTGTTGCATGCCTGCTTGTAGAAGTCCTTGAAAATTTCGACGAATTGTGAATGGTGAAAATGTTGTGCTCTCCCAACAATCGTTGAACATTTTTATACCCTCACCCTACGAGTAGGAAGGTACACATCATTTGATACGACCCAAAAGTGCAACACATAAAGGGAGCCACTTTAGACCCTAAGTTTCTTTCTTTCTTGGTCGTTTGAGCCATATCAGTTTGTCTGTCTGTCTGGCTGGTACGTACGAAAACTTGCGAAAGACGCAACCAAATGTTATGTATTGCGATTTTGTATTAGGAAAGCCATAGCAGTATAAAGTTTTGGAGAGAACAAATAGAAATCTTGCCGCGCCCAATCTGGTTCCTCCCATACTTATCTTATACCGCCCACCTTAGAAATCGATTAATAATATAAATAATACCAGTAAGAAAATTTCAGTCCGGCTGCCCGACTTACATATACCATCACCCTCAGTAAAACAAAAAAATTTCTGTTATATTGATATTATTACTCGATTTCTTAAGTGGGAGTGGTACATGTGCATGGGAGGTACCAAAAGGGGCGTGTCTAGACTTCCAGATTTTTTTCTTTATCCAGTTACAACTTAACAAAATACATTAATTGGGCACGATCGTGTCGAGTATATTGATATTAAACTCCATCTCTAAAGTGGACGGAGTGGTACATTTGTATGGGAGGAACCAGATGGGGCGTGTCTAGACTTCCAGATTTTTTCTCCAAAACTTTATCCTGCTTGAAATTTAATAAATACAGAATTTGGGCACGATCGCGTTAGTTCTATTAATAATATTAATCGATTTCTAAAGTGGGCGGTACCAGATGTGTATGGTAGGTACCAAAAGGGGCGTGGCTAGACTTCCAGTTTTTTTCTCAAAAACTTTATCCTGCTATATCTTTAATAAAATAAAGAATTTGGGTACGATCGACTTGGATTTATTGATATTACTACTCCATATCTAAAGTGGGCGGAGTTGTACATTTGTATGGGAGGTACCAGAAGGGGCGTGGCTAGACTTTAAATATTTTTCGAAAACTTTATCCTGTTATAAATTAACAAAATGCATAATTTGGGCACGATCGTGTTGAGTGTATTGATATTATAACTCCATCTCTAAAGAGAGCGGAGTTGTACATTTGTATGGGAGGTACCAGATGGGGCGTGTCTACACTTCAAGATTTTGTCTCCAAAACTTTATCCTGTTATAGCTTTACTTAATACAGAATTTAGGCACGATCGCGAGGTGTGTATTGATATTATTACTCCATCTCTAAAGTGGACGGAAAGGTACATTTGTATGGGAGGTACCATAAGAGGCGTGTCTAGAGTATAGACTCTAGACTTACAATATTTTTTCCAAAACTTTATCCTGTTATAACTTAACAAAATGTATAATTTGGGCACGATCGTGTTGAGTGTATTGATATTATAACTCCATCTCTAAAGTGGGCGGAGTTGTACATTTGTATAGGAGGTAACAGAAGGGGCATGGCTAGACTTTCAATTTTTTTCGAAAACTTTATTCAGTTATAGCTTTACTAAATATAAAATTTGGGAACGATTGAGTTCGATGTATTGATATTATTACTCGATTTCTAAAGTGGGCGGAATTGTACATTTGTATGGAAGGTACTAGAAGGGGCGTGGTCATGTAGCCCATTTTCAATATCGTAAGTAGTTTTGGGGAAATATTAACTCGTGCAAAATTTTAAAACATTTGGTGGCGTCTTTCGAAAGTTATCTTGCGAACCAGCCGGACAGCCAGACAGACGGACATGGCACAAACGACTTAAAAAGTCATGAATCGAATTTGGTTCTAAGAAACCTAGGGTCTAAAGTAACTCCTTCTATGTGTTACACTATTGGGTCGTATCAAATGATATATACCCTCATCCCAAAGGGTGATGGTATAAATATTCCATATTTAGCAAAACTATAGTAATATCAATTTACCCAAGGCAATCGTCTCCAAATTCTTTACTTTGTAAAACTATAACTAAATAATGTTTTCGAGAAAAAACCTTAGGTCTAGCCACACCTCTTCTAGTACCACCTATGCAAATGTACCACTCAGCCCACTTTTGAAATCGAGTAATAATACTAATACACCTACATTTTTGGAGTAAAAACTGGAAGTCTATCCACGCCCTTTCTGGTACCTCCCATGCAAATGAACCATTCCACCCACATTAGAAATCTGAATCTTTCACACTTGTTTCTCTGTTTGTACTTGTGTATGTTTCTGTTTTGATTACGAAACAAGCGTGTGTGGTGTTGCTTTTATCCCATCTCGATCGTGTATGTGTGAAAAAAAAATTATTATTGCCGGCCCCGCGAGGCTGTGGTATGCCTATCACTCATTTATAAACAAATGTATGTTTTTATTCTTGTCTTTTGCTGGCCACAGTATCGAGTAAACTTTCGATAAAATTTGTGCAGATGAATATAACACGTCCTGAAACTATTTATATTACCCCCTGATAGTTAGTGGAGTGTTCTAGTCGTTATTTTGAAAGTGACTATACGAATATTCATGCACAAGGATCATATCGATGCCGTAAAATGTTATGTTATGTTAGGCGACAAGGTGCTGTAAGTGATTCTTCGCGTGCTCAAAGACTACTTCCTGTTGGAAGTGATGTGAACATTGCTCGGGTGCAAGCAAGTATTGAGGCAAACTATAAGGTAAGTTTTTCAAAACTATAAACATATATATATTTGGAGTCCTTTAGTTTCTCAACAGTAGATCTCTTCCAGACAGTCTAAAACAGAAATGTGTTTACTCAACAAAACACAGTGCTCTCTTATATCTTTTTAATGGGATTCAAAAGGACATTGTTTTCTGCTGATTCAAAATAGTTAATCACTTGAACACAGTGTAATTTGGAATAAAAAAAACTACTGATAATACTTTAGAACAATAATTATAACATTAATAACAATTAAATGTTCCGTTTAATTACATTTCCACGGTAACCATAAAAATATACCAAATCTATTTTCTTAAAATAAGTTTTGCGCATATCGCTTTGATCGAAAGCGACGGCCACGACAGCTTTAAATTTATTTAAAATTAATATTCGATTTTTAAGTAAATATTTATGAACTTTCGGCAAACGATGCCAACGTCACTCTCATCTTTAACCCGTTCCCACACTCTTTTGCAAACCGCACAATTTAAGCCACCAATATTAAGTAGCCAACACACCGATGGACAGTTTACCAAGAAATCTCGTAAATTTTGACTCAAAATTACCTGTCAAGTTGTGTTTTCAATATAGTATATCTGCAAATAAAAAATTTGATGTTTTTTTTTTGTTTGTAGGTGATTTCAAAAGTTTTTGCTAACATTTCTCAAACTCATTTTCACTTTATGAAAATCTCAAACCAAATTTTTAAGTGTTAAAATCTACAAACGCCACAAACACAACAACTTGTGCTAAGATGAGAGAATTGAAATGAAAACAACAAACAGAAAAACGGCAACATAAAAACCCAAAAGCATTTTTACAACTTTTGGGTTCTTTTACGACCGCAGCCAGGGCAGACGTTGCCGTTTGTGACTGACAAGCTGATGGCTGACTATCCTCGCATGATCACAGCTCCTTTCAGGCAAAAAACGAAAAGGATTTTATGGTATTTCAATCCAAGTGGCCATGATATGGTGGTGGTGCTGGTGCTGGTGCTGCTACATAAATGCAAGTATGCGAATGGGAACCGAATTAAATGAACACCAACTGTTTGGTTGGAATATTTTTCACATATACGATTTTGTATGATTGAGTTCGTATTGTATGTAGGAAGTTTTATGATTTTATTTTATTGCGCTCTGATTATAGGAACGTGCTTTTTTAAGCCTCCCAATTTTTCCCTCTCCCAAACATAGGGCGACCACATGGTATGGCCAGCTAATTATTTGTATAAATTACCTTTAAATGGATAAAACTAGTGGCGTTTTTATAAAATTTATTTCATGCTTTCTTGATTTGCTACAATAATTGTGAAATTTATTGGTCCGATTTGAGACTATACATATATGTGAGCAGCGACCATGTTAGCAACGTTTCATGTCATTAAACAGTTATTATATCATTACATTTGCACATTGCTGAATAATTTCCGTGATGACTGTTTGTCATAGCAATTGCATTCCAAGAGTAGCGTTGAAAAATGTACCAGCACATGAAGAATTCAAAATTGGCAGCACCCTTAATGTCGTGTTACTTAGGTTGATATTGATGCCTTAGAAGTCAGAGTCACAGTTTTGTAAGCCGGATGATGATTTGCGTTGCAGGACAAAATTGGGAACTTATCCTAATACTACGACCTAAGAATCAAAACTAAAATCGTAAGAAAGAAGAAAGAAGTTTAGCAAATGGTTTCTCGTAGCGAATGGTTTTAAATTTTTTCGATTCTATGCACTCAAGAAAGAATTCTCATTTCGATGTGAGATTCTGGTGCATAAGACTTGATGAACAATTTGCAACCATTATACCAAAGTCTGCTGATGAGGATTCGTGGCTGAATCCGAAACAACTATACATACTGCCTGGCATTATAAGAATATCATTCTGCTATAAACTTCTTTCAAAAACACTGGTCTTGAGCTTGAAACAAATTCCAAATCAGAGTTTTTTTATTTAACTTTAAGAAGATAAGGGATAAGGTTATATATCATTTAACGCATTAAAGCAGACGAATTAGGCCCCTAGTACCTTAAGAAGAACTTCGTTTCAGGACTGTCTGGCTGGCTGAATAGCTGGATGGTGGGTCTGGTATCTTTCATACAAAATTACCTATTTTCTACAAGTTTTGTAAGCACATTGAATTCAGCCAAATTTAGCCCAAGGAAAAACCTTATGGAAATCTTACTAAAGAATGAATACGGGCTATATTGACCCACCGCTTCTAGTACTTCCTATACAAAATGAAACGGGCAACTGGAGGATATATGAATTTGGTCAGTTTATTTACCTTTCTTTAGAAAAATTCGATTCAGTAATGAATATGGACTATATCGGCCGACACTTATTGGTACCTCCCATACAAAATAACATATTTTTGGGAAAAATTAGAATTTTTTCATATTCTCATTCATGGGGTGTAAGGGGGAATTAAGTATCAAGGAACCATTTCCCGGGGAATTGCTTCCTTTTTCTATGCAGAGCTGGACATCATCGTCGCAAAGCCTGCAGATAACCCTGTCCGACAGCGCTTCGTGTACTTGCGGAGAAACGCCTGAAGGCTGGTTGCACGTATTATGTGATTGTCCCTTATATGATGATAAAAGGGATCATCAGATCAGATCACCAGAGATTGGCGATTACTATAGTAGGAATTGATAGGAATGTGTGTGAGACGCTCTCTACTCCAGGGGCTTTGAATAGAGCAATGTAGTTTCCTTCCAGACTGTTTGCACGACATAGAGCTATTTCGAGATAGTTAATGAAGCGGGTCTACTGACCTTGATTAAGCAGGTCTTTCCGGGGTGTCTGAGGTCGCAAGCCTGTTTTAACGAGCCGATCCCACAACCTCGTTCTGCTTAATGACGGCTGCCATTGTCCGTTGCGGGGGCATCAGTCGCTGGTATGCAAGGAGTTGAAACTGGTACTAGTAGTTTTTACGAGGTCCCACCAGAGGCCTTTTTCTGGTACCGTGGGTGACATAAGATTCACGCATGCAAGGTCTCTAGTGTATGTCCTTGTTCATCTGTGACTTATGTATCTCACGGGGTTCAGACGGGCCTGGCCTTATAAAAACATTGTTGCCGTTCACCGCCGTCGAGCGGAAGAAGTTTGAAACTTCCCCCGCCTTCCTCCGGGTACTGCGTCCTGCAATGTAGTATTGACGGTTTCATCTACTTGGGGTGATAATGTGTTGGTATTAGTTTCAGTCTGAACTCTCTTTTCTACTTAAGGTAAACAATCCTGTGAAGTATGGTTTTTATAACACAAATTGGTAGCAGCTTCTCTGCGAAACTTCCACCGGTGAGTTGACCGGTAGCGCGAGAATCAGGAGCCCGGGGACTTGTTCCCGTCTGATCGGTTGGTTGTTGGCCCCTTGTGGCAGCACCACGCGGGTTGTGGTTTAAACCGAAATCGCTGGTGGAGTCTTCGGGCTCGATGTGGAGTTGCTTTGCAACCGGGTGCTACCGACTAAATTTCATCACAATCGGTCCATGAATTTGATTCATATAACGATTTTTTATAAAGGGACATGGCACTACCTACTTTCCACAAAAAGCAATTTTCCTTGTACGAACAAAATATGTATGAGGACTCATCTTTATACCTCTCTCTAAAGTTTTATGAGTTTTAGGCATTTATAATATCAAGCTGTGTGGCAATTCGCGGTTTTTATAAGGGGTGTGGTACCGGGCTCTTTTCAAAAAAATTGTCTTATGTACCACATCTAATCTTTTTTAATGGTCAATGAGATTGCAATTTAGAGCTGTGTGGGCGATGCCATGCTCTTTTTACCTACTACAACATCGATTTGCAAAAAATTCCTTCCTATCGCGCGCCTATTAAGTGAACTTACACACCGATTTTTAAGGTTCTAATTTCGGATTGGCGAGTAGCCAATCAGTGGGTCAGTAACGCAAGCCTTATATATATCCAGTTTCATAGTTACAAATAAACAAAAACTGAGGTAATTCTACAGTTGTGTTTCTTGACACCATCTCCGTCTATAGCATGAGATGAGATAATTTTTTAATGCCAGTAATGATATTTAGCCGAAAAACAGTTCAAGTGATATCTGCCTTTGTAGTAGAATTTGAAACTTCAAGGACGAATATCGCGAATTGCACTTATTGTCCTTTCACCTCTTTGCCTTTGACCCACTAAATTGTTTTTTCCCAACTTCAGTCGATATTTTCCAAACTGCAATTGTTCTATCTTGCAAGAATGTGACAAACCCATTGCAAGGAGATCTTTCATAGCTCATGCATGAAAAACAAGGGATATTTGTTGTTTTAAAACTTCAAGTCGAAACTATACATTTAATACAGACAGACAATGTTAGACTACATTAACATACATTTATTAAAAGAAATTCATATTTGTTATTCAAGCGACAGGTAGTTACCTGTACAAATATAAATATACGTAAACATATGTACGAAAACACCTAAACCTGCACAGAGTGTGCAACTTTAATTAGGCCTGGCGACATCTGTCTATGAACAGCAAGCATCAAGTTTTGTCTCCATTGAAACTACCCACCGATCGACCGACGGAAAGCACCTGCCACATGTGACATATAAAATATGTTATTAAATTTTATTATTTAAATTGAATTGCATTTTTTTGTTTTGTTATCATTTCCAACCGTATAATATAAAATCTCATAAATTATTACGGTAGCTTTGCCAGCGGCAAAACTACAAAACCAACTAACGGCTGAAATATTAGCGATGATCATCAAGATCATGTAATTCAATTATAAAACCAGACTGACAATTATTTCCCATTATATATTTTCTGTGCAGCTTTAGTATGCAGTATTAACATATACATATAGATATGTATATTTGTTTTTGCAATACACCAGTGCACTTTCCAAAAATTAATGTGGCACTTTGTATGCATGCCACAGGAGAATGTGGTGGTGTTATTAAACTAATACAAAAATTCGAGTACTACATATACAAGTGTGCTAAAGTGCGTATGCCACGAACAGCAAGCTCCACCAAACTTACTTAGGTGTCTCCTGCTCTGCCACAGGCAATGTTAACCATGAAGGGTAAGATCTTCATCGTCTCCCAGGCATTTTATAGAATGGTTGAGATATAAAATATGATTAATTGCTAAGGATAAAAAATGTTGATGTTGTGGGGGAACATACATAGTTACACGGTGTTACCGATAAATATCTAATGCATGATGAGCATGTGAGGCCTACATTTCGTAGATGCTGTTAAGAAAAGCTGAAGCTGAGTACCTTCAAAATGCTTACTGGTTTATATGCCGGATATCATAAAACATCACGGGTGATATAAGTGAAGCTCAGTGTAATTTTTTTTTTACTAAATTTTAAATAAAATGTTGTTAGGATGCTGTCGTTTGTGAGAGAACATAAATTAGAGTAATGTTGCTTAACTTGTGTTTTTATGAGGACATATAACATTGTAAGGTTATCATATAGGCCATCTAATTTATGATAACATCATTCAGAGTTATTATTCAATGAAGAAAAACCAGATCATGGCTAAAACAAAATACACCACCGAGCTATCCTAGGTGTATCTGGTCAGATCCCACGATTTATTTTGCACATTTCTTGTATAGACTTAGGACAACCGATCGATCGACTTGTGTCATTACCCAGAATTATGCACTGTAAAGCAAGACAGGTAGGAGGTAGATCTTTATACGTCGAGAGAGAAAACTTGGGACAGCTTCTTTCGTTGTTGTGGATTAACACTCTTTCTATTTTTAGATTCAAAACTAACGACCCCTACTTGTTTATCGACGAATGCGAACGTCACTGTTTGAGAAGCTTTTTACTTGACATGCCGATTGACTCGACACATATACTGCGAAGTTGCTGAAGACAACATCGAGGGGGTCGGCAATGAAAGAATTTTTTTTTATTTTTTAGATGACTGGAGCCAGGAGTTGAGCTTGGGATCTCCCGCATGGTAGTCGCATGTTCTAACCATCATGCCACGGCCGGTCGAGAGAGTGCTTTGCCATTAAATCGCTTAATAAGCGTATAGTTGCTGCGGTTTGCGATCAATACTCGTCTCATTTACCACTTAAAAGAAGAGTTGTCAAAGTTCACGTATTGTCGCAGACGAGTACGCTCTTTGTTGCAACAAATAACCACTACCGCTGACAATACACGGCCAATGATACCTATATCGCAAGCAGCATATGCATTTTGTTAAAGATGGTACCATTTCTGTCTATTGCAGCATTCCGCATGATTATCTGTTAAGGTGATCGCATGGCAGACCATCGCCTTATCGAAAACATCGGTTACTAGAAAATGACTCAATCAGATTTTTGCCTATTTCTTCAGTGAAAACAGGCAATGTGTAGGAATGTCGAATGCAGCTTAGTAATCGACGAATAGATGCAGATGAACGATCTGCATTTCTTGGGTCTTTTCCAGGATTTGTCGTAGAGTGAATACCTGTTCGGTCGTGAATTTACTAGGTCTAAGGTCACACTAATAAGATCCAATCAGACTCGCTAGGATGGGCTTTAGTCTTTACCAACTCACTCAACAGGACCTAATATTCGATAGGTAAAAGGCCGAGCACACAATTGGATGACCTTTTTTAAGCACAGAACATATTACGCTTAGATTCAAATCATCGGGCATGCACTCGGTATGCTCGTTATCGTCGGCTCCGGTTCGTCGGCTCCGTCTGCCTTTTTATTTTTCACCACCTTTCCGTAGTAAGAAGATACAGTCTTGTGTAGTGTAGTCTCCATATATGCAGCACACTTTGCGTACCTGGTACCAGATTTCCATGTTGTGTCCTTACAGGAGGGGAGCCCATTACCATAGCCCTTTGAATTTACTTAATAGTAAAATTTTCGGGCATCGACTCTGTCCCTGTATTGCCCTATATCCTCGTTCTTCCGTTTCTTCATCTGACGTTTTTTTTTTCACTTAAATAGCATTCTAGTCTGTTTACTGTCTTCTTGTACCGTTCCCCAAGAACCTGGGTTACAATTATCTTTAGTGTTTACCTATTAGCAGCTACCTGTTCCTTAGACGCTATACGACATTCTTCATCGTACCAGGAATCGCTTAAGCGCCGTTTTTTATATTTAAGCACGGTTGTTGCGGCGGTTGCCATGAAATGTGCAATATGCTGCCACTGTATGTCGAGAACTTCAGAAGTAGAGGCGTTGTATCGTAGTAGTTGGGATAGAACGTGGCTATCTATGGGTTTTGCAGCATCACGATGTCCAGGTTACTTTGTGTTTGGAAACGTGCATTTTTCGCTCTGTTAAATATTGTGCGCACCTTACCTGAAACCAGGTAATGATCCAAGCCAATATTAACACCACAGATCACGCGCACGTCTATGACACTAGATGCATGCCTTCCATCAATTACCACTTGATCAATTTGTGATTTGTGAATTTAACGATCGATGGACCAAAAACATCTTCTCTTCCTATTTTTGCATTAAAATCTTCCCGAACGATTTTAATGCCGTACCATGTTCCTTCCCGCAGCGAAGCTATTACTATCTCGCAGGACGTTTTTAATGTTATGGCCAGGGCAGCGCTCGTAAAATGCATCTTAAATCTCATCTTCTTTACTTCCGTCGGGACATGAGCAAAAAACAGCTTGATGTAGAAATATTTTCGTCACATATAAATTCGTGCTTTTCCGCATAGCAGCTGTAATAGGTGTCGCAATTTTTACGTCGCAAACAGACTTATCCTATCCAACTTATCTTCTGGTTGACGTTGATGTCAGCCTTATATGTTTTGAGGACATCCGCCAGTCGGTTAGTGGCACCTTCTCTGTAGAGAGTGCGGACGTTCCAGGCGCATTTCTTAAAATCATGATCCTTATTACGTTTGCGGGAATCATCAACATTTTGGAGGTTTCGTTTATTATTTATGCTATTTCGAGTTTTCATAGTCTATCAATGACCTAAAGGCGGGTGGCTAGCCCAATCACCAAGTGTCGTCGCTCACTTTCTGCCTCTATTCATGATTAAAGGAGGAGGTTGTGAGTTGGCTAGAGATGCAAGATTCACTTTACATCCCCAAAGGGGGTATACTCCTACTTACTTAATTTCCCTTTACACCCCAGGAATGATGTATGGGATAGCTTCTAGCGTTGTTGTGAATTACAATGCTTTACATTTTTAGATTCACAACTAACGGCACCTATATGTTTATCGACGAATGCGAACGTCACTGTTTGAGAAGCTTTTACTAGACATGCCGATTGACTTGACACTTATACTGCGACAACATCGAGGGGGCCGACAATGAAAGAAAAATGTAGATGACTGGAGGCGGGAATTGAAACCCGGAATCTCCCGCATGATAGTCGCGTGTTCTAACTACTATGCCACGGCCGGTCCCATACTCCTACACTGACAAATATATTAAAGTGTGACGACCATAATTTGCCCAAGATACGTCTCTTTTTAAGAAGCATCATAAAACTGGGTCGGATAGAGTCATGGCTATTGTAACGGGTGTTACGTTAGTGAACATCACATCTAGAAAGGCTACCATAGTATACTTATTGACAGGGAATGAACCTCCAATGAATCCGACACATTTATGCGGGGCGTTGCATTTACTCTTGCAGAGAGCATGCTGCATGTCTGACGGTTTATGTTTGCCCTGAGGTAACTGTCACTAAATCTCTCCATTGGAAGAAATTATGTAGGATGGTGTTTCTGCTTTCGGAATAAAGACCACCCTGGCGTCCCTTGTTGTTTAAAGTGACGTAGCAGTATAGTGTCGAGTCAATCGGCATGTTTAGTAAAAGCTTCTCAAACAGTGACTTATCATTCGTCGATAAACAAGTAGGTGCCTATAATTGTGAAACCAAAAAAAGAAAGCGTGTTCGTTCACGACACCTCGAAAAGTTATCCCATACCTCACTCATAGGTTTTAAAGGGAAAGTAAGTTTAAGTTGGTATCCTTTCATATGGTAGGGATAAATGTTAGGTCATAACAGCCGTTATAGAACTACTTGAGCCAGGTAATCATCGTATCAGCCTAGGCTTGTTGTTCACCTGGTGTGATCATGTTCGTTCGGAGTGACTTACAAGATTTTGAAGCTTTGAAGTGTCAATGCTATTTTGGATTTGGTAACAATTTCTCTTGCAACCACTGAAGGTTGAAGTGGTGTCAGCGGTGTTTCTCATTTCAATAGTGAATGGTAGTGAATTTCCAGGAGCAACTCCTGTGATTTTAATCATCCAGCGATTTCTAACTATAGATATTGTGTTGTATAGCCAATAAATAAGACCAAAAAGTTTTCAGGAATATCGAAACGTTCTGTTCTATGTATAATATTAAAACAAAAGATTTTAAATGTACTGTCATATCAGGCGATATTTGTATTCATTATTAATAATTTTTAATTATTCTAACTCACCAATTATCCAAATCTTTGTGACAGAAATTCTTAGCGAACTTACCTGAAAATAATAATAAAAAAGTATTAATTAAATCGGGAAAAATTAAATCAAGTGTTACAATAAAACATATTTATTCATCCTAATAAATCATATGCCCATGAAATTTATTTTGTAGCAAACTAAACATTGGGGTTAAACTAATTTTATAGCTGCTAAAAACAAACTGATCAATATTAAACTGCAGCTGAATTGCTGATTATCCCATACGGAGTAATCACCTCACCTCAATTGAAATATTTCACCTGTTGCGCTTTAAATATTTGTTGTTGCAAGACATATTTCCGATATTGTCACATTTAAATCGTATAAACGGCGATGCGCATGAACGCATTATGTGCAACATATTTTTTAATAATCAATAATTTATGTCACATGTTCCAGTGGTTAACGAAAATACAAACAAAAAGCCATCGAAATATTTTTTTTTTTTTATATTTGAATATGCATGACCAGGTGGAAGTTGAACGATATTGACTCACTCCATAACTATCAAAAGGATAGTAATCGCTTATTTATCGTAAGGTTTTATGGACAGACAGTTGTTTGGAAAAAACAATCACTAGGAGGCTTATCGGCCATGTCCTACTTCCGAAGCATTGGAATATGAATGAATGGTTTTACAGCATCTTAAATGTAGGTGTATATTCAGATTTTGATGCCACCACATCTTATACCAAAAATTATTGACATGGATTTCGAATTTTTGTTTATGAGCACAACAATTATTCATAGTGGTAATGTTCCTGGCTTAACACCAAGACAATCTTAATGGCTTTGGCAACCCCAAGAAACTAGGATCGGGCTAGGTGGCCTAAGAAGCCTATCTACTTAAATGAATGCTCCACTTGCCAAGTCCATTTGAAAAAAGGTTGCGGTTTTTTTCAAACACTGTTAAATTATATTATTATATTATTATGGGACCGGCCGTGGCATAGTGGTTAGAACACGCGACTACCATGCGGGAGATCGCAGGTTCAAACCTGGCTCCAGTCATCTTAGAAGAAAAAAATAAATAACATTTTCTTTCATTGTCGGCTCCCCTCGAATGTTGTTTGACAGCAACTTCGCAGTATTAAGCGTCGATTCAATCGTCGTGTCTAGTAAGAGCTTCTCAAAACAGTGACGTTCGCATTCGTCGATAAATAAGTAGGTGCCGTTAGTTGTGAATCTAAAATAGAAAGCGTGTTAATTCACAACAACGCGAGAAGCTATCCCATACCTCATTCATGGGGTGCAAAGGGAAATTAAGTTTTTTATTTTTTAAGTTAAATTATAACATAAAACGATGCAAGTAATGTTCAGAAGTTTTAATTTTTACTATCGAACAAATTTAAGTTTCTTTAGTATAAATCAGTAAGAAAGTTTCAGTCGGGCAACCCGACTTACATATACCATCAGCCTCAGTAAAACAAAAAATTTTCTATTATATTGATATTATAACTCGATTTCTAAAGTGGTACATTTGTATGGGAGGTACCATTAGGGGCGTGTCTAGACTTATTATTTTTTCCAAAACTTTATCCTGTTTTAACTTAACAAAATACATAATTTGGGCACGATCGTGTCGAGTGTATTGATATTTTAATTCCATCTCTAAAGTGGGCGGAGTGGTACATTTGTATGGGAGGTACCATTAGGGACGTGTCTTAGGGTGATCAATTATTCGGGTTTTTGCGAAAACCGGTTTTCGAATTATTCGAAAAATTACATTTAAAAAAAACCGGTTGGTGTTTTTGAAATTCACAAAAAACCGAATAATCCGGTTTTCAAAATTATGCCAAATAACAAATTAAAACACAATTTTTGACAAAAAATTTTATTAAAAAATAACAGAAAAATATTCAATTATACCTATAAAAAGTAAACTTTTAGTTTAATTATAATTAAAATGCAAAACATTAGTGAGATCAGTTTGTTATTTTAACAGAGACAAACAAAACAAAACAATTAATTTGTAAATACTTGATTTTATATAAATATATTTAATTTAATCTTTAGTTTTCCCTAAAGTAACATTTAAGAAATAAGATACAATTCAAGTGCGTGGGTGTATAACTATTTTTTTTCTTTGATTTTTAAAAAACTTGACATTGAAAATGCCCTTTCACTCAATGTACTAGTTGGATTTATAGTGTAAAAGGCGTCTGTCAAGGTTTCGAGTCCTTTTGCCGCTCTTATCCATATATAAAAAATCAAAAATCATTTTTACTTGAATATTTTAGAAATGCGCCACTAATTGGGAGATTACTCGTACATAAATACAAAATGAGAGTATTCAGAAATTGAATACGTCTTTTTAAAATTTCATATAAATTTAGTGATAATTGGTTTTGAATTGTTAAAAAGTGTTTAAGTAAAAATTTAAAAATACCTTCAGCATCAGCTAAAGTCGAAGAGATTGCAGAAAGTTTTTGTATAGACATTTCCAATGGTTTAAGGATGTCACTAAGCACAGAAAAAGTTTCAATATCATTTTCACTAAATGGTTTCAGTCCTAAGTCCAATAAAGTATGATTCACACATTTGTGCAATTTTAATAATTGAGAAACCATATTGGCCATAGAATTCCAGCTGTGCTTTACATCATGAAGTAAGCTCCTTATTAAATTGGGCATTTACAAACATTTGTAATTTCTTTCGCTTTTCAGCCGACTTATACGACATTGAAGATTTATAAAACTAACAATTAGGTTGTTCGGTCGAAACACTGGAAAAAACATGTACGAGTACACATTTAACACAATTATGAATAAATTTAAATAAAAAAATATCGAACGCCAAAAAACCGAGATTCGACAAAAAAATAACCGGATTATTCGATATTCGAAAAACAGGGATTTTAAAAAAACCGACGGTTTTTGTGAGTGAAAAAAACCGAGTAGCCGGTTTCTGAAAACCGAACTGATCACCCTAGACGTGTCTAGACTTCCAATATTTTTTCCAAAACTTTATCCTGTTATAGCTTTACTAAATATAGAATTTGGGAACGATCAAGTTCGATGTATTGATATTATACTCGATTTCTAAAGTGGGCGGAATTGTACATTTGTATGGAAGGTACCTGAAGGGACGTGGTCATGTAGCCCAGTTTTAATACCGTAAGCAGTTTTGGGGAAATATTACCTCGTGCTAAGTTTCAAAATATGTGGTTGCGTCTTTCGAAAGTTATCGTGTGAACCAGCCGGACAGCCAGACAGACAGACATGGCTCAAACGACTTAAAAAGTCATGAGACGCATTTGGGATAAATAAACGTAGTGGCGCTTTCTATGTGTTACACTTTTGGGTCATATCAAATGATATATAACCTTCTACCCGTTAGGTGAGGGTATAAAAAATCTATTATGAAAATACGAATAAAAGAAAAAAGGAAAACCTGTCCAGAAGTTGATGATCTCCGCAGACGAGGACATTATAATTGCATTCTAGGAGCGCCAAGAAAGATATCCGAAAGGCAACTTCGATATCTTCTGATAAATAGGCAGGAAAGCAGATTGAGCCCGCGGTCATCGATAGAAGTCATGTGTTAAGCGTTATGAAAGTGCATGTGATGCGCGGTGCAATTATTGATTCCGATCAACACCTAGTTGCAGCAAAGGTACGAACGCGATAAAGTAGTGCCAAAAACACTCGTAACTAAACGCAAAAGAAACTAAACATCACAAAGCTGCATACCACCAAGATAGCCAATGCCTACTCCCAACCTACTTGTTATCGACGAATGCTAACGTCACTGTTTAAGAAGCTTTCACTTCACATGCCCATTGATTCGAGACTATACTACAAAGTAGCTGTCAAAAACATCGAGTTGCCCGGCAATAAATTAAAGGAAAATGTAGACGACTGGAGACATGAATCGAACCATGTATCTACCGGTCCCAACGATCGCACTGGGTTATAAAAAACCACACTCAGATTAGCCCTTTCACGATAAGAAATGTTCCGTTATTTGTGGGAAGACATGGATGCTGCAAAGAAGTCAAACCTGCAGTCAATGACAACGCGTACAGTGACGGAACCATATAATGCGGAAAGAAAGGTGATGAAACGACTCTTCAGGTGAAAACGGTTTCAATGGAAGAAAATAGAGAGCCAGGAAACCGAAAATTACAGGGATAGATGTGAAGATCGAAAGTTCTAAAAAAATGTAAAAAGCAAAGGCTTTGGAACAGGGATCCCAACCTGTTAGGATAAAGATGGAAATCTAGTCACCGACACGCAGAGTGTGCTGCAAATATGGAGGGAACACTTTCATACTCTGCACGTTCCCGAAGGCAGCATAAGTGTCCACCACCGAGCTAAAATGAGATCAGACATAAATACAATAAAGCACAGAGAGCCAAAGAACTGCCGGCAGAGCTTTTTAAGCTGGAAATGTGTATGCACCAGTGTGACCAGATTTAAAAGACTTAACTTGTACTAGCGAAACTGTTTGGACCTTATCAGCGTGGTTTTTTGACCTGGTAAATCCACGACCGACCAGATATTCACATTGCGACAAATCCTAGAGAAGACCCAAGAAATGCAGATCGGCTCCTACAATATTGTCATCGATTACAAAGCTGCATTCGACAGTCTGATATGGCAGCAACTATTAAATGCTATGGTTGAGTTTCATATTCCCGCGAAGCAAATATGACTTTGTGGGATGACGCAGACTGACATGGTCTTCAGTGAAAATAAGAAAAGATTTGACAGAGCAATTTTCTTCCAAGCGAGGCTTTAGACAAGGCGATAGTGTGTTAAGAGATCCCTTCAACATTATAATGGAGATGATTTTGCGGAAGGTTGCAGTAACCATCTTTAATAATAATAATATGTTACAATTTTTAATAAAAGATACGAGCTGCTCGTGTTTGCTTATGTTATACATGAAATTGGCCGTGGACTGCGGTTTGTTACTACGGCCTTTTCAAGCATTGCAAAGCAGTTGGCAGAAGTGGCTCTGGTTGCTCTACAGCGCAGAATCCGGAATAGTCATACAAGCGGATTGATCTATTCTGGGGACTTCGGGAGAAAATACTTTCCAACATATTTGGACTCATCGTCGTTAACGGTGAATAATGTTGTCGAATGAACCTTGAGCTGTAAGAGTTGAAAGAGCGTTCAATATCCTCAATAAGCGACGCAAGAGTGAGCGACCAAAACTTTGTTGGACGGCAACAACATCTCTCATATCACATTCGTGTTAAATTCAAAAATATGTTTGTGTTCTTTTTACATGTTTTTAAAAAAATAAAAAAAATATGATGCATCATGGCCAGGAATTTTAACCAAAAAAAAACAAACACATCAACTGCAACACACCGAGGCATCGTCGCATCTGATGGCCTCTGTGTATTTCTGCATGTAACTGCAGCATACAAGTAATTTCCCGCCGATAAGTGTTTACTTTTCATTCAATTAATGTCAGCTCAAATTCCTATATCAACATTACAATCTTTTGTGTGTGTCATCACCAATCATATTTAATTCATAATCCTCCCAATGATTTGCAGGTGCTTCTTGCAAGAGAAAAGTGACCACAGTCCAAGAAACTACTCATTGGGATGGACGTTCAGAGGGTCCCTGAAAATGTTGAATTTGTTGCTCGTTTAACTTTATGGCTGACTTGAGTGTCAGCAATTCATTTGATTTCGTTGTATGTTTTTTTTTTGCTCTCTCTCTCTCTCATTTGAGGTTGATGATGTCAATACGTATTGATGTGTAGCGTTAAGAAAAACATTAGCATGTGATTCCATCCATGCGCGCCATTGGATTTTATTTCGCCTGAATGGAAAGCCGCTCTCTTATCGATGCAAAAAAAAAATGCGTAAACATTTGCAAAGGCGAGGTG